>CM014275.1:9241742-9266308 GCA_004135705.1 Alloteropsis semialata
GCGGTGGTGGTGGAGCGGCGCGGGGGAGGCGCCTTTTATAGGCGGCCGGGGAGGGGAGTTCGGCCGGAGGCCGGTGAGCTCGGCGGTGGTGGAGTAAATGCGTCGGGGAGGGTGACGGGGCCGCGCCGGGGCATGGTGGCGGTGGTGGTGCTAGGGGAAGGCAGCGGTGGTGGTGATGCTCGGAGAAGAAGGAGGCGACCGGCGGTGGCGAGCAGGTGGAGGAGAGGGCGGCGTCGGGTTGGAGCAGAGGAGGGAGAAGCGGGAGGAAGAAGGGGGAGAAAAGAAAAAGAGAAAAAGAAAGAAAAGGAAGGAAAGTGAAAAGAAATGAAAATAGGACAAAGGGAAAAAAAGAAAAAGGAGAAAAAGGGAGAGAGATCGGGATTCGCGGCGGCGGTCGCGAGTCGGACGGGCACGCGCGACGCGCGGATCGAGGGAGAAAGGAACGGTCGGGATTTTGGTAGATTAGGAGATTTGAAATTTGGAAAAGGTCGGATGATTGGATTTAGAACCCATCGATAAAGGTTTTGAAAATTCGTTAAACCGTGATTTTGAATTTTGATTTTTCCGGGATGTTACATGAATCATCGGGGGAGCTTGATGAAGCAGAAAATTTTCCTGAGATGGTTTTGGAGGCAGAGAGGGAGGGCACAGAGCATGAGCAGTACTTTGAGGAGGACTGGTCGGATGATGACGACGACGAGGAGGTGCAGGTGCCAAGGAACTGGGACAACTCAAAGTTTACGATAAATGAAGGCCAACAAGTCCCCTGGGAGTACAGGTGCAACGAGGTTTACCTCGGTTCGTGCTACAAGACTGCAGAATAAATGAAGGATGCACTAAAACAGTGTGTTTGCAAAGGGAGTTTTGGGTTGTTAAGAGCAGCAAACATGTCTATGACATATGCTGCGTAACAGAAGGGTGTACTTTTCGGGTTCACGCATTCTGTGGGAAGTGGAATACTTACTAGGAGGTGAGCAGAATCGAGGATCACACATGTGTGCTTGAGCAATTGGACACAGACCACCGGAACCTCACATCCGGTTTTGTGGCTAATTTCATGTATGCACAGATCATTGATAATCCTAGCTACGAGTCCAAGTCTATAATATGTGCCATCGAGAAGAAATTCAAGTACAAAATTAGTTACGGCAAGACATATAGAGCGAGACAGAAGGTATTCGAGATGAAGTGGGGGACTTATGAAGCATCATATGACAACCTTCCTGCTTTGCTCCACGCCATGTGCCACCAAAATGAAGGGAGTTTCTATGACCTTAAGACTTTCCCCTCTGTCTTAAGGCCAGGGAAGCAAGTGCTGCAGCGGGCATTCCTGGCATTGGGGCCATGCATTAAGGCTTTTCGACACTGTAGGCCAGTCATATGCATTGATGGGACCTTCCTGATAGGAAGGTACAAAGGCACAATCCTCACCGCCGTTACCGGCGGCGGTAACAATCAATTAGTGCCCTTGGCCTTGGCTTTTGTGGAGAAAGAGAGCAGAGACAGCTGGTATTGGTTTCTGGAGAGGCTGAAGAGTATGGTTGTGGGGGGATGTGCCAAACGTGTATGTCATACATGATAGGCACAAAGGTATTCTGCAGGCAATTGAAGAAATGAAGAATGGCAGCACCGAGCGGCAGACATTACCACGATGGCCCGACGTCGTGTGCAGGTGGTGCATCCATCACATGGGGGCTAATTTCCATAGCCAGTTCAAGAACAAGGCACTAATGAAGCTGTTCAAGCGCTTATGCAGCCAGAATCAAGAGAGGAAGTTGAACCAAATCTGGAAAAAACTAGATGACCTTACGAAGAAACAATCAGAAGAGCTCGCAAAGAAACCCGTGACAAATGATGCAGATGAGCCCAAGTCTCTTGAGGATGTGGGGTTGGACACTAGCCAGACTAGAAGGAGAAGGGGTCGTGCAGCTAAGACTTTCAGCCAGTGGATTGAGAATGAGCCCAAAGAAAAATGGGCATTGATCTATGATGAAGGAGGTGCTCGGCATGGTATAAAGACTACAAACTATACCGAGATTTACAATTGGGTGCTTCGTGGAGCTAGGGGCCTCCCCCTAGTGGGAATGATCGAGTTCTTAATGTACCGCACAATCAAATATTTCCATGACCGGTATGGAAAGGCTGCGGCTGCCATGAAAAGCAACCAATTGATGTACGGCTACAAGATGATCGAGTATATGGACGAGAAGGAGAAGAAGGCTCTATTGCACCGTGTGTATCCGCAGGGTTCAGCTGAACGGCGGTTCGAGATTCTTTGCAAGGACAAAGGGAGGACGGTGGGCGGACGGGAAAGGGTCAGACAAGAGTGTGTTCTTAGGAACAATAGTTGCATTTGCTCGTGCCAGAAGCCTCAGCTGCTGCACAAGCCTTGCTCCCATGTGATTGCTGCCTGCTATGAAGCTGGGGGACTGCAGCCCCGTATGGACGTCTCTCCCTACTTCTTCAAGCAAACCATTATGGCTACCTGGAGTTCTGAGGTGTATGGCTATGGGATATTTGGCTCCTTCACCAACAACCCGGGGAAATATGCAACATATATCCCCGATCCAGATCCAGAAATAAAGCAAGGTTATGGGCGACGAAAGAAGAAGCGCATTAGGAATTACATGGATCGATCTGAAGCTGGTCCAGACGTGCGTATCTGCTCTAAATGCAATGAGGTTGGGCACACATACAAGAAGTGCACTGCGACGTCTTATAGAGATCTAAGCGGTGCAGGCGGGTCATCAAATGTGGTCTCAAATCCTCCATCAAGGGGCGCTGGTCGTGGACGTGGCACCAATGAGGGCCTCATATAGAACTAGTTTACCATTGTTCAGTTTATTGTATTGTTAATTATGTAATGTAAGTTCTGAATTATTAGTTCGGTACTATAAGTTATGTAATGTAAGTTCTGACGCATTAGTTATGTAATGTACGTTCTGTAATATAAGTTCGGTAATATAATTTGTGTAATATTAGTTATAAAATGTAAGTTCTGAATTATTATGTAATGTAAGTTCTGAATTATGTTTTTAATATTATTTTGTTACTATTATTTTGTCTATATTTACCTTATTATTTTGTCTATGTTTTTAATATTTTGTGAATGTTTACCTTATTATGTTTTTTCCATAAATTTCGGGCAGCTATGGCGGACCCTTGTAGCTATGGCGGACCCTGCTGCAGGAGCGTACGTGACTCCTGAGTTGCTCGACAGGCGACTCGACCTGCAGCACCATTCGTACCACTCGGCCGTGCTGGGGGTCGACGTCGGGAGCAGCTTTCGCTCTCGTGTCGGCATGACCTTGAAAGTGCATCTAGGCCCTCAAGTAGATTTTGGTGAATTGAGTGACAAATCGATTAAAGGACTAACTTGTTTGTTTAAGTGCATGAGCAGGGATCTATTCTTATAGTTCATTCACAGTTTATATGCTCATGATATATATGTGTTTATTAATCAAAGCAAGCAAGTATGATCCCATGATTTCTAGAATGTTGAAAATGGCATGTCATTGGTATTCATGATGGAGACATAGTTCTATGATTTATATATGGTCTCTAATTGCTTAAGATGGACAGTCATTAAAATATTGGGATGATAGTTTCAAAGAAGTATGCTTGGATCATTATTGGTCTCATGCCAAGGATGGTTTTTGGACAAGGCATGAGACACTATCACTATGATGAAGATAGAGATCCATGGATCAGTTGAGAAAAGAAGAATTATTGCATAAGATTGGATATTGCAATAAGATTGGATAGTGCAAGACTTCATGTATGAATGATAAAAATGACATGAGCATATGTGTTACATATTGGTCTTCAATTGGAAGTTTGCATTATGTGGGATATTCTTTGTCAATCAAGAACAAGCATTTGAAGATTCTTTCAAGTGGAATTCATTCAAAGGCAAAGCAAAGTCAACTTGATGATACAAGGGTAAGTGATGAAGAAGCAAATCGAGATGACTAGAGCGAGGGACTAAGCAAGCTAAGGTGCAAATTGCTAAGGTGAAGCATCTAGTATCCGGGGTGTGTTCGAAGTATCATATTCAAGTCTCATCAAGAAAAGCAATGCAATGCATATATATGTTATGATTGATAAAGAGGGTGACCTAAGGATTAAAGTGAACTCAAATATAAGTTATGGAAAATCCTAAGTCACTAGCTCAAGGTGGATATGCTCAGTTGAAGATACAATGTTGAAAAGCCCTCAAAGAAGTGATTGATCAAGTATTGGCATGATCATTGACATACAAGCTCAAGTAGTTGAATTATGATCTATCTTACGTCTTGAGTATAGGTATGCCGTACTATCAAGAGGGATGCAACATTGGTTGAATGACAATCTCCAAAAGTGCTCAAGTGAACCCTTGTGAGTTTAACCATGAGAGATCCTAACTTAGTGGGGGTTCCCTGGGTAAACCGGTTTTACCGGTTTTGGGAACCGGTTAAACCGGTTTATGTGGCCTGAGCGTCTAACGGCTAGTTTGTTTGAAATCCGGTGAAACCGGTTTTGGTAACCGGTGAAACCGGTTTTCTCTGACAGAAAAATGGCTAGTTTTTGGTGGGATGGGTATTTATACCCATGAGCTCCTCATTGAGGGGCTGCTGGTTCTTTGGCGTCCCTTGCATATTCCTGAGGCCAGCTGAGCTCTCCCCAACATCTCTTTGTGAGATTTGAGCTATCCTTGTGAGATTCTTGAGTTGGGTTGAGAGAGTGACTTGTGTGTGAGCATTGGAGAGCAATCCATTCCTTGAGCACTTGTGGTTTCGTCGATCAGCTGTTGAAGCATTTGTTACTCTTGGAGGTTCTTCCTCCTAGACGGCTAGGCGTTGCCCGGTGAGCTACCGAAGTGTGTGGTGAGCCACGGGATCGTTTGTGAAGGTTTCACCTCGCCTCCGCAAGGGAAGAGGTCACTTAGTGGAAGGAGGAGATAGCTTGACCTTGGGTGGTCGTATAAGCTTCCTCAACGGAGAGTAGGATTCACCGTGCCGTGGTGGCTGCTTAGTGCAAGCGGTGAATCCGAACTTCGGGAGAAAAATCTCTTGTCTCTTGGTTTGAGCTCTTTCCTCAATTTGTCTTTTCTAGCATATTACTTGTGCTTCCGCTTCGATCTACTTTGGTGTGCTTGAGCTGTGTGCAGGAGCTTCATTGGAACACTTGGAAACATCCCTGGAAGCTTCACATCATTTGTGGTTTGTGCTAGAATTCGTAGAGGGGCAATTTACATTTGTTAGTGCAATCTGTGTAGAACCGGTTTTACCGGTTTGCCAAACCGGTAATACCGGTTTTGGTGCTGACAGTTGGAATTAGTTTTCGTAATTTGTAGATTCGCCTATTCACCCCCCCTCTAGTCGACATCAAGGTCCTTTCAATTGGTATCAGAGCTTGGCTTCACATCAAAGCTTAACCGCCGTGAAGAAAAGATGTCGATATCATTTGAGGTACAATTTGAGCCTCTTGTAAGTGATGGCTCAAACTATGCTTCTTGGTCTGCTCATGTGCATAATGTTCTTAGGAATATAGATCCTGCTATAGAGAAAATTCTGCTTGCAAGCATTTTGCCTCCTAAGTTTGATATGAACAATATTGATTGGTCAAATATCACTCAAGAGGAATCAAGTCGCATCCAATTCAATGCTTGTGTTTCAAACTTCTTGCAAAGGTCTGTTTGTGCAGAATTACAGGAAATCATCTATGAAAGATCAGAAATTCAAAAAGATGCACATCTCATTTGGGTGTTTCTCTCCGAGTTATATTCAACTCCCAAATGTGAAGATGAAGAGGAAGAAGTCATGAAATCACCTGAGAAATGCTCATCTACATCAACAATATCTTGTGAGCCTCAGGTGACTCCATCTACGGAGCAAGAGAGCAACAAAGTGCAAAACTTAGTTCCTGTGCAGGAACCGGTTTCACCGGTTTGCAACCCCGGAAAAACCGGTTCTGCCAGGGAGACTAAGTGCAGCTCTGCTCAAGGCACAAGCGATGACTCAAGCAAGGCCTCCACGTCAACATGTTCATCTTCCAGTGATGAAAGCATAATGTGCTTGATGGCCAAGAAGAAGAAGAATAAGAAGAAGACCAAGAAAGGCAATGGTCAATCCGATGATAGACTATCTTCCTTGACGAAGGAATTAGAGGCTCTCAAATCATCTCATGCCTCTTTGGTCTGTAAGTATGATTCATTGGCAAATGATTATGCCTGTGCTACTAATTCTTTATCATGTCTAGCACAATTAGAGAAGGCCAATGAAGTGCTCAAAGCTCAACTTGACAAGCTCACTAGTGAGCATATGGATTTGCGAGGCACTCATAAAGAACTTGAATATTCTCATGAGAAGCTTGCCGACTCATATGCTTCACTAGACATTGCTCATGAGGTTGTATTAACATCGGTAAAACATCTTGAACCTCATACACACACATGCACATGCTCTCACATCAATTCTATTTTATTATGTGAAAAACCGTGTTGCTCCCAAGCAACCAAATATTGTGATGAGCATGTTGTTGTAGAGTCTTGTGATGATCTCCTTGCTGAAGAATTGGAAGATTTGAAGCAAGAAAGAGAAAAGATCAAGAATGACTTGGTCAAACTTAAGGGAAAGAGCCAAGTGCAACCTTCTCAAGATAACCGTGAACACATGGTGAATAAGCTTGAGAAGGGATCAATAGTCACTGGTTTAGTCCCTAAGCATGACAAGCAAGTCAACAAGAACAAGACTCAAGAAATGAGGAAAAAGGGGCTTGACCACATACAATGCTTTGAATGCTCAAACATGGGGCATTACGCATCCATGTGTCCCATCAAGCTTAAAGGCAAGACAAATAAGCAGAGAGGATCCAAGAAGAGGGCATGCTACAAATGCAAGCAAGTTGGACACTTGATTGATGCATGTCCTTTGAAGAAGATGGAGCTGCCTGTGCAAAACCGGTTTAACCGGTTACAGGAACCGGTGAAACCGGTTCTGGCTGGGGCAGCAGATCAACCTCTCAAGAAGTGTGATCAAGCTACATCCTCAAGCAGAAAGGCTAGCAAGGGACAAGTGATCAAAAATAAGAGCAAATCACCAACTAAGATCAAACACCGGATTTGCTACACTTGTCGCTCAAAGGGACATTTGGGTAAGGATTGTCCTAATGGTAACATTTCCAAATCTGATCTTGTCCATTATAATTTTGATAGGCTTGGGAATGACAAAGGTGGTACTTATGCTACTATAGTGATTAGTTCACCTCAAACTAGCCTAAGAGCCATTTGGGTTCCCAAGCATCTTGTGACTAACCCTAAGGGACCCAACATAGTTTGGGTACCAAAGAGTTCTTGCTAGACCTACAGGAGAAAAGAGATGCATTGGGTTTTGGCAAATGAAACATTTTTTTGTGAACTCCATCAACTTGCCAAAGCATTACCAGAACTACATATCATTTCCAATGACATCTCGGTAACGTATTCTAATTGGTTGACTTATACATATTCCTCTTTGTGAATACAAGCATATCATCTTTGTTATGGATGCTTGGATATGTCTAAGTCATTTATCTCTACTATTTGTTCCCCGTATGCCATAAGATGCTTTTAATGGCTCTCTAGTAGAGCGTATTACTTTGAAGTGCAGGAACATAAGAAATCAATGAAGAAAGAATTTCTTGGATCATGTAAAGATATATTTCCACTTATATGTGGGCTGCCAGGAAAAATCGGTTTCACCGGTTTGGTAAACCGGTTATACCGGTTTTGGCCCAGTTAGCTGAAATGAAGTTCCGGCAGCCTCTGTCCCGTATCAGAAGTTCCGACCCAAAAGTCCGGTAGCCTCTGTTTTGTGTCAGAAGTTCTAGTGCAATGAATACCAGAAGTTCCGGCAGAGGTTTGATTGTCAAGTTTCATCTAATTTGGAATTCTACAAGAAATTCATTTAGCACTTTCATGGCATACAATTTATGCACTATCTTTGTGGTAGTAAGTATTCTTGGCACCATCTCAATAAATGCAATTTATTTATGTGCCGGGACCAAATTGTGAGATAAGCTCCTCAAACTCATTAAATTGATCAAGTGCATGTGACATGGTATTCAAATACATGATGCACCTATTTAGGGGGAGATTATCCAACAATTTGTGTCCTAGAGACTAACATTTTCTTTTAGTGATTTTGTAGTCTCGTTTGTGAGAGTTTGTCTCTCTTGAAGCAAGCTATGCTTTTTGTTCAAAATTGGTAAAAGTGTATCTATCTCTTTTTGGACAATGATTTATCTTGATAAATAGCTGCTTGCCATAATATAGATTAAATTCCTTTGCTTGGCTTTGTGACAAGATTGATGCATGTGAGCTTGCCTTCCAACCATATACACATGTGCATCAAGAAAGAGGAATCTAACCTATATTGTGGGGTTTTATCTTTTAGTGATCCATTATGTCTTTCCAATCCAAAGGTCACTAAATGATGAAACTAGGTCTTGTGCCACTTAATGCATTTTTTTTCATGATGTATATAAGGAAAAATCACAAGTGAAAAGATGCATTTGGATTATATGGATAAAGCACAAGATTTGAGAAATCAATCTTCACCAACGTGAAGAAAGGACTAGCTAGAGGCCAAGGTATGTTTTCTTGACTCGTGTTTTTACATTGAGCATCTAGGCCTCATATCCATGCTAGTGTATGCATTCTTGCATGTAACTCTCTCAAGTCTCGTTCCTTGTACCTATTAGATGTTTGGTAAATTTCTTCTTTAAAATTGACTAAATGTCAAATGTTCCATAAAAACGGTGAAAGGAATATGCTAAACATTCTAATATGGTTCTTGACTTGACTTAGTTGCATGCTTGTGTGACATAGGATAGAGTTTGAAAAATCCAACTAGCATGATAGGACTTGTGTGTTTTTGAAAAATATTTGGTTCTTGGTCTTTGTGACCTAATCAATCTGTTTGTGACTATTGTTGCCCTTGATTGATTGATGGCTAGTCACAAATGGTGAGATTTTCCTCAAGTCCATAAAATTCTTTATCTTTCCCAACTTCCTTGGAAGAATCAAGGAGGTTTGTTGAATATTGGAAAATCTCAATCTATCTATGCTAAATCAAGTTCCTGATTCAATCCCAAGGCTTTATATCTCATCAAATCAGGATTCAAGTGGAAAGGAGATCAAATCAACTTTTCTGGTTTTCTGGCAAAAACCGGTTTAACCGGTTTGGCAAACCGGTTCCACCGGTTTTGGCCGGGTCCACTCAACCTTATCTGTTTACCACGGGAAAACTTACCCCTTCACTCCCATTCTCACCACAACAGACCCAGGCCCGACCCTCTCTCCTTCTCCCGTGCTCCCTGGCGACCGAACCTCCCCCCATGGCGATTTGAAGATTCCAAGCAAGAGAAGGTCGGCCCCTTTGATTCTTGAGGAGACATTGGTGGTCTAGGTCGGTTTCACCGGATTGGAAACCGCTTTGGATTCAAAGCTCATGCGGCCTAGGTATTCCGAGGTATAAAATCTTCCCATCACCCGATCTATCTCCTCGGTGAATATCTGTGAAAACCCTTTGAGGAATCTTGTCCTAGTATGCTCAGGAAGCTTTCCCTTGACTGGTTTTGGATTTGGTGGGCTACATTTTGAGGATGAGCATTCTTAAGTATCATATGTCCCCATAGCCCGATCTATTTCCTCATTGCATATCTATCAAAACCCTTCAAGGAATCATCTCCTAGTATGCCCAGGAAGCCTCCCTGTGAATGGATTTGGATTTGGTGGGCTGCATTTTGAGGATGGGCGATTTAGGGTTCCACTGCCCAAGAACCGGTTTCACCGGTTTGTGCTGGGGAGCCCCAAATAATCCATCTTGAACGTGTAGTTCTCACTATTAAGTTTGTAGGATTTTATTCATGGATATTAATCTTCTGTTCCTACATTTTATCCATTCATCTTGCTCAGTTATACTTATCTATGATCTACCCATGCAAGAACTGTTGGTTATGGAATATATCACTTTGACATGGATTTAAATTCCCTTGATCATATCGTTGATTTCCATCTTTTATCCATGACCTAGAACCTGATCCTGTGCTCTGTGCAAAACCGGTTTCACCGGTTTGGCAAACCGGTTTCACCGGTTCTGCACAGAACTGCTGCTCATCTGTCAGTAAATTCCATCTTGTGATCTTTTTATCTCCAAATCAATCCTGTGTCCTGATCTTTGTGTTCACATCATTTTTACCAGGAGATTCACACTTATGTGAGGAAGAAGAAGGAGATGGCCGATGATCAAGGTGGCTCTGGATCGGCAGGCATGCATATTGATGATGATCCTCCTAGGCGCAATCTGAGGCCTAGGAAGAAGAGAGCTGCTTCCAGAGAAATAGAAGAGGTTCATGAGGATACTAGTAACACATCTAGTGATGATGATGAGGCTAGTGATGAGAACTATCGAGTTGAACCTCGTCATGGCAAAGGAGTAGCTGTTGAGAGCAGCGGAGAGGAAGAGGAAGAAGAGGGAGCTGCTGGTCATGAGGAAGAACCAGCAGGTGCTGGTGTTGGGGAAGAAGAAGAAGAGGATGATGAAGATGATGATATGGTTATGCTTGAAATCAGAAAACCTGTTGCTCGGAGAAGAGGAGAAAATTACCTTATAGGTGGAATGACTGATGTGGCTAGGCAAAAGAGGAGAGAAAATTACATTGGCACACCTAAGATAGCCAATGATTACAGGTTTCACACTATATTCCACCAGGATTACTACTCTAGTGCTATCATTGGGAAAAAGGGTCACATTGAAGCTGAGTCAAAGTGGATTGACTGGGATTACATGGCAAGGTGCAATGATCCTATATTCAATGAGATCTTAGAGGTGGTTGCCAACACTAGAATAAAAAGAATTATGAACTTCAAGTGTTCCTGGAAAAAAGAAATCATTGCTCAGTTCTATGCCACACTATATGTTGAGGAGGGAGTTAGTGTGAGGAGGATGTATTGGATGACAGAAGGAAAACTATATAGTATATCCTTTGCTGCCTTCTCCAGAATATTTGGACTTAGAGAAGAAGATGCTACCTACCCCAAGCTACATAGAGCTGATGGACCTATGCCTGCTAAGGATATGAAGTTTATGTATCCAAGGACCGAGCAGGGGGAATTTGGGAAGGTAAAGGGTCTCTACACCTATTACAGGACTTTGAACGATTTGTTTAGAGTGACCCTTACACCTAGAGGAGGTAATCAAACTGATGTGTCCAACTATGCTCGTGATTTACTTGCTGCCATGAGACCACCTGGAGTCAACTTTAGCATTGGGGAGTATTTGTGGGAGGAGATCAGAATTATTTCAGAGAGCCCCCAAAGGCTTTGTGGTTTTGCTCCTTATGTGATGTACTTAGTTGAGAAAATCACCAAGAAGCAGTTCATAAAGGACACAAAGCATGAAGCACTGAAGTTAAAGCCTGCCAAGAAGAACAGGGTCCCATCTCCTAACAGATATGGGGAAGGAGAGGCAGATCCGCAGCAGCAGCAGGAGCAGCCTGCTGGACAGCCATAAACCGGTTTTACCGGTTCTGGAAACCGGTTTAACCGGTTTGAGGCTGACCAGCAGCAATCAGCTTCATATCGGCCAAGTGAGAAGCCTTCATCTCCCATTCGTCGAATTTTGAGCTTTCTCACTGGTATATGCAAAAGTCAGAGGGACATAATGGTTGAACAGCAGAGGCAAAGGGTGGCAAACAAGAGAATAAATGATTCAATCAAGTTGATGCACAATTCTATGAACTTGCAGCCACCAAGGTCTCCACCCTCTCCAGCACCTGTTGAAGAAGAAATTCCTTCTGTTGAGGACTTAGTGGCCAACTATCAGTCACAGACATACTTTGAGCCACTTCAGCACCATTTTGGATATGGTGCATATCAGCCACCTCCTCCTCCACCTGCACCTGGCATGACCGGAATGGACTTCCCTGGAGCGTCATCGTCTGCAGCACCACCTCCTCCTCCTACATATGGTGACGATCTTGCTTCTAGGGCAACAGCAGCTCTCTTTGGTCCTCCTACTGGTCCTTCTTCTGGTATTTGACTTGATCTACATCTTTCAGCTCTTAGTTTCTGTTCTTCCATCTAATTCTTCTCTTTTTAGGAACTCCGTTTTGGCAAGAACAATCTCCAAGCCACAACGGTGATGGCCAATGATGGATTGACAAGTGTGGGCAGCACTACTCTTCTTATGGCCCTTCTTGGATGCTTGATGACAAAGGGGGAGAAGAGCAAGGGATTAAAGCTTATAATTTGAAGTTTAGTGTGCTGTCTCTGGGAAATCCGGTCTCACCGGTTTGGCAAACCGGTAGAACCGGTTTCTGCTGTGTAGCAGAAGTTTGGTCTGGATGTAATAAATCTATCGAACCTTTATCTTTTGTGGATTTGAGGAACTTGATTGAGTGCTACTGTGTGTAATGAACCTGTATTTCAATTAAGTTATCCTTTGCTAGTGTGATATGCATATTTGAGTGATGAATGTTTTTGTTTGTGTGTTGACTGGGTAGAACCGGTTAAACCGGTTTGGCAAACCGGTGAAACAGGTTTTGGTCTGGGCAGTGCACAAACATCTTCTTTGAATTCTGTGATATGCATGTCATATTTTATTTCAAATCATGTTATTGTTTATATCAATTTTGTATTGGATCCATGATGCTTAGAAATAGGGGGAGCTCCCATGTTTTTTTCTCTTATATGTGCATTTGGCATGTGAGGCCAAATTTTTGAAATTCCATTCAAAGCACACATTAAGGGGGAGCTCACAACTGATCTAAGAATTCTTTAATGATTATTTAATTTTGTCTGTAAGCTTTAATCGAGTTGTCATCAATCACCAAAAAGGGGGAGATTGAAAGTGCATCTAGGCCCTCAAGTAGATTTTGGTGAATTGAGTGACAAATCGATTAAAGACTAACTTGTTTGTTTAAGTGCATGAGCAGGGATCTATTCTTATAGTTCATTCACAGTTTATATGCTCATGATATATATGTGTTTATTAATCAAAGCAAGCAAGTATGATCCCATGATTTCTAGAATGTTGAAAATGGCATGTCATTGGTATTCATGATGGAGACATAGTTCTATGATTTATATATGGTCTCTAATTGCTTAAGATGGACTGTCATTAAAATATTGGGATGATAGTTTCAAAGAAGTATGCTTGGATCATTATTGGTCTCATGCCAAGGATGGTTTTTTTGGACAAGGCATGAGACACTATCACTATGATGAAGATAGAGATCCATGGATCAGTTGAGAAAAGAAGAATTATTGCATAAGATTGGATATTGCAATAAGATTGGATAGTGCAAGACTTCATGTATGAATGATAAAAATGACATGAGCATATGTGTTACATATTGGTCTTCAATTGGAAGTTTGCATTATGTGGGATATTCTTTGTCAATCAAGAACAAGCATTTGAAGATTCTTTCAAGTGGAATTCATTCAAAGGCAAAGCAAAGTCAACTTGATGATACAAGGGTAAGTGCTGAAGAAGCAAATCGAGATGACTAGAGCGAGGGACTAAGCAAGCTAAGGTGCAAATTGCTAAGGTGAAGCATCTAGTATCCGGGGTGTGTTCGAAGTATCATATTCAAGTCTCATCAAGAAAAGCAATGCAATGCATATATATGTTATGATTGATAAAGAGGGTGACCTAAGGATTAAAGTGAACTCAAATATAAGTTATGGAAAATCCTAAGTCACTAGCTCAAGGTGGATATGCTCAGTTGAAGATACAATGTTGAAAAGCCCTCAAAGAAGTGATTGATCAAGTATTGGCATGATCATTGACATACAAGCTCAAGTAGTTGAATTATGATCTATCTTACGTCTTGAGTATAGGTATGCCGTACTATCAAGAGGGATGCAACATTGGTTGAATGACAATCTCCAAAAGTGCTCAAGTGAACCCTTGTGAGTTTAACCATGAGAGATTCTAACTTAGTGGGGGTTCCCTGGGTAAACCGGTTTTACCGGTTTTGGGAACCGGTTAAACCGGTTTATGTGGCCTGAGCGTCTAACGGCTAGTTTGTTTGAAATCCGGTGAAACCGGTTTAGGTAACTGGTGAAACCGGTTTTCTCTGACAGAAAAACGGCTAGTTTTTGGTGGGATGGGTATTTATACCCATGAGCTCCTCATTGAGGGGCTGCTGGTTCTTTGGCGTCCCTTGCATATTCCTGAGGCCAGCTGAGCTCTCCCCAACCTCTCTTTGTGAGATTTGAGCTATCCTTGTGAGATTCTTGAGTTGGGTTGAGAGAGTGACTTGTGTGTGAGCATTGGAGAGTAATCCATTCCTTGAGCACTTGTGGTTTCGTCGATCAGCTGTTGAAGCATTTGTTACTCTTGGAGGTTCTTCCTCCTAGACGGCTAGGCGTTGCCCGGTGAGCTACCGAAGTGTGTGGTGAGCCACGGGATCGTTTGTGGAGGTTTCACCTCGCCTCCGCAAGGGAAGAGGTCACTTAGTGGAAGGAGGAGATAGCTTGACCTTGGGTGGTCGTATAAGCTTCCTCAACGGAGAGTAGGATTCACCGTGCCGTGGTGGCTGCTTAGTGCAAGCGGTGAATCCGAACTTCGGGAGAAAAATCTCTTGTCTCTTGGTTTGAGCTCTTTCCTCAATTTGTCTTTTCTAGCATATTACTTGTGCTTCCGCTTCGATCTACTTTGGTGTGCTTGAGCTGTGTGCAGGAGCTTCATTGGAACACTTGGAAACATCCCTGGAAGCTTCACACCATTTGTGGTTTGTGCTAGAATTCGTAGATGGGCAATTTACATTTGTTAGTACAATCTGTGTAGAACCGGTTTTACCGGTTTGCCAAACCGGTAATACCGGTTTTGGTGCTGACAGTTGGAATTAGTTTTCGTAATTTGCAGATTCGCCTATTCACCCCCCCTCTAGTCGACATCAAGGTCCTTTCAGACCTACATGCCGCTACACCCCCGCTTTCTTCCGAGGTAAGCCGTCACTTCAAATTGTCAACATTTATGATATGTTAAAAATTTATATCTAATGCGAGCACTACTTTGCGTTGCAGGTTACGCGCAGCAGGCCTTTCGCCTATCACGCGTCTGGTGGAGGGCGACATGGACCGGTGGCACGTGAAACCACCGGACCGCATGACGCGGTTTCAGTTCGACTACTCCTTGCTGGCGGCTCTCCTTGACAGGTGGCGGCCAGAGACGCACACCTTCCACCTTACCGTGAGGGAGATGGCGCCCACTTTGCAGGACGTGGCTTTCCTGCTTGGCCTACCGCTAGCAGGCGACGCCATGGGGGCGATCGACCCTCCGGTCACTTGGCGGCGGGACCTCCTCGACAGGTTCGCGGGCCTTCAGCGGAACGAGCGCGCGGTGGGCTACCAGGAGTTCATCAGCACGCACGGCCCCACCAAGAAGTGGTTGCTTCAGTTTAGCGTAAGTTCCTACACCGTTCTGTTTGAGTTTTATATCTTTTATATTAGAGTTTATATCTTTTTATATTAGAGTTTATATCTTTTTAAATTAGAGTTAAAATTTGAATTAAAGTTTGAGTTTAAATTACAGTTTAAATTAGAGTTTATATTAGAGTTAAAATTAGAGTTATAATTAGAGTTTAAATTAGAGTTTATATTTGAGTTTATATTAGAGTTTAAATTACAGTTTATATTTGAGTTTAAATTAGAGTTTATATAAGCGTTTATATTAGAGTTTAAATTTGAGTTTAAATTAGAGTTAAAATTTGAATTAAAATTTGAGTTTAAATTACAGTTTAAATTAGAGTTTATATTAGAGTTAAAATTAGAGTTATAATTAGAGTTTAAATTAGAGTTTATATTTGAATTTATATTAGAGTTTAAATTAGAGTTTACATTTGAGTTTAAATTAGAGTTTATATTAGCGTTTATATTAGAGTTTAAATTTGAGTGTAAATTAGAGTTTAAATTAGAATTAAAATTTGAATTAAAATTTGAGTTTAAATTACAGTTTAAATTAGAGTTTATATTAGAGTTAAAATTAGAGTTATAATTAGAGTTTAAATTAAAGTTTAAATTGGACTTTATATTAGAGTTTTATATCTTTTTATAGTAGAGTTTCTATCTTCTTATATTAGAGTTTAAATTAGAGTTATTGCACTTATTGCAGGCGGACTACATGAGGGCAGACGCTGACGACGAGACCGTCCAGTGTCACTTGGAGGTGTACCTGCGCTGGCTCTTTGGGTGGATGATGTTCCGCAGCTCACAGGGGGACTCGTGTCCCAAGGTCCTGATCCCTTACGCGACGGCCGTCGCGACGTGGCCGCTCGAGCAGATTCCCCAGGTCAGCTGGGGCTCAGCGGTGTTGGCCGCCACGTACAGGGACCTCTGCACGGGCGTGCACAAGATTAAGAAGGGAGACCCTATCTTCGTCGGGTGTCCCATGCTTCTGCAGCTGTGGTCGTACGTGCAGTTCCCCGTGGACAGACCAGCAATGAGCCCCGAGCCGTACGACGCGCAGGCTCCTGGCACAGACCCGCGCGACTACCCCACCATGGGGTCTTTATGGTGCCTTCGGAAGGTATGTGTTCAAACATTTTTTTTGTAACATCCTTTTGTTGTTGGGACTTGCTATATTATTTGTATTACTTGTACAGCCGAGCTGGGTGGGCCAGCAGACGAGGAAGTCGTACGCAGACTTCGTCGGCCAGTTCGATAGCCTCGTTGACGCGGACGTGCGCTGGACCCCCTACTCGCCCGACGCGATCCACGCTCGGGCACCGTAGGGCCTGTCCCCCTTGTGCCAGCGCGACCAGGACTACTGGATGACGAGGAAGCCCCTGGTCTTCGACGTCCACGTGGAGGAGTACGCGGTGCACAGGGTGATGAGGCAATTCCACCTCTAGCAGGAGTCACCGCTGCCGGTCGTCCACTCCGTCGAGCCGACCCACCACAGGTACGTGTGTCGTATTTCCATCCTGCAAGTTTTGTATATTTCATAACTTACGTGGTCAATCGTTGAATAGGTGGACGAGGAAGGGACACACTGCTGGCACACAGTGGCAGGCCGCGGTGGCGCCCTACGTGGCGGGTTGGGCAGAGGCGTTGAACGACGTCGTCGACGAGCACCGACCTCACTCCGAGGAGGCCTTCGCAGCGTACCTGCAGTGGTACTGGCCTCGGACCCGCGCTCGGGTCCTCCGCGTTCCGCCCCAGGCCACATTCCCCCCGGCGGTGGTCACGGCTACGTACTCGGTACGACGCGATCAAAACTACGCGATTGGGGTAAGTACTACGTCCTTACTGCTATAACACATTCGTATGGTACGCATTTTAATTAACATAATTGAACAGTACGACGTGCTCGCGGAGATCGACGCTGCAGCTGCGAGGAGCCGAGCGAGGGTGGATTTCATGACCTCCGCCGACCACGTGGCGACGTACGGCCGCATTCTGGGCCTCCTCACGAGGTTCAGGCAGGCGGTTTCGTGCCGGCACGACGACGCTCCGATGATTCCACGCCACCCCGCCTCGTCCTCGAGCTCGGCGTCGACTGGACGTTCGTACCACGCGCCGTCCAGCTCCTCGCGGCCGCCCTTCCCTCCTATGGGAGCAGGTCCGTCGACGGTACCCCCCGCGCTCCCGCGCTCAGCACTCCTCTCCCGGCTCAGAGCGCTCCCTCGGGGATACCCACGTACACGCCGAGGCCAGCAGCTGTATACAGCACAGGTATACCATAGTATCCACGTTTTGTTCATAACATCCTAGCATTGTGTAATTACGTTCTCGAGTAACGATTTATGTGACAGGGCAACCAGCGATGACCACAGGCGGCACGTCCACGTCGGCAGGGCACGTCGTCCACGGCTTAGGTACGTAATTGACCAAATGATATGACTACATACTTTTACTTGCGTACTAACGTGATTGTGTATAATGCAGCGTACACTTCAGACGGGACACCCGACGATCCAGTCGAGGAGCAGCACCCAGCGCCGACCCAGTGGACAGTCCCCTTCGAGATTGACCGGTGGTACCGACAAGGGCAGGGGTCGCAGGAGGAGATTGGTGGTTCGCAGTTAGGTGGCGCCCCTGTACCTGCTACTCAGTTCTCGCAGCAGCCACCGTTCGCGACACCGCCTCCTGCGGATGCAGGGTGCCCGAGTCGGCAGGCACCGCCATCTGAGCCCCTCACGTACTCCGCGCACCACACGAGGACCGCGCAGCAGGCGGCTAGGAGGGTCAGGCCTAAGGTGGCCAAGCGAGGCCGCATTTCGTTTTTTACTTTTTACGGAGTGATTATGTATCGTACTGGATGTTGTATTATACTTTTCATGTTTACTAGCTTCTTGTTTGTGATATATTCCGTTCCATCCTTTCATTCGCAAGCATTTTAAAAAATTACACTATTTTTTAATACAAAAATGAAAAAATACCGCCGTTCCATTCGGCGGTAAGGGCTAGCCGCCGAATGAAACGGCGGTTACATGAACCGCAGGCCGGCGATTCAACGAGCCGCCGGTTCATTTGGCGGTTAAGCTGAACCGCCGGTTTAAATGGCGGTTAGGCTTAACCGCCAAATGAACCGACGGTTAGTCTAAATCGCCGGTTTATTTGGCGGTTTTTCTAACCGCCGTGTGATTTGGCGGTTGCAGCTTCTTACCACCATATCATATGGCGGCAGCCATATGATACGGCGGTTGGATGACAGATTTGCAAATTCTGTCATCCGACCGTTCTTTCTGAAAAATCGTAAAAAAATTAAAAAAATTCCAAAAAACTGTTTCAGTGAACGTACCAGTGTCACATAAACAATGGGCTTGAGCCCTAAAAATTCGTATATTAAAGTGCAGAGTCGACCCAAAAAACAAGATGGGCGCTTGCTCAGCCCAATTGCAATAACAGGCTCGGCCCGACACGACCAACCCAGTAACAAAGAATCGATTAGGCAACGCGGCAGCCAAACTGCCCCTTCGATTGTCACCTCGGATTCGCTTTCCTTCGTGGAAAGCGTACTCCTCTACTAGTTTACCGTTCCGTCGCCGCCGCGGCTGTGGTGGTGGACCGGGCCCACTCAACCGCACCACACGCAAAACAACTCGTGGCCGAGGCGGCCGCTACCTCCCGATCTCACCTTCTCTCTCGCGTCGTCTCGCCCGTCTCGCAGGCTCGTAGCGGACGCGACTCGGAGGAAGAAGAGGGAGACAGGACAGGCCGCCGCTAGGGTTAGGGCTACGAGGGCGGAAGGCCGGCCTCAGCCATGGCGCTCAAGTTCCTGAACAAGAAGGGGTGGCACACGGGGTCGCTCCGCAACATCGAGCGGGTATGGAAGGCGGAGCAGGCGGAGGAGGCGGAGAAGCGCAAGACGGAGGAGCTGAAGAAGCAGGTCGCCGCCGAGAAGGAGAAGGCCGAGTTCCGGGCCATGCAGGAGCGCGCCGGCCTCAGGCCGTAAGTGTCTCGTCGTCCTCTTTTTCCCTTCGCTCGATTGGATCTGAGCGGCTAGTCATCGGGGCTAGGGTTTCGATTCGATTCGATGGCTGGGGGTTGGGCAGTGCCATTTCTGGTGTTTTTGGGTCCGTTCCGATATTCTAATCGTGTGATTGTTGCTACAGGGCGCAGGAGAGGTTGGACTTCCTATACGAGTCGGGTTTGGCCGTCGGCAAGAGCTCCGAAGGGTTCCAGGCGCTGCAACAATCCGCACCGGGGGCTGCTGCTGCTGCATCCTCTTCCGCAAAAGCGAGTGCGGCTGATTCTTCCAAGGTACTTATCTCTGCCTGTGATTCTTACCTCCACCTCCTCATGGATTATAGTTCATTTACATTCATGTGGATCAGGTAAGCCTTTCTCATGAGAGTATAACTCGAACCTGGGAACCCATAAAAATGTTCTGTAGCTGACACAGTGGTAGGGGCGATGTGTTAAGGCAGGAAGGAGTGATACCTGATTATTGATGTCAGGAGGTCATTGCGGTAGAGTATTGTTAGCCTATGTCATGATACAATGCATGCATGTCACGGTTGTTGCCACGGAAAATATTTTGCATTGGTATAATTTAGTCTTTAAGAACATACCACATATGTTGATCCTTGCTTTAGTGGTTTCCTTGTGTCTTTTTTTAGAAGCATATCTACAGAATCAAGTGGTAGAGATAAACATTGGAGTGGTCTTCTAGTAGTCCTTGAACAGAAAACTGAATGTGTACACTAAACTTGCATGCTCACAGCAGTTTGAGTTTTCACTCAGTTTCTTTTTAAACTTGATATTTACCTTGGAGTTATACTTTTACTGATCATATTTATGAAACTGCTATCATGGTTAAAAAAAGATCTAGGAGTGACATTCTTCTTTTTCTTCCCTTTGCATGTTTCAGGCAGCTGCACCAGGAGCTTTATTTGAGGATAAACCTCAATCTGCAAATGATACATGGAGAAAACTCCACTCTGATCCTCTACTGCTAATAAGGCAGCGGGAGCAAGATGCAATTGCAAGGATTAAAAACAATCCAATCAAGATGGCCGAGATAAAGAAATCTGTAAGTTCTGCTTTCCTTTCTTAATCTGGGGTCTTGGCTTTTGAGTAGCTAAACTATATTCAAACTTATCAGCAAGTGGTATCAATATCGATATGCGTTCTAATTGTTAGTTTGGGGTCACAATGTTATAGATAAGCTTTCAGAAAACAACTGTATTAACCTCTTGATTGATACTCCTTCTGTTAAAGTCGTTCTGGCTTTTCAAGATACAATGCTTTTGCTATATATCTCGACATAATGTATGTCTAGGTTCATAGAAAAAGCTATGCATCTAGAAAACACTGAACGACTTGTAAATTGAAACGGAGGGAGTAGTTGAATGCAAGGGCGGAAAATGCTGCTATATTGGTTTATCGGGAAGGGGGATACCCAAAACCATTTTTGTCCAAAAAAATTGCTTAATCGCTTTACTCATTTTTTTTTCTGATTTTTTTGAAAAATAAGTTTAGTTATTCACAAATTACAATGTTTTCTTTGCTGGGCTGAATTTGGTTTTAGAAAATGTCCTTTTGTAAAGTTCAACATCCATTCTTACCATTATCAGTTGAACATGCTCCCTGACACGATCTTGCTCTTGTATATAGGTTGAATCTGAGAAAAAACAAAAAGAAGAGAAGAAAGAGAAGAAAAGGCACAAGAAGCATCGCCACCATAGGTCAAAGAGCAAGAGGCGTCACTCAGACGAGAATTCAGATTCAGATGAAATAAGTGATGGCAAGGATGAGAGAAGGAAGAGGGGTCATTCTTCCCCTGACCATAAGAAAGAAAAAAGGTCCAGGCATGAGAAGAAACAGCGCAGACAAGATTCATCAGATTTAGACAATGATGAGCCACATAGAAGACCACAAGATGTGTCAGAAGAGGATGAACCAAGGAGAAGAAGGCATGATGACGATGAACCGAGGAGAAGACGGCATGATGAGGATGAATCGAGGAGGCGGCATGATGACGCTGAACCAAGGGGAAGGCGGCATGATGACGCTGAACCGAGGGGAAGGCGGAAAGATGATGATGAAGCGAGGGGAAGGCGGCAAGATGACGGTGAAGCAAGAAGACGGCAGGAAGATTTGGAACCAAGGAGAAGACAGCATGACAATGAGGAACCAAGGGGAAGACGGCATGATGACCGTCCACGATATGATCGCCTTGATGCTGATGATAGGAAGAGGAGACAGCATGACAGTCCAGACTCTAGGTCCAAAAGAGTAGAGGATGACCACAAAAGTGGAAATTCCACTTCTGAACACCGCTCTCGTGCTGAACAAGGCTCGGGAGAGCAGACAAGGCAAGAAAGGGAACAAGGCAGAAATAATGGTCCTTCAGTCAACCATCGCCGGGGTGGCGTCCACCATATGTCGGAAGAGGAGAGGTTAGCTCGGCTGCGTCAGATGGAGGTTGATGCTGAAGTCCATGAGGAGCAGAGATGGAAGAGGCTGAAGAAAGCTGCAGATGACGACGCCAAAGAGGCGGCAACAGTGAACGTAAACCAGTTCAAAGGGAAGAACTTCTTGGAAGATGAAAAGAAGAGCATATTTGGAACGGATAAGGGTGGCAGCGCCACCATCGAAGAGAGCATCAGGCGCCGTGCTTTTTACTCGCAGGGTGGCCGTGATGCTGAGGGCAATGCGTTCAGGCGGTAAATCTTCTGCTGTATTATTGCTGTTGCTTGACGTCTTCCCTCAGTATTGTACTTGAAAGATTTTGAGCATTTTGTAAGACACTACCGTGTTGTTTTGAATATGAAATATTTGCCCCAATGACATACAATTTCGCTACATAATTTTATTATGTTTCTTGTTTATGAAACTAGAAATTTTGACGGAATTATCACTTTGCTTAGCTCGACTCAGAAAGATAAGAACATAAGACTATTATGGGACTTAATGCTGATCAGCCTTCATTACCAGCCACCAGGGCATGAGGTCCTCCTGACATTTCTAGTTGAAGGAGATTCTATGAATGATATTATAGTTAGGAGGAAAAATTGACCACCCTTGCCTGTGGGTTTACATCTGAATCTGTTATACTTTCCCTGCAATGTGCAAAGTGGACAGGTAGGGTCATTCCAATATATTCTTTTGAATTTTGATAACGCCTTACGTCTAAAAAAATGAGATCAGCATCACTCGAGACCTCACACTGCATTTCCATTATTTCATTGAACATCCAGAGGTTGCCATCGTCGAAATAAACAATATTTTTTGTTCGATCATTCTTTTATTCCTGCTGTGCCTCCCGTGTGTAACTACAGATGTTGTCTCCCCTTTGCCACCATTGCCTTTTGCCATTTCACATCTACAATCGGGTGTTGTTCTTGTTCCCCACTTCCTATACATCCCCCCACTTGCTTGTTAAATACAAAAATCAGCATACATCAAACAAGAATCAGAATAACAAAACGCTACTGCATTCTAATTCCATTTCCACGTGCAGCCAATGACAATCATAACATGCGCCAAGCTAGCTTGCTGCTTCCCTTCCTGGATGAGGATCTGCTCAACAGCTCCTGTCCAGAACCGAGACTCACAGAGGAAACTCTTTCTGAAGAGCATCGAGGTTGCGGGCATCACATGCAGCAATCATGTCGGCTCGGGGGGCATTGCTGGTTTTAAATGGAACAGCATATGATTAGTTAGTAAAATTAGCATTTGCTTATTGTGCGGTTCACATGCAGGAACAGCAAGCACACAGGACGTACCTAAGAGAAATTCTCAAATACTGCCAGGCATTGTCGGCTTTCGGATTCATTGCAACTGCCCTTACATAGTACCGAATCGAATCTTCATACAAACCCTGCATAACCAAACAATGAAGAAAGTTGCATCAACAGGGGTTACAAGGTTGTCTAGACAACTGTTGCCGTGCTATCCTAAAAAAAAAACAACTGTTGCCATGCACTAAAAAAGAAAAATAATAAGCTCCACCATGGTTGAATGTTAGTGCAGTAGTGTCGAGAAACTAAGGTAAGCAAAGTCAAAATATGACCTCTTATTTTGCATCCCAAAATAGTATTAAAGAATGCGATTACACAGCTGATAACAAGTGATACTTCTACTAGAGAAGAATTACCTGGTTGGCATAGCTGATTCCCATATTAGCCCATGCACGGACATAGTTCGGTTTCAAGTCTAGAGCCTGAAACCAACAAGCAACATATCGTTAGTTCTAGGTTTTGAATCCATAAACAAGTGCTATTGTACCAGTATGCTGCAATATTATCTATATACATTGGATAATAAAAGTCAAAGATAAGTTTGAATTGCGACTATTTCAATCAGCTGCACATGAAGGATAAACAAAAAATATATGTTAATCAAACAAGTGAAGGTGATAATTTCCTGACGTGTCTTTCAAGAATTGGGCCAAACAAATCTTACATTGTATTTCAAATAAATACTTTGATGGCAAGTATTTTGGATGTTAATAAAGTTGCAACATGAAACCACCTGTTCTGCGTCTATATCAGTCTATAGAGTGGTCATTTCCGAGTTTCAATAACAAGTCCAACAACACCAGTGATGCATAATTTATTAATTTATGATTTTATGTTAAGACAACAACCATACCGTTTTTTCTGCTAGTTTTGCAGCTTACATAGAATATAATAGCCAGAAATATTTCACCAAAAGGAATAGCCAAAAACCAACAAAAAAAAAAAGGATAAACAGTCATTTAAGCATCGAACGCGACAGAGCCTAAGTGTCATCCATCTTTAAACAAGCGTATATATAAATCTGGGTTGTCAATTGGGCAAAGCGAAGTTGAAAATTTAAGCATGTATCATGTATCAGTAATAATTACCTTCTGATATGCCAATATTGCATCAGCACTCTGGATGCTGTTTGCTTGGGTTGCACCAAGCTTATTCCACAGCGAATAGTCCTGTGGTTTGAGCTGTAGTGCTGTCTTAAATGAAGCTATAGCTTTATCATACTCTCTTGATAGGTTGTACAGTACTCCCAGAACTATGTGGACATCTGCATCTTCAGGTGACATCTGAGCCGCTTCATTAAACAATCTAACAACCTGATGATATATAAGCATTTAGTATGTCAGAAT
>CM014275.1:9268426-9321798 GCA_004135705.1 Alloteropsis semialata
CACCCACCCACCATCACCAGCAGCAGCAGATAATATTTAGACAATTAAGGCCATCTTAAGTTCTTAACTTTAAATAAACCCAACGTATTGCAAAGCCCCACTTTACCAATAAGTGACATGCAGTAGAATGTGCAAGCAATTTGTAAACTGTTCAATCGTGATTCATCCTATTAGGGTTATCTATACAAAAAAAATGCAATAGGTCCCTATACCACAACTTCATCGGATATGATTGGAAAAAAAAACACCCCAACCACAATGGGCATATACAATGATAAAAATTGAGATGCTTTTACATATAGCAAACTGATTGCATTTCCATGGATTTTAATTATTATCACATTCACATCCAGCCAGCCAAGTGTGCAGAGACATTAATCAGAACAAACAGAGCAAACTAGGACAGTGTTATGCTTCAATCAACAGAGATGCAAAGTGATCAGGTCATCATTTATACCTGAAACTTGGGGTCGTTATTACTTGCTAATGTTTGTGCAAGCATACGAGATTGCTCCATTGCAGCCAGGTTGGCCATGTTCGCTCCTCCCATCTGGCCCATGGCCATCTGAGATTGATGCTGCAACGGTACAAATAAACCACAAAAATATAAAGAACATGTCAGGCAAAGCATTTTTAAGCACCCAAAATGGCTATGGAATTGGATTGAGGGTAAAAAAAGAAAAACCCATGCCCTGTCTATTTCTAAGAGGCCTTCTCCAGTAAATAAACCTGATAATACAGGCAGCAAAAAAAGCATCTTCCAATCTTTCAGAATTGGTACTTGCAGGAATGCTAAACAGGCATGCTAAAGACTCCAACCTGCTCAAACTCCGAGGCCCAACCATTTGGGCCATATTGCTGCTCGAACGAGTGTGCCCAATTTTCTGGGTTATTATTTTGATTGCCAAACTCCGTAATCCATTTATCTGCAGCATTATGCATCGGGGTAGGTACCATAGAACTTTGGGACTGATTCCAGTACTCCTCCAGCTCAGAGTATTGTCCATGCATAGGGCCTTTCATTCGGTTGTCAATATCAAGCGAATGCAGCAAAGTATTGACCTGACAAACACAAAAAGTAAGATCACCAATAAACAATAAGAGATATACTAAACTTAGAAGGTACTGCACAATTCTAGTTAAACAAGCAACAGAAAGCAGAAATATTTTGAGCAAACCACATATGGTCAAAGGTAACTTTAAGATCCACAGAGGTTAGAAATTATTAGTTAACCTGAGCCTGTATATATTCTTCTGGTTGGTCAGCCAAAATATGCCGTGCCATTATGCAGCTCCGATCACGTATGCACTGTTTGTCACTTTCAGATAAACCAAGTGCTGGTACCGGAACAGGTTGAAACGGCACACCAGCTCTGCCACTTGCAAGAAAAGAATGCAAGACACCAGACAACACCCTTTGTGGTGGACCTGAAATGCATGATGTTGAGAGTCACATAGTGTGTTGTATTTCGGTATCATTGTAAACAGTAAAATTAGGAAAATACTGTTGACCCTAAGGTAAACTCTCCATTTTACTATAGTAAATACTGTTATAAAATACTGTTAACTTTAAATACTGTTAGAAGAACCAATGCATCTATTTATCTAAGGATTGTTCTCAATATATTAAACTTCAAATCCTCACAATCAAAAATAATATGACATAACAAAAAATCAAGAACCTCCAAAACATTTAAGATTTTAACTATTATGGAGTAGGTGAACACTATATAGTAAATCCAGATCAAGTGCCTACTTTTGACACAACCAAACCTTTAGTCCCAGCCAAGTCGAGGTAGCAAGTATGCCAGATGTGAAACAAGAAGAGCCACACAAAGCAAAGAATGATTGTAATATATAAGAGCATTAATATCTCACAATAATAATTATTAAGCTGTACATGATTACATCATTGATTCAACAAGCTGGATGTATTATAAACTATATCAGATTTGTATTTGTGCAACGTGGTACACGGATAGACATCCAGTAAAAAAAAGACTAAAATCTAGATATTTACCATCCAAGGGAGGTCCAAAGGTTGTCCCTGTGTTGTTATAAATTTGATCAAATTCTGCAAATTGTGATTCTGCTCCTCCAAATTCAGGAACCCCTGGAGGGCGAAAAGATTCAATCCAATCATTAGCAGGACCCCCACGAATGAAGTCAGCACCCTGCAGGTTCTCAATTTCAGTTAGGACTTAGGGGTGCCTGTAAGGGAATACAAAGGGCAGCATCATTAGGAATAAACCTTACCCGTGCAAAGGGTCGTTGATCTTGTCTGAACTCATTCTCTGAACCAGGGATGGTTGACAAGGGAGCAGTTGTGCCCAAATCAGATGTAGATGGAACACTGACTGAGCCAGGAAGTTCCTTTATGGCCTGCACAAATAAAGGGTGTATTTAAGGAGAATGTTGTGTTGATGCTAACTATAACCTGTTAGTTATAGATCCACTATTATTCATATATCGAAGAAGCATGGTATGCAGGTCAATCAGAAATTCCCACTGAGTACCTAAGTTGTTGTTTGTTAACAATAGCCTATTAATTGTTTTCAGAGTACTTAAATTGGGAAAATGAGCATCCTGTCAACTGAAGCAAAAGTCTTTGGCAGAGATCAGTAATTCTGCTCAGAATCAGGCACATCTAGTAGACTGGCGTATACTAGCCAATTGGGACTGAGTACTTATGGCACAATACCAACCTAAACAACAACTTAGAATAGCAGGATCAGTTTTGCTTTCGGAACAATCGGCACAATTGCTCCGCCCATCCAACCTAAGCGGTACGACTCGTCGATCCAAGCCTTCACCACCACGGCGACATCGACTAAGCCTCCGAGCTCCAGACTACACCAGCAGAGCTAGGGCTATGGAGGCTCACCTGCGTCTTGGAGGACTGTCCGAGGAGGGCGTTGGCGAAGGCGTTGAGGGGGTTGGACGACGAGGCGCCGTCCGGGGCGCAGCTGTTCTGGCCCGTGACGAGGTGGCGCATCGCCATCTCGGCCGCCTCCTCCGCCGGACGGGCGCGCTCGCCAACGCCGGAGGTGCGACGCTAGCGGCGCCGAATTCGGTCGCCGGCGACGAGGGGCGTCCGCCTCGAGGCGAGAGAAGGGGAGGGGGCGGGTGAGGACGAGTCGCCGTGCGGTGGTGGCTTTGCGGGTGTGGAGGGCAGTAAGTTGTAAGATCCGATAAGGCCAGGATACCGCGCCGGACACGTGAGAGATGGCCTGCGTACGTATGGGTGGTAGTCATCACTTTTTTTTTTTCGTCTTTTCTAAGTTTCGCGGTTAGTTGAGGAAATTTGCCTTTTTCTTTTTTTTTTCTTTGGCAGTGTGAAAACTGAAAAGCATCAGGGTTTGTGCGTTTGCATGAAATTCCCTTCCCGGATAGCAAGAGTTAGTACCATGATTCTCACTTAAAAAAGAGAATTTCCAAGTAATTGCCGGGCATGACCCAGCTAAGTGCACACACGCAAGTATGCATGTATCTAGCGTGTGCTATTAAAAAAAATTATATTAGTATCATTTATTTTATTATCAAAAGTACTTTAAGTACGACTCAAATTTCTATTTGTTTGTAATAATCTTTTGAATAAAACGAATGGTCAAATTTATATTTAAAAAGTCAACAGTAAACTGTAATTTAGAATGAAGAGAGTACGGTAGTTTCCTGTGGTGGAGTCTGTTCGAGTTCGATCAACATTGATGCTCACATTGTGGTGCCTTGTATACTTCTTGCTAAAGAAAGGATGAGAGCCAATTAAGCATGACAAATTTATTTTGGCAGGGCATTTTATTTGTGGTCTCCAAACGTGTTGCACTGTTTGAAAAGGTTTAGGGTGATGAAGAAAAATGAAACCGATGCACAATTTTATTTCATAGCGTATATTTGTTTCATTAAGTTATTATATGTTATGAAACAATTCTGTCATAGTAGGGTTTCATTTCCATTCCCGAGTCATAGAACGATACTATTAATTTGGTCACAATGAGGTTTTCATTTCATCATTGGAGAAATGCATTGGTAAATACGTATACTAGATTTTTTTTTTGATCGGACAAGAAACCTTGCCCTGCCCCATTTGTTCAAACAAGGCAAGGTATGTATACCAGATTTCATCTAGATGAAACACATTCCTTCTCACTTCATAAATTGGTTGCAATGCCATCAGTTTAGCCTATGCCAAATGTTATAAAAACTGAAAATTGTGCAAATTCATTCAGAGATAATATCTTTTTAACACACACAACATATTTTGAAGTTAGCCTGATGCCGTGATACCATAAACATCAAGTACCCAGTTTCCTCCACACTTACAAACCTGTGACCTCTCGATACTTAGGCCTTGTTTAGATCGGCAAATTTCTGGTAAGTTTCCACTATTCACCCGTCACATCGAATGTATGGACACTAATTAGGAGTATTAAATATGGATTAATAACAAAACCCATTCCATAACCCCGGGTAAATTCGTGAGACAAATCTATTGAGCCTAATTAGGCCATGATTGGACAACGTCATGCTACAGTAAACAATCTCTAATGATAGATTAATTAGGCTTAATAGATTCAAAATTCAATTTACAGGCGAGTTATGCAATTAGTTTGTCTATTAGTATCTGAATACCTCTTCCGACATCCATTTCTACGATTCGACAAGTTTTCACTTTGTGAACTGGGCCTTATTAAAGTTGAACATGGTCAGCCAACCTGTGCTTGGCGCTGGGCACTTGCAGTTGCAGGCTATCTGTGGTCCAGGTCAAGCAGCCCGTGTGTATCTGAGAACGTTTTCACACCCCGGCTGCTTGGTGCTCGCTTGGTTTTCGCACGCGACGGCTTCCTCTTGTGACTTGTTTACCTGTCACAAGTCAATGTATTTTATTAGGCAAAAAGCAGAGGGCAAGGCGTATCATCTAGTAGAGCGTGAGCTTCACAGCAATGAACGAAGACATTTGTAAGTAGACTCACCATTCCAGAAAACAAATTAATTAGACTTGACCCAATTATTAGTAAAAGTTTGGCAGCCTCGGTAGCACAATATATCAAAGAACAAAGCGACAAAAGCCTGAAAAGAATTCTTGCCTTAGTTTTTGAAGCATGATGCTGTTAAAATGCCGTACTGCTGCATCAAGTCATAAGTTATAAAGATGACTGGCATTTGGCAAGTAGACTACTCCTACCTGTGAGGAACTGACCAAATTAAACCCATTTAATCAAGTGCCGTCCATTGGCCAACTCAATTAAAGGAGCTTAATCCCGGTAGTCCTTGAGATGTGTCATGAGCATGCCCAGGATTTATACACACCTCACAAAGCATAACATAGTGAAACATCATTACACACATAGCATCCACACATGAGTTCACATACATAAGAGGTTCAAGTTATTACATAACCAAGTTTATGAGTTTTGCAACGGAAAGTCTATCATCGCACTCATACGATAGCAAAACAAATATAAGAGAGTCCACGCTATATGCCGATAGTGCCTCTTCATATATGCCACCGGCCGTCACTTCCTACCCGCACCTCCGTCCGCGGGGTAGAAGAAGCCAAACACGGCCTCCGGCTGCGCATCACCTGCATCAACTTAACGGCAACACCGTGAGTACAAAGATACTCCACAGGACTTACCCACATAGGGTATATGTACCCGACTTCAGAGTATATGCATATGGATAAGTAGCAAGGGAGGGTTGGATAGTTAATTTTGCATAAAAGCCTCTACTTTTGATGAAGTTGTATTAAGCAAAAGACATGACAACTAAACTACTCTAGATCATTCATCAATACAATTGCATAAATAATAAAGTGATCATGTGTCATGAGCTCAATCTTCCATGAACTCTCATCCGATAACCTATGTTGAAGTGAACCTCATAGAGCGTGCTCAGTGACCGAGAGCGCGGCTATTGCAATAGATTAATACCCTGCAGGGGTGTACAACTGGGACCACACGGAACAAGGCTTTCCACCATACCCTAGACCGAGGGTAAGCGTCGACTCATGTCCCAACCTTTCATATACCCGCCCCAAACGCCCATACCGGCGACCGGTAATGGATAGATGCCCTAGAATCCGCTAGCGACACCTCATCCCATTCCGGACATACCAGACGGGTGACCCAAGCGACTTATACTACTTAGCTTACATTGCTAATTCAAGTATGTGGTTTGTACGAATAAGTGCTCAAGAGACCGGCGACAATCCATATGCCTATCCGACTTAGCAAGACTCCACACTTGCTCAAGTCTCGAGTCATCTTTCATAGTTGCTCATCTTTTAACCATTCATAGCTACTAGGTAGTTAATTTATCAAATACCCTATAGCTCGCAAGTGGTGGTGACCTTGCCACCTCTTGACTTCTACCGTAGCTAAGCATGGCTAAGCAGTATGATCGTGACACCTAGCAAGCATACTCTTCTAAAAAGGATTGAACTTAATCAAGGAGGATCACGCATCAAATGGGTTCTACTCAAGCATAGTAAATAACCATAACAAATGCACAAGCAAGACTCATAGATACAATTTGATCCAAAATAGGGAGAGATATGCTTAGTAAGGTGCCTGCCTTGGAGGCTCGGTGAGAATGTCGTCGGAGAAGGCCTCCGGATCGGGCTCCGCCTCCTCAACTTCTAGTGCTTCGTCCTCCACACGAGATGCAATGATGCTTGGTAAATAAACATGTCATGAATGATTGCCATGATGCATGAAATGACAGGATAAACATTGCATAAACAAGTATAAAGCATCTCTAAATAAGTTAGATACATAACATAAGTGTAGGTGAAGCAACCCTAAATGTATAGGTGCTGGACGAGCAGCGGCGGACCGTCCGCGCCCAGATGGCGGACCGTCGGACCATAACGGCGGACCATCCCGCGGACAGTCCGAGGGTCAAGTGCGGACCGCTATGGTGAAAAAGAACCGATTCGGGATAAGTTTTTGAGCATTGAAAGGACCTTGATGTCGCCTAGAGAGGGGTGAATAGGCGAATGGCCGGCAAATAAAACTTTTCCCCAAATTTCTCTAGCTGCCAGAGGGTGACCGGTCAGACCGGTGCTCCACACCGGTCAGACCGGTGCTGTGCAATGCACACACCCAACAGCAGCTTGAGCTTCTTCTTGACTTCTAGCACGAACCAAACTTGGTGAGTAGCTTCTGTAATGATATTTAGCAAGGCAAAACTATCCCTGCACACAATATAAGCACACCCAAGTAGATCGAAGCGGAAGCACAAATAATGTACTAGAAATTAACAAGTGAGGCAAAACCAAACCAAGACACAAGGAGTTGTTTTCCCGAAGTTCGGATTCACCGCTGCACCAAGCAGCCACCAAGGCACGGTGAATCCTACTCTCCGTTGAGGAAGCTTATGCGACCACACTAGGTCAAGCTATCTCCTCCTTCCACTAGCTTGCTTCTTCCCTTTCGGAGGCGAAGCACGACCTGCACAAACAATCCCGTGGCTCACCACACACTTTGGTAGCTCACCGGGCGACGCCTAGCCGTCTAGGAGGAAGAACCTCCAAGAGTAACAAATGCTTCAAATGACTTTCTTGACAGCGAATCGAAGTGCTCAAGCTATGGTTGCTCTTGTTTGCTCTCTAATGCTCACACAATCTCAATCCCTCAACCCAACACAAAGATATCTCAAATATCACACAAATCTCACAAAGAAAGGTTGGGGAGTGCTTTTCTGGCTTCTGGGATGTCTGAATGGCGTGTGGAAGCAGCAGCCCACCAAGAGGGGGGCTGAGGGGTATAAATACCCCAGCACACAAAAACTAGCCGTTGGGATTCAGTCCTGACCGGTCAGACCGGTCAGCCAGAGCTGAATTTGAAAACTAGCCGTTAGAGCTGGCACCGGTCAGACCGGTCAGGCTGAGTGTGACCCCAAAACTTCTCTCAAGTTAGCTCAAGGTTTCATCCAGGGATAAAACCACACAATGTTAGTTGAGCTGGGACTGTTAGCACACTCTGAGACTCTCTCTAGGCTATTCTCACATAGGTCAACTATTGAGCACTTTTGATATTTGTCAATAAGCAAATGTTGCATCCCTCTTGATAGTACGGCGTACCTATACTCAAGGATAAATATAAACACAAAGACATCCTCTTGAGTTTCCAAGTCTTGATAAATGCCATACTTTGAGAGTTGTCAACATGAGGGCTTTCAACATTGCTATCTTTCTTGAGCAATTCCATACTTGAACTAGTGACTTAGGATTTTCCATCATCCATTGACAAAGTGTATTTGAATCCTTAAGTCACTCCATTTTATCAATCACAACTAATTGATGTTTTGCATTGCTTCCCTCAATAAAGCTTGGATATGGTTCTTCGAAACCCCACGGACCTAGATACTTCACCTTAGCAATTTGCACACATGGAAAGCCGTCGCTTAGCCAAAGCTTGCTTAGTCCCTCGCTCTAGTCATCTCGGTTGATTTCTTCACCACTTACCCTTGCCACATTGAGTTTAGTTTTGCTTCATCATTTTGAAATCCCATTTGAAAAGAACTCTTCAAATGCTTGTTCTTGATTGACAAAGTACATTCAAACCATTGCAAGCTTCCAACAATGAGACCAACGTATATCACATAAGCATATGTCCCTTTGGTGTAAATGCATGAAGCCTTGCAATTTCCACTTTGAATGATCCCTTCATATATCAACAAGCTTTCTCATAGATTGGAACCACATAGATATACCTTTGTTGACTTGACCAAAATATATCAACGCTCATGCTTGTCATTCATTATGTATGCACAAAGAGATCACACACTTGCTTGCCTTTCACATTATGAGCCAAAGAGCATTCATTTCATATATAATTCAATATCACAACATGAATGTACAAATAATAACCTGCTCATAGTCTTAGACAAACAAGTTAGTCCTTTAATCCTTTTGTCATACAATTCACCAAAACCCACATGGGGGCCTAGATGCACTTTCAAGCATAAGGGCGGACCGTCCGTGCCCAGGGGGCGAGCCGTCCGCAGTGCAAATTTCAGCACTCGCAGAAACAGCTATATCTTTTGTTCCGGAGCTCGGAATGACCTGCGGACTGTCCGGTTGCGAAGGGCGGACCGTTCGCAGTTCAAAGGTGCTGTGCAACACAGAAAAGTGCATAGGCTCGGGGTGGGATCGTTCGTGAACGGCGGACCATCCGCACCCAGGTGGCGGACCGTCCACGCCTGCGGCGGAGGCTCGCCGGCGAGTTCGCCGCCGACGACTCCGGCGACCGATTGGGATGGGGTTTGTTGCAATAGACTCCTGGGAACATGGGGAGTATGGTTTGGCAAGTGTATTTGACATGCACTAAGGTCTCTAAGCTCTAGGTCATCAATGGTGAAATGGCTCTAATGGAGATCAAGAACTCGAATCCTAGGCAATGTCCATGGATCGGGGGATGGGTTAGCTCACCGGCGGCAAGAGTAACTCCGGTAAGGTGCCACGGGTTGGAGTAGAGTGGCCTTGGGGAAACTTGAGCTCGGGCTTGGCTTGAAGCTTGGAGAAGATGGTGAAGTTGGAGAGGAAGAAGAGCTTGGGGAAGCTCCTAGCTCCAACTCCGGGGAAGAAGAAGTCGTCGGGGTGGCGTGGCGCGTCTCCGGCGAGCTCCGGCGATCCTCCGACGAAGCTCCGGCAAGGTGGTGGTGCTTCAATGGTGGAGAAGCTTGGGGAGCTCTCCCATGGTTTGAGTGTAGAGAGAGAGTGAGTGTGAGTGAATGGAAGGGGGAGAGAGGGAGCTGCAGCAGCTCTGGTGGGGGTGAGAGGCGCGGCTGACGAGCGGGCCCCACGGGGCGACGTGGCGTGAAAGTTTTGCGCCCGCTACAAGCACGCGCGAGGCGGTGGCGGACTGTCCGCCCGTGTGGCGCGGACCGTCCGCGGGTGACGTGGCGAGGGGCTGACCGTGTGAGTTGACCGTGCCTACGTGGCAACGGCGGACCGTCCGCATGCAAGGGGCGGACTGTCCGCAGCCCACAAATGCAAAAGGGCTTAGCCCTATAGTTTAATGCTTAATGATGTGTTCATGATGCATGCTTAGGTTTAATTAACCTAGGGCTGTTACACTACCTATGACCCTATGACTATGAATTAGTAAACCGATCTGAGGATTGAACACCAATGACTCCGTATCAACCGTGGCAACAGCAGGATGTTGGTCACAAAAAAGTTGAACAGATGGGTCAAAGGGTGTCTTCAGATGGTGTCCGTAGCACAAACACTGGGCAGAGAGATTGGTGAAAACTTTATTACAGGTTCTTTTCCATCTTGGATTGGAGAGCTACCTCATCTTCGCGTCCTAGTCTTGAGATCAAACCAATTCTATGGTTCATTGTCAAGTTTTGAAGAGAACTCAACCTCGGAGTATTTCCAGGATCTGCTAAGATATTGCAAACAACAGGTTCGATGGTGCTTTGCCTATGAATTTGTTTCAGAGTTCAAAGTTCATGACCCATCCAGCAGTAAGTGGTGGTGGGATTTTATGCTACAAGTCCAGAGAGCGAAGAGTAGTTCCGTCCATTACTTCTGGTGGTTACCGTTGAAATGAAAGAGGTGCACATTGATGTGTCTGAAATTCAGAGTGATTTCGTGTTGATTGACCTGTCTCATAACAGATTGCATGGCCCCATTCCCTTGACCATCGGAAAGCTGAGTGCACTGCAATTGCTCAACATGTCAGGAAATATCTTCACAGGTGAGATCTCACACGAGCTTGGCAGTCTGGTCTGCCTTGAGTCACTCGACCTCTCATGTAATAGGCTGTCAGGTATTAAAGTCCTTTGTTCCCTTGGAAAGAGCTAGTAGAAAATGTAGAGAATTGAGGACCTGAAGGTTTCTTACCAATAAGGGTGTTGTAGGACAGGTTTAGCCACTCGAGAGACGTCAAAGACATTGCCAACTCCTCCGGTATTACACTGCACCCTGATAGGGCATCTTCAAAGGATCCAGCACCATCGACTCCATCGGTGTCCAAATCTAAGGGTGACTGGTTTGATGACATCATGTTGCATTTGTCCATTGGATTGGGATTGGTGCTGGCTTCTCAGCAGCAGTCATGGTGAGTCTGGTGTATAGTGGCAGTCTGGTGTACCTGCTCGATAGTGAATAGCTGATACTTAGTTTGGATTACTGAAAAGTTCTAGAAATTCCTTGTTCAGTTTCTTTTTGGAAAGAACTCCATGAAGTTTTCATTTCCTGCGGAAGGTACCCAAATCAACTGGCATGGATTTCTTTTGCATCTGTTGGCCACAAATCCGGCCATTCAGCGCCAGCCAATAGGTCTTCCATGCTTTATTATTTGCTTGCTGCTTAACATTTTAAACTTCTAACTGCAAAGAGGAATCTTCCTGCCACTCTTTCAATACCCAGCCCTCTTAAGTGTTTTCAAACTTGGCTAGTTTTTTCGAGAATGATTTCTTTTACCTAACAGATTGCTGCATAAATAATTCTAGGAATGCTTCCTAACTGCATTCTTGGCCATAACCATAATTTGAGTGTGTGGTTGCTAAGCAGATGTGGCTCGAGATCTCGGATGTATGTGGCAGGCAGCTTGGCCATAGTTTTGAGTCTACTGGCAACTGTTGGCCTAGCAATAAAAGATTCCTAGTTATTAACATGTTGAGCTATGCAGCCCTGTGGGGTCTGTGGAAACTAAGAATTAGTTTGTGCTTCCAGGGTATAAAGTGGAAGGGCATGAGAATGCTACTGAGATTAGAAGTGGGCTCCTGAAAAACTGGAGAGTGTACTATGTCCAGTAGACAAACAATCTACACTGGACATCTTCCTGGAGTGCCTGGGAAGGAAAGGAAGGCAAGCTGGAAGAATTACTAGGTGAACAAAGGCTTTGATGAAGAGGTGATGTCCTTCCTAGCAGACAATCAAGACCTGTGGAAACTTGAGAAAATTCCTGATAAGGTGGCGATGATCCTGAAGACCAAGGCTGGATTGATCTGGCAGGAGAAGCGCTAGCTGTCTAAGCTCCGTGGCTGCTGTTGAATTTGTAATTCACGTAGTGTTCTCGCATGTTGTCTTGTGTCTGTTTCAGTCGGGTGGCTTTCTGGTATCATGAGACGGGGGCAAGTCCCTATTATTCTAAAAAAAACTGCATTCTTCAGTACGGGTTCTAGAGCGAGAGAGGGAGGGAGGGGAGGTACTGGAACCTTACCTTTGCAGAATTCACGATGGAGACCTTGGGGACGCGTCACGTCGCCGGCCGTCGCGGGACTCCTCGCCGGCCTATCGCGGCCTCCTCGCTAACCTGCCGCGCTAGGCGCTAGCGTCGTAGGGACTAGGTAGGCGGAGCCGAATATGGGGTGCGGTGGTGAGGCGGGGACACCGCAGAGGGCAGGGGTGGAATGACGGTGGTGGAAACCTGCCGCCGGCGTGTCGACGGCGAAGCGGAGCCGCCGGAATCGCAGCTTCAACGTCGGAGAGATGCTCTCGAAGCTCATCGGACGGCCCAGAAGGCTATCGACACCACAACCCGGTCCATCTAAGCTTCACCAAGATCCAGCCCAGCCCACACAACCCAAATAACCTATCAAGCCCAACACGAGACTTAAAAGCGTATCGGCCTCTCACGCCCGCAGGCCCAAAACCTAAGCACGCTCGCCAAAAGCGCAATCACGCCCACAGCGCAAAACCTCCCAACCCCAACCACACCTCGGCATCTCGCCCGTCGCCGTCGCTACCTAGGTTACGCCTCCCCTCCCTCTTCCCCGGCTCCGACGATGTCGGCGCCCTCTGACCCCACCACGGCCGCCGGCCAGGCGCCCGCCCCCGCGGCCGCGTCCGCCGCCTCCTCCAGCAGCGGCCTCACCTTCAAGCTCCACCCCCTCGTCATCGTGAACGTCTCGGACCACCACACCCGCGTCAAGGCCCAGGCCGCCTGCTCCGGGGACAGCACCTCCTCGTCCGGGGCGGCGGCGGGGCAGCCGCCGAGGGTGTTCGGGTGCGTGATCGGGGTGCAGCGCGGGCGGACGGTGGAGATCTTCAACAGCTTCGAGCTCGTTCTCGACCCCGTCTCCGGCACCCTCGACCGCGCCTTCCTCGAGAAGAAGCAGGAGCTCTGTACGCTCGTACTCAAATCTATGGATCTTTTAGGGTTTGATGGCGCTTGAATTCTAGGGAATGCTAGGGTTTTGTGGATGGTTTGATGAGTGCTTGATACGATTGTGGCTGTGCGCAGATAAGAAGGTGTTCCCTGATTTCTACGTACTGGGCTGGTACTCCACTGGAAGTGATGTGCAGGACACTGACATGCAAATCCACAAAGCTGTGAGTTTTTAGAACCTTTTATTGGATTGCTTAATCAGAGGGATTGCGACATTGTGATTGGGTATTAGTGTTTGTTCACGTTATGAATAAAATGTGGGTTTCGGATTTAGTTTCCTGCTAGGTAGCACCTAGGGATTTGTATTGCTGCACAGTAGGCTTATTTTCTTGTGCCTATTAGTAAACTAAAACAAGAGAAGGAATTGGCCTAATGCTTGTAGAATTTGCTCACTGTAGTATTGTGATTGGTGACCTAACAATATAACCCATTATGCTTCAAATAGGGTTGCCTTTGAAGTTTCATGTTTAAAAATGGAAAAAAATGTATACTGCTACAAGACTAACAAATGAAAATGTCACATCACTTACATTTTTCAAAGCCTAACTCTACAAGGCAGAATTAAGTAACTAGAAATCAGGTTTATTAGTTTATACCAGTAGCATGGATTGAAAATTTCCTTAACAATAAGTTTCCTAATATGCAAAAATTATATATCTCTTATCTCGTGGCAGCAAAAAATATAAGTTACTTGCCACTATAAAACCTGTGACTTTGTTTGTATGGCTGAATGGAATGGCGAGTATTATGATTTTGACTTGAGTATAGTTGAGGAATTACTTGTCAGCACATATATTTGTTTGATGTGTGATGTATTTATTCAGTTGCTCTGCATAACCTTATTTTACTTGTATTATCCAGTTGATGGACATTAATGAAAGCCCTGTTTATCTGCTATTAAACCCTGCAATCAACCTCTCCCAGAAGGATCTCCCTGTGACTATCTATGAGAGCGGTAAGTTAATATAATCTAAAGATTGGAATCATTGAATGTATTGCAACTTGCTTCTCCTGATCTTTGGGCCGTATATCCATTTATGCTAGAATTTTTATTTGTGCTGTGCTGACTATTGACGTTTGATTCTTTGTGTGCACATTAGTTATGCACACATGTAATTCCAAAGCTGAGCATCTTAGACCACCAAGTCACTATGACATCCTAGTTATCGTATTGCTCTTTAGCTTCATGGTTTAGAGCAACAAAGGATATTTATGAAGTGCGCTAATGTGTATATTAAAATCTTGGTCATTTATTTATTTGCTATCCAGTGACCTAAGTTCCTTCCGCAGTTGCCAATATTTGCTACATGAGTCATTATGCACTACTGTACTTGTATAACATGGCAGCCCTTGAATTCTTCTCACTATATACTTATTAAATCACATAAAAGTTTTTCAATGTACTGAAGTTCCTATCTCACTCCCTTTTTGTCTATTTATCTACTAATTCCATATTTGTTTTCTCTAATTTTAAGAATTGCATGTCATCGATGGGAGTCCTCAGCTCATCTTTGTCAGATCAAATTATACAATTGAGGTAGGTGTTCCCCCTTGTGTTTCTCTAGCTATGAATGTTCCTTTTTAACACTAGTTTGCTTGATCAAAGACTGTGGAGGCTGAGAGGATATCTGTAGACCATGTTGCCCATCTCAAACCATCTGATGGTGGCTCAGCGGCAACTCAGTGTAAGGATTCGTCTTTAAAGCTCATTTCGTAAGACAGCCAGGGGGATGTCCTCCGTCCCCTTGGTCGAGTTTTTTTTTTTTAAAAAAAAACTTGGTAGAATTATATTGATGGATGCTTTGTGCAGTGGCCGCTCATCTGACAGGAATACACAGTGCCATCAAGATGCTCAATAGCAGAGTCCGTGTTATCCATCAGTATCTTGTTGCCATGCAAAAAGGTCTGTACATGTATGAAGTACTATGGTCTTTTGTCTTTCACTACTGATATAATGTTTTAGTTTTCGCATGTCCCCTTCATCTTTAAACCTAACCCATATAAAACTTTAATTGCACAAACTTGTTAATGGCCCTGTTGAACTTTTGGCATGATGAGCAATTCAACTGCAAAGCTTTTTTTCTTTGGCTGCAGGTGATATTCCAGTGGACAATTCGCTGCTTAGGCAAGTCTCAAGCCTCGTAAGAAGGCTACCAGCTATGGAGTCACAGAAATTCCAAGATGATTTCTTAATGGTACGCTAAGTTTATTAGTACTCATATTACGCTAATGCTCTTTTTATATATATTTGAATACCATATTTCCCACAAAAATCGATTACCTTCTCTATGTTGCATATTTAACCCTGTATATGTAATTACGACTGTATCATTCATTCGTTCCAGGAATACAACGACACTCTCCTCATGACTTACCTTGCAATGTTCACTAACTGTTCGAGGTATGCAGTGACTCTTTAATAGTTTGAAGTTCCGTAATGCCTTAAATCTTCTATACCCTGGATCATTCATCGCTTGAAATTTGATCATGTTGATTTTAAAATTTTACCTTGCAGCACAATGAACGAGTTGGTTGAGAAGATCAACACAAGCTATGAGAGACCCACAACCAGAAGAGGAGGCCGAGGTGCTTTCATGTAGCTCACCTGCCAGCTGCTCTCATCTGTGGAGATTTTTGGAAATAGTTTCTTGCATCCCGAGGCAATTTTTTGCATGCAATCTATTATGCGCTATCGGCTATATGGCAGTCATTGAGTTGCTTCAAACTTTCTATGCAAAAAATGATGATTTGCTCGATTCTGTGCCAAATCCCACTTGTGCTGAAGTTGATCTGTAAAGTTCATCGTTTTCCTAGTTGTTATATTTGACTCGCAAATGGATATTGATGCTGGTTTGTGATTTAGCTACGCTTAGCAAAACTGGGAATCATTTCCTGCCATGTTACTGTGTCAAAGCAGTTTGATGTGTTCCTATGATCGATGAGCATGGAAGAATGCAGCTGGACGAGATCCAGTGAACTTATATGTGGGATCTGAGTGATCTTGCGACATGTTTTTGAAGACTAGAGGATCTGAATGTTCTTAACAAAGCCAAAAATAGGATGTGTTGTAATAAGACAGCTGCTGGTTACAGCTTCTTGAACTATCGTTTATAGGAGAAGATAAACACCACATGATCCAGAATTGACCAATGAAACTTAGCTAGTGCGCAATGGATGGTTTCATTGCAAGCAATAACAAATGAAACTGAGCAAGGGTACTGTGTACACAATGAATAGTTCTGCACCGCAAGCAATAACACTTCATAGATACTATTTAGTACTAACGGAACGGTACAACATCAACACGAACGGCAACAATACATCTACATAATAAAACGAATGTTGGGATGGCACTTGTTCCTGCAGCCCATGTCAGCTGCCGTTGCCACAAATTGCATATCCCAGATTCCTAGTTTTGTTATGTTAAAGAATGAACAGTATTACATCAACTGAGAATGGCAACAAAACTACTGAACAAAACGAATATCAGGATGGCACATGTTCCTGCAGCCCATGTCACACGCGTTGCCACAGATTGTCAATCCCGGCTTCCGCTCCAGAACTTCTGTAACCGTTGGACTGCAGCCACGACGTTGAACCACATTCTTCCCAACACCAAGCCACCGCAGACCTCGAAACAATGGTGGCTCAAAGAGTCTCAGGAAGTTACGAGACAGCTTACTGCAGTAGGCAAGATCAAGCATTCTCAGGGAACATTTACCAGAGTCACGGCCCATAGAACCTAGCACCTCGAGAGATGAATCTGTTATGAGGAGGCAGTTCCGCAGACACAGGCTGCTTATCTGCTCACAGTTCCTGGCAATCACTGTCACAGCTCGACATGATATTCTTGGTACATTCCCAATGTCAAGTGAGACTAAAGTTTTGTTGATGGTGCCAGACCCGCACAACAGTGAAGCTATTCCATTACTGCCGATCCTTCTGCACCCTCTCAAGCACAAAGAAGATATCAGGCACCTCCCATTACCGAGTGCTGATAAACCAGCATCAGTGATGTCTGCTCCAGCAAGATCCAATAGAGTTAGTTTGGGAAGCTGTGAGATGGAAACCAAACCAGGATCTGCAATGCTCTTGCAACCCGAAAGATCAAGAACCTTTAAGTTAGTGCAGGGTGCCAGAGATATGGCTGTATCACTAGTTAGGAGAGCACAATTAAGCAACCTCACTTCTGCAATATTAGGAGCTGCCTTATCAAGATCAAGGCATGCCAAGTCTGACAAGCACCAGCCATTACTGACCTCAAATTTCTTCAGGTCCTTGCCAGAGTGGAGTAGGGCTGCATACCCTGCATCACTTACTTTAGAAAACCCACCAAATCTAATGGTTCTGAGTTGCTTGCATCCGTCAGCAAGCATCAGTATCCCAAAGTCATTTACACGTCTGAAATCACAGTAACGACGTGTCAGAGATAAATGTCTCAAGTTGTGGCACAAGCCAAGTGCTTGAAGCCCGATATTGGTCAAATCTTCAGGCAAATCTGGTTGGGTATCAGGTCCATCTTCCAGGCAGAGCTCAACTAAGTTGCGCACATTACTGGTGATCAACATAACAAGTTCATCAGTTATTGTGTCAAGAACTAAAGAGAGTGATTCCAAACTGTCAGTGATGTGGTTTTTCAGAGATTTAGAAAAGACTGTCTTTGCGTGCTCATGAGACACAGGCTGTAGCAACAGTTCCTTGACGGTACTAGGTACAGAAGGCAACCCAGTCTTGTAATCAGCAAAGCGGGGATCTAGCAGAGGAAACTTCACCCAAAGAGTCTTGTAATCAGCAAAGCGGGGATCTAGCAGAGGAAACTTCACCCAAAGAGTCTGTATCAAAAGATCGAAAAATTAAGACATCTTAGACCCAGCAACCAAATTAAACAAACTTCTTCTGATAGCTCCATAGCATTATTGCAAGATCACATTAATCGTATGTAATCTACTCTAAGCTGTGCCACCAAAACCAAACTTGTTTTTTTTTGGATATGTGATATCGCTACAAAATGGCCATGGCTTTAAGTGACAAAGAGTATCATAATTGAAGACACATCTCACCTCCAAATAACAACATCCCTCGTAGATGGGTGCTAGGAGAGTACCGATTCCAGAGTAAGGAGAGTACCCAATCTCCAGTTTTAATGATCTGAATTTAAATACAGGTTCAAGCATACTCAGATTTTGCTAGTAATGTCCGAAAAACACTGTTGACTTGAAAATAATGACTCAAAATCCAATCATAACTTCTATAATTCCATTTCACTGCAACAACCGAATAGAATAAACTGGACGATGCAAAGTTCCTGATGCAATACTCTGAAGAAATCCATTCGCGTGCATACACTAATAAGCCATAAACAAGCCAGTGCTGAAGAGCAATACCTTAAATTGCGGCATCTCTCGCCAATAGCTATAAAGAAGCTCGTCGTGAACGAGCAATTCAGCAGCGAGAGCTCGCGGAGGCTACCCTTCGCGATAACCGAGGCGGCGGAGTTGTCGAGCAGGCTGCAATTGACACTGAGGCTGCGAACCACGCCGTTCCCCACGAGAATCCTGCTCAGGATAGCGTTCGACGGAGCAAACACCTGCGATAACGAGCGAGCAAACCCCAGCGTTTAGGGAAACCGTTTGCGATGGTACGGCAGGACAGAGAGCGAGGAGCTGAGGAGGTCGGGGCAAGGGAGGGGATTCTCACGGAGAGGTCGATGGTCGTGATGGCGGAGATGGCGGCGGAGGCGGCGCCGTGGAGCGCCCGGCAGGATGCGGCGGCGGAGCAGGCGTCGTCCACCTCGAGCCGGCCGAGCACCTCCACCAGGAGCGCCTCGGGGAGCCTTTCGACCAGACCTCCACCTTCAGAGCTTCCAGAGGCCTCGCCGCGGGTGCCGCCTCCGACGCCGGCGGCGGCGGCGGCGACGGCTCGATGTTTTTTCTCCATGGCGTGCTCCTCCCCGTTTGCTTTGGGCCTGGAGTGTGGACTCTGGATCTGCGAATTGCGGATTTGCGGAGAGAGATACGGCACTGCGACCGACACCTGGAGCCCACAAATGCACGGGCTTATGACATGTGGGGCATAGGGTTGGGATTAGGGAGAGGAAATGGTGGATGGCGTGGGGGAAACCGGGTATCATGGGATAGGTGAGTGTGAGTTCATTTGCTTCAGCAAGAATGACCGATTTGGAAATGGAAATGGAACTAATTTTGGGTTATCTATGTCCAGCGGTCACTTTTACAAATGAAAAATGCTCTCGCAGTTTATCAATACCTTGATCTTTTTCGTAATATTATTTGGTTTTTCCAAATATTTTATCCGAACTCTCTCTAATTTAGAGGGAGAGTTTCTGCCGTTGGAATCCCATCGCATGTTGTTTTTTATGTAATAACTATTCATGGGGCACCGCCTACGTAGCCCCTTGATGTGCCGCAGATCCTCACATCAAGACAGTAAAATGGGACCACTGCCCTCTTCTCCCTCCAATTTTGCCCTCTGATCTGAAATTTGAAGAGATTGGATTATGGAGAAAAGTTTTTTGGGAAATTGTAAAACTAATTCACAATAAGTCTAAGACTAGTGTCGAGTAGCTCCAAAAATCAGTTATTGGGATAGAACAAAAATCAGTTATTGGGAAAGATTCTACGGGGAGACTGTTCGAGATGCTCTAAAGCAATCATTTTAAACTTTGTTTGTATATATTATGTGCTGCATTTCAGCATTTGTGTATTTGAAAATGGTACAAGTAGATTTGTATCAAAACTTGATTGCATAGGAACAAACTTCTCTGTTTTAGAAACATTTTGTACCGGTTCTCAAAAAAAAAAATAGAAACATTTTGTACCAAGTGGCAGTTAAAGTTGTGTTTTGAAGACAAATTTGTCCAAAAACATCAATTCAAAGTGAGTATATAAGGAATGTTTCTGCAGCGATATCATTTGTACATGTGAAAATATGAGTGTGCTGGTGTAAGCGTAGGCCATATTTTTTTCTTTGAAATAAAAAAGAAGATTGATTGCATCCAAAAACTGCACGGGAATAAAGTAATGCTTCTTTTATCAAAATGTTTCTTGGCATTGTATTATTACCAAATTTACTTTTCATGCGATATGTAACAGATGTACAATGCCAATGTAGTCAAGCATAAACGTGGAAATCACCAATGATCAATAGGAATTAATCTTTAGATGATGTAATTTTATTTCACAACAAACACTAACAAGAATGAGCTTAGAGAGTGACACTGGAAATTTACAGGTGCAGAGAGATGACAACACTGATCCACAACTACAGTGAGCTTAGCAGTAAACAGTGATACATTCATACACAACTGTCACTGACAGGTCTAGCAGTATACGGCTTCGCTACGATGTTGTTGCGTATACAGATCTACAGGCAGAGCTTGCATTGCCATGGATCATGATCAATCGTTCCAGACGTGTTGTTTCCTTCATCAGGCTTTCAGAATGTCTGCCTGCAGAAAAAGAGGGAACTTAATGAATGCCATTGTACTTTAAATGGGCGGTTGAAGATCAATTAGAGAAACACGCTTCAGTGAGCTTGGATATTCTCATGCAGATGTCTAATTGTCTATGTTAAAAATAAAGCTACAGAGAATATCAATGAACACCAGAGCACCATTGCCATTTCACTGCCTAAGTGTATAGAAGAGTAAGTGCTCAGCGGCAGACATAAATAATTGAATATGACAAATTCTGTTCAGGTGTGTATCTCAAGTTGACTAAAATAGTGATATCCACCATTCTCCTACCTCAGGACATCCAGTCATTCTGAATTCTGATTTTGATGCTGCTTGAATGTGTACAACTCCATCCCATGATTTCCATTCGCATATGCTTCCTTCATTCTTGTCCTTGCAGTTATTATCTCCATTTAGTCAAGCATGTCAAAGACTGTAGCTGACTGCAAGCTGCAAAGAAAGAACACACAGACACAGTACTACTTGTGCTAGACTGCTAGTATCATTAACATTGAATTGAAAGGGTCTTAAAAGGGCATATTTATCAGCTTATTATAATGGAATTTCCTGGATCCATGTATCTCATAATTTGTTTCAAGAACAGTGAAAAAATCATATGGGATTTAAGACAAGCACTACTGTAATATTTTAACACTAGGATTCCATATAGATAACCTAAGTTTATTTCTTTTCCTTTTTTTTTTTACTTTCAGTTATTTACTGGTATTTCACATTTCAGAAGAATGCAGGATTCTGTCTGAGATAACTCATGTGAAACCTTCTTACAAAATAATGTAGCAGATACTAAAAGTCTAAAACTTAAAAGCTACATGGTTAGGGGGTAAAGAGTTGTCCACCAAAATAATAAGATAAGTAATGTACAATTGCACATGTCATGTGTTCAACAGTGTTAACAATAACAACGTTCGAATCATATCACATGCCTAGGTGAAAAGCTTCAAAGATCTAAGAATTATAATAGACTATCGTAGTTGAATTAGTTTGTTTTACTTTTAGCAATGCACAACAATAACTACTTCCTAAAAACACAATAATAACCAATTTGAACTGAGGCACCGAAGAGGTGGATGCATCAAGTAGCATGGCATGTTAGTTACTTTTTATTTACCTTAGTAACCTTGGTAACCGAAAACCGGCATGATTAGTCACACCCTTGAACAGTGTTTTTTTAGAGATAGAACTATGGGGGAGTCCCCCCCACAGTGCTTCATTCAAAAGAGATAAAATATTACAGAGGGGAGGGAAAAAGAGAAAAGAAGCCTACACAACTGTGTTTAGCCATTGGAGAATAGTCAGCCTAAAGTTTTCTATTGAACAGTGTTGCCGAGAAACTTGATATTTAAGCACAATTCAAAACTTATGTAACTATAATGTGGCTGATACAAAAAAAGGAAATAAATTCAATGATTTGGTTTACATCATATGGCTTTTTAACAATGTCAAATGAATCATCAATCTTAGGTTAGAAAAACTGAGGCATAGTAAAAATCTATCTTCTAAATTGGAAAACAAACTTATATCCTGTTGAGATGGTAAAATGGGGAAGAAAGACATCAAGATTAGGTTTTCCCAAACACAGTCTGGTATACCGCAGAAATTACTTCACTACTTCATCAACATTCAGCAGGCTGTATTTTGAAACGTTCTTATGTAGTTATGTTCAATTACTCTGAACACAGCCTTTTTATGAAATTTCAAAACATTAGCAATTGAAAATATGGTACAGAAGCTTCAGCTCTTAAAGTCTTTTCCATCCATAATATTTCTGCTAGAGGTAAAGGTTCTCTATGACTTAAATCTAACTTCTTTTAAGCAGAACAATTGCTATCTGAGGAGTTCGAAAGGATGGTTCATTATTCAAAACCCCTTGATCTACCTCATTTCAACTTGACTGTGAAAACAAAGTGATAAAAGAATGTCAACAACAGCCTTACAGTTACATGTGGTGGATTTACAGCAAAACTCCCTATCCAGCTATCAACTTATCTTCCAGTCTTCCCTTGGGACAATATGTCTTTGAAGACCTTCATTTCATCATCAGAATATGAAGGTTTTCTCCCAGTAACCAACTTCATTATCTCTCTTGCATTCCTATCCTTTGAGATTGCCATGAGGCCTTTCAACAGTTGGTTAATAGTATCAACACTGGGAAACCAGTTCTTCTCCATGCTATCCTTGCACAACCTGAATGCCAAATCAAAGTCCCTTTTCTCGCAGAGGTAATGAACCATTGTCTGGTAAACCTTACTGTTTGGCTTGCATCCTCTCCCATGCATCGCACCAAAAACCGTCTTGGCCATCTCATGCTCACCCATCATGAAGAAACCCTTGATAATTAGATTGTATGTGGCCTCATCTGGTTTGATCCCCACTGCATACATTTTCCGCACCAAATCATTTGCCTGCCAACCCCTTCTCCTGTTAATCAGGAACTGGATCCTCACATTGTAGCTAGCAAGTGTCGGGTTGCAACCCCTCAGCCTCATGAGGTTCCACAAACCATCCCCAACTTCACGACGGCCATACTTATAGAATGCAGCCATGAGCGTCGTGTATGTGATAACATCTGGTGGCACACCTTTCTCCTCCATCCCCAGCATAACCCGGTAAGCTGCATGTAAGTCCCCCATGTCGCACAACATTTTCACCACTGTGTTATATGAGATGTCATCCAGCTCAACGCCATACTTCTCTGATCCCTCCTCGAACAGCTGCAGGGCCACATCAAACAGCCGTGCTCGTAGTAGAACCTTCATAGCGGCATTGAGCGACTTGGCTGTGCGCCGGCATCCGTACATCCCCATCTCCTGGAACGTCCGCAGAGCATGGTCCGGCATCACAGCCTTCCCGTAGAGGCCGATGATCCTGACCACAAACCCTTCGCGCCTCCCCTGGGGTAGCGCCTTGTGTTGCTCGAGGATCTCCTCCACGAGATCATTCCGTCGAGCACCTGCCAGGCGCGCCACCACGTCCTCGAACGCGAAGCGGTTCTCCACCAGCAGGCGGTTGTGCGCATTGGCCCTGAACAGCTCGTACAGCTTCTCTGGATCTCGCTCGTGCTTGATCCTGAGCAGCACTGGCTGATCCTCCTCCTTGGCGGCGGCAGCCGCGGTGGAGGGGGAGGGCTGCCGGCGACGGCGGCTACCCTTAGAGGCGGAGACCGCGGCGCGGCAGGCAGCGATGGTGGGGAAGTCTGCGGTATGCGGGCAGTGAGCGTGCGCGGAGGAGAATGGGTGCCGGCCGGAGGGAGGCCGGGAGAGCCCCGCGGCGATGACGGTGAGCGCGACGGCGTCGAAGGCGGCGCAGAGCTTGCGGATGGCGCCCAGGGAGAGCATCTGGTCTCGCTCGATCCCGGGGCGAAGAGCGGCGACGCGAGTCTAGGGCGCGGAGGCGGCGGCAGCGGCCATTGACGTGGTCGGCGGGGGCAGCGAGGTGAGGGATGAGAAGGGGAGGCGGTGTGCGCGGCGGCGGCTGAGCTGCGGCGTGGAGGCGCGGCGTACCGTACCGTCCAGCGGACTCGTTAGCGGTGGGCGAGAGCCCACGGTTTTCCGAACCAGGCTCGAACTGCTGGGCTGTCAGGCTGAGGATACATGCGTAGTGGGACTTGTGGGCCTCGAGCCCAGCTATTCGATGTGTTAAAGTGCAGTTGCTAAATTTTAGCACTTTTTTCTAGCGAATGTTTTTTCTTAATTTTAGCACCACCCATTAGCACTTGTATTTGGATAGGCTAGTGCTAAACTTTAGCACTTGGAGGAGCTAATGCTAGATGCTAAACTTTAGCACTTGTATCCTAGCTAAAATTTTTGTTGTCATAGCTAAAGTTTAGTATTATCCATTAGCACTCCTGTTTGGAGGTGCTAGTGCTAAAGTTTAGCACTTTAGCCATTAGCACATGGGATCCAAACACCCTCTAAACTTAAAACTGTTGGATGTGAGTGGCGAGTGATTCACTGTCAGATGGATGACAGTACCAAAGCAATCTGGCTGCAGCATTTTTTGCTTGGGTTCATTGCGTCCAATAGCCCTGAATCTTTTCTGAAATATCTGTCTCTGATATTGTCTTTTGTGCTACTGACATGAGGAATTAGAGTCTGATTGGTTGGCTCCCAATATTTGCCAAACCAAAATGAAGGCATGCCTATAAATTTTGGCACTTGTTTAGTTGGCATCCAATTAAGTGATATTCTAAAGATGTTGCCCTAGTTTTGGCAGGAAAGTTTTGTCATGCCCACGTTTTGGCATGCCCAAAATTTGATATGGCAAATTTTGGAACCAAACCAATCAGGCTCTTAGTTAGGAGGGGATGTGATTTAAAAGGATTTGATATGGCCATCTTATGTCAGTATGAAGTTGAACTGCTGTAAGAATCCGTCAAGAATTTTGTGCCTTTTTTTTTCATGTAGGTTATGATCCTGATGAGCTGGAGCAAACTGATTGAGTCATTCATGATGTTACCTGACTCCACAAGTTTGCAAGCCATGGTTACCCATCGTACAAAAAATAGTTCTTTTCCTTAAATATCTGAGTCCCAGTCTTGATATTGTGAAATTTTAGTTTTTCTTATCCTGTTTTGTTCTTTTGGGTTTTTAAAATCCACAGAGGAAAATATATGGAGTGTTCTATGATAAAACTTTTGAGCTTATGATATGAGAGAGAACGATTGTCTTACGCATATGAAATACGGAGTACAAGCAAACATTAAGTGGCAAATAATCAGATGAGCATAAAATGATTGCAGATCTGTAACTTAAAAACATAGCCCACATTAAAAGGTGACACTAGTTTCATGTTTCTCCATGACACCAAGTTGCTGCAACAATGAAACAGCTGGGCAATTACAAATCTTAAAGCGCCCACCGAACCACACTAGCCCACCGTAAAATGTACATTAAAGGCCTGTTTGGTAGAGCTTCACCTGATTCTGATTCTCTATGGAAGCTGATTCTCCGAGAGAAGTGATTCTGTGGCTGAAAGTGATTCTTTTTGATTCTCTAGCAAAAACCCTCAAAATCAGGACGGAGAATCACTTCACAGAATCAGGAGAAGCTACTTTTTCAGCTCCCAGCCTCTTAGTTCATTTCAGAGAATCACTTCACAGAATTAGCTGAGAATCACTTCTCTCTGAAAAACAACTACTAACTCCTACTAACTCCTCCAGTGGTCATCACCTCATCAGTGTTTACTCTTTACATCAGTACCAGATTTATAGCAATGTACAAGTAACCATAAATTTACATGAAGATCTTGTGTTGCACCCAGCTTTCCATTGGCAGTGGAGCTGATACAACCGACTGCATTTCTCTGAACTTCACCTGAATTCGTGACGCTGCCTTGTTTGACCATAACTGATGGAAACTTCACCAGATAGTTTCTTCAACTGATATCAAGCATCCAGATCTCTTTTGGATCCAAGACAATATGCATTACATTCCCAACTTTTTTGTTGCAGACATCACTAAATTGATAATTACTGTCATGGCCAAATCGCATGTACAACTTCCAATGGCTTCAGTCTAAATTTACAACAGCCTTGATGGTTTAATTTCACCAAAAGTTTCATTGTTTGTTCTGGTGGCATTTTGCAAAAATATGTTCCCATTTTCATCACTGATGTTCTGACTTCTGACACAAGTTTGATAAACCGATTGAGGTAACATATCTACTACGAGTATCAGAATAACTATGTATAACCAAACCAATAAGCAGCAACCTCACTTCATCATTAACAAACAGCACACCACTATGATATAAAAAGCAAAAACAATAAAATTAATGAGGATTATATATTGACCAGTGAATCACCCAGAAGAACTTAGTAACTTTGAGACAATCAAACTATCACAATGATAACAGGAAGAGCACTTTATACGTCTCAAGCAGATATTTGGACACCGGAACAATACAAGAATCCATAGCTGCAGCCTAGATAACACCTGGCCCAATGGTTGTCTCTTGCAAGTTCGATACAGCTAGCTTAGCATCAGCAATTAAAATACAAAATAAAGCAGTAGCTTTTCACCTAATAGCTGGGCACAAAGGAGTATAGGTTTCCCCTTGGCAGGATAACCAATAACTTCAGGTATTGATGAAGTGGCCCATCAAATGTGCCTGTGATTACTGATTAGATCAACCAAAACACAGCATGATCAGTACAGAAACAATTGAATGCAGCAAACTGAAATACAGATGTGTGTATTTATGCATTCAAGCATGAACTAGGTCCCCTCCACAATTGCAAGAATTCCTGTCACTGAGGATTTGAAATTCATAAACTACTGACAGAGTGACAGTAGAACATACTAGAATATAAGCTTGAAAGGGAAAACAATTGTTCGCGTAATGGTAGGCAACTACAACCAGACTTCAAACATTAATCAACAAAAGATAGGTCTCAACATTTAATTCACCAAACGATTGACAAGCACCAAAGCAGCAATTGTACCCTACGAACATGTTTCCTCCAACAATTAAGCACAGATTTGGCATTTCTACACAACTAATTACATAAGATCACAAAATTCATCACAACAGATTGAAGAAAATCATCTATTCTCGCCCAATACCTGAAGAGATCAGGAAGGCGCAATCCGCACCAAGAGATCAGTGGTGGTGATGGCTGTGGTCGTGGGAGGAGGACGAGCATCCTCCACCACCGCTACCGCTAGTGCCCTCGCCAGCATCTCCCTGCGGGCACCGGTGCCCGCCGCCAGGGGCCTCGTCGTCGCTGTTGTCCTCGTCGAAGGGGACCTCTTTATGGAAGATGCAGCACTTTTTGGAGCTCTTGCGGCCGAGGCCCTCGTTGTCCACCGTGCCCTCCTTCCACGACACCTTCTTCTTCGCCCGGCGCTTCAGCCGCAGCACCACCGCCTCCGCCGGCACCGGCGCCGGCGTGGCAGTCGAAGGGGGCGGGGCCGAAGCGGACGAAGAGGGGGAGGGATCGACCGTCACGGTCACGGATCCGGCCGGCGACGACTGCGGCGGCGGCGGTCGGGTAGCCATGGGGATTGGGATTTTCCTCCTCGATTGCGTGGTTCCCCCGATTTCTTCGCTACCCTTAGAGGCGGAGACGGTGGCGCGGCAGGCAGCGATGGTGGGGAAGTCCGCGGGATGCGGGGAGTGCGCGTGCGCGGAGGAGAAGGGGTGCCGGCCAGAAGGCGGCCTGGAGAGCCCGGCGGCGATGACGGTGAGCGCGATGGCGTCGAAGGCGGCACAGAGCATGCCGATGGCGCGCGCCAAGGGAGGAGAGGATCTGGTCTCCCTCGATCCCGGGGCGAATAACGGCGACGCGAGTCTAGGGCGCGGGGGCGGCGGCGGCCATTGACGTGGTCCGCGGGGGCGGCGAGGTGAGGGAGAAGGGATGGACTGCTGCGTGGAGGCGCGGCGGATTCGCGAGCGGTGGGCGAGGGCCCACGCTTTTCTGAACCAGAGGCTCGAACTGCTGGGCTGTCAGGCTGAGGAAAAAGTCCTATTTACCTCCCTGGATTATGAGCCAAGTCCATCTTTCCTCCTCGAACTCGAAAACCGTCCATTCTGTCTCCTCGGATTCCTAAAACCGGACACATAACCACCCCGACCCGGTTTTGTCTGTTTTGGTGAGTGGTTTTAAATTTTTTTATTTACAATTTAGTCCTTAGATCTTAAAATGATTATTTACAATTTTAAGCTCACCGTTATGAACGCGTGACCATAAGAATCTCCTAAATTGGAGGTACAGACAAAAAGTAATAATCATTTTAAGATCTAAGGACTAAATTGTAAATAAAAAAATTTAAAACCACTCACCAAAACAGACAAAACCGGGTCGGGGTGGTCATGTGTCCGGTTTTAGGAATTCGAGGAGACAGAATGGACGGTTTTCGAGTTCGAGGAGGAAAGATGGACTCGGCTCATAATCCAGGGAGGTAAATAGGACTTTTTCCTCAGGCAGGCTGAGGATACATGCGTAGTGGGGCCTTAGTGGGCCTTGAGCCCAGCAATATGTTGTGTGCGTATATACTATATAATGGGCTCGGCCGAGAGTTTTCGTGGGTGGACGAGCCGGAAAACCTATCTAGCACTCGGAAGCTAGTAACTCAAGTTGGCACCTACTTATTTGAGATTCGTGCGATCCAGTAGAGCGTTGGATCCGCACGTCCCGCACCCCACTGCTTCCCTCCGCCGGGGGTGTTTTTCTTTTAGCCGTTGGGCGCTGTTTATACTATCAGCGCTGTTTTTCTTTTAACCACTCACGCAGCGCGCGCTGTTTTTCTTTTAACCACTCACGCAGCGCGCAAGAATAAAACTACCAGCTAAAACTATCTTCTGAGTGGTAGATAGGTTTTCCACTCCACATGTGGAATAAAACTACCAGCTAAAACTATCGAGTGCGTTAATGAAAACTACCAGCAATTTTTCTTTTTCCCACGCGCGCAGACGGGTTTCCTCCATTCCGTTCGTAATGGAAAAAGTATAAACTAGTGAGACTTTTTCTTTGGCGCGCGGAGGGTTCGTCCGTTATTTTTTAAATATCACGCGCATGACTTTTTTCGGGCGACGTGGTTGAAAGGGGAAAAAGAACGGGTGGGAACTTCAAACTACAAATTTGAAGTTGCAATTCCATAAAAATACACTACAAACCATGAGTATCATAGATACGAAAATCACGTATTTTGAAATACAAAAATCAGAAAGATTCGTGAAACTGTTTAGTTCTCAACAGCTAGCCAGTCTTCAAATTTGTTAACTTCCACCTGTCAAAGTAAAAATGTTGAGATATGTTAGTACAAATGTTAAAACAATTAAGCAGAAGTATTGAGTGATATAAAGGAAATTGTTGTAACATTTGTAGCTAAATATTGACATAGCTTAAAAATAAGTTGGAAACATATCTTTAGAAATATTGAATCATTCTGTACAAAGTGTTGACATAGTTTTACTTAAATATTTAAAAATATAATAAGTAATGTTGAATAAGTTTGAACCAGTATTGAGTCATATGAAACAAAATGTTGAAGCAGTTCTAAACAAATGTTGACATAACTTAAGTGTTATGTTGTACTGTCAGAAAATGATTCTCGTTTTAATTTCAGGAATAGAGCACAATTGTTGAGACTCGTTTTAATTTCAGGAACAAAGCACAATTGTTGAGATCTTGTTTATTGCCTTTATTAATGGCAGCATTTCCTTTGTGGGTTTCAGTTTAAATTTATTTTATTCACTTATTCTTGAATCCCCAAGAGCATCTGTGAATTAGTTCTTGTGAATTTGACTGAAGTTGATGCCTCTTTTAGATCTAAATAATGCTGGAAGTTGTAGTTAGGATCTGTGAATTAGTTATACAAAATCTTGCGGTCTTCATTCTTTCCTATAATTAGTTTACATATTAATTATTTCAATATTGACTGACAACTATTTGACCATATGCATGGTACAAGATTGTTTTGCCAATTAGGGCCTTTTTGTAAGAGTGGGACTGCTGCATGATATTTTAGGATAGTCAAAGTTGATATAAATTCCAAAGAAGGCTAAATTGCTTCGGCTTCGGTTATACCAGTTAGGGTTCAGGGTTTGTTTGGGGGCGACTCCGTCCTATCGGGTTCAGAAGCATGTTCGGGGTTTGGGGCGGCCATGTACCCCCTGCCATAGAAGGCCAAATTGCTTCGGCTTCGGTTCCCCTGCCATAGAAGGCTAAATTATTTCAGTTTCGGTTATACCAGTTAGGGTTTAGGGCTTGTTTGGGGCGACTCCGTCCTATCGGGTTCAGAAGTATGTTCGGGGTTTGGAACGGCCATATACCCCCTGCCATATAAGGCCAAATTGTTCCGGCTTCGGCTCCCCTGCCATAGAAGGTTAAATTGCTCCGGTTTCGGTTATACCAGTTAGGGTTCAGGGTTTGTTTGGGGGGCGACTCCGTCCTATCGGTTCAGAACCATGTTTGGGGTTTGGGGCGGCCATGTACCCCCTGCCATAGAAGGCCAAATTGCTCCGGCTTCGGTTCCCCTGTCATAGAAGGCTAAATTGTTTCGGCTTCGGTTATATGAGTTAGGGTTCAGGGTTTGTTTGGGGGCGACTCCGTCCTATCGGGTTCAGAAGCATATTCGGGGTTTGGGGCGGCTATGTACCCCCAGCCATAGAAGGCCAAATTGCTTCGGCTTCGGCTCCCCTGCCATAGAAGGCTAAATTGCTTTGGCTTCGGTTATACCAGTTAGGGTTCAGTGTTTGTTTGGGGGCGACTCCGTCCTATCGGGTTCAGAAGCATGTTTGGGGTTTGAGGCGGCCATGTACCCCCTGCCATAGAAGGCCAAATTGCTTCAGCTTCGGCTCCCCTGCCATAGAAGGACAAATTGCTTAGGCTTCGGTTATACCAGTTAGGGTTCGGGGTTTGTTTGGGGGCGACTCCGTCCTATCGGGTTCAGAAGCATGTTTGGGGTTTGGGGCGGCCATGTACCCCCGCCATAGAAGGCTAAAATTATGTCAACATTTAGATGAAACTATGTCAACATTTTTGGTAGAATGGTTCAATATTTATTTCTGTTAAGCTATGTCAACATTTGAATGAAACTATGTCAACATTATGTATACAATGGTTCAACATTTTTCAAAAACAGTTTCAACATTTCTGTTAGTATGCCAAAATTTCAATGAAATTCTGCCAACATTATCTGTACAAAGGCTCAATATTTATGTAAAATAGTTTCAACATTTCTGTTAAGCAATGCCAACATTTTAATAAAATTATATCCACATTATCTGTAAAATGGATCAATATTTTTGTGAAACAGTTTGAACTTTTGTTTTAAGGTACATTAACATTTATGTACTAATTATGTTTTTAAACATCAAAATGGTTCAATATCTAATCAAACTCATTGAACATTACTTATTATATTTTTAAACATTTAAGTAAAACTATGTGAACACTTTTTACAGAATGATTCAATATTTGTAAAGATATGTTTCCAACTTATTTGTAAGCTATGTCAACATTTAGCTACAAATGTTACAACAATTTTCTTTATATCACTCAATACTTCTGCTTAATTGTTTTAACATTTGTATTAACCTATCTCAACATTTTTTACTTTGACAGGTGGAAGTTGATAACAAATTTGAAGACTGGGTAGCTGTTGAGGACTAAACTGTTTCATTAATATTTGCGATATTTGTATTTGAAAATATGTGATTTTCATATCTATGATACTCATAGTTTGTATTGTATTTATATGGAATTGCAACTTTAAATTTGTAGTTTGAAGTTTCCACCCGTTCTCTTTCCCCTTTCAACCACGTCACCTGAAAAAAGTCATGCGCGTGATATTTAAAAAATAACGGACGAACCCTCCGCGCCAAAGAAAAAGTACAGCTAGTTTATATTTTTTCCGTTACGAACGAAACGGAGGAAGTCCGTTGTTTTTTCATTAACGCACGGCGCGGCGTGAGTGGTTACTGCGTGGGAAATAACTCTGCGCGGGGGCTTCTTTTTCATTAACGTACGTGCGTGGGGGACAAACTGGGCCGTGGTGGGCTTTAAATCTACCTTGAGTTACTAGCACTCGGAAGGTAGATAGGAGCCCCCTGGACGAGCTCTGGTGGTGCATTTTCTGCACAAATTCTCACTTCCTTCTCATCCCCTTCATAATTGGTGACCAAAAGTTTTTTTAGAGTGACCGAAAATTCTACAAAATAGTGGGATTAAATGAAGGACGTGGCTACACCGCGCGTTTATCTTACGCGGAGAGCCCCGGCAGCCCATGGCCCCATGTGGCCTCACCCACGTCCCAAGTCTGTTCTTATCCTTTTCACACGTCCGTCGACCGCCACGACATCTTCTCCTTTCGTCGTTTTTCCTCTTCATTTTCCTCCTCGTGACCGCGTGGCGCAGCTCCTGTGCCGCACCAGCCCCGCCCCCGCCGGCCTCCATCGCTGCCCACGGCCAACGACGATCTCGTCGTCGTGTCGTCCGCCCACCTCTCGCCGCAGCCCTCTTTCTGTTGAGTTATGTTCCAAATTCAATTGCACAATAAAGGCCGACTTCTGACGGAGTGAAGTGCAGGCCCGTCGCCGGGAGGCTTGGGCCGGAGCGATTATATACCCGATTAGGATTTCTCCTTGATCAATTCATTATCTTCTTGGAAACCGCCGTTCGGTGTTGTAACCCGACTCTTGATAGTGAAATGTTGCTGGCTGGCGTCCGTGGTTTTTCCCTTCCGCATTGGGAGGGTTTTCCATGTTAAATCTCGTGTCTCCTGCGGTTTGATTTGTTCTTCTTCATCGTTTATTCGTATTCGTTTATAACAAGTGGTATCAAAGTTTGGTTTCAAGTTTAGGATTCTGCGATGGCGTCGATGAAGTACAGCACAAGGTTCTCGCTGTGGCAAGTCAAGATGCGGGCTATTCTGGCGCAAACTCAAGATCTCGATGAGGCGCTGGAAAGCTTCGGGAAGAAGAAGAAGGACGGTTGGTCCGATGAAGAAAAGCGGAAGGACCGTAAGGCTCTGTCCCTATTTCAGTTTCATCTATCTAATGATATTTTGCAAGAGGTGCTGCAGGAAACAAGTGCTGCAGGACTTTGGCTCAAACTGAAATCGATCTGTATGTCCAAGGATCTAACCAGTAAGATACATATGAAGATGAAGCTATTCACGCTTAAGATGCAGGAGGGTGATTCGGTGTTGAGCCACATATCTGTTTTCGAGGAGATCATTGCCGGCCTAGTGTCGATGGAGGTGAAGTATGAGGATGAGGATTTATGCCTCTTGCTGTTATGCTCTCTGCCTAGTTCGTTTGCTAATTTTTGTGACACCATACTTTTGAGCCGTGATGAACTAACCCTAACGGAAGTTTATGAGGCATTCCAGTTAGGGATGGCAACGGGTCGGGTAAGATGCGGGTAAGCAATTTGCCCGCCCACAAACATATCCGCGATGTCAATCTTTGCCCCCGCAAACATGCCCGCGGGTAAAATTCTTTGCCCGTGCCCGTGCCCACCGGGTACGGGTCGGGTATCGGGTACCCATCAGGTGAGAGTAAAAAACATATCAACAATTTTATATTAACGCGTATTGTGATAGTATGGTAGCCACATCGCTATGTAAACAACAAAAACAGTTCAAAGTTCATAAAACCAACGACTAAATTATCTAGAAAATTAAAAATTAACATAAACATACACAAATCTCTTTCACACAAACCAAATAAAAATTATAACATAAGAATAAATTATTGTTTAACCAGGCATAAACTAAATAAAATATAAGTGCTTAGAGTTTTTTTGGGTTTGGATCATATTCTATAATGTTTAACCTTTGTCATATGAAAATTTAATTAATCCCTTATATTGCTGGTAACCCGATGGGTGCCCGCGGGCAAGTTTTTATGCCCGCGTCTTACCCGCGGGCGAGAATTCATGCCCATACCCTCACCTGCGGGCGAAAATTTATGCCCATACCCTCGCCTATCGGGTACGAAACCCGTGGGTAATTCATGCCCATACCCTCACCTGCGGGCGAAAATTTATGCCCATACCCTCGCCTATCGGGTACGAAACCCGCGGGTACCCATGCCCGTGGGTAGGATTGCCATCCCTAATTCCAGTCCAGGGAGAAGATGAAAGGCATGGTGCAGTCTGATGGGTCGTCTTCTAAGGGCGATGCACTGCATGTGAGAGGCAGAAGTGAGCACAGATCCTCCAACGAGGGCAACGAGCGTGACAAGAGCCAGGACGAGAGAGGCCGTTCTAAGTCCAAACCGCCCAAGAAGTTTTGTAAGTACTGTAAGAAGAAAACTCATTTTATTGAGGATCGTTGGAAACTTAAGAATAAGGAGAACAAGAAAAATAATTCTGATGGTAAGACCTCTGTTGTCTCCGGTGCTGGAAATTCTGATTCAGGAGATTGTCTGATTATTCTTACTGGCTGTGTTTCTGGTCATGATGAATGGATACTTGATTCCGCATGTTCTTTCCATATCTGCACTAATAGAGATTGGTTTAGTTTCTATAAACCTGTGCAGAAAGGAGATGTCGTGCGTATGGGAGATGATAACCCGCGTGATATTGTGGGCATCGACTCTGTTCAGATCAAGGCTCATGATGGCATGACACGCACATTGAAAGATGTGAGATACATACCAGGGATAACCAGAAATCTCATCTCACTCAGCACACTTGATGCAGAAGGATTCAAATACTGGTTCTGGTGGAGTTTTAAAGGTATCAAAAGGTTCCCTTATTTGTTTGGTAGGTGATCTGAATTCTGCAAAGTTATATGTTTTTAGAGCAAATACTTTACAAGGTTCTGTTTCCGCTGCTGCTGCTGTTACTAATGCTGAACCTAGTAAGACAGACCTGTGGCATATGCGTCTTGGACATATGAGTGAACTTGGTATGGCAAAATTGATGAAGAGAAACCTGTTGGATGGCTGCACTTTGAGTAGCAAGAAGTTCTGTGAGCATTGTATTTTCGGGAGCATAAAAGGGTAAAATTCAATACCTCAGTTCATACCACCAAAGGTACTCTTGATTATGTACATGCTATCTTATGGGGGTCCTTCTCGTAAGCCTTCTTATGGTGGTTCCCGTTACATGCTTATTATCATTGGTGACTATTCTAGAAAAGTATGACTTTGCTTTCTGAAAAATAAAGATGATACTTTTGCTGCATTTAAACAGTGGAAGGTTATGATAGAAAGGCAAACTGAGAAGAAGGTAAAAGTGCTTCGTACTGATAATGGTGGAGAGTTCTGTTCTGCTGCTTTTGATGATTATTGTAGGCAGGAAGGCATTATCAGGCATCATACCATACCATATACTCCGCAGCAAAACGGTGTGGCTGAGCGCATGAACAGAACCATCATCTCGAAGGCTCGTTGCATGCTGTCCAACGCCCGGATGAACAAGCATTTTTGGGCTGAAGCTGTTAACACTGCATGCTACTTGATCAATAGGTCGCCTTCTATATCACTTAATAAGAAAACTCCCATTGAGGTATGGTCTGGCACACCGGCTTATTATTCACAGTTGAAAGTTTTTGGCTGCACTGCTTATGCTCATGTTGACAATAGAAAATTAGAGCCTAGAGCTATTAAATGTCTTTTTCTTGGTTATGGTTCAGGAGTCAAAGGATATAAATTGTGGAATCCTGAAACAAGAAAGACTTTCATGAGCAGGAGTGCTGTTTTAAATGAATCTGTGATGTTTAATGACAGCTTGTCTACAAATTATGTTCCAGATATTTCTGAGAAATAGTTGCAGCATATCAGCGTGCAGATGGAGCACGTGGATGATCAGGAAGGCGTGCAGGTGGAGCCGTCTGTGGATGATCAGGAAACTGAAGTTGCTGGTGATGAGGCTCATGATGATGTTCAGCACTTACCTCCTGTTTTGCAGCCAGAGAAGGATCTACCTATTGCTCATCGTAGATCAAAGAGGGGTTGTGGACCTCGACCCCGTCTTATTGAAGAATGTAATATGATTTATTATGCTTTGAGATGTGCTGAACAGGTGGAGAGCAGTTATGAGCCGGCAACATATACTGATGCTATTGACTGTGGTGACCGTGAGAAGTGGATCTCAGCTATGCAGGAGGAAATGCAGTCTCTTGAGAAGAACTGCACGTGGGAGCTTGTGCCCTTGCCTAAGGGAAAGAAGCCTGTCCGCTGCAAATGGATCTACAAGAGAAAGGAGGGTTTGTCTCCAAGTGAGCCTCTAAAGTTTAAGTCAAGGTTAGTAGCAAAGGGGTACAGATTTATGTTGTAGATTACAATGATGTGTTCTCTCCATTTGTGAAGCATAGCTCAATTCGCACATTCTTCAGTATTGTTGCCACACATGATCTTGAGCTTGAGCAGTTAGATGTGAAGACTGCGTTTTTGCATGGAGAGCTTGAGGAGGAGATATACATGGACCAGCCTGAAGGGTTCATAGTGCCTGGCAAGGAGAATTATGTTTGCAAGTTGAAAAGATTCTTGTATGCTTTGAAGCAATCCCCTCGTCAGTGGTATAAAAGGTTTGATTTATTTATGTTATCACATGGCTTTAAAATGTCTAAATATGATAGCTGTGTTTACATCAAGCTTGTCGATGGATCACCTATATACTTGCTGTTATATGTTCATGATATGCTGACTGCTGCCAAGAGTAGGAAAGAAATCACTACATTGAAGAAATTGTTGAGTAGTGAGTTCGACATGAAGGGCCTTGGTGCTGCTAAGAAAATTCTAGGTATGAAAATTACTAGAGACCGAAAAGCTGGTTTATTATTTCTTAGTCAGCATGGTTACATTAAGAAGGTTCTTCAGCGTTTCAACATGCATGATGCAAAGCCTGTTAGTACAAATTATCAGCTGAGCAATGTGCTAGTACAGATGATGATGTTGAGTACATGTCAAAGGTTCCCTATTCTAGTGCTGTTGGTTCTTTGATGTATGCCATGGTTTGCTCTCGCCCAGATTTATCATATGTTATGAGTTTGGTTAGTAGATATATGTCTAATCCTGGTAAAGAACACTGGAGGGCAGTTCAATGGATTTTCAGGTATCTTCGGGGCACAGCAGATTCTTGTTTGAAGTTTGGCAGAATCGATAAGGGACTTATTGGCTATATGGACTCTGATTATGCTGGTGATTTGGATAGGCGACGGTTGCTCACAGGTTATGTGTTCACTATTGGCAGTTGTGCTGTGAGTTGAAAGGCTACATTGCAGCCTGTTGTTGCTCTGTCTACTACTGAAGCTGAGTACATGGCTATTGCTGAAGCATGCAAGGGTTGTTTACTGAGCTTTGTGGAGTTGATTTGGCTGAAAGGGTTGTTTACTCAGCTTTGTGGAGTTGATTCTTGCGTTAACCTGTTCTGTGACAGTCAAAGTGCTATATGTCTTACTAAAGATCAGATGTTTCATGAGAGGACAAAGCACATTGAGATCAAGTACCATTATGTTCGTGATGAGATCGAAAAGGGTAAGCTAAATGTATGCAAGATAAGCACTCATGCTAATACTGCTGATATGTTAACAAAGCCAGTCCTCGTTGCTAAGTTTGAGTTATGCTCAAGCTTAGTTGGTATAATGGAATAGTCCTAGAGGCTATTTGGCGCCAGAAGTATTTTTCTCTGATATGTTCAGGATGAAGGTATTGATTTATGCTACAAGAAGGAATTTGTCTCAAGGTGGAGTTTGTTGAGTTATGTTCCAAATTCAGTTGCACAATAAAGGCCAACTTCTGACGGAGCGATTATATACCCGATTAGGATTTCTTCTTGATCAATTCATTATCTTCTTGTAAGCCGCCGTTCGGCGTTGTAACCCGACTCTTGATAGTGAAGTGTTGCTGGCTGGCGCCCATGGTTTTTCCCTTCTGCATTGGGAGGGTTTTCCACGTTAAATCTCGTGTCCTCTGCGGTTTGATTTGTTCTTCTTCATCGTTTATTCGTCTTCGTTTATAACACTTTCCCACCCTACCTAACCACTGTCAAACTCGTCCCCGCCCCTACACCGCCCATCGGTTGTCCTCCACCGTCCGGCCGGCGGTGCCATCGCCGCCGCGCCTCGCCGCTCGCCATCACCGCCAGGCCAGGACCCCCAAAGCTCCCTCTAGGTCCGCCAGCCATGGAAGACTCCCAAACCTAAATCTTAACCTTAATCCCGCCACCTCCACCGCCGCCAGCAACCGGTGGCGACCCGCCGCCGGCTGCCCCACCCACAACCCGCCCGTGGTGAGAGGTCATCTTCTTCTTGTGCTTCTGTTACTTTCTTCTTCTTTCTTTTTTGATGTTATTTTCTCTCTTTTGTCTATATGAGTAACTGAGGGGTCTCCACTTAAGCTTAAACGGAGAGGGCTCTCTGTTTAGTTTTTAGGTTAAATGAATTATAATAATAAACTGTGATTATAAAATGAGGAGTTAAAATTTTCTTTCTCTGTCTAGGGGTTGTTTGCTTCATGACTGAGGTTGCCAAGCCGCAGGTGTAAGCGTCGTCGCAGTTTCGGCGAGCAAAACGGCCGCCACACTTTCGGGAACAAAACAAGGAGCAAAATAATGAGCGGAGCCTCTGCGCAGGTGCTGCAGCCCCAAATTTGGCGTGAGAGCATCTCCAACAGACTATCCATTTTTGCCTCTCTATTTGGCTCTCTACTTGGGTTGACAAAAATATTCCTCTCCATACTGAGTTACTCGCTCCAACAGACTCTTTATTTTCCACTCTCTAAATCTCATTCTCCAGCCTCTTGCGTGTGGGTCCCATATTTGGATAGGATAGCAAGTAGGATAGATATGCTGTTGGAACACGATTTCAATGCTGAATTGCTAAAATTTAGCTTAGAGAGTTGGATGGCAACTCTGTTGGAGTTGCTCTGAGCTCGGCACGAACCAAACGCAAGTACGGCACACATGTCCAAACATACGCGCCTTCGTTAGCAGTGACGTGTTATTGCCTTGCACGGCCCAACGTCGTCATCGCCTCCTCAAATTATCTTCCACGCCGTCAACAGCCTCCACCTGATCACGGATTCACGCCACGTCGCCATCACAGCATTGACGTCCACCGTGCGGCCAACCGCAAGTGGTGCCGCCGCCAGCCCGCTCAGCCCCTTCCTCTCCCCGCGTGTCGCCAGTCGGCGGAAGGACGCGTTCGCGTCCGTCCTACGCGCATATACATTACTTCCGATTATAATCAGCTTATTCATCAAACAAGCGAGAATCACATCAAACAAATTTAATTATTTTTGTTTATTCTCACTTCTGTGATAATCAATTTTCGAGTTTTGAACTAGAATAATTGATAATCAAGAAATTTTTCGCTTATCTTAAAATCTAAACATAGTTGAGAGAAGCGGAAACAAACAAACGCTACACATGACAAGTTGACAACAATATACACAATGCAGATCAAAATCGCCAGGGAACGCTCAAAGGTAAGGTACATAGAACACAGAAACGGAATAGTCGTTAACCTACCAAAAGCGCCATGAAATGTTTGCTCATCGGTCACAAACAATAACCAGTGAAATTTCCACCAACAGAAAACTTGCTAGAGTAAGCAGAACAACCTAGCCGCAAGCCAACCAAAAGCCGAGACACGCCTTCAGGTCCCAAGTGCTTTTTTCCTTGGAATTGGGTTAAAAATAATTATGTTACTCCATTTGTTCCCTTCAACTCCGGTAACCAAAAAAAATTCAGATTTTTAAGGATCAGATGTATCACGGGCACCGGCATCCAGGATGGCAGACAATTCTTTGACAACTTCACCAATGCTTGGTCTTTCTTCTGGATTTCCCTTCAAACAGAGAAGCACTAGTTCCCCAAACTGCATTCACAGCGAAGAAATCAATTGTTAATGTATTTCAAGTTTGGTGAAACTATTGCAGATTTTTAATCTAGTAGCCAATTTGGAAATTGTAGATTTTGGATATATTATACATATGATGAGCACGCATCAAAGGAGATAAGGTATACCATGTCAGCTTCTTTTACACTGAAGGTTCTATTCAAAGCTCTATCAACAGTTACACTTGCCCAACCACCTTCAAGCCTCATCGTTCCCTACATTCAATATGGAACAACAAACACGACAAATCAGACCACTGTGTTCCATACATTATTTTTGGCTAAATATAACAAAAAAGAATGTAGCAGTATATGAAAATAGTTTGCACACAATTTTTCAGATAAGATATCAAAAAGCTATAATAGCATTGTAAATCAGAGGCATTGTTCGAGAAAAAAATCACAGAGGCATTGTAAATACAGCCATTGAGGCACTAAATACATTGAAGTAGTGCATACCCAAGAAATAAGATTCTGGTCTCTTTCTTTACTCTTTATCTGATCTCCAGGATTCTTTCCAGTTAGAAGTTCTAAAAGGACAACTCCAAAGCTAAACACATCGCCTTGTTGAGTTCGCTGGTCAATGTTAGTTCGATACCTGCATTGTCGATAACCATTCAGTTCAGGTGGAAACAAATATGAAAGTCAAAAATCGATACCTTATATGAGATTAAAGTAGAATGTCTGTGTTTCTTACTCTATTTTAGAAGCTTATTTGTTTTTATCCATTAGTTACATTAGGAGCTAAAACAAACATAAATGCTTATGGTCAAAACAATAAACAAAGTACAGGGTCAAGAGATATTACTCGGGAGCAAAATATTCCATGACTCCCCGGTCAATGGTTGCGTGCTGTTTTGGATATTGGTTTGGAAGTTTGAGATCCAAAATTTTAGCCTGACTGTTCTCAAAAATTATAATATTGTGAGATCTGATATCTCCATGGACATGGCCTTGGCCATGGAGGTATTCGACACCTTTTGCAATATCAATAGCAGTTTTGATCCTTTGCTTCCACACAAGAGTTTGGTTACCACCTGGAACAACTGGAAAAAAACAAAAGTTAAGGCATCATTTGCACGTTATGGGCATAAAATAAAACATAACCAGAAACCAAACCGAATAGACGATAAAAGAACCAAATAGACGGACCAGGGCCTCCATTAACCAAACTAACCGATGTGTAAACAAATATATACTTGTGGCCAGCAGTAGGCAGCCCAGCCCAATAGCCTCATATAGTCATATATAACCAGCTCCCCCACTCCTGGTCGGCTACTCCCAAACAACCCTAGCTGCTCACCCTAGCAAGCAGGCGGCTAGCCCTCTTGGTCCCATCCCCGTCCCGCGTTCCTCCTTCCCGATCCTATCTAACGGGAGACTAGCCAAGCTGAGCTTTACAGGCCCCACGGTCCCTCCCCCGCTCCTTTTGGAGACTCTGACGTCGAGCGACCAAGCTGCCGCCAGACACCTCCCCTGACCCCTCTCCGATGAGATGCAACAGCCTTTGCGCCTAGCTGGAGCAAGGGGAGAACAAAGTCAACAATGTCTACATTCCTGCAGTCTCTTTACCCTGGCCTACTCTATCTGAAGCTCAGAGCGATTTGTAGCTACTTGCCCTTCAGATGACATGTAGCATGCATATCGTTAACTCAAGATGATTTGAAAAAAAATGGAAGAATATGACTCAACAAGTCATATCTAAGAGAATTCAAGAATTAACCAAACTAAGTTAGAAGAAGGTGATCCAATAAGGTATTGCTGATATACCAAAATTTCCTACTGAAATTGAGATTTGTAAGTGATTAGCGACATACCATGCAAAACATTATGTAGGGTGGTACTGAACTCATAAACCAACAGCTGTTCATCATGTTCAGCACAAAATCCAAGCAGGACGGCAAAACTTGGATGATTCAATCCTGATACGGTCTTGACCTAATCCAAAGAGCATAAAAAAGGCCAAAAACAAGCTGGTCAGTAAATGTGAACAATTTCATCGCAGATGATAAGAGTTGAAGTATTATGTAGTATTTGGGTTTGGGAAACCATACATGTGTAACAAAATCATTGTCTGGTAAAGTAATCAGCCTTTTCACAGCGATTTTTTTTTCACCTTGAACAGCAGAATATAAACATCCATATGGTCCATCATCGACCAAAGCATCCAAACCAAAATTTCTGGTTATACTCATCAAGTGATCATATGCTAACGCTGGTACACACTTGGGAGTTGGTTCAACAAGAGCATCAATGCATGAAGTAGAACCATCTCCTGAAAGGCATGTTACAAATATGCTTATAAGCAAATGGAATTCAAAATGACGCGGATAAGCAAAAACACATGATAAACAAGAGATGTACCTCTTGCTTCATCCATACTTCTCTTCACGCGCGTGATGAGTTCTGGTATATGGACAGTACTAGCAAAGTTCCTATCGATAACATTTAAGTCTTCAAAGCACGCCTTTTTGTTGAAATATAGCATATGATCAATCCGCCTAGTCCATACGCTTGATAGACCATATGCTGGATTCTTCATACGTCGTAACATTGTTCTTTCATGCGAACTCAAATTTGCACATCTGTCAAGTACATATTGCAAATCCTCATGTTTTATCATCACAATATCCTCTGTGCTGATTCCAAGCCAATGTATAGAATTCGTAGCATAGCTCACATTGCAGAGAGCTAAATTGATAGAACCCTTAGCATAGGTTCTCATGATCAAAATACCATAAGGGTCAGGATCCGTAATGCCAAATATGGGAATACCTAACTTTTCATCAAGCATTCTAACAAACCCTCTTGTTCTTTCGTCTGGCATCCCCATTCCACATACCAATATGCAGTTATGTTTTTCATGGAATTTTACATTGGAGAGACAACGAAACATGGTTTCTTTCTCCACTACTAAAACAAATTCAACACTGTTATCCATCTCAATTTGAGATATCGTTCTTATGTCAAGTGGGATTTTCATCCCACGCTTAGAACAGTCCACATCACCAGTTTCCGGGTCAGTCGTCTTCAGTAGAAGTTTTCCCCTTACTTCCCCCTTCAATAGTGGAAGAATGTAAAGCGACCTTTCAGTGCACTCAAGCAGGTAACAAATGTCAGTTAGGGCTAGGGCCACAGCTTTAGGATCCTGGAGCAGCAATTTGTTATCATAAAAGACTAACCGCTCAGTCAACTCAAATCCCTCTCCAACTCTGGCATGAAGATAATTGAGCAGCCAGGCAGTGATGCATGCCTGATGCTTTGTGTTGCCATTAGAGAATGACCGTTTTGCTGTATGTCCTCTACGGAGTAGTGGTAATGCCAAGCAACGACAATAATCAAAATATTGTAAGTCTCTCTTTGGTATATCAAACCAAAAGTCATCTTCTTCTCTGATCCGCCTAGCATTTTCTTGTAAAAGATCATCAATTTTCTTTCTAACTTGGTCTGCACTAAGGTCTCTAGAAATGATGTACCGTGTCCGAAAACGATCAAGTTGTTCCTCTGATAGGGTCCAAGCCCTAATAGGGTACCCTGGGTTCTTGTCCTTGCAGTAACTAACATAGTCACTGTATCTGAACTTCACTTCATCCTCGAGTATGCCATCCTGTATGGCCCAGTCCTCTCCTTGCCAATTCATTGTTGCCAACACTATCTTTACAGATTCTGCCTCTTCCTTTGCATCTTTCTGTGCTTTCAATGCCCTTTCTACTTCTATTGATGCTTCTTCAACCATGATAGCTGCTGACTTTGCTTCAGCCTTAGCTTTCTCTGATCTTTCTTCAGCCTCCTTAGCCTTCACACGTGCCTCGTCTGTGTTGACCATTAGCACCTCTTTGTTTGCCTCCATCGCCACTGCAGCTGCTTTCTTGGCCAGTGCAATTGCTTCAACATTCTTGCCTTTTGCACTGGATTCCACTTCCAGTGCCTCCAAGAACATTACTAGTGCCTCTGAGGCCTTTTGCTCTGCCGCTTTTACATCAGCTTTTGTTAACGCAACAATTTCCTTTAAAGCCATATTAAGAGCTTCAGCCGTGGGTCCCAACTTTCTTGCGACCTCATCTCCTCCCTTTTTTGGAGCTCCAGGAGTTTCTTTCTCAGCAAAGGATTGAACCCTTTGTGATGATGGTGTTGCTTCACCTTTCTCAAACTTCGCAGGTAACTGTGGATTGTCCATTGTACAAATCAATCAGTGACTTTGCTGAAAGAAATCACACAGACACAAGCCTCTGATCACTGAAGCTTACTGTCACGAGCCTCGACAAGGCTTGGCCTTGCTGTCCGCTTGGCTGTGAGGAACTGCTCAAAGGTACTGACAACATCTGCCAAAAAACTCTAAATTGCACGAGAAACACTGCCCCATCTGAACTATCATAGCTGCAACTGGGAAAAACGAGAGAAATAATAAGCATAATTAGCACATTAACTAGATAAAGGGATTATAGACAGCCTGAATTGGAGAAGAGCTTGGAATCGACCTAAGAACAGCAAGATAAGACCTTCAACATCAACAGCATGATGTCATCAAATCGCCACCAACTGACACTCCTTCCACTGGATTTCGAAGAACATCGCAAAAGAGTGAAACCCTAGCTCGAGCACAATGTGGAGAGAGAGAAGGGGGGGGGAGAGAGAGAGAGAGTAGCACCTCCTCGCGGTACTGTACGTCGCCTGCGCCGGTGAGGACGAAGGGCGGCGGCAACCAAACCCTAAGGGGAAGGCGGCCCTCGAATCCGCAGGCACGAACGCAAAATAAGCGCGGTGCAGAGGCGAAGGCGGAGGAGGTCGAGCGCGACGCGAGGTACCACTCCTGCGAGGAATCGACGGCAAAGGCGGCGGGGGCGACGCTGGAGGCGGACGGCGGCGCGAGGGGGCAAAAGACGAAGGTGGTGTACTGGCGTTAGGATTCTGAAGTGGGAATGAGTCGAATGACACGAGTCGAGAGAGTTTTAGGTTATGGCTTAATTGCGCATATATGCCATAACTTTATGGGTTTGAAAAAAAATGTTATAATTTGTTTATTTGCCATAACTTTAGTATGTCATTACAGTTCACTTAAAATCTGAAATATGACATTGTGTATTGTGTATCTTTAAACGGTTTTTCAATTTATTTTGACTAAAATGCGGTTGTCTTCTCCGGCTTTGTTTAGTTGCACAAAGTTTTCAAACTTGTCGCTATTCACCCGTCACATCAAATGTTAGGACACTAATTAAAGGTATTAAACGTGGATTAATGACAAAACCCATTTTATAACCCTGAGTAACTTCGCAAGACGAATCTAATGAGTCTAATTAGGCCATGATTAGACAACGTCGTGCTACAGTAAACAATCTCTAATGATGGATTAATTAGGCTTAGTAGATTTGTCTTGCGATTACCCGTTGTTGACGCCAAAAAATCAGGTGATGATTCCCTGGTACCAACACTGTGGCCTGGAAGATCTGCTTAACTCCAGTGCAGGTCCTGTATTTTCTTGAGGTTTGACCATTCAACTGACAAGGTGTATAATGACGTCATATCGGCCAGTTAATAAAATCACAATGCTGAGTCGATACATCACTTGAGCAAATAAGACATATGCAGATCAATCGGCTATTTGATAGAATTGAATAATAACAACACGGAGCCGAAGACCAATGGCCGATATAAGAATTAATCATGAAGTGTGTATCAGCCGTGAATATATATATCCAGGATAATTATAACCAACAGCCGATAGCCAATGCAAAATAATTTGAATATATCATAGCATCCATCAATTAAGCATATCGGCTAAAGAAAATAATATGTGAAAGCATGGGCGAGCATCAGCTTTAAACAAATATAACACCTTAATGTGCAATTAGCCGATGCAACACTTGGAGCGAGCGCCGAATCAATATCAAAACTATGAAAAAGCCAGCTAGTCGATAGAAGTTAATCTATCGTCACCACTAATCGGATCGATTTAGAGACAGCGTTAGCAGCAGGGCGATAGATTCAAGACTATAAACATAGCGAACCAGACCACAACTAGATATTAATTCGGCAAAAGCTCATTAAAAGCCAAGAATAAGAAACTACCGGCTATTGATTAAACTAACGTTACCACCAGTATTTCTAGATGAAACGACAGCGATGCGCCCGGAAGTTGCAATCTAGAAACACTGACAGCAAGAGGTTAATCTAAATTTCAGAAGCCGATAGATCTTACACAGGGCGGGATACCGTAGATTGAGACGACAGCGATACGCCTGGAAGTCAAAAGATCCACGATACCCGATAAACCATTGAAACTTTGGACTTACCCCTTCGCCGAAGATCAAAGCGATGCAGCTCAACGTCCGGTGCCAAGTTTCGCCGGTGAAAAAGTAAAGGTAAAAATGGTGGCGATGCGCCGAGTTGTATTGATCGAGAGATAAAATTTTACAATTGCCCGTCGCCCTCAATATATAGGGCGGCTGGTCTTTGGTAGTACAGAATAGGACTCTTTCACGGACATACAAAAGATCACGTATCTATTCTAGGCGCTAACGTAATAAAATATTTCTATTCCTAATCCTTCACGGAGCAATCTTAATTCCTTGCGTGACCCAGCCAAACAATATTAAAATACTTTCTTTCTCAATATTTAAGCTGGACTCTTCCTTTTACATTGCTTCCTTTCCTTTACTTTCTGATTAACCATTCGGCCAAAGCAATTTAGATTAGGAAATACTTTATCTCCAATAAGCCGAACACCATCACGTGACTAAATCCATGCCTTCAATATTTTAATTATCCTCTTTGGTCCTCAATGCACTTTTTCCTTCTTATAATATCTCAACGTGTCAAATTTTCGTGCAAACACAGGCCCCCTGTTGGTATTTCTTAGCATCACTACTTAGAGTAGTAATGGTACTAGAGATACTTCATCGTAAATCTAGACATTACAGATATTCTGCAAGCGCACAGAAGTACGTTGTAGCATTTCACCCGGGAGTATTCCAGAGTATCGTTATTTGTTTATCCGCAGGGAAATCGTTTAGTTAAAAGAGATATGTGCCATCTAATGCTTTTATGTACAACAATATTAATGTACCATAATCTAATCAGGGGTAAATGATATAGAAATGAACGGGTAGGTTGACACACAGAAGTTCATTGCTCATCATTATGGTAGTCTTAGTTAGTATAGTACACTAGTGAAGATTAATAAGGGTTCATTAGCATCATACATATGGGACTTGGATATCCTACAATACCCTATACAAGCTCATTCAATGATCATATGCAAGAGGACATATCGCGGTATCCAGTGGTTCCCTCATCAAGGGACGACAGTAGGACGTCTTATCATAAAGGCCTAATACCCACTCCCGAACGTGGAGGATTACAAAGGACGGACAGGGCTGTCACCACCTGCCGCCTACCTCTTCTAATCTGTGGGCAGCGGTACCCTCAACAGTATTCCATATCCCAAACACCATGCTTGCAATATGTAATACAACTCTATCTATCACGTTAATAAATAGAGCAACCACGAGGCACATTGAGCCAATGCCGTAACATACATTCACTTGAATAAGGTGCAAGACATAAGTAGTATATGCTAAGTGGATAAGGTATAACTGAGGCATACAACATAAGTATGAAGGTATTTCCATTAGGCTCAGAGTACTACAAGTAAGTAAGAGAATACAAGAAATGAACTCTAGAACTTACCAAGACTCCTTCAGAAGCCTTTCAGAAGATCTAACACTATGACTATCACTACTAATACTAAGACTAAGCTTGTAGCAAAGGAGAGCTCTTCTTCTAGTGTGTGTTGAGTACGGCGCCTTTTGCAGGTATTTATAGCATCACAAAGGCGGTTGGAGCCGGCTAGAGGCGGTTGAGGCAGTTGGGAGGTGGGCCTAGGTCGGCCGAATCCCCCAGGTCGGTCGACCCTTGGATCAACCGTCTTCAGCACTTCACGACTCAGATGCAATCTCCATGGCGGTTTACAGTTGTAGGTCAAAGGAGGGCCGAGTCGGGCGCACGCGGAGATCGGCCGACGTAGCTGGGTCGGCCGATCCCCTATAACCGCCTTTAGGGCCCATCTTCCTCTGGGAGACTGATGTGTGGGTCCTAAGGTCGGTTCCAGGTGGGTTCTGTCGATTTGGGTGCACTTAGCTCTGGTTGTGGGCCCTTCAATCCATGGGATGGACATGTGGCTTATCTTTCACCATTAACTTCCACCGACCATGAATCAACGTTCACGATCCTTACTTAGTGTGCTTCTTGACCTGTGTAAGAAATGGGCTCCATCAGGGTTCAGTCCAGGTCGCCCGACCTAGCCAGGTCGGCCGACCTGGGCCTGTGCCCAGTTTTGTCTATCTTTTGCACCGTAGTCCCTGTACTCAAATATATTCCAGATATGCATGGTACAACCTTATTTGAATACAAATGCCTAAGTTATGCTTTAATCTTTATTGGTTTCTGAGCCTATTGACGGTCAGATTTTATGTTATAAGGACCGTCAACAACTCCCCCAAGCTTAACCTTTGCTCGTCCCGAGCAAAGACTAGAACTTTTAGACTCAGTGGATCAGGAGTTGCTTCCTCATTACTCCTCAAAAGTACCAGTGGTTCAGCAAGATATTTTACCAAGGATTGAATAAGCTGGTAAAATAAACTTCCCTTATTACCTTGGCCTTTCATGGGGCTTGTAGCTTCTCCTTGTCTTGGGCGGTTGATGGCTAGAACGACTTAGACCAAGCACCTTGCCTTCTACCTTGCTTGACAATCAAACCGGAGGTTTTGGGATTTTTTCAAAAGGTGGAGTTCCTTAGGTGGTACTCTCAAGTCACTCATGGCGTACTTCCTTACCTTTTTCCTCTCTCAACTCTCTTGTGACTCATTGAAGTGGAGTTTGTGCTAGGAGAGCTATATAGCATACTTGTAATACACATATTGTAAAGTCAAAATCAGGATTCAAAGAGAAATAAGTCATACTCTCAAACCAAGATGTGCACGTGTATAGGTGGCATGGTAAGAGATAGCTCCTTTTTAAGGTGTTGAGGCCATAATACCTGGGTGCCCGATCACGAGGATTACCGACTACCGACTCCAAACTACCAAGACTCCGAACAAGACACGATGGCCAGATTGCAGAAGGAAAGCCCGAAGATAGTTAGAGTCTTACTAGGTTTAGGTCTGTTTTGTCTTGTAAGGCACGTCTCCCTGGATATAAATAGCGGGGGTCCTGTGCGTAGAGGGTATTCCCATTGATCTACAATCTTAGACAATCCACCCGAGGGTACTTGTTACGCATTGTAATCTGTACTCGACGAAATAATACAAGCAGCAACTGGACGTAGGGTTATTACTCGATCTTGAGGGCCCGAACCAGTATAAAAATCCCGTGTCTCTCTGTTCGTCATCGTGATCAATCTTCGCACGAAGCGGGGTGCCTGCCGAACAAATATCTGACGAGTACAACCTCGACAGAGGCGCGCCAGGTAGGGGCCCTTGCGTGAAGAAAGATCATGCCGATCGTCAACAGAGTCTGGATCGCCGACGCGTCGAGTTCCTCGATGCCCTACATGCCCAGTTCCGTCAAGTCGGAAGCGATCGGGAGTTCTGCTTCCGCTTCCGATCTCTACGCTCACCGCCATCTAGTGCCTGCACGGGAGATCCGTTTTGGAGATCTCGTGTTCGAGCACCAAGGCGACTACGAGCTCAAGATGACAGGGATCCATGATCCCGATCTCACATGCGCCGGTCGGGAAGTTTTCGCCACCTTCACGGAGCCAACTCTCGAAGACATTGCAGATCGCACTGCGCAGTTGGATCTCGACTACAGTGGATCTAGCAATGGGTCAGAACAATCCGAAGACCGCCGCATCCATGTGCTAAACGCAAACGGGACCGAGGCCGTTGCCGAGTCATCTAGCTCGCGTCGACCCGTGCCTCCTCCACGTTTGAGCAACGCACCAACACTTCAAACGGCTAGAACCCGTACACAGCAGGTTGCATCCTCATTGGCTCCCCGAGATCTCAACAACGATTTCCGGGCCGTCGAACAGGACAATCTGCAGATCCGAACCCTCTTGGAGACCATGGAAGCAATGGCCGAAGGGACTCCGATGGCCACCATAGCCAAGAAGGCTCGGGAAGCAGCGGACAAGGCCAAAGAGCGCATCGAAGCCGCTGCTGCCGTACCGCCAGCTCCGTCAAACAGACCACGTGAACCACAGCCGGTTCGGTCTCGATCTGTTAACGGACGACCATACTATCGCCCACACGAGGGGCGCGACATAAGGCCACAACTCGAGCGCAATCGTCGCACGCGCGACGCTCGGAAAACTCTCAACTACAATCGAGATTACCGAGCACGTGAGGGTTACTATCGGTCCCATCCAGAATCGCCGCCACGTGACTCCCGACCAGGCACGGGGGGATGCCTTGCGTACTCCCCAGCCCTGCGCAAGGTCAGGTGGCCCGAAAAGTTTCGTCCTACTAACATCGAGAAGTATGACGGAACAACTAACCCCCGCGAGTGGATTCAGATCTATTCCACGATCATCGATGCCACCGGGGGTGACGACTACGTCAAAGCCAACTACTTGCCGACTGCTCTGCAGGGATCAGCCCGTACGTGGCTCATGAACCTGCCCGAGGCCAGCATCCTGTCATGGGCTCATCTCCGGGAGACGTTTGAAGCCAATTTCCAAGGCACCTATAAACGCCCCGGACATGAGGGAGATCTGCTCAACTGTGTGCAGAAGCCTGGAGAATCCCTCCGGGACTACATCCGCAGATTCAGCGACACCCGTAACACCATCCCTGACATGGTGGATGATCGGGTGATTGTGGCCTTTAATCAAGGTTGCAAAGACGAGCGAACGGCGGAGGAACTTGCCAAGAAAAACCCGAAGATGGTGGCAGAGCTATACGGGATCCTGGAAGAAACCGCCAAGATGGCGGACGCCCGGGCACGGGTTCACGGAAAGCCCGAACAAAGCCAGCCAGCCGGGGAAGGCAAGAAGAAGAATAAACACAAAAACAAGAAGCGCAAGACCGAGGGTGACGAAGTCATGGCCGTGGACAACAAGCCCCCGTACAGGCGCCAAGGCAAACCGGACAACCTCCCGATGTACTGCCCGATTCACCGATCTATGAAACATCACTTTGTGGACTGCACGGTGTACAAGAAGCAGAAGCAGGAGGAGGAGAGCCAGCAGCAGGGGGCTCCGCGTGACCAGGCAGCTCACAACCCTCGCACGACAAACTACATGGATTGTGATGATGAGCCAGATCTTCCCGAAGATCTGGAGATCGCCACAATTTTCGGTGGCTGTTCAACCCGAACCTCCAAGTCCCAGCTCAAGATGGTCGAGAGGCAGATAAACAGCGCCGAGCCCTGCAAGCATCTCTTGAGGTGGTCAGAAATCCCGATCACATTCGATCGAAGGGATCACCCTGAGACGCTTTACGACGGGCCGCTACTCCCACTGTGCATCAAGCCATGGATCGGGCCCCGCAAGATCGGGCGAACCCTGATCGACAGTGGGAGCGCCCTCAACCTCCTGTTTGTCAACGCCTTTGACGAACTTGGGATCCCGAGAAGGTCCTTGTCCCCTGTGGAGAAGCCTTTCTATGGGGTCATACCAGGCATTCAAGCCTTTCCCTTGGGGAGATCGATCTGCAGGTGACCCTCGTAGAGGGCAAAAACATCCGATCAGAGTTCCTCACCTTCGAGGTGGCTGACATCACGTCGGCCTATAACTGCATCTTGGGCCGACCGTTTCTGAAGAAATTCATGGCGGTCGCTCACTTTGCATATTCCATGATCAAGGTCCCGGGGCCGTTGGGTCCGATCACCGTCTGTGGCGATCGCAAGGGCGCGGTCCAGTGCGACATGAAGACCCTGGACATGATCAAGGGTGACGAGCAGGAACCAGCCAAGGCTGCCGAACCTGCCAAGAAAAAGACAAAGAGCTAGCCAAAGGCTGCCGCCAAGGGTACATTGGCTGAAACCTCCCGAGCAGCTGAGAACCGACCAAGGGCCAGGGGGAAAGAAGTTCCCGAACAGGAGCTCATCGGGGAACAGGAGCTCATCGGGAGACAGGGAGCTGACGACCGTGCTGCTGAAAGGCAGGTTGTGGTGGATCAGACCCCACTCAGGGGGACGCCGCCACAAGCAGCTGGCGAGTCGACGGCCAACGCCTCGCCAATCGAGCCACCGGCCAGGCGTACCGAGCCAGGCACGAAGGCGGTAACCCTTGATGAGGCAGACCCGACCAAGACCACCCAGGTGGGCCTTGGCCTGGGTGACAAATAGGAACTCGAGCTCATTGCTTCCTCCGGGCAAACGCAGATGTGTTCGCTTGGGAACCATCTGACATGCCCGGGATCCCAGGGAGGTAATCGAGCACAAGCTTGGCATACGAACTGGCGTCCGACCAGTCAAGCAAAAGCAAAGGAGATATACCCCGGAGAAGCGAGACGCCATTAACGAAGAAATCAACCGACTACTCAAAGCCGGCTTCGTTCGAGAGGTCCCTTTCCCGGAGTGGCTGGCAAACCCAGTCATGGTCAAGAAGCCCAACGGAACGTGGAGGATGTGCGTGGACTACACAGACCTGAATAAAGCTTGCCCGAAGGATGAGTACCCATTACCTAGGATAGATCAAATCGTAGATTCAACCTCTGGATGCGAATTGCTTTGTTTTCTAGATGCCTACTCGGGGTATCACCAAATCAGCATGTGCATTGACGATGAGGAGAAAACTGCATTTGTAACTCCCTTCGGTGTTTATTGCTATATAAAGATGCCTTTTGGTCTGAAAAACGCAGGTTGTACTTATCAAAAATGTGTTCACATTGTTCTCGAAGGCCAAATCGGCCGTAATGTGGAGGCATACATAGATGACATTGTTGTGAAAAGTAAGTTAAAGGGTGATTTAATCGCTGATTTAACCGAAACATTCAACAACTTGCGTAAAAACAGGATGATGCTCAACCCCGCCAAATGCACCTTTGGTGTATCATCGGGTAAGCTCCTCGGTTACCTTGTTTCCCAACGAGGTATAGAGGCAAATCCGCACAAGATCAAGGCACTCGACGACATGAAGTCTCCACGCAGCCGCCACGAAGTCCAGAAGTTGGCAGGAATGATGGCGTCCCTAAGTCGATTCGTGTCCAAGTCAGGCGAACGAGGTATGCCATTTTACAAATTGTTACGTAAAACTGATCGTTTTGAGTGGTCGGCAGAAGCAGAAGAGGCGTTCCAGGCGTTCAAACAGTACCTGCGGAAAATGCCCGTACTGGTCCCGCCAAAGCCACAAGAAGAGATGCTGTTATACGTAGCTGCGACACCAACTGTTGTTAGCACTGTTGTTAGAAAAGTCTACAACACAACATCCCGTTTACTTCGTAAGCGAGGTGCTACATGATGCCAAAACGAGGTACCCTCAGATTCAGAAATTGTTATATGCTGTACTAATGACTTC
>CM014275.1:9325169-9375489 GCA_004135705.1 Alloteropsis semialata
ACACAGTTTAAAAGTAAAAAGTTTTACGATTTCTGCTACGACCACGGGATCAGGCATGATCGGTCATCGGTAAACCACCCGAAGACAAACGGGCAAGTAGAACGTGCCAATGGCATCGTGCTCCAAGGCATCAAGAAGAGGATTTTTAACAGATTGCAAGCTTACGACAAGCGCTGGATTCATGAGGTCCCTACAGTACTCTGGTCAATGAGGACCACTATGAATCGGGCAACAGGCGAAACACCTTTCTTCTTGGTATATGGAGCAGAGGCGATTCTACCATCCGACATCCGACTACAAGCCCCTCGCGTGGCAATGTTTTCAGAAACTGAAGAGCCTGACAGACGCACTGATGAGCTAATCCTCCTGGAGGAGGCTCGTGACGCAGCTGCTTTTAGAGTAGCCAGTATCAGCAAAAATTGCGACAGTACTACGATGCTAATGTTCGACAACGAAGCCTATGCATTGGGGACATGGTGCTCAAACTGGATCAACGCACCAAGGACAAAACTAAATTGTCTTCTCCATGGCAAGGACCGTACATTGTAGTAGATATCGCTCGACCAGGAGCCTACAGGATTGCAGAGATAGATGGGGACGTACTGCCAAACACGTGGAATATGGATCAACTACGCAGGTTCTACGCCTAAACAATGAAGATCGTGCACAGTTCTAGACCAACCATCAGGTTTGGCAGGTATAAACCGTCGTCTGCGTCGCCTACAGCGCCAACAAAACAAAAAGATAAGTTCTATATACTCTACTCACCCTCGCTTTTATGCCCGGGGGCTGGGTTTCTATTTTCTATTCTGTTTCTACTCTTTGTTACCATATTGCATACACTAACAAAGAGCCGGGGACTACCATGCTGAAAATTTTCAGACCTATTCTATGCGTCCCGAGCTCTATGCTCGGGGGCTCCCCATTTGATCGGGAAGTTTCTTGCAGTTTGTACTTCTAGACTCTTTTTCAGCATGCCAGCATGGCTGTAAAAGAGCCCGGGGGCTACTACGATACTACTACCATGCAAGAAACGGGCTTTTTAATTCAAGAAAGCTAGGCAAACGCTAAAATTACCGAACACCATGACTACAAGGAATTACACAGTTCAGAAGGCCGCCCGTGTCTCAGCAACTAAACAATTCCAGAATAGCTTATGGTAACGGGACTTTTTGGCTATGACAAAGCTATCAGTTAAAAAGATCCATGAAAATACCGATCAGCTCTAAGATTTATGCAAAAACATGCAAGCATATGTTTAGCAAAATGTAACCGCATTCTAAACCATTAAAGTTTTGCCCTATTACAGGAATCTTGCACAGAGTTCAGGGTGATTCCTCCGAATCACTCAGATGGAGATCAAGTTTTCTGACAAACGGTTCCACCAGTGGGGTAAAGCTATTAAACATTACCTCAGCTTCTGACTCCGAGCACTTGAAGCCTTTTGAGAGCAGAGAAACGTCCAGATCAGGGAGGTGGCTTTTCAAAGCCCCGATGGTGTGAGTTGCAGCAACGCAGGCACCTTCCATCAGCCTGGATTCCAAGGACGAACTGCGCTTCTCTGATGCTTCAAGACGGGCAGTCAGATCAGCCACGTCTTTATCCCGAACAGCCAGTCTTCCTTCCAGATCCGAGTTTTTCTTCTTGAGCACCTCAATGCTCTTGAAGTCAGCTACAGGGTCAAAGGCAGCATGTAAGCAAAAGTTCGAAGATAAAGACTCAATAAGCAAAGCATGAGATTTAAAGCATGTACCTTCTTTCTCGGACTGGAGAACGGTCACCTGGGCTCCCAGTCTGATCACAGACGCTTCTGCAGTAGAGGCACGAGCGTCTAGCGAACGCCATTGCTCTTCAGCTGTCGAGAGCGCGCTAATGATCGGGCCCAGGGGCGTCGGGATGGGTCTCACGATCTCTGCAGTCTTCTCCGAGCTGTCAAGTTGTGCTGTCGAGTCTGGCTCGGGAGTTTTCTCTTTGGCAGATGGTCTGACAGGAGGAGAAGCTGTGGGATCGGGTTGCCTGAATTCCCGAACAATCAAATACAGTGAAAACAACATTTAAGAAAAATGCTCATACATAATCAAAGATTGTCAAAGCTCTTACTCGGCCGTCGGGATTTTGACTTTAAATCTCTTGGCACCAGGAATAAGCTTTGATGATTGTCTGGTCGAACGATTTTCCTGTCGAGAAATCTCCCGATCACGTCTAGCTTTGGTTATGCGATCAAAAGCTGCGAATAAACGCCCGAATACGATCATGCTCGATACCTGGGCAACAGGACGAGGCGGATCACGACTGGGCTGCAGATCGGCGGACCTAGGCGATCCAAGAACTCCCGAATCCAGAACTGTCTCCTCCACGCTGCGAGAGCGTTTCCGGGTTCGGGGGATAATCGCCTGGGGGCTGCTCGGGACCTCTTTCTCCAAACCAGGTGATGGTTCAGGTTGTTCGTTGGTCGGGGCCCCGGTGCCTTGATCAACGTGCTGATCTCCCTCCTCTTCAACATTGATGGCACCGCTCTGGGCGGGGGCATCAACAATAGCTGGGGCCTGGTCAGGAAAAAAAGAGGTGTATCATATCAATATTAAACAAGAAAGAGTTTTTTCTGAGTAACAGTTTACCTCTGGAGGAGGGTTGTCAGCGCTGTAGGGTGCTGGGACGTTTTCCCAGTCCGGGAGATCAGCCTCGAACATCTTCTTCAGGCGCGCGGCCACTTCTGTCTCTGGGACAACTGCTAGTTAAGAGTCATGAATTCAAATGACCGAACAAACTCGGAAAAACAATCGAACAGAAAAACAAATACTCACCATCGGGTTTCATTCTGTTCGGGTCGTTGTCGCCCCTAAATGTCCAAGCGTAGCGGTCGTGAGTCATAAGCGGAATGAATCTCCATCTAATGAAGATTTCTGCTACGTGAACCGCCGTCAGACCAGCATTGCGGAGCTCCAAGATCCGATCAATGTGCTTTTGCATCTCTGAGGTAATTCTTGGCAGGGCTTTGGCCTCATCCTTGAGATAGGGCATCAGATACTTCCCTTTTGCCAGTGAGGTTTGGGGAAGGGTGATGTAAAACCAGTGATGTTCATATCCTTTCCAGCAATCCTTAACTGGGAAGGGGATGTACATCTCCCGATTTCTCAAGGAAAAACCGATGGACCCGAGCATCACTTGTTTCTTGTAGTATGAAGGGCTATAAAAATATCTCCACAGCAACAGTGAAGGCTTAATACCTAACCAGGCTTCGTACAGAAAGGCAAAGACGCTAAGCATTGTCAAAGCGCCGGGCTTAAGGTGCACAAGCTCTATCTGGTAATGCTCGCAGACGCTGTGGAAGAAATCAGAAGGAAAAACCCCGAATCCACAGTGGAAGAACTCCAAGAACACCACCATCTCGAGAGTGTTGGGGGTTGGATACGTCTGACCTTTGGCATGACGACGAGGGAAAAGTTCGGTGTCAGGGAGTAGTCCAAGGTCCTCCAGCTTCTGCAGCTGCTTGGCCGTCGTGGTTGACCGGTACCAGTACTCGTCCGAGGTGGGGATCGTGTTCCCACTGCGGAGTTCTCGTCCGGCAGCGGCGCTGCTTTGGTCCCCTGTGGACTCAGTGCCAGAAGACGATTGGTGCGTGGACGCCATGGCGATTGGAAGCTAGCAGGGTTGGAGGAGCAGGTGGATGAGGGAAGAAAGCGGATGAAAATGCCGAGTGTTTTGTGGATGCGAACGAGGAAGACGAAGTCCCAAATAGATCTCAAGCGGCCGCGCTTGGGGGCTTTATGGTTCTGCAAGGGAGCACGAACCCCGAGAAACCTGCCCTTGAGCCGCGCAATCCGTAGTGACTGTTGGGTCAAAAAGATTCTTTCCTTTTTCTACGGCACGCGTCGTTTCGAAAAATGTGCAAGTCCAATTCAATGCATTTACGGTTGTTAGCTTATTTGGTAAGTTATCAGTTTTAAATGACCAACCGATCGGTGTGAATCAAGGAAATGCCCCGATCATGTCTGATCAGGGTCAAATTTCCCGAACACACTAAAGATAGTCAGTCTGGTCGGAAGAAATTTTTCATTCGGGAATTTTGTTTCTGGATGAGCAATTTCGTGAACAGATTGACACGGATAAATTTCCAAAGCACAAGGGATTTAAGTTACATCCATCAAGTGAAATTTCTTCATTAAATCCCAAAGAGGGAACATTTCACAATGGATTGATAACTATCCTGAAATCAAAATACTAAAGCGCCCTGATCTTGGGTTGATGATTGACAACCAATCTGATCAGGGCGATGGTGTGCTCGCTGGTGGATCATCATCTACCGCGTTCTCTTCTTCAGAGTCGCTGACGAGATCCACGAGCGCTCCGTCTCCAGGGATCCCGATCAGGTCGCGGTTCAGGGAGACGAAGAGGCGCCGGGCGAGTTCCTTGTCGCCTCTGGTGTCCACCGGAGCAGAAGACGAAGATGCGCCTGCGTGCGCCGCCTCTGGCTTCAGCCGGATTCCGCTCCCTCCTTGCTCTGGCTCGTCGTCGGAGGAGAGGGAGACAGGAGATGCCGGGGCTGGGGAGGAAGACGCAGGGCGTTTCCCGGCGGCAATGCTTGACGGAGCAGCCTCGGGAGACGGCGGCGCTACCGCCGGAGCCTCCTCCTCTGGTGGCTCGACCTCGACTCCATCATCCCCATACCAGGGGAGAGCTAGGAGCGGAGCCTGAGGAGGAGCGGTGGGTGATGTCGTCGCCGGCGGGTCCTCCGGCTTGTCGGGCGGTTGTTCGCCGGAGCTACGAGGAGAGTCTCCGAAAAGGAGGCGAGGAAGCTTGAACCTGCAGCTAAGCCTTTTCTTTCCCATGGCGAGTGGAGGAAGAAGGTTTAGGATGGAAGTTTCAAGTACACGTCAATCCAGGAGATCTGATATTTAAAGACTCAGAGGTGCGACGCTTCGTGCGAGAATCGAGGAGCCAGAGCAGAGCCGTATCGCGTGCGCTGCTAAAGTTCCGGGAGACGTGCGGAGTGGGTTTTAATGCACTGGGCAGCAGTTACATCAATCCTGGGGCGTTTCACTTTCCAAGACGGAACAGTTCTTTTATTATTATGGCTGATATTTTTCTTTGACCTTATCATTCAGATGCAGGTTTCTACATTCAAGAGTTCGGAAACTTTTCTGGCTCTCATGCACAAGTGATTGACGAGGTATTAACATATCCAGAAATCACCCGAAGAGCAAAAAGACCCGAAGGCTATTGAACAATCAACCTTTTCTGAACAAGATAAGCTCGGGGGCTACTGTTGAGGCCATAATACCAGGGTGCCTGATCACGAGGATTACCGACTACCGACTCCAAACTACCAAGACTCCGAACAAGACACGATGGCCAGATTGCAGAAGGAAAGCCCGAAGATAGTTAGAGTCTTACTAGGTTTAGGTCTGTTTTGTCTTGTAAGGCACGTCTCCCTGGATATAAATAGCGGGGGTCCTGTGCGTAGAGGGTATTCCCATTGATCTACAATCTTAGACAATCCACCCGAGGGTACTTGTTACGCATTGTAATCTGTACTCGACGAAATAATACAAGCAGCAACTGGACGTAGGGTTATTACTCGATCTCGAGGGCCCGAACCAGTATAAAAATCCCGTGTCTCTCTGTTCGTCATCGTGATCAATCTTCGCACGAAGCGGGGTGCCTGCCGAACAAATATCTGACGAGTACAACCTCGACATAAGGTTTCTTTTCTTCTTAAAGAGTTTCTTCTAGAGGCATGGCTTTGATTCGAGAGCCTTCTTGCGCTCTCTCTTTCTCTCTTTTTTTTACATACTTGGACCTTCATGTGTCCAATTTTTTTTTTCAAAAGCCCATGCCTCTTTTTGCAATAAGAATAGAGAAGAGTACCATATTTTATATAGAGCTTTTATTTGGTGGAACAATGGGTATTATGTTCACTCCCATAGCAGAAGTGTAACATGTATGAGGTGGCGTGTGCGTGATCTTGGCTTTAAAAGCATGAAGTAAATCTCTAAAAATCTCAATGATCTTGACAAAACTCAATGCAAAAGCAAGTAGCTCAATTAGGGGTTTTAAAACAATATTAGCTTTGGTAGAGAATGTAATCACCATAAGGAACTCTTTATTTTATTTAAAAGAAAAAACTCCGGTTATCAAGTCTAGCGTAGTTAGATCTTAAGGTCACTCAAGTCTTATCATATCATATAATCATAACCAACAACAACCTAGACTAGAGCTTGCATATGCTACCCGCAGATAGATAAGATAACAGAAAAGATCATGCTCAACCAGCAAACTCAAAACTTAAGAGAATAACAGGTTGAAACATAGGTACAAGAGAGAAATAAGAGCAACTTTTCATCATATCCAAAAGAAAAGATTTAAGCATGGACTTAAAACATTTAAGGGATTATCATGGATGGCTCTCATTTACTAAGGGTACAACTCTAAACTGGGACAACTGCAAGACTAAGGGTACAACTCTGAACTTCGGACCAACGGCTTCATCCCCTGACGATCACTAGCACTTGGGCAGATTCATTGGCTCGAGTGGGTCCTTCCTTGAGGAGAGAACACACATCCACACTTGGTCCTGGCTGCGTCAGTGGTAGTGGCTCTTTTCCTTCTGCAGCTTCTGGACCAGAATCCCTGTGGGTAGCTCCTGCAGGTGGTAGTGCTAGTGAGGCAATGAGGCTCTTCCTCTTGCCGGGTCCTCGGGCGACAGGAATTCCTTCCAGGATCGGGAACTCCTCATGGTCAGAGGCCTGCATCCTCCTCCGGGTAAGTCGAACAAGACGGGCCTCCTTTATTTCCTTGGAGTGCCGTTCTTCAGCCTCCTTGAGGGCCTCAATGGCGGCGACCTTGTCAACCTGGGCAGCAGCAGCTTGTGCTTCGGCGGCTGCCAACTTTGCTTGGAGCCTTCTTACCGTATACTCTGCTTCCTCAGCTCTGCGAACCTGCTGTTTCAGCCTCGCATGCTGATCATCACAGTACTCATCCAGGGTGAGGAGATAGGCTGCCATGTTGAGCACCGTGAGGTTATTCTCATGCTGACCACGTTCCTTCACATTCTTTACCCGGGCCAGCCAAACCGGGCGGTCCTTCTTGGTAGGCGGATAAAACCTCATGGGCGTGTGGCTGATGTGCTTCTCATACACTCGGCACTGGCGGCGTAGAGCCTTTCGGGCTGCCTTCTGGTAAGTGTCTTGTTGACCAAACCCAACGGTCGTCACACTCCAAGGCTCTATGCCGAGGTAGCGGCTGCTCTTCCCGACGCAGATGGTTACCTCGCACCGGGGGGTTCCGCGGTCCTCGTACTCCATAATGGTGTACCCCGGACGCTCATAAATGCCGACTCTGTCCAAGCAGGCAAAGAGCAACTTGGGAAAGCCGGGTTCCTCCAAGCAGCGGCTGGTGATCCAACCTTCGGTGGCCATCTTTAACAGAACAGGGGTAAATTACTTTTTGCAAAAGAGCATAGAGAGCAAGAAGTTTTTATAAAACCTAAGACTTGGTCAAAAGGCTTAACCGGTCCTAGGAGTCACGTTCTACAGCCAACTACGGCTCTGATACCACCTGAAGCACCCCTGCCTAAGCAGAGACTGAATGTGATACAAATTATCAGTCCTAGGAGGCTGATACACATTTATTCAACAGATAGTCCAGAACCTTACAGCCCCCGAGAGAGCGGGCACTTGATACAAGCCAGGATAACTAAAAGGTAGACAACTGCGATGAGCCAAACTAGGAACCACTCGGGCTCAACAAAGGGATCAGAGCTACGCGACAGCGAAGACATCTTGGGCGGGACCAAACTCCACAGGCAAAGTTGGGTGCGGAAGCGACCACCTATTCAGCGTCCTCAACAACAAAGTCCGGGTCTTCTTCTGAAGCAACAAAAGCAAGGGTGAGTACAAAAGTACTCAGCAAGTCCAGCCACACCCACGGAGGGGTAAACACAGAAGTATGCACAGGATATATCAAGGATAGGCTAAGGTTCATTTGCAATAAAGCCAATTTTTACACATGCAATGGTTTGACAAGGAATGTTTTAGCAAAGCAGGTTTTAGTAACAAATCAATAAGTGGGGGTTGATCCACAAAGGATCCAAATTTTAATGCTACCGGATTTCCCATCCGCCGTAGCTTCCAGCACAAAGCCGGACACTTTTCCAAAACCAACACACTCCATCCTATTCCCAAAACCTTCGGTTTTGTGACCAAGCCATAACTCACCCATGACCGTGGGCACGGCTATTCGAATAGTTTGGAAACTCTGCAGAGGTGTACACTTTCACCACAGGTAGGGTATGTTGGTATTTCTTAGCATCACTACTTAGAGTAGTAATGGTACTAGAGATACTTCATCGTAAATCTAGACGTTACAGATATTCTGCAAGCGCACAGAAGTACGTTGTAGCATTTCACCCGGGAGTATTCCAGAGTATCGTTATTTGTTTATCCGCAGGGAAAGCGTTTAGTTAAAGAGAGATGTGCCATCCAATGCTCTTACGTACAACAATATTAATGTACCATAATCTAAACAGGGGTAAATGATATAGAAGTGAATGATTGGGTTGACACACAGAAGTTCATTGCTCATCATTATGTTATTCTTAGTTAGTATAGTACACTAGTGAAGATTAACGAGGGTTCATTAGCATCATACTTATGGAACTTGGATATACTACAATACCATATACAAGCTCATTCAATGATCGTATGCAAGAGGACACATCGAGGTATCCAGTGGTTCCCTCATCAAGGGACGACAGTAGGACGTCTTATCATAAAGGCCTAATACCCACTCCCGTACGTGGAGGATTACAAAGGACGAACAGGGCTGTCACCACCTGCCGCCTACCTCTACTAATCCGTGGGGCAGCGGTACCCTCAATAGTACTCCATATCCCAAACACCATGTTTGCAATACGAATACAACTCTATCTATCACGTTAATAAATAGAGCAACCAAAAGACACATTGAGCCAATGTCATAACATACATTCACTTGATAGAGGTGTAAGACATAAGTAGTATATACTAAGTGGATAAGGTACAACTGAGGCATACAACATAAGTATGAAGGTATTTCCATTAAACTCAGAGTATTACAAGTAAATAAGAGAATACAAGAACTGAACTCTAGAACTTACCAAGACTCCTCCGGAAGCCCTTCAGAAGATCTAACACTATGACTATCACTACTAAAACTAAGACTAAGCTTGTAGCAAAGGAGAGCTCTTCTTCTGGTGTGTGTTGAGTACGGCGCCCTTTGCAGGTATTTATAGCATCACATAGGCGGTTGGAGCCGGCCAGAGGCGGTTGAGGCAGTTTGGATGTGGGTCTAGGTCGGCCGAATTCCCCACGTCGGCCGACCCTTGGATCCACCGTCTTCAGCATTGCATGGCTCTGATGAACTCCTGATGACGGTTTACAGGTACTGGTCAAGGGGGAAGCGAAACGGCTGCAGGGCCAGGTCGGCCGACCTAGCTGAGTCGGTCGACCTGGTTCCGCCGCCATTTGGCCCCACTCTTCTCTGGTAGACTTCCATGTGGGTCCGTATGACGGTTCCAGGTGGGTATACTCCATTTGGGTGCAATTGTGTTGATGTGTGGGCCCTTCAATCCATGGGAATGACACGTGGCTCATCCTCACCCTTGATTTGAACCGATGATGATTCAACGTTCATGATCCTTCCTCAGTGTGCTTCTTGACCTGTGTCGAAAGTGAGCTTGATCGGGGTTCAGGCCAGGTCGCCCGACCTAGCTAGGTCGGCCGACCTGGGCCTGTGCCCAGTTTCGCCCATCTTTTGCACCGTAGTCCCTGTACTCAAATATATTCTAAATATGCATGGTATACTATTATTTGAATACTAATGTCTAAGTTATGCCTTGATCTTTATTGGTTTCTAAGCCTATTGACGGTCGGATTTTATGTTATAAGGACCGTCAACAACTCCCCCAAGCTTAACCCTTGCTCGTCCCGAGCAAAGATTAGAACTTTTAGGCTCAGTGGATCAGGAGTTGCTTTCTCATTACTCCTCAAAAGTACCAGTGGTTCAGCAAGATATTCTACCAAGGATTGAATAAGCTGGTAAAATAGACTCCCCTTATTACCTTGGCCTCTCATGGGGCTTGTAGCTTCTCATTGTCCTGGGCGGTTGATGGCTAGAATGACTTAGACCAAGCACCTTTCCTTCTACCTTGCTTGACAATCAAACCAGAGGTTTTGGGATTTTCAAAAGGTGGAGTTCCTCAGGTGGTACTCTCAAGTCACTCATGGCGTATATCCTTACCAATTTCCTCTCTCAACTCTCATGTCACTCATTGGAGTGGAGCTTGTGCTAGGAGAGCTATATTGCATACTTGCAATGCACATATTGTAAAGTCAAAATCAGGATTCAAAGAGAAATAAGTCATACTCTCAAACCAAAATGTGCATGTGTGTGTATGGCATAGCAGATGATAGCTCTTTTTTACAGGTCCCTCTTCCCTTTTTATAAAGTTGCTTTTTAGAGACATGGCTTTATTTTTGAACTAAGAGCCTTCATATTGCTCTTTTTTTTATATTCTTGGACCTTCATGTGTCCAAATTATATATTATATATATATATATATATATATATATATATATATATATATATATTATTTTAGCCACATGTCTCTTTTTGCAATAAAGTTAGGGAAGAGTACCATACTTTATGTAGAGCTTTTATTTTGTGGATGGATGGGTGTCATGTTTACTTCCAGAATAGAAATATAACATGTGTATGGTGGCGTGTACGTGATCTTGGCTATAAAAGCATGAAGTAAATCTCTAAAAATCACAGTGACCTTGACAAAACTCATTGCAAAATAGGTTGCTTATGTAGGGGTTTAAAACATTATGAGCTTTGGTAGGGAATTTAATCACCATAAGGAACTCTCTGTTTTTATTTTAAAAGAGAAAACTCCGGTTATCAAGTCCAGCTTAGTAAGATTTTAGGGCACTCAGGTCTTATCATATCTTAGCTAACAACAACCTAGACCAGAGCATGCTTATGCTACCCACAGATAGACAAGATAACAGAAAAGATCATGCTTAACCAGCAAACTCAAAACTTAAGAGAATAACAGGTTGAAACATAGGCACAAGAGAGAAATAAGAGCAACTTTTCATCATATCCAAAAATAAAAGATTTAAGCATGGACTTCAAACATTTATTAGATTATTATAGATGGCTCTCATTTACTAACTTTATTTGAATGAAAAACTTTATTCAATCATACTTACCTGAACTTATCTGGTGGAGGGTCCTCCCCCAAGCTAGTTTGTTAACACCGATGTACCTGTCGGCACAGGACTCGTGTTTTACGTCGTCGAGCGAAGACGTCTCCTTTGTAGGATTCAACTTGACGAAGCAGCATCTGATCCTGGAGATGAGGATACAGATGATTTAACCCGCCATACCTGTTTTCCCTTTTTCTGGCGGTCGACAGCCTGTTCCGGTGTTTTCTTCATCTGTGCTTTTGCACCTCGTGTAGACTTCTTGTTGTGCTTTGCATAATACCGGATGTGGAAATCCTTCTCCCAGAACTTCTCCATGAACTTAATTAGGCTGTCTTTCTCTGGAGGTGTCACTTCCACCTCTTTGACGTTCTGACTGTTTCTTCCATACTTGATCTTGATCATGGAGCATTGCTCCACTTTTGGCCTAAACTCAAACTTCTCCTTCCTTCCATTAATGTTGAGCTGGATCTCTCCAGCACCCACATTAATGTGAGCGTCTACTGTGCTCAAGAAGGGTCGCCCAAGGATGAGCGACGAATCGTTGCTCATGTCCATGTCCAGTACCACGAAGTCGACAGGAACGAAGCAATCCTGGATGCGCCCCAGAATGTCCTCGGCTATCCCCTCCGGCTAGCGAACCGTGGAATCGGCCAACTGCAGTCTCATGGGAGTAGGAGACAAGGTAGTATAGTTGAGGCGGTCAAAAACTACCTTTTGCATTACGCTGACACTTGCCCCTAGATCACAGAGTGCATGCTCAAAGTGTTGTGTCCTGATTGTACATGTGATGGTGGGACATCCTGGATCCTTCTTCTTGTCCGGGACTTTATTTAGGATCGCTGCACTGCACTCCTCAGTCAGATTTACGACCTCGGTACTTGGGGGTGGACGTTTGTTGTTGAGAATGTCCCTCAAGTACTTTGCATAAGTCGGTACCTGCATAGCATCCAGCAAAGGCACATGTATATTAATTTTCTGTATGACCTCTACGAACCTGGCGAATTGTTCGTCCGCGGATGGTTTCTTTTGACGCTGCGGGAATGGCAAGACATTGGAGTCGTAGAACTCATGCGGCGCGGTCTGTCCAGCTGGTGCTAGTTCGGCTTCTGGCTCTTCTTCCACAGTAGGGATCTCCTTTCTTGGTGCTGCTGTTTTCTCTGCATGGTTAGGGGGAACCGGGTCCCGAGTAGCCTTTCCGCTCTTCGTGGACACATCTTTAACATTTTCAAAGGATGCATCCGGCTGTCCGGGAATTCGCCCCTTATCTCCAGACGGAACAGCGGCAGCTAACTGAGCTAATTGAGTTTCTAACATCTTATTAAAACTTAGTTGGCTTTGGAAGGTGGAGGACAAACTTTCTATTTTAGAGTTTATGCCCTCCAGAGCCTTATCATTAACAGCCAGCCTCTTGGAAATCGACTCATTAATCTTGGCCTGACCAAGGACAAGATCTTTAAGAGAAGGTTGATTGGAGAAAGAGTTATTATTGTTACCTCCCTGGTAAAATGGGCGTTGCTGATTCCAGTTCCCTTGAGGCCGGTATCCGTTGTTGCCGTTCATGAACTGTACCTCCTCTTGTGTCTCGGGGCAGTTGTTCCCCGAGTGGCCAGTTTCTCCACAGACTTCACACGTCATGTGTGAGTCCAGTGGCCCTTCGTTGTCGGCGCCTCCATCCTTGGTGCGGTCATCAAGGCGCTTCATAATAAGATCCATCTTGGCGGCCAGCATGTCCACCTCCTTTACGGTGTACATACCGCGTTTGCGTCCCTGAAGACGGTCGTCATTCCAGGATTCGTTTGACACCATCTTCTCGATGAGAAGCTTTGCGGCGTTCACAGTCAAGGAGAGGAATGCCCCTCCAGCAGCAGCATCCATGTGTTCACGGGCTGTTTGGGACAGCCCATGGTAGAAGTTCTGAAGCAGGAGCCACTCTTGCATGCCATGGTGGGGGCACGCCAGAATGTAATCCTGAAAGCGATCCCACGCTTCCGGGACCGTCTCCCCGGACTCTTGCTGAAAGCTGGAAATTCTTCCCCGAAGGGCATTGGTTTTCCCAATGGGGAAGAACTTCGCCAAGAAGGCGTTGGAACACTTGGTCCATGTATTCACTGCCTCACGGTTGGAATAGAACCATTGTTTAGCTCTACCCAGCAGCGAGAACGGGAATAGACGGAGCCTGATGGCCTCTTGATCCACCCCTCGGATGGTGATGGTACTGCACACCTCCAGGAAGTGCTGCAGGTGAGCACTGGCGTCCTCATTGGCTTTCCCACAGAAAGGGCTAGCCTGCACCATGTTGATAAGCGGAGCCTTCAGCTCAAAAGCATGATCCCCCACTTCCACTGCTGGACCCGTAGGGATCTGGGCAGCGGACGGAGCGGAGTAGTCACGAATGGTCCTGTCGGCCATGACTTCTTCCGGTTGGGGTGCTACAGGAACAGGTTGTTCTCCTTGGTTGGAGGATTCTCCGATGACTGGTTCGGTTTCTGACAAGAACACCTGAGGGATTACGACTCGAGAGCGTACCCTCCTTCCTATGGTATTTGGGTTCTCGACGTAGTTGGATGGTAGTTGGAAACCAGTCATGCACTACCCTGTTTCACATCACAGAGAAACAGAGCGAAAAGGGTAAACCTGCTAGATTACTGGCAATTAATTTTGTTGCACGAAATGCATGGACGTTCAAATCTCTTTAACCACTGCTTTCCCCGGCAACGGCGCCAGAAATGCTTATTGGTATTTCTTAGCATCACTACTTAGAGTAGTAATGGTACAAGAGATACTTCATCGTAAATCTAGACGTTACAGATATTCTGCAAGCGCATAGAAGTACGTTGTAGCATTTCACCCGGGAGTATTCCAGAGTATCGTTATTTGTTTATCCACAAGAAAAGCATTTAGTTAAAAGAGAGATGTGCCATCCAATGCTCTTACGTACAACAGTATTAATGTACCATAATCTAAACAGGGGTAAATGATATATAAGTGAATGATTGGGTTGACACACAGAAGTTCATTGCTCATCATTATGTTATTCTTAGTTAGTATAGTACACTAGTGAAGATTAACGAGGGTTCATTAGCATCATACTTATGGAACTTGGATATACTACAATACCCTATACAAGCTCATTCAATGATCGTATGCAAGAGGACACATCGAGGTATCCAGTGGTTCCCTCATCAAGGGACGACAGTAGGACGTCTTATCATAAAGGCCTAATACCCATTCCCGTATGTGGAGGATTACAAAGGACGGACAGGGCTGTCACCACCTGCCGCCTACCTCTACTAATCCGTGGGGCAGCGGTACCCTCAATAGTACTCCATGTCCCAAACACCATGTTTGCAATACGAAATACAACTCTATCTATCACGTTAATAAATAGAGCAACCAAAAGGCACATTGAGCCAATGTCATAACATACATTCACTTGATAGAGGTGTAAGACATAAGTAGTATATACTAAGTGGATAAGGTATAACTGAGGCATACAACATAAGTATGAAGGTATTTTCATTAAACTCAGAGTATTACAAGTAAGTAAGAGAATACAAGAACTGAGCTCTAGAACTTACCAAGACTCCTCCGGAAGCCCTTCAGAAGATCTAACACTATGACTATCACTACTAAGACTAAGACTAAGCTTGTAGCAAAAGAGAGCTCTTCTTCTGGTGTGTGTTGAGTACGGCGCCCTTAGCAGGTATTTATAGCATCACATAGGCGGTTGTAGCCGGCTAGAGGCCGTTGAGGCAGTTTAGATGTGGGCCTAGGTCGGCCGAATTCCCCACGTCGGCCGACCCTTGGATCCACCGTCTTCAGCATTGCATGGCTCTGATGAACTCCTGATGACGGTTTACAGGTACTGGTCAAGGGGGAAGCGAAACGGCCGCAGGGCCAGGTCGGCCGACCTAGCTGAGTCGGCCGACCTGGTTCCACCGCCATTCGGCCCCACTCTTCTCTGGTAGACTTCCATGTGGGTCCTCATGACGGTTCCAGTTGGGTATACTCCATTTGGGTGCAATTGTGTTGATGTGTGGGCCCTTCAATCCATGGGAATGACACATGGCTCATCCTCACCCTTGATTTGAACCGACGATGATTCAACGTTCATGATCCTTCCTCAGTGTGCTTCTTGACCTGTGTCGAAAGTGAGCTTGATCAGGGTTCAGGCCAGGTCGCCCGACCTAGCCAGGTCGGCCGACCTGGGCCTGTGCCCAGTTTTGCCCATCTTTTGCACCGTAGTCCCTGTACTCAAATATATTCCAAATATGCATGGTATACTATTATTTGAATACTAATGTCTAAGTTATGCCTTGATCTTTATTGGTTTCTGAGCCTGTTGACGGTCGGATTTTATGTTATAAGGACCGTCAACAGGATACCGCAACACGGTCACCTTAGTGCCAGCGCGGATCCTAGCGAAGTCATTACCCACCATAGCCAAAATTGCCTAGCCATCACGAGAAAATAACCAAGGGGGTTATGACACTAAGTCTGCACCCATGACACTGAGGCGGCACTTGGCTTCCCGCTGCACACCTGCCTCCAGACAACTGACAGTCTGGCTAGTGGGATTTAGACTAAGTCCTTGCACCATACAAGAGTCGAGTGGTTGTACGAGATAAACTGGGTTAGGCAAGATGACACATCACCTCGGTTTAAAACTGGACAAAATGGATATCTCCCAACTTGCTTAACCACAAGTGTGCAAGCCTCCTTTCGGTATTTCACAAAGAAACACCCATCCATCTCATCCAACACTTTCTTTGTTTTCAAAACCCAAAACCCATTTTCTTACTCAACACACTCACACTTTTATTCTTTGATAAACCAAGTATTGTCATGATTGTTTAAGTAAGAAAAACAAGTCCTAAGCATTCTAGCAGTGGTTATCATCCAAACAGAGCATACCATATTTAGAGATAACTAGGCCAACAAGGAATGGTCATAGCAATCAAGGAATGGCTATCCAACCGGGTTTTCAATAGTAAAACACATGCAATTTATCAAAGGCCAATAGGTTGTGTTTATAAAACCGGGATAAATATGCATCAAAGGATGGGATTGGACTTGCCGTCTCCAAAAGCTTCCGGGAGTTCCTGCTCGCGGTACAAGTTGTCGGGTTCGGGCTCACGGTACTCTCCTTCGTACTCCGGCTCGCGGTACTGTCCTTCCTCGTTTACTCCGTCGTCTAGGGCACGCACAAACAACACACAATAAGAAAACAACAATCCTTTACCGATGAGTTGGAAAAGGGAAATAATAAAATAAAATAGGAAGGAGGATTATTTATGAGTGATTTTGTGTATAGCTCGGCCGGAATTAATGAAAGAAAGGTGTGTTCGAGTTTGGTGGAATTCCGGAGAAGTTTGGCGCATAAAATGATGAGGTTAAGGGAGTATTGGGGCTCATTTGAGAGGTTTAGGACCTCTTTATAAATATTATCAAGGGCCAGGGACCTTTCTGGAATATCTTTGTATAGTGGAAGGACCTGATTGTAATTTGGGAAAAGGTTTGGGGCTGGTGGTAAAGGTACAGGGACTTATTTGGAATTAATTATAAAGGTCAGGGGCTATTCTGGGATTCTGCTCAAAGGGGAAGGGTTCTTTTGGGATTTTGGGAAAAAGGAGGGGGCTTTCTGCAAAATGGCCATTCCTCCCTTCTCTCTTCTTCCTTCGGCCGAACAGAGAGAGGGGAGGAAGGGAGCGGGCGGCGGCGGCTCGGCTTGCCGGCCTTCGGCCACGGCGGCGGCTGGGGAAGGGCGCAAGAGAGAGAGGAGGCCGAGGGGGACTCCTCCCCCCTTACCTCGGGCGGGGATGGCTTGTGGAGGCGGCTCCACGGGCGGGCGGCGGTGTGGGCGAGAGGCGGCGGCGGCGGAGTTCTGGGGGCGGCGGCGCGGCTTGGGGGCGAGGGAGAGCTGAAAGGACCTTGATGTCGCCTAGAGGGGGGGTGAATAGGCGAGACCTAAAAAATATTGCCACTTAAAACAAATTTATTAGTGACAATTGGGTATTCTAAATACCAATTTTTGAAGTTCAGTAAATAAACTTCTAAAAGGATCTTTAGAATCTCCAAATAAAAGAATAGCACGCCTAACGCAGCGGATATAGAGCACTGCCACAAAAACCGGTACCACCGGTTTCGCAAAACCGGTGCCACCGGTTTTGCCCGGGCAGTGAACCCCCAAATTAGATAGAATATCTTAGGGAGCTCGGAATCAAACCAAACTTGGAGATGATGATTGAAATGTCTTTCTAATGTGTATCTCCAAGTCCCTGCACTAAAAACACAAATACAACGATATCGAGCAATTCCTCCAATTTGCAATATAAACACAAAGAAGCTCAAACCAGCGGGGAGACACAAGATTTGTTTCCCGAAGTTCGGATTCACCGCTTGCACTAAGCAGCCACCACGGCACGGCGAATCCTACTCTCCGTTGAGGAAGCTCATACGACCACACTAGGTCAAGCTATTTCCTCCTTCCACTAGTTTGCTTCTTCCCTTTCGGAGGCGAAGCACAACCTGCACAAACTTCCCGCAGCTCACCACACCTTGTTAGCTCACGGGCAACACCTAGCCGTCTAGGAGCGGAGCTCCAAGAGTAACAAATGAATCACACAAGCTTGATGAAGTCCAACAGCGCTCAAGGTGCTTTTGGTGCTCTCAAACTTCACACAATGGCTGCTCTCTCTACTATCCAACACAAAGGATATCACAATTGCAAGCTACCTCACAAAGAGGGGTTGGGGAGAGCAAATATGGCTTTGGCTTGGCAAGGAAGAGCAGGGAAGCACTATAGCAACCTCAGGAACAGCAGCTTGCCACTGTGGAGGTCGTGGGGTATAAATACTCCACTCCTCAAAAACTAGCCGTTACAGACCCAGTGAAAACCGGTGCCACCGGTTCCTAAAACCGGTGCCACCGAAAATTCAAACCAACTAGCCGTTTGTACTTTCTGACAACAAACCGGTGCCACCGGTTTCCCAAAACCGGTGCCACCGGTTTTGCGCGTGAGAGTTTTGTGTCTCTCAACAACTCACATGGGTTTCTTGAGCACTTAGACAATTTCAAGACTATATGTGATGCATCCCTCTTGATAGTACGGCATACCTATACTCAAGATCAAATATAAATACTATTGATACACTTGAGCTTCATCACTTTGAACCATGCCATACTTCTTCAATATATCCGCTTGAGAGTTGCATCCAACTTGTCTTCTTTGAATTGAGCACTTCAACCTTGAGCTAGTGACTTGAACCATTGTCTTTGAATGAAATCCACTTCTAGTTCAATTCACCTTTTCACAACTTACTTCTAGAAAGATTGATACTTTCCAATATGAACACCACATGTGACCAAGATTCATCAAGTTGAAATCCAAAGAAAGTTTCGTCACCCTAGCAAAGATACATGACTCAAGTCCGCAACTTGATCACACATTGCTTAGTTCCTAGAAACACTATCCCGAATTCCACCTCTTCATCCTTGCTTTACGTATAGCTTCACATTAGTGTGTATCATCGATGAACACCATTTTTTGATATGCAATATATTCACTTCACTTTGACCCTTCGTTTCTATCAAAGTCATCTTGTCTTGTTGGTCATTTCTTGATATGCAATATATCCATTTCAATTTGACCTTTCATTTCTATCAAAGTCATCATGTCTTGTTTGCAAGTCATTCTTCAAATATAGACCAAGAATAAACCATATCACCATGTCTCTTGTCCATTCAACCAAACTTGCTTTATGCAACATTTTAATCTAACATGATCTAAGATGTCCCATATCAATGTAAAACAAGCTTTCATCAATTTTTAGAGACCAATATATCACACACATCCTCATGTCTCTTTCTTTGTTGCACCATAGCTTGCCATCTTTCATATTCATATATAATGGGAGCAACCACTTATTTATTCATGTCAACATGAGCCATCTACATTGAATTCAACCAATGACCAATAGTGAATCATCAATATATAATTTAATTCCTGCTCATAATCTTTAACAAACATGTTAGTCCTTTAATCCTTTTGTCATTCAATTCACCAAAACCCACAAGGGAGCCTAGATGCACTTTCAATCTCCCCCTTTTTGGTGATTGATGACAACTTGATTAAAGCTTACAATAGATATATCAATAAAGCTTTTGAATGTTCAGATTTAGTTTGAGCTCCCCCTCAACATGTGCTTTGAATGAAATTCAATAACTTGGCCTAAAATGCCAATTTGCACAAATTCAAGAAACCATGGAGCTCCCCCTAAATCTCAACATCCGTGGGGGTGCAAAACATGTGTGTGAACAATTAAAAACGTGATGCATGCAGCACTAATTGATAAAGCAAAGAACCAGTGCTTCCCAGACAAAAACCGGTGCCACCGGTTTTCACAAACCGGTTCCACCGGAAAATTTCTGGAAAGCACAGACATACACCAGACAATGAGCATTTATTGAGCAAAAGAATCTAAATAGAATTTAAACAAGTTCCACACACATAAAAGAGTTCAACACACAGAATAGCACTCATTACAAATGTTCTCAAGTCCAAAAGAGCTAAGATAGATTTATTACACGGCCTGTTGCATACAACAGCCAAAACCGGTGCCACCGGTTTTGGAAAACCGGTGCCACCGGTTTTGGAAAACCGGTGCCACCGGTTTTGCCCAGACAGACAGCCAGCAGAACAGATCGGCATCGCTTTAATCGCTCCATTTTCTCCCCCTTTGTCATCCATCACCAACAAAGGTCCTGGGGGATCTCCTGCTGTCCCTACTCATCATCTTCCTCATCATCATCTTGTCCTTGGGCTTGAGTTGGTGGAATAAGTGGAGGTTGAGGTGCAAATTGAGTTGGAGGAAATGTACCAACATATGGATTGACATGGCCAAAAATCCCTCCAAAAATGTCACCTTGAGCAGATCCTGAACCCCCAGCTGCATAAGGATCAATCTGTGGCATATTAGAAGAACCACCTTGCCCTTGAGTGCCCACAAATGGCACCTCAGAAAAGGAAGCCCCACCACTTTGCATGCCTCCATAGGATGGATTATAGTATGAGTCACCTATGGATCGATCCCAATAATCCTTTTGAGTCACCGGATCCACCTCTTGAGATCTAGTCCAAATTTGATCAAATCCCTCCGGTTCACTTTCCTCATCATCAGACTCTGCACGGGGAATAGGAGGTCTATTGGAAGGATCCTCATACATCTGCCTGATCATCCTCGAGTCCCTCTTCCTCCTTTGCCTTTCTTTGTGAGCAATTGCATTTGTGCTCATACAAGACCCACACATAAAGTTGAACAACTTTCTAAGCGGTGAAGGGGGCTTGTGCACATCTCTTTGCCCACGTCCACGTCCACTACGGGACGTCTCTCTTGCTGCCATAGGAGGGGCAGCAGCTGTAGGAGCATCTTGGGGTGCATCTCCACTCTCTATATTGGCCTCCATGCTTGCCGCTTGGGCTAGGGACGGACCTTTGATATCATTCTTCATGTGAAAGGGCTCAATCTCATGATCATAATCAAATGTGCAATTAGTCACGGCCTCAATGACATGCATGAGATAAGGAGCATACCCACAGCTCTTTTGTTGAGATCCAGCAATAGACTTCATTTCTTCCCAAATAAATTCCACCACACTGAACTCCGGCTCACTAGGTGTCATATACCTTAACAAATCACGAAGATAGAAAGATATGTTGTTTTGATCACCTTCCCTAGGAGCAAGTGTCTTCCTAAACATGCGGTTGAGATATGCATAGTAGGGTTGCATGCCATTAACTCTCCCAAAGTAACCCTCCTGTCCTGGTAAATACATATATTTCATATCGTTCTTATCCATATATGGAGCATTATGAATATGAACTCTCTTATCATCCTCTCCATCAAAGCCCAAAAGTGAGGTAAACTGAGTGTAGATCACTCCATACCAATTGCCCTCTGTCATCCAATGCACAATCCTTTCATCATTTCTAGATGTGAAATAACTAGTGGCATAGAATTGTGCAATTACCTCACTATTCCATGACTTGGCAAAGCTCATGATCTTGTATATATTCTTCCTCTTGCATTCCCTAATGATTTCATCAATTCTAGGATCCTTGAAGGCCCTCATGAACTTCCAATCAATGTATTGAGCCTGAGCAATAGGAACATCCTTTGTAAGGATGGCACTCTCATAGAAGTCCTGGTGAAAAGCTGTGCCAAACCTGTAATCAAGATGTTTTCCACCTACTTCCTTAGGATTCTTTGCTCTCTCAATTCTGGCCTTTTCTGTCATGCCTTACCTTATAGTTGACCTTGGCGCGGTTTGGGGGCGCCATGGGAGCTCTAAAAGTCACATCACTAACATGTGTGGGAGGAGCACTATGAGATGGCATTGGCCCAAATGCTAAAATGATATCCTCCTCATCATCACCATTACCATTGCCACTTCTGCCACCGCTGCCTGTCCCCTGACTATGCTCATGGCTATGTGTGCGAATGGATTTGCCCTTTCTCTTGCGCTGACTAGCTGAGGGAGAGTCTTCTGCAATAGACTCGGAAGGAGTGCGATCCCTCTCATAAGGACTCTCCTCATCATCATCACTAGAGGTGTCCTTGGGCTCAGAATCTGCAATGCGAATATCACCCCTAGGAAGTCTCACTCTCCCTGCTGTCCTCGTGGATCTTCTAGGCTGTGCTTGTTCAGCTGGTTGGATTTCTTGCTCGCTACTTCCAACATCTCTTGCCCGAAACTCAAATTGGGCATTTTTTGAGCGAGTTGGCCTTCTTTGATAAGAAACATATTTGCTTGGATCTGTAACAAATACATGGAGAAAAAGCTTCTGAGAAACAGACCATTGACATGGATATTTATTTTGAGCATTTAGAACCGAGCAGAACCATTGACCAGGGTGTCTGTGCACAAACCGGTGCCACCGGTTTCTGCCCAGAAACCCTAGGTCATGGTCCCCATCAATGCCACCAAGGAAACTTTGATTTCTTGCACTGAGATGATTCTATGGCCTAAAACAAGATGTTCTACCAAGGGAATCCGAGAGGAAACATCTAGAGAAATAGATCGGGCAAAAACTTGATTTGAGTACCTCCCGACATGGTGGGTGAGTTGCTGCAGCCCTAGAACCGAGGGGAATCCGGTCACACCGAATGGGAGACTCCAAATCTTGCCTCAACACTTGAATCCCACGGTGGAAACTTGAAATCGCCTCAAAATCGCCCCAAAACGCCCTCTCCTTTCTGTTCTTGGTCGTGGGTGAAAGAGGGGGGTAAATGTAAGAGTGAAGGGGTAAGTCACGGGTAAATAGTACCCAGCCGACAGAAACCGGTGCCACCGGTTTTGCAAAACCGGTGCCACCGGAATTTCTTGACCCATTGACTTTTGTCCATTTTTGCACTCGTGTCCTTTCCCTTTTCTCCTCTGCTCCATTTTTGAATCCATTTATCCATATTTCACTGCTCTTTGACTCATATGGATGATTTTGATAGATAGGGATGAGATAAGGAAATCCAATAAGCATAGCTCTTGAGATGAGATTGGGTAGATCTAATGGACTTGAGAGTGTTTCACCATTTGTAGTTAGCCAGCAATCAAGCAAGGATAACAATAACCACAAATGGATCAACTTGGCCACAAGGACCAACACCAAAAGATTTTCAAAAAGCACACTTCCTACACATGGTAGATAATTTTGAAAAACTACCCTATGTCACACAAGGCATGCATCCATCTCAAGTCAAGAACCATATTAGAATGTTTAGCATATTCCTTTCACCGTTTTATGGAACATTTGACACCTAGTCAATTTTAAAGAAGGAATTTACTAAACATCTAATAGGTACAAAGAACGTGACTTGAGAGAGTTACATGCAAGAATGCACACACTAGCATAGATTATGAGGCCTAGATGCTCAAAGTAAAAACATGAGTCAAAGAAACATACCTTGGCCTCTAGCTAATCCTTTCTTCACATTGGTGAAGATTCATATCAAAAAGCTTGTGCATTGTCAATGTAATCCGAATGCCTTTTCTCTTTATGTCTTTCCCTTTTTATGCATCATAGAAGAGAAATGCATTAAATAGCACAAGACCTATTTTCATCATTTAGTGACCTTTGAATTGGAGAGGCATAATGGATCACTAAAAGATGAAACTCCACAATGTAGGTTAAATTCCTTTTTCTTGATGCACATGTGTATATGGATGGAAAGGCAAGCTCATATGCATCAATCTTGTCACAAAGCCAAGCAAAGGGGTTTAATCTATATTATGGCAAGCAGCTATTTATTGAGAATAATTCATTGCCCAAGTAAGAAATAGATACAATTTTACCATTCTTGGATAAAAAGGCATAGCTTGCTTCAAAGAGAGACAAACTCTCACAAATGAGACTACAAGATCACTAAAAGAAATTGTTAGTCTCAAAGACACAAATTGTAGAATGAACTCCCCTCAATAGGTGCATCAAGTGTTTGAATCACTTGTCACATGCACTTGTTCAATTTAATGAATTTGAGGAGTTTATTTCACAATTTGGTCCCGGCACATAAATAAATTGCATTTATTGAAATGGTGCCAAGAATACTTACTACCACAAAGATAGCTTAAGATACACTAGCACATGTGACTACAAATTCACTAGAAGAAATTGTTAGTCCCACAAGTGACACAAGTATTGGAATAAGCTCCCCCTTAAATAGTGCATAAGAATTTTGAATTTCTTTTGATTTGCACTTTATTCAATTATGAATATTGAGGAGTTTATTCGCAATCTTGGTCAAGACGTATAGAAGGTAATAAACAAATTGAAATTATGCCAAGGATCTCAATCATAGTCACATAAAACTTTTCATGCTAAACACACTAGCATGAGGGAAGGCCTAGATGCATTGAAATGAATATATGAATTTGAAAAACATACCTTGGTCTTGAACAAATAAATTCTTCACATAGAGGAACTCATATATCCATTAACTTGTGCTTTTGATTTCTTTTCATCTTGTCATTTTAGTATGATCTAACCATAGTTTCAATAAAATGACAAGACAATACAAATATTAGTAGCACAAGCTCTAGTCTCATATTCGGTGACTCTTTAAGTGTGACAAGGGAGTGAGTCACAAAATATGAAGCCTCATAACATGGACTAGATTCCTTGAGCATATGGTGTACACAAGATTATGTGGAAGGCAAGTATATGTACACCATCTTGGTTAATTAATCCCGATTAAGGAATCTAAGCCATGCTATGGTGAGTAGCTATATATGTGAAACTCAAACCAACTTAAATGAAAGATGATACAATTACCATGTTGGTTTGTTGACCTTGTTGTCATGTAGCTTACTCATTACCAACTCACTTGCATTGGAGTTGCTCAAGTGTAGTATATGAATATAAGTATGATCCTCACACTTGAACTATTACACATGAAAACTTGCAAATGGTGTTAGTACCAAGAGACACAAAATATGAAATGAGCTCCCCCTAAATATGTGCATCAAGGATTTGAATCTTGAGACTTGCACTTTTAGCTCAATTAGGGCATTAGAGTAGCTAGCTTCATATTATGGTCACAACACAAATAAATTCATGAATAAGTAAATGTGATCAAGACAGGCTCACACATAGTATGAAGCTTCAGATACAATTAGAAGAGTATTTCTTGTGATATTCCAATTTAGATGAAGCATGACCGTTGAACCCCTGCCGGAACTTCTGACATAGATGACCGGAACTTCTGATACGAAACAGAGGCTGCCGGAATTTTGGGTCGGAAGTTCTGAAGCCGGCCGGAACTTATATTTTTTTTCTACTGATTCTGGCAAAACCGGTGCCACCGGTTTTACCAATCCGGTTCCACCGGATTTTGACTGAACCAGGCATTTCTTCAAAAAGATTATTCCGGTGCTTCTTGTCTTGATTCATTTCTATTTATCTTCATAACTTATTCATTGACCTGCATTTATAAACACTCAAAGCTTCTTGATGAAGTGGTTAGTAGCATCAAGTGTTATTTGTCATAACTTTTCATTATCAACAAATATAGCTTGTCCACTACACATGCTTAGAGACAACAAATGTATAGATAGATATACATGAGTGGACAGCTTAGAGAGGTACTCGTCATGGGAGAAGCATTGGATAACATATTCTTCCATTGATCTCACTTGGTTCATTTATGACATGAAATTTCTCTTGAGATGTAAATGATGTAAGATGGAATTCTTCTCAAGTGAACCAAGCTTCCAATGCTGCTCCAAGTACCTACAAATATTCCTTTAGGCACATTTTGGTACCCAACGTGTGTTGGGTCCTACAAGGTTAGCAAGCAAGGATTTAGGAACCCACATGGCCTTTGTGCTTGTCCTAGGTGAACAGATCACATTAGTAGCACAAGAGTCATATGAGTTTCTCCTAATCTTAATAAACTCATTATTGACACGTTCAAGATTAGGATTTTTACCATTTGGACAATCCTTACCAAAATGTCCCTTCTCACGACATGTGTAGCAAGTCTTGTGCTTGATGTTGCTACCTTTATTTTTCTTTCTTGCAGAACATTTCTTCTCTTTGATGTTTGCTTGTGCCTTCAGACCATGGTTGTTTTGCTTGACTTGTGGTTTCTCAGTGGAAACCGGTACCACCGGTTTGGGTAAACCGGTGCCACCGGTTTTACCTGAGGGCACCCTTGACCTGTTGACACAAGCTTCAATTTTGTGCCCTTTCTCGCGGCATCCATAACACCTTCTCTTCCTTTTTGATTGCTTTGACAAATCCATCTTAAGCTTCTCAACTTCTAGCCTCAGATTATCATTATCTTGTGCAATGAGTTCATGACGTGACTCTACAAGAACTTGATCATACCATGAAGTTTTTGCTTGCGAGTCGCAAGGGTTAGCACAAGGTATATGAATTTTGTCTAGAGAACATTTACGCTTAAGAATTTGAGGTTCTAATGATTTCATAGTAGTAAGCATAACCTCATAATTCATTTCAAGAAAAGTGTGTGAATCTACAAGATTCTCATAGGAGCACTCTAGTTCCTTATGGGTGACCTGCAAGTTCACATACTTACTAGAGAGCTTCTTAAGTTGATCCTTGAGCCTTTGATTTTCTTCCTCCAATGAAATTGTCAAGGATTCATTTGACTCCTTGACCTCTTTGCTTTCAGCCATATGACAATAAAGAATGTCAGTATTCAAAGAGGAATGATTGGGAGCAGTAGATACCTCACTGTGCTGATGAGTCGCTGAATTTTCGCTTGATGAAAACTCATCAGCCTGCTCCTGGCCAAAACCGGTGCCACCGGTTTTAGAAACCGGTGCCATCGGTTCTGCCTGAGCAGAACCAGTGAGTGTAGTCTCACGGTCCTCTTGCTCCTTGGATGACGCCACTTGAGGCTCATAGCATATAGGTGATGTTGAGCACTCCTCTAGTGACTCCATGTAGTCTTGCTCTTCATCATCACTTTCTATATCTTCAAATGTACTCGTGATGAGAGTCCAAATGCGATATGCATCTCTTCGGATTTCTTCATCGATAGAGATGGCATACCATATACCTTTACACACAGACCTTTGCAAGAAGTTAGTAACACAAGTATTGAGTTGCACGCAAGCTAACTCCTCTTGAGTGATATTTGATCGATCAATATTGTTTGTATCACACTTAGGAGGTAGAATGCTTGCAACTAAAATATGTTCAACAACAGGATCTACTTTTCTAAGAGCATTACGAACATTACTAACCCACGCATAGTTTGAGCCGTCACCTTTGAGAGGCTCAAAGTTTACCTTAAACGACATCTTTTCTTCACGGCGATTAAGCTTAGATGTGAAGCCAAGCTCTGATACCAATTGAAAGGACCTTGATGTCGCCTAGAGGGGGGTGAATAGGCGAGACCTAAAAATATTGCCACTTAAAACAAATTTATTAGTGACAATTGGGTATTCTAAATACCAATTTTAGAAGTTCAGTAAATAAACTTCTAAAAGGATCTTTAGAATCTCCAAATAAAAGAATAGCACGTCTAACGCAGCGGATATAGAGCACTGCCACAAAAACCGGTACCACCGGTTTCGCAAAACCGGTGCCACCGGTTTTGCCCGGGCAGTGAACCCCCAAATTAGATAGAATATGTTAGGGAGCTCGGAATCAAACCAAACTTGGAGATGATGATTGAAATGTCTTTCTAATGTGTATCTCCAAGTCCCTGCACTCAAAAACACAAATACAACGATATCGAGCAATTCCTCCAATTTGCAATATAAACACAAAGAAGCTCAAACCAGCGGGGAGACACAAGATTTGTTTCCCGAAGTTCGGATTCACCGCTTGCACTAAGCAGCCACCACGGCACGGCGAATCCTACTCTCCGTTGAGGAAGCTCATACGACCACACTAGGTCAAGCTATTTCCTCCTTCCACTAGTTTGCTTCTTCCCTTTCGGAGGCGAAGCACAACCTGCACAAACTTCCCGCAGCTCACCACACCTTGGTAGCTCACGGGCAACACCTAGCCGTCTAGGAGCGGAGCTCCAAGAGTAACAAATGAATCACACAAGCTTGATGAAGTCCAACAGTGCTCAAGGTGCTTTTGGTGCTCTCAAACTTCACACAATGGCTGCTCTCTCTACTACCCAACACAAAGGATATCACAATTGCAAGCTACCTCACAAAGAGGGGTTCGGGAGAGCAAATATGGCTTTGGCTTGGCAAGGAAGAGCAGGGAAGCACTATAGCAACCTCAGGAATAGCAGCTTGCCACTGTGGAGGTCGTGGGGTATAAATACTCCACTCCTCAAAAACTAGCCATTACAGACCCAGTGAAAACCGGTGCCACCGGTTCCTAAAACCGGTGCCACCGAAAATTCAAACCAACTAGCCGTTTGTACTTTCTGACACCAAACCGGTGCCACCGGTTTCCCAAAACCGGTGCCACCGGTTTTGCGCGTGAGGGTTTTGTGTCTCTCAACAACTCACATGGGTTTCTTGAGCACTTAGACAATTTCAAGACTACATGTGATGCATCCCTCTTGATAGTACGGCATACCTATACTCAAGATCAAATATAAATACTATTGATACACTTGAGCTTCATCACTTTGAACCATGCCATACTTCTTCAATATATCCGCTTGAGAGTTGCATCCAACTTGTCTTCTTTGAATTGAGCACTTCAACCTTGAGCTAGTGACTTGAACCATTGTCTTTGAATGAAATCCACTTCTAGTTCAATTCACCTTTTCACAACTTACTTCTAGAAAGATTGATACTTTCAATATGAACACCACATGTGACCAAGATTCATCAAGTTGAAATCCAAAGAAAGTTTCGTCACCCTAGCAAAGATATATGACGCAAGTCCGCAACTTGATCACACATTGCTTAGTTCCTAGAAACACTATCCCGAATTCCACCTCTTCATCCTTGCTTCACATATAGCTTCACATTAGTGTGTATCATCGATGAACACCATTTTTTGATATGCAATATATTCACTTCACTTTGACCCTTCGTTTCTATCAAAGTCATCTTGTCTTGTTGGTCATTTCTTGATATGCAATATATCCATTTCAATTTGACCTTTCATTTCTATCAAAGTCATCATGTCTTGTTTGCAAGTCATTCTTCAAATATAGACCAAGAATAAACCATATCACCATGTCTCTTGTCCATTCAACCAAACTTGCTTTATGCAACATTTTAATCTAACATGATCTAAGATGTCCCATATCAATGTAAAACAAGCTTTCATCAATTTTTAGAGACCAATATATCACACACATCCTCATGTCTCTTTCTTTGTTGCACCATAGCTTGCCATCTTTCATATTCATATATAATGGGAGCAACCACTTATTTATTCATGTCAACATGAGCCATCCACATTGAATTCAACCAATGACCAATAGTGAATCATCAATATATAATTTAATTCCTGCTCATAATCTTTAACAAACATGTTAGTCCTTTAATCCTTTTGTCATTCAATTCACCAAAACCCACAAGGGAGCCTAGATGCACTTTCAAGAGCGGCTGCGGGGGTGCTTGCGAGGTAGAGGAGCTCGGTGGGCGGCGATTGGGCTCGGGGAAGGCGCCTTTTATAGGCCGGGGAGGGAGCTTGGGGTCGGCCGGCCGGTGGAGCTTCGGCGGGGGAGTAATGGCGGCGGGGCCGACGGAGTTAGGCAGCACAGGGCGGTAGGCGGGGATGCGCGCGCGGTGGCCGAGGAGTTAGGCGAGGTGGGGCCGGAGGGGGAGCTGGGGGCACGGCGGCGTTGCAGTGGAGGAGGGAGAGGCCGGCGGTGTGGGGCTTGGGCGGTGTCGGGCCAGGACAGAGGAGGAAGAGAAGGGAGGAGGAAGAAGGAAGAAGGAGGGAGAAAAAGAAAAGAAGAAAAGGAAAAAGAAAAGAAGAAAGAAGGAGGAAAAAGGAAAAGAAAAAGAAAAAGGGAAGGAAATTGGGAAAAAGAGAGAGGGCAAAAGAGAGAGAGATTGCGGGATTCGCGGCGACGGTCGGAGCACGCGCGCGGAGGATCAGGAACGCGACGGGCGGATCGAGGAAAAGGAGAGAACGGCGGAAAGGATCGGAACATTGGAATTTCAGAAACTCATGGGAAAAGGATTTTGAAAACCAAACGCGTTAAGAAAGATTTAGAATTTTGAATTTTTCGGGCTGTTACAAACCTACCTCACTTAAAAGGAATCTTGTCCTCGAGATTCGGCTGACTCCTAAAGAGATGGGGGAAGTCTTTCTTCAAAGCATCTTCTCGTTCTAAGTAGCTTCTGCTTCACTGTGTCTACTCCATTGTACACGACAAATCCGGACAGTTGAACTTCTAGTTTGCTTGGTAACAGTGTCTAAGATTTTGATCGGTACTTCCTGATATCTGATATCATCTTGCAAGTCTATTTCATCTGTTTGTATCTATTCTTCTGGGACTCTTAAACATTTCTTCAGTTGAGAGACATGGAATACTGGGTGTATATCTGACATTTCTTCGGGTAGTTGAATGCGGTATGCCACAGCTCCAATCCTTTTCAATACTTGGTAAGGGCCTATGTAGCGGGGTGCTAACTTGCCCCGAACCTAAAACCTTCGTGTACCCCGAATTGGAGAGACCTTGAGATACACATAATCCCCAACTTCAAAACTCAATTCTCGTCTCCTTTTGTCCGAGTAACTCTTCTGGCGAGATTGAGCTGCCTTTAATTTTTCTCTTATTTCTGCCACACGGTCTTCTGCTTCCTTTATGAGAGAGGGTCCAATTAAAGTACGCTCTCCTACTTTCGACCACATTAAAGGGGTTCTACACTTTCTTCCATAGAGAGCTTCAAAGGGTGACATTCCTAAGCTGGCCTGATAGCTGTTGTTATAGGAGAATTCCGCATAGGTTAGACTTTTCTCCCAATCTTTACCATAGGTAAGAACACAAGCCCTCAATATATCTTCCATGATTTGGTTTACTCTTTCTGTCTGACCATCGGTTTGAGGGTGATAAGCCGAACTGAAATCTAGTTTAGTTCCCATGGCTTTGTGTAGGCTTTTCCAAAATCTCGAGGTGAACTGTGTCCCTCGATCTGAGACTATTTTGCTGGGTACACCGTGCAACTTGACAATATTGTCGATATAAAGCTGAGCTAGCTTGGCTCCACCATAACAAGTTCGCACAGGTATGAAGTGAGCGACCTTAGTGAGTCGGTCCACTATTACCCATATGGAGTCATTTCCCTTCTGAGTCCTGGGTAGGCCATTAACAAAGTCCATGCCTATCTCATCCCATTTCCAAACGGGGATGGGTAGGGGTTGAAGCAAACNTACGGCGGGAGGTCGGGCGCGTGCGTGCGCCTGCGCGCGCGGCAGCAGGGAAGAAGGGGAATGGCGCGGGGGGTGCAGGTGCTGTGGCGTGGGCGCGGGCCCGAGAGGGCAGTGGCGCAGTGGCGTGGTGGTGGGGGTGGCCGGCGGTGGAGCAGAGGTGGGCGCGGCGGTGCGGTGGTGCTCGGGTCGAGCCGAGGAGGGAGAAGGGGGAGGAAGGAGGAAGAGGGAGGAGGGAAAAAGAAAAGAAAAAGAAAAGGAAGAAAAGGAAAAGAGAAAAAAGAAAGGAAGAAAGAGGATTAAAAGGAAAAAGAAGAAGAAAAAGAAATTTGGAAAATTGATTGAGAAAAAGAGAGAGTGAGGGCGCGGGATTCGCGGCGATCGGTCGGAGCACGCGCGCGGAGGATCAAGAACGCGACACGCGGAACGAGACAAAAGAACGAAACGACGGGAAAGGATTTCGGTAGATTGGAATTCAGGAAAGATCGGAAGATTTGAAACTCATCGGAAAGGTTTTTGAAAACTCGATAAACATGTTTTAGAATTTTTGATTCTTTTAGGGCTGTTACACTTAGAAGGGCATAGCCAATCAGAAAATAAGAAGCGGCCCAAATAGAAATGGATCTAAAGGCTGAACTGAAGAATCAAGTTAACCAAAAGTATATATATAAAATAATCCATTGCTCCGATTGCTTTTGAGTGCCGCCAATGAATAATCAAAATTGCCTCAGAAAAATTAATTATGATCATCAGCTGATTCCTTGTGATCGGTCAATACATTTTTTAATCAGAGTATGGCCAACCGATGGTGAGAAAACACCCTGATATTATATGCCATCAAGCCGATACCATCCAGAGACCATGGTAGGAATTAGCAGCACGTGATAGCGTTAAATATGGCTCCGATTCCATCATTTTGCTAGCTATATGGCAATAGATGACTGCTTGCAACATGTTGCCGATACAATACTGTTGACGCAAAAAAAAATCAGGTGATGATTCCCTGGTACCAACACTGTGGCCTAGAAGATTTGCTTCATTTCAGTGCAGGTCCAAATCTTGAGGTTCGGGGCGTGCCAGTCAATTTGATCTGAAATTGACAAGGTAGAGTTTAATCAGTAAACAACAAGGAACTCATTGGCCAAAGCCCCGATTCGTTCCAACTAAATCGGATCGACATGAAGAAGTCCGATTTGACTAGCATGAACCATCGGCCTTGAGTCCGAATCGTGATAATATAACATGTAGATAAAACTGAATCATCGGCTATGGGCGAACCGAATCGGAGATAAATCTAATTTAAACTTGCTCTTCAATACTCATCTTTCTAAAGATAGTAAACAAACTGAATCTCATGTCACTAACGATCGGATCGATTTCGAGACAGCGTCGCTTGCAGGGCACCGATTAGCCTGTTTACTGCGATAGATCGATTTGTATCGAAGAACTCGCTTAAACCAGATTTATTTGTAGCTCGCTAATAAGATCTAATTCAGCTATATGGACAAGATAAACGGATCTATTATAAAAATTGAACGATAAAATAGGATAGATCTCTCTAAACAGATGTAAGCCGATCAGATAAAACAGCAAGATACGGTAAGGGTGAGCGATCTAAACGAAGAAGGGCGATACGCCTCAATCTAAAGCCTATAACAACTCGATAAATTGGTAAATTGACTAAACGAGGAAGGGTGATACGCCTCAATCCAAAGCCTAGACTAATTCGATAGGTGTCAGTACTTACAGACAAACCGGAGATCAAGATGTTGCAGCCCTGCTTGCTGAAGAACTCGACGAAAAGGTTTTGTGGCACATTAGGCCAAAAAGTTGTGTTTGATTGTATGGTTGTGTGAACGTTTTTCACAATGACGCATGGGGTTATATTTATACCCTGGAAATCTAGCTAATCCTTGTCGGCTACGACAATATCTCTAATTTAACTAAAGTAATCTAATCTTAAATTACTAAAACTATTACAAGCTTGCCGTATATCGAGGCCCTGAAGAAGCTTCCAGACACATCCTTGGTAGTCGTACGCGCTCCGGCCTCCTTTGTCTCGTGTCCAATCAGGACTCGATCGGACCCCCCCTCCGATCGGAATCGGAGTCATCCTAGAATCGGACTCGGCCTTCTTTGGCTCTTCATCTTACTACTTAGCCGAGTCAAAATCTGGTGTCAACACATGCCCCTCAATTTTGGGATAAAATATCATTTTGTTCCAAAATTCTTCAAGCAATGATGACTCTGACAGCGAACAGTGTATGGATACCTGTGTCCCTCACTGTTGCAACCCTCGATATTCGTGCGGATTCGGTGCCTCGGCCCTCGAGCGTTTCCTTCCTCAGTAAACCCTATAAATACCAGACCGAACACCCTCTTCTTCCTCACCTCGAACTCACCCGTCGTCGTCCGAGCTCTCCACCATTGCCGCTGCCTCAAGCTTCATCCTGACGAACTAGGACCCTTCGGCTCCATTCCGCTTGGCAAATCCTGGTAAGGAACTCCCACGCATACGATTCACGCTGTAGATCCATGCTCTAACTCATCCCGCATGAAAATCTCAAGCATTCCAATCCGTGGCACTGTTCTTTGTAGATCTATTTCTCCCTTCAATGGCGGCTCCTTTAGATACTGCCGACCACACCCAAATTCCTGAGGTAATCATTTTACCTTCAATATCCAACTCATGCCTCAGATCCATGTGCAAACCTTAAACCTTACATTTACTCCTTTTGCTTTTTCTTTTAAATGTAGCACCTAAGGAACAATATAATCATCCCTGTCTCCCATGTACAAGCCGGGTATTACTTGGGTCCGATGGGAAACCTTGATCCGACGGACCTCATTAACATGGAATCGGAGAGGATGCCTTTCAAAGGATCGGACCTCCAATTAGAGGATTGGGCGAACTCTTTTCGATCATGGCCTAGCATGGTCCCAGGCTGGATGAACTGGTTTCTGAGAGTACACACTGCCAAGTCATCGTTCTGGGATGAGAATCCATAGGCCAATGCCTCACTTTGTCTCTGGCTGATATGCCCAAGCATGAAAACCTGCTAGCTGCCAGTTCTCTCTTCTGGTCCAATGCATTGAATGCTTATCTATTCAGGCATGGTCCGATGTCGCCAACTCTCATGGATGTCCATATGCTCACTGGCCTTAACACCATGGACAATAGCAACCCAAGGAAAGTTCTCCGCACCCTTGAACACCGATTGGTCAGTGCCGGCTCTAAGGGATGGAAAAAATACATCTCCGATCATCACAAGACCGGCACTATCGGAGACAGAGAACACGCTGCATTCCTCAACATGTGGTTGGAACGATTCGTATTCTGTGGATCAACACTAGGGGCAACCACCAACATGCAGCCAATCGCAGAGTCTCTATCTCGAGGAAATTCAGTTCCTCTGGGGCGTCTCCTCCTCGGAGCAGTTTATCATCTGCTTCACCAAGTATCAAACAGGCTCCTGCTTGGTCAAGCTGTTGGTCATATCGGAGGCCCTTGGTGGTTCATTCAACTGTGGCTTAATAACCAATTCCGATTGGCCCTCAACTATAACTTCAAAGAACATCAGTTCCCAGCTCTGCGCTCCGAAGAGGACGATGCTACCACACGCCGATGCATGTCATTTGGAGAGGCAGCTTCAGTCTGTCCAGGCTCTAGGCTCAATACCAAAGACTTATCACATTTCTTTGAGAGCTTCTATGTTGGCATTGCACCCGATGACCTGCTATTCTTTGCTTATGCCGACCCCAATCGTAATTACGAACTGCCTCTGTTCAACATCCAAAACGATCTAGAGGCGATACTACCAATGCTCAAGTCCTTCATCACTCCAGCCATCTTGGGCAGTAATATTGCGCATGGCAAGAAAACAAGCTCTTATGAGTTCTACAATCCATCGGTCGCAGCCCATCAACTCGGATTCGGCCAACTCCTAGTCGGACTATACTTTGCCGACAAAATTAAACACAGAGAATCGGTCTCCACAGACTTAGAGATGGACCGGATCCTTGCATTAGCCCCCAACGCCGATTTTGACATCCCAGAATGGCTATGCACAAGCTTTCAATCCAAGCCATTCAAGCTTTGGTGGCGAGAACTCTCGACTCACATCTTCAGACTCCCCATGATTGCCTTCTGCAGCTTGATTGACTCCGATTATGAAGCCCTAGAAAATCCAGTAAGTCCTTCTAGACTTTTCCTTCCTCTTTTCAAATTATCTTTTAAAGACTCACTCCTGAACATCTAAACAGCCACCATAAATCAATGTACCTGTCATGAGCCAAAGCGGCAAACCGATTCGATACGCCAAGGCAACCCCAACTCCAAGAATCGGCTTCTCCGCTCCATCTCTCGCAGATATCATGGATGGCAAGGGCAAAAGGAAAGTCATTTTGACCAAAATTGGAGCATCAAAGAAATCCAAGAAAAGCCACGGGGTAACCGATTTTCTATGTTCATACACAATCCTCAATTTATCACCGATTTTAAACAAGCATCCTCTTTTTCAGCCTTCAAAAATTCTTGGTCAATCAACGTCCCGAGCAGCCGAAGAGATTGCAGAGAAAGCTACAGAAGCAGCCCGATTACTTCTTGAGGCAGTATCGGTAATAAGCCGATCCGATATTCTTCCACTTTATTTTAAAGATGAATCGGTCATAATTATACCTCTTCTTCTCTTTTAGCAAACAAATATTGTCTTGCCTGAATCTCAACCAGCGGCAACTCAAAGTGAATCGGTACAACAGGTAAATACAGTTTAACCAGATTCTTCTGAATCAAAATCAAAACCAACTTAAACTGACCGATTCCGATTTCAGATTCCTGCCCCTCTTCAGCCAGTCATCGAGGACCCGATTCCTCAACCAAAACCTTCCCCAGCAATAGTCATTGACCCGGCCACGAGCATTCAATCGGAGGTCACCCCTGAAATAACAACAACGTTGCCAACGCCTCCGATTGAACTGGCCTAGCCTCTTCAAATAGAATCCTCTGGCGTAGATACTTCCAGACCTCAAGTAATCCCCGATTACGTCCGAGAAGGACAATTTAAGCTGTTACCGATTCAAACCTTCATTCAATACTTATGATTTTAATAATCCCTGTTTATTTAACACTTTGTTTCAGGCACAGGACTCCCCAGCCATGAGCTTCGCATCTTTTGACCTGGATGCTGCCATCGGGGAAGAGGAAGTAAGTTCTACTCAAAGCTCCACAACTGTCTCTGACGACACCAAGCTGAAGCTAAAGACATGCTCAATCATCTAAACAAAAGCATAGTAGTCTTGGTCAAAGATGCAGAACCAATCCGCCAAATCTTCAAAGGCTTGAGGGGTCAATTGCCATCAGAGCTGGAAAGCGCCATCATTCCTGTGGCATTCATTGAGGGACATCAACCTCAAATACTTGCTGCACGCCGCAGAATATCAGACAGACTGGCTCAACAGGATCTGATCAAACAACGCGATGATGGCAAGACCGATCTGAGGGCAATTCAAGGCCAAATGAAAACACTGGAGGCCAAACCCAAGCAGCTTGAAGATCGGATCAAGACCCTCCAAGGTATCGAAGCAGAACTGCTCAAGAGGCTGGATGAAGTCTGTAAAGAGATATCGGAGGTTCAGGATGAGCTCAACCGGACTCCAGCGTCCATCACATCGGCCAAGGATACTTTTCGAGGCGCTTGGAGGAAGTTCGCCAAGCTCACAAAAACATCAAAGATGTCCCTGGCTCCGATGTGGAGGACCTGGAAGAGATCTAGAAGATCGACAACATTCACCTGAACGCAATCGAAATGATCCATAAATTCTTGTAATCATTGAACACTTGTAATTCTGATCCGATGACTTCGATCATCGGTCATTACACTGGTCCGACGATGTGAAATCGTCGATGAACACTTGATCTGTATATATTTTTGCCCTTAAGGCGATACGTATCGTATCGGCTTTTCTTAGACGATATCTCTTAAATATCGGCTTTATGAATCAACCCATATGCTAGGATAGTATTTCTTCAAATATTTTCCATTAAGCGTTTTTGAAAACTCTTCTCCTTCCAATGTTTCCAAGATGTATGCGTTTCCAGGAACACACCGATTCACGCGATAAGGACCTTCCCAATTAGGTGACCACTTCCCAAACTTAGAACTTTTAGTCCGTATCGGCAAAATCAGCTTCCAAACCAATTCTCCTTCAATGAACACTTTTGGCTTAACCTTTTTGTCATAATATTTTGCAACTCGAGCCTTATTATTTTCAATATTCTCCAAAGCCCTTAAACGAGTCTCAGCCAAATCGTCCAACTCAAAATTCATCAAGCTTTTATATTCATCGGCAGTCAAGTTTCCTTGTTCCGATATTCTCCTCGATCCGATTTTGATCTCCCAAGGCAAAATAGCTTCATGTCCATAAACCAACTGATATGGAGACAACTTAGTAGAACCATGACACGTCATCCGATACGCCCAGAGCGATTCGGTCATCGTTAAATGCCAATGCCTCGGTTGTTCATCAATCTTTCGCTTGATAATCTTGATAATGCTTTTATTTGAGGCTTCCGCCTAACCATTGGCTTGTGCATAATAAGGAGAAGAATTTAATAATTTAATACCCATACTGGCAGTAAAATCCTGAAATTCGTTAGACATAAACATAGTCCCCTGATCGATCGTAATAGTCTGAGGAATACCAAACCGATAGATGATATGTTCCTTAACGAATTCCACCATATTCTTAGAGTCAGCAATCTTCAAAGGAATCGCCTCGGCCCATTTAGTGAAATAATCCGTCGCCACCAATATGAATTTATGTCCCTTACTCGATAATGGATAAATCTGTCCGATTAAATCAATACCCCATCCTCGAAAAGGCCATGGCTTAATAATCGGATTCATGGCTGACGCGGGCGCTTTTTGAACATTCCTAAATTTCTGGCATTCTTGGCAACTTTTATAATATTCAAAACAATCTTTCAAAATCGTAGGCCAAAAACAACCCACCTTCCTAATAATCCACTTCATCTTATAAGCTGATTGATGTGTGCCACAAACACCCTCGTGTACTTCATCCATCATATCTTTGGATTTTGATTTACTCAGACATCGGAGCAACACACCATCAATCGTCTTATAATATAATTGATCATCAAGCAATACATATTTGACAGCCATGAATCTTAACTTCTTAGAAACTTTTTGTGATGGATCTTTAAGATACTTTATTATTTCATACCTCCAATCTCCGATCTCCGGCTCTATCGTCATAATCTCATGAAAACGCCGATAGTCAGAAGCAGCTTGTGCCAAATTATTAGCCTCTTGATTCTGAGCTTTGGGGATATGCTGAATATTGACCATCACAAATTCCGGCAATAATAATCGGCACTCTTCATAATAATGAATCAAAACATCATCTTTGCATTCATATTTGCCAAGTAATTAATAAATCACCAATTGGGAGTCCCCAAAGATTTCAACAGCTTCAGCTCCGATTTCTATCAACAATTTCAATCCTTTAAGTAATGCTTCATACTCAACTCAATTGTTTGTAAAACTAGGATCCATCGGATAACTGAACTCAAAATTCCATTTTCCAATTCTTCCTTTTAGCATCGGCATAGACAACATATATTTAACCACATCGGTCTTGCAAACCACCGTACACTCAGATGACAATAAATAATGCCTTAATTTAGTACATGAAAAATATAGGCATAAACATAACTTTTCCACCGGTAAGTACCTTGTCTCTGCATCAATCAATTTTCGACTCAAATAATAAACCACTCTTTCCTTTCCTTCAAATTCTTGTATGAGAACAGACCCGATTGACAATTCATCGGTCAAAAGATATAATCGGAATGACTTATCTCTCTGAGGTGGTATTAAAACCGGTGGTGTCATCATATAATGCTTTATTTCATCAAATGCCTTTTGTTGCTCTTCTCCCCAGACGAATTCCTCATCGGCTTTTAATTTCAGCAGTGGAGAAAAGGGACGAATTCTTCCAGACAAATTTGAAATAAATCTTCTCACAAAATTAATCTTACCGATTAACGATTGAAGACTCATTTTATTGGTGGGTGGCTTAGCATCTCTGATAGCTTTTATACTCTTTTGTCCGACTTCAATACCTTTTTCATGAACCATGAAACCCAAAAATTGTCCGGCCGACACTCCAAAAGCGCACTTGTTAGGATTCATCTTCAACCCATGCTTCCTCGTGCACTCTAAAGTTTCTCGCAAATCAGCCAGATGCTGTTTATATCCATCGGACTTCACCACCACATCATCAATATAAATTTCAACAATTCTGCCGATCAACTTGTGAAATATATAATTCATAGCTCACTGGTATGTTGCCCTAGCATTTTTCAAACCAAAGGTCATAACAACCCATTCATATATGCCCAAAGCACCAGGACATCGGAATGTAGTCTTAGGAATATCTTCTTCCGCCATAAATATTTGATTATATCCAGCATTACCATCCATAAAACTTATTACCTTATGTCCTGAGGCAGCATCAACCAGCATATCAGCAATTGGCATCGGATACCCATCCATCGGAGTTGCTTTATTGAGATTCCTGAAATCAACACAAACTCGCAACTTCCCATTACTCTTAAAAACTGGCACGATGTTGGATATCCACTCAGCATATCAGCAAGGTTGAATAAACTTAGCTTCATATAACTGAGTTATTTCGGCTTTTATTACTTCATCTAACTCAGGTTTAAATCGTCTCGGCGCTTGCTTAAAAGGCCGATACCTTGGCTTGATCGGTAGCCGATGCTCAACAATAGATCGGCTTAAACCTGGCATCTCATAGTATTCCCAAGCAAAATAATCACGATACTCTTTTAATAACTTTATTAATTCTTGTTTAAACTCAGGATCCAGCTTTGCACTTACATATGTCGGCCGAGGTCTATCTCCTAAACCTATATCGATTTCCTCTAATTCATCGGCCGACATAAACCCTTGGCCAAGTTTGCCTTCATCTTCAATAAACTCTTCCATTAATACAAACTTTCAGAGCCGACTGCTTGGATCGGCTTCAACCCTTCATCGGACGGCTGTATGAAATTGCCTTCCCAAGCCTTGCCAGATAAACATTCGATCCCTTCAAACTCCCAAATCGTCAAATCGGCGGTAGCAACACTGACCGATTCATCGGCTTGGACAGTTTCAACGTGATCCCCATACCACTGGATCAAACACTGATGCATGGTGGATGGCACACAGCAATTGGCATGGATCCAATCACGACCCAGGAGCAAACTGTAAGATCCCTTGCTGTCGATGACGAAGAACGTAGTGGGCAAAGTCTTGTTCCCGATCGTCAATTCAACATTCAATGCCCCCCGAGCGGGCGATGGATTCCCGCCAAAGTCTTTCAGCATCATATCGGTCTTGATCAAATCATCAGGCCCTTTGCCAAGCTTCTGATATGTAGTATATGGCATCAAATTTACAACAGCTCCCCCATCAACAAGCATTTTTGTCATCGGCTTACCATCAACATATCCCTTGACATATAATGGCCTCAAGTGCCGGTACTTTTCATCAACTGGCTTTCAAACACAGCTTGTTGGGGTTGCAAAATCAACTGTGCCATGGCTTCTTCAACCTCATCGGCCTCATCATCTGTTGAATCAATATTATATTCTATAGGTAACATAAAAACCATGTTTACCTCCGCCGATGGCTCTCCTTCATCGCGTTGGGCTTAGGCCTCCAGACTTTTGAATTATCACCCTGGCATTTTTCCTTGAGCAATTCCTTGAATCGGAGGCGCTGTACCTTCCTTTTCTGCGTCTTGGTCAACCCTCCAGGACACCACTGTGGATTGACTTCTGGATCCTCCTCTGATTCCTACACTTTTTCTGGTTTTTGGACTTCTTCCTTTTTCTTGTATACCAGACGATCGTAGACAGAAAGGCGATTCCCTTTATAATATTGGCGATCACTATATCGTCGGCGATCACCATCCCATCGGTCATAGCACCGATTCTCATATTCACGCCGATCATGATATTCACGCCGATCTTCACATTCTTGTCGATGAATCACTTCATCGCACCAATCATACCGTCTGCCAAAATCCAATCGGTCATGCACAGAGTAGCGCTGCCTTTTTGAGTAGTGATAATCCTCATATCGATCAGAACACTCAGGGCAACCATAGACCGATGGAAGCCTTAACTTCTCATTCCAACAAAATCTGAAGAACGGACATCTCCAATGATCTTCATTTTCAAATCTCTTTACTGGAGGGCTCCGATCTCTCACCTATTGGCGAAGATATTTTTCAATTAACTGTCCTGATGTAACCTTTGGCTTTTCCTCATATCGGCGATCCTCCTGATATCTTTGATAGCTCTGATTGGACACCTCATCAGCAGTCAACTGGCAATCTGGGTCAACAGCCCCAGTCTTCTTAGCTTGCTCCGATGTTAGAACTTTGGCCTTCATCTTTCTGTCGGGTGCTCCGATTTCTACCATATTCTGAGGAAAAGGGTGTCCATCTAATTTCACCGGCTTTTTGTTGTTTTCAACTTTGATAATCCCCTTTTCAATAGCCGACTGAATTTCATTACGGAAGACCTTGCAATCGTTGGTATGATGGGACACCGAATTGTGCCACTTGCAATATTTCTTCTTCTTCAATTCCTCAGCCGATGGGATCGTATGATTTGGAGAAAGCCTGATTTGCTTTTCTGCCAACAACAAATCAAATATCTTATCGGCCTTAGAAATATCGAAGCTGTACCTTTCTGGCTTGACCTTTACCCATGGACAAGCAACGGAGTTCTTGTTTCTAGTCCACTCAGCCAAATCGACCTCAGCTTCGTCTCCATCGGAGTCATATTCAATGTTGGCGATCTTCCTCTGGAACTTCTCCCTCCGATAATCATTGCCACGTCCTTCATTCTGAGAGAGTTTCTGAATCATATGCCCCAGCCCTTCAAAGTCTTGACTTGAGTGCCGATCCTTGACTTGAGGCAACAATCCCTGGAACGCCAAATCAACCAGCTGTCCTTCTGACAAATTTAACGAGTAGCATCGGCTGCGGACATCTCTGAACCTCTGTACAAACTCGCTCACCGATTCCCCGTTGCGCTGTCGGAGAGCAGTCAAATCAGACAGCCTGGTCTCTTGTACTCCCATGAAAAAGTAAGCATGAAATTGCTTTTCCAAATCGGCCCAATTACTGATGGAATTTGGTGGCAATGAGGAAAACCATGAAAAGGCCGATCCAGAAAGCGACATTGGGAATAACTTAACCTTCAATGGGTCAATGGACGCCACTTCACCACATTGGATCATATAACGACTGATGTGCTCGATGGTGGTGACATCTCCTTGTCCAGAGAATTTGTAGAAATCTAGAATCCTGAATTGGGCTGGCATAGATAACGTCTCAAACCAGTCCGGATACGGCTTCCGATATAGATAGGACTACCCTTTTGGCTTTAAGCCAAATTGATTCTTCATTATGTCAGCAATCTTGTCTGTCCAATCCTCCTGAGTGTAGTTACCCTGACCAATCGAAGCCCGTGACGACGTCATGATAGCTGGTGTTTCAGCGGGTCCGATTGATGGCTCCCTGGCATTGGCCTTTGGTGGGTTTTCAGTATTGAAGAAAGCAGGATAAACCAATCAGCCATCAACTACGGGAATTTTACTGCCAAACTGGTTAATGTGTTGAGTTCCACCATAGCTGTCCGCAGTCTCTTCTTCATCTCCTCCTTCTTCAGCACCATCAGCCACCGCCTTGTCCTTTGCCTTTCTGATCTTAGGAGTTTCATAGGCCTAAGAGTGTGTCTCTGGTGATGTAGATGAACTGATATGCACAATCTTTTTCTTGAGATCTTTAATCGCCGAAGAAGCATTGGTGTCAAAATAGGCAGGTCCTTTCTGGACATCTTTCAATACAGCTCCATCCAGCAATTTAGCAATCAGCCCCACCACCGTGTTAACCAATATTCCAGATTGGTTAATCAAAGCACGACTCACTCCAGCATCGATGTAGTCTTGAAAGAATTTTCTCTCCTCGACTGTAATCCGATCAAACGCTTCCTGGGGAATAGGAAACTGATTTTTCTTGATTACAGCATTATGAGTCTTGTTGAACGAGTCTAGGCACAAATTCTTGAATTCTTCAATTTGAGCTTCCACGAGCCTTTTCTGCTCGTCACTGAGATCCTCCATAGCGACCGCGGGAATCTCACCAGCTTTGTCTCCTGGTGCCATCGTAGAAGCTTCTTGGTCCCACCGGGCGTGCCAAAATATGTTGACGCCAAAAAAATTAGGTGATGATTCCCTGGTACCAACACTGTGGCCTGAAAGATTTGCTTCACTTTAGTGCAGGTCTAAATCTTGAGGTTCGGGGCGTGCCAGTCAATTTGACCTGAAATTGACAAGGTAGAGTTTAATCAGTAAACAACAAGGAACTCATCGGCCAAAGCCCCGATTCGTTCCAACTAAATTGAATCGACATGAAGAAGTCCAATTTGACTAGCATGAACCATCGGCCTTGAGTCCGAATCGTGATAATATAACATGTAGATAAAACTGAATCATCGGCTATGGGCGAACCGAATCGGAGATAAATCTAATTTAAACTTGCTCTTCAATACTCATCTTTCTAAAGATAGTAAACAAACTAAATCTCATGTCACTAACGATCGGATCGATTTCGAGACAGCGTCGCTAGCAGGGCACCAATTAGCCTGTTTACTGCGATAGATCGATTTGTATCAAAGAACTCACTTAAACCAGATTTATTTGTAGCTCGCTAATAAGATCTAAATCAGTTATATGGACAAGATAAACAGATCTATTATAAAAATTGAACGATAAAATAGGATAGATCTCTCTAAACAGATGTAAGCCGATCAGATAAAACAGCAAGATACGGTAAGGGTGAGCGATCTAAACGAAGAAGGGCGATACGCCTCAATCTAAAGCCTAGAACAACTCGATAAATTGGTGAATTGACTAAACGAGGAAGGGCGATACGCCTCAATCCAAAGCCTAGACTAATTCGATAGGTGTCAGTACTTACAGACAAACCAGAGTTCAAGATGATGCAGCCCTGCTTGCTGAAGAACTCGACGAAAAGGTTTTGTGGCACGTTAGGCCGAAAAGTTGTGTTTGATTGTATGATTGTGTGAACGTTTTTTACAATGACGCAGGGTTTATATTTATACCCTGGAAATCTAGCTAATCCTTGTCGGCTACGACAATATCTCTAATTTAACTAAAGTAATCTAATCTTAAATTACTAAAACTATTACAAGCTTGCCATATATCGAGGCCCTGAAGAAGCTTCCAGACACATCCTTGGTAGTCGTACGTGCTCCGGCCTCCTTTGTNCTCTTGGACATATCGGCTGCTTATATTATAAAGATAAAATGAATCCACTGGTCCAATATACCATCGGCCAATTTCTTTAAATCCGTCTTTTTCGTTCTTGTCATCGGCCACCAGTTGAAATGATTAGTCGATGACAAAGTAATATTCGTGTAACGAGCCTTAGTCGTTATCCTGCCATCATTTAATAATCGGCCAATCAGCCAGCGCACCATGCAAATTTATTTCTTCTAGAGCCAACATATAACTAATCAGCCGATGCAAATTTCGGCCTTCTCCTGACTGGTTCAACCGACGCTTATAGCCCTCTCACGTGATTAGCCGATGCATGCAACTTAATTCTCTTGATATGCCGATTTTTTTAAATAACATCTCCATCGGCTCTCCCTTCACTATCTCCATCGGCCACCAAGTAATCATGATTTGAAGAGCACATAGCCGACGCTCGCTCCAGATAAACCAATATCAATCGGCAGCGATAAAAAAAAAATGTAGCTGACGCAGAGTAAATCGATAGGACAATCATTGACTGATGACATCAGAGTACAACTCAATGAATTCTTTATCGGCCATTGATTAATGACTAACCAATGACAACAAAACTCCTCCGTCAAGTATATTATCACAATAATGCTTATAGCCGACGATAAATTAGATTTTCCAACTTAAGGTTCACTTCGTAATGATCATCTCCCTCAACATCTAAAGTTAGAAATCGAGATATCGGCAAGAATCATTTGGACGACAAAATGATCTTTTGAAAAATCAAAGGCCGCAGGGGCGACTCGGGCGGAACCGCCGCCGCCGGTCCACAACCCGCCCCCCTCCTCCCAGCACCTCGCCGCCGCCGGAGAGCACCGCAGGAAGTCCGTGCGGGCTCTAGGAAGGCGGCGGCAGGGTGATTTTCCACATCCCTCTCCTGATTTTCTCCATCCCCTCTCTTCCCACCCATCCAATCGAGCTCGTGCTGCAAATCCATGGTGCTACGGTGCTCCCTCGCCAGATCCCTGCGATTAAGGTTCGTCCACACCTCCCCTCATCTGGATCCGGCCCCTGCCAGCTTGGATTCGTGTCCTTGAGGGCGCGGGGCACTGGCGGACGTCGAGGGGCGACAGCAGCGACGACTCGGCGGCCACGGCGCGTCCAGGCGGCTGCTTGGCCTGCGGCGGTGGCTGTGCTCCCGTTCCTCGGGGCGTGTGGCCGGCAACGAAGCAGCCCGTGTAGCTGCGGTTGCCGCAGTCGTCGGATCTGGTCGCCTCCAGGCCAGATATGTCGATTCTCAGTAGGGGAGCTCAGGGCCCTCACGGGCACCTCACGACTCCCTTCCCTCGGTGGTCCGGGTCCTCGCCGTCCGTGGTGCAGGTCTGCCCAAACGAGGCCAGGAGGTGGCCTGATCTGCTCAGCGGCAGCCGTCCTCCCAGTGCGCATCCAAGAAGCTACCGATGTGGTGGGGGTCCTCTGCTGCGGCGGCGAGCCGCTGCAGCTATGGTGGACAAGGCTGCAGCCGAGAGTGATGGATGATGGAAGTCGCCAGCGAAAGCACACCCTGGTTCTCAACCGGTGACAACGTCGACGCCTGCGGGTGCCGGTTTCCTCCCTGGAGGCGTTGCCATGGTGATCTCAGTACAAGCGACCTTTCCTGTTTTCATCATCACACGAATTCATGCCTTCCTGCAGTGTGAGCCATTCAGGGCTCAAACTGCAAGCTGTGCCGGCCGTGCGTATGGTGGCGATAGGAGCAACCGCAGCTGTGCAGCAAGTATAAGGGGGAGACAACCATCTTCGCATAGCATGTGAGCCAAGACCTCTAAATCCATCCAAGGTGAAGCTAATATGATACGTCTTGTAGCTTAGTGATGTGATCTGTGGTTGTGCCACAAATTTCGCCCTTGTGCTGGGGCTTGGTGATGTTATCCGTGGTTTAAGCCACAATTTTGCCCTTGTGCTGGGGCATGATGCCATCCGTGGTTAGGCCACACCTTCGCCCTTGTGCTGGGGCATGATGTCATCTAGGCCTAGTTTAGCTAGGTAGGTGTCATTGGTTTTAGCTCGGTTTTCCATATTAACCGTGCGGGGTTTTGCCTCGTTTTCCTAAAAAACGAGGCCGTTGATCTGTGGTCTGCCACACTATTTGAATACAATTCAGGTGGGGATTCTCTCCCCTCCGGTGACCATTCAAAAAAAAAAAAGAAATCGAGATATCATCCGGGTTCCACCGACATTGTCCTTAGGAACGCCAACTATGATTTTGATATTAGCCAGGTGCTCTTCGGCATCCACCAGCATCTTGGCGGATAACGCGGTGCCGATGCGAACCATGATGTGCCAGCCAAAGTGGAGAGTATTGAATTCGCCAACCAATACTGCTTTTTGCTAGATCCAGTGCTCTAATGGCCGAAAGGCTTAGTTCGACCTTCATAACTAGCGTGCTCATCGGCTATGTGCCATATACAAGCAAATCAAATATCCAATGATATCGTCCATGAGATGAACTCTTGAGTAATGAACCAGCAACGAGAGAATTCAACCCATGCAGATATTAAAGTGAGCACCTCTCAAGAACAAACTGATATATCAGCTTTTGAGCATGCTTGATTCAGATCATATTCCCAATGCTCTCATCGGCTGATTTAATCCGACATGTGGTGAGTCAAATATTTCAAGTTTAGCAAGGCCGATTTACTCTCTGCTGACTCCAATGCAGTTGTATTCACCGATGAACTTGCCTCCGATGCGCTCATGTGCTCACGGACCCCCGATACAAGTAATGCACTCACATAGTCGGTTAGAGGTGTGTTCGTAATGGCCTTATTATTGTCTTCATCACCACCGATGCACGACCTTGCCTATGCCTCTGCTGCCGACGTGATACATCTTAATCATTTTTAAGCATTGCCTCAAATTCTTCCATCACCGGCCGTCCAGCATATCGGAACAAAAGAGCGAACAACCGATGAGGAGATCCAATAAACAACTGCCCTGCAGAACAGATCCAGGCAACTAGCAGCAGAAATTTGAAGGAGCAACCGACTTAGCAGGCATGCTAATTCGTGTACTCAATTGTTTTAACTGATTTAGGATCAATGACTTCATTTAGCCGATTAATTAAAACAATCTCTTGGACCCATCAACTGCTCTTAACAACAAAGTAATTCTATCGGCTTTAGCAACAATTTGTGCTGAACTCTTATTCAATATAACGAGCCGATGGATATTCTTAACCAGCCAATAAAATAATATTGTCATCCGATTGTTCAGTATAAGAGCTGAGCACTTAATTTTAGCCCTTTTCAGGTGACTGATCACAGCCGATATATGCAACTTAATTTTCTTGATGTTTGACAACTCCACACAATTGTTTTCATCAAACATAGAAAAACTGATATTGCGTTTGCTTCGGCGATCTATCAAGATGTCAGCAGAATGCATCAAAGTCGTCATCCGATTCCCTTTTGGATCGACCGATATCCTCCGCCAGTGTCCGTCGGTGCCTTCAAAGATGCCTGTTGCGGCCTTGAAGTCAGCCAGGCACTTCGCATCCTCCTCCAGCGTCTCAGCGGTCACGAGAGCGAGCAGGACGGACAGCGCAGCGCCGATACTGAGCATGATGTGTGTCCGCCGAGGTGGAGCGTGCTGGGCAGGATCAACCATATCATCGGCCATCCCATGATACCGTGAATGGCTACTGTGAATAGCTGATCATTAATTTTAACAATATCTGACCAATACATTTATTTTTCCTTGCATAGTTTCTCCAGGAAGCCGATATGTTCTATAGTGGACAAACACAAACATGCAGTTTGCATCGTAGTGATATATTGGCCATTAGTTAGCCAATTCGTCTCGATTGCCGATTTCCTGATATGCTAAGCCGAGAGATCTAATCGGCTGTTGGATATAGGGTGAGTAGTTGTGTCAATCAAATAACATGTTGCCGGCCAATCTCCACTTTTGATGTTTCTTTTTACTCCCATTTACACGCACGTGAAATCCAAGTCATATTTTATTTTCTAAAACATATGTGGCACTGCCACAACATCAGACTTGATATCCATCTGTCCCTTCATCGGTCGTCCAACATACTTAGAATATTTCTTTATTATACACACACAGCATGAGTCACCTGCTTAAATACTATGTTGAAATTTCAATACTGTCTGAGCGATGGCCAATCCGACGCCTAACATCATCATGTCAATAGATCAAGTCCTCGTCGATCCACTACCTGGCCGATGATGTAAATTAATATCCGATTGATCAAGCTTAAATGGAATCCCTAATCGGCTATACAAGCAGAATCTCCCATTGCCGACGTTCTCCAGGCTGATATATATATATATATATAGATAATTGTTCCTTCCCGCCGGCAAATTGCTTTCATTTTTCACGAAAAACATTTCCATCCAAATATGGCACATCGCCGACTATAACACATGCACAATCGGTGTATTCGCCATCAGCGCTGATCGGCGTCGGTACTTCGCCGCTCCGTGTACTCATCACGCATGCCTGATATTTAAATAGTCTTGATCCGATTGCCAATGACATCTTGTTTTTCATCGGTTGTTTAATCAATGAAACCCAAATATACTTCATGCTGAAAGTTTAATCACCTTCGGCAATAACATTCTTACAGCTGGTATCCTGGACTTTGTGCGTGCTTAGTCAGCCCTACTGTCGATAGGAAATCTTCTGCTGCTTGTAGAACTATATGAATAAACCGATGACATTGAAATTGGATAGCCGATGAAAAATGTCCAAGAGATATTCTTCCGAGATTATGACTATTTTAATTCCCCTGTCGCACTGTTATCATCACCTGGCTGTAAATAACGTGACACCAGATCCATCCAAATATCATACAGCCGATAGACATATCTCATCAGCTTTCAATCGTTAATATTGTAATTTGATCGTGTCCCACTGGGTGTGCCAAATTATGTTGACGCCGAAAAATTAGGTGATGATTCTCTGGTACCAACACTGTGGCCTGGGAGATCTGCTTAACTCCAGTACAGGTCCTGTATTTTCTTGAGGTTCGGGACGTGCCAGTCAGTTTGACCATTCAACTGACAAGGTGTATAATGACGTCATATCGGCCAGTTAATAAAATCACAATGCTGAGCCGATACAACACTTGAGCAAATAAGACATATGCAGATCAATCGGCTACTTGATAGAATCATCAGGCCCTTTGCCAAGCTTCCGATATGTAGTATATGGCATCAAATTCACAGCAGCTCCCCCATCAACAAGCATCTTTGTCATCGGCATACCATCAACATATCCCTTAACATATAATGGCCTCAAATGCCGATACTTTTCATCAACTGGCTTTTCAAACACAGCTTATTGGGGTTGCAAAATCAACTGTGCCATGGCTTCTTCAACCTCATCGGCCTCATCATCTGTTGAATCAATATTATATTCTGCAGGTAACATAAAAACCATGTTTACCTCCGCCGATGGCTCTCCTTCATCGCGCTTGGGCTTAGGCCTCCAGACTTTTGAATTGTCACCCTGGCACTTTTCCTTGAGCAATTCCTTGTGTTGTGGCCATAATACCAGGGTACCCGACTACGAGGATTACCGATCACCGACTCCAGACGAGAGACTCCGAGCAGGACACGGCGGCCTATTCAAGGAAGGAAAGCCCGAAGACAGGAGATAGAGTCCTGATAGGTTTAGGTCTGTTTTGTCTTGTAATGCAAGTCTCCCCGAACATAAATAGTGGGGGATCCTGTACGTAGGGGGTATCCAATCCAACACCCGATACTCCATACACCATATTGTACTCTCTGTACTCGCCGAAATAATACAAGCAGCAACTGGACGTAGGGTTATTACTC
>CM014275.1:9376489-9457494 GCA_004135705.1 Alloteropsis semialata
ATCTCAAGCAAGCCCGAAGCGCATTCGAAGTACCTGACCATAAGAGAGTCCAAAGTGCTCGACGGAGTACTTGATCTCGAGTGGGTCCAAGGTGCTCTATTATTCTAAAAGTGCTTGATCGTAAGAGAGTCCATTGTATTCGACGGAATACTCGATCTCGAGCGAGTCCAAAGTACGCCGAAGTACCACATCATGAGAGGGTCCATTGTGCTCGACGGAGTGCTCGACCTCAAATGATTCAAGTACTCATTAATACCAAGGTACAAATCATGAGAGGGTCCATTGCGCTCGACGGAGTGTTCGACCTCAAATGATCCAAGTACTAAAATATCGAGGTGCCATCATGAGAGGGTCCATTGCGCTTGGCGAAGTGCTTGACCTCAAGTGAACAAAGTACTCATCAATAATCAGCAGTACTGCCACAAGAGTGCCTATAATACATGCCCTGTATTTGGTCTCAAGTGTAAAAAGTACTCATTCTATTTTTTAACGAACCTGAGTATAATGCTCGGGGGCTTTTCCAAACATGTTGCCTGAACATGATGGTCGGGAGCTACAGATTCACGACGCTTTCTAGTCGTTCCTACAGCTTTAACTATCATATTTGCGAGTCAATTTATTATTTTGCAGATTATTCGTTACTAGCAATCAGATTGCGTTTGTCACGGTCAATATCTCTACAATCAACATGTCTGACGTATCAGATAAGTTATTTCAAGTTTATTTCCAACAAATATTTGCTCTACTCTCTATTAGGTTATCAGCATCCCAATAGAGAGTCGGGGGCTACCACTTGCATTTTCTTTTTTATCTACTTTTGCTCTACTCTCTAATTGGTTACCTTTTAACCAAATAGAGAGTCGGGGGCTACTACCATACTCATATCATATCACCAAATGTTGCTGATCCAAAGCAAAACTAGTTGTTCAGCAAGTGCACTTGTTTTAAGGGACTAACGCATGGAAGACCGCCCGAGTCTCATCTGCTAAACGCCCCAAATAAAACTGTGTACTACCAAAATAGCCGGAACAAGCTAAAGGGCACTTCATTTGGTTATATTGATATCTATAACATTCAATTTTACTATGTTATTTTCTTATAATATTTTTCTCTGTATAATCCCACATGTGCATACTTGAGGCTGGTTACTAATTATTTTGTTTTGAGAATTTGAAACAGAATATAGTCAGAGGTTCAATCATCCACCTGAATTTACATTCGGGGGCTCTGTCGCTGATCCACCCAAACACACATTCGGGGCTTCAACGTCGACATCGCCATCTACTAGCATGGTTCTACAACAACAAACAGGGCGTGGTTTTTCTGAAAATCCTAAGCAATTCTGGATGTTCAAAGTCTATTACGCGGAATACACAGTACGGCGGACCGCTCGAGTCCCGAATGCTGAAAAATTCCCTAATATGACATAAACATTCTAGATAGCCAAAGGTAAATGCAGAAAGCTATCACATCGTTTATATGCACAACATATCAACATGTTTGTTGCTAACAAATCCGACAGCTTAATATATTGGGGCATGTTCGGGAAGGTCAAAACCAGGATAAGCAGAGCGTTCGGTCATTGGAGGTCTAATAGCCCCGATTACCAAACATCGGACTCTCAACTCCTGAAATCCAAATTCCCGAATACCAATCCCGAGTAGAGTCAGCACTGCTGGAAAAAGAGCTCGGGGGCTGATAGCCAATTCCCAACCAAAATATACTCAGTCGCAAAGTACCCAATTGCGAGGTACCCGATCATGAGTAATACCGATGATAAAATTACTCATATTCAAAGGACTAGATTGCGAGCATCCGATCTCAAAGTGCCCGATCACAAAGTTCTTGAAATAGTAAACTTCAATTATATAAGTCTCAACGACTACAAAATGCCTGATCATAGATTCTTAATGTCTAAAGATCTCGAGGCATCTGACACCACAACCCTGTTTATGGCACTTGATTATTTTCGAGCTCATCATCCAGATGCAGGTTATTTTACCAGGGATCTCAGTCTTTTCAAATTCTCGACAAAAGCATCTAGGAATATTCTAAATATCCTAGAATGCCCGAAGAATAAAAAGACCCGATGAATGAAAACAACAACCTTTTCTGGACAAGATAAGCTCGGGGGCTACTGTTGTGGCCATAATACCAGGGTACCCGACTACGAGGATTACCGATCACCGACTCCAGACGAGAGACTCCGAGCAGGACACGGCGGCCTATTCAAGGAAGGAAAGCTCGAAGACAGGAGATAGAGTCCTGATAGGTTTAGGTCTGTTTTGTCTTGTAATGCAAGTCTCCCCGAACATAAATAGTGGGGGATCCTGTACGTAGGGGGTATCCAATCCAACACCCGATACTCCATACACCATATTGTACTCTCTGTACTCGCCGAAATAATACAAGCAGCAACTGGACGTAGGGTTATTACTCGATCTCGAGGGCCTGAACCAGTATAAAATCCCTTGTCTCTATTTATCTCTATTCGCCTACTATGATCGTTCTTTGCAGGAAGCAGGGTGCCCTAAGAACCAAGTATCTGCCGAGTACAACCTCGACACCTTGAATCGGAGGCGCTGTACCTTCCTTTTCTGCGTCTTGGTCAACCCTCCAGGACACCACTGTGGATTGACTTCTGGACCCTCCTCCGATTCCTGCACTTTGTCTGGTTTTTGGACTTCTTCCTTTTTCTTGTACACCAGACGATCGTAGACAGAAAGGCGATCCCCTTTATAATATTGGCGATCACTATATCGTCGGCGATCATCATCCCATCGGTCATAGCACCGATTCTCATATTCACGCCGATCATGATATTCACGCTGATCTTCACGTTCTTGTCGATGAATCACTTCATCGCGCCAATCATACCGTCTTCCAAAATCCAATCGGTCATGCACAGAGTAGCGCTGCCTTTTTGAGTAGTGATAATCCTAATATCGATCAGAACACTCGGGGCAATCATAGACCGATGGAAGCCTTAACTTCTCATTCCAACAAAATCTGAAGAACGGACATCCCCAATGATCTTCATTTTCAAATCTCTTTACTGGAGGGCTCCGATCTCTCTCCTGTTGGCAAAGATATTTTTCAATTAACTGTCCTAATGTAACCTTTGGCTTTTCCTCATATCGGCGATCCTCCCGATATCTTTGATAGCTCCGATTGGACACCTCATCAGCAGTCAACTGGCAATCTGGGTCAACAGCCCCAGTCTTCTTAGCTTGCTCCGATGTCAGAACTTTGGCCTTCATCTTTCTGTCGGGTGCTCCGATTTCTACCATATTCTGAGGAAAAGGGTGTCCATCTAATTTCACCGGCTTTTTGTTGTTTTCAACTTTGATAATCCCCTTTTCAATAGCCGACTGAATTTCATTACGGAAGACCTTACGATCGTTGGTATGATGGGACACCGAATTGTGCCACTTGCAATATTTCTTCTTCTTCAATTCCTCAGCCGACGGGATCGTATGATTTGGAGAAAGCCTAATTTGCTTTTCTGCCAACAACAAATCAAATATCTTATCGGCCTTAGAAATATCGAAGCTGTACCTTTCTGGCTCGACCTTTACCCATGGACAAGAAACGGAGTTCTTGTTTCTAGTCCACTCAGCCAAATCGACCTCAGCTTCGTCTCCATCGGAGTCATATTCAATGTTGGCGATCTTCCTCTGGAACTTCTCACTCCGATAATCATTGCCACGTCCTTCATTCTGAGAGAGTTTCTGAATCATATGCCCCAGCCCTTCAAAGTCTTGACTTGAGTGCCGATCCTTGACTTGAGGCAACAATCCCTGGAACGCCAAATCAACCAGGTGTCCTTCTGACAAATTTAACGAGTAGCATCGGCTGCGGACATCTCTGAACCTCTATACAAACTCGCTCACTGATTCCCCGTTGCGCTGTCGGAGAGCAGTCAAATCAGACAGCCTGGTCTCTTGTACTCCCATGAAAAAGTAAGCATGAAATTGCTTTTCCAAATCGGCCCAATTACTGATGGAATTTGGTGGTAATGACGAAAACCATGAAAAGGCTGATCCAGAAAGTGACATTGGGAATAACTTAACCTTCAATGGGTCAATGGACGCCACTTCACCACATTGAATCGTATAACGACTGATGTGCTCGATGGTGGTGACATCTCCCTGTCCAGAGAATTTGTAGAAATCTGGAATCCTGAATCGGGCTGGCATAGGTAGCGTGTCAAACCAGTCCGGATACGGCTTCCGATACAAATAAGATTGCCCTTTTGGCTTTAAGCCAAATTGATTCTTCATTACGTCAGCAATCTTGTCTGTCCAATCCTTCTGAGTGTAGTTACCCTGACCAATCGGAGCCCGTGACGACGTCATGATAGCTGGTGTTTCAGCGGGTTCGATTGATGGCTCCCTGGCATTGGCCTTTGGTGGGTTTTCAGTATTGAAGAAAGCAGGATAAACCAATCTGCCATCAACTACGGGAATTTTACTGCCAAACTGGTCAATGTGTTGAGTTCCACCATAGCTGCCCGCAGTCTCTTCTTCATCTCCTCCTTCTTCAGCACCATCAGCCACCGCCTTGTCCTTTGCCTTTCTGATCTTAGGAGTTTCATAGGCCTAAGAGTGTGTCTCTGGTGATGTAGATGAACTGATATGCACAATCTTTTTCTTGAGATCTTTAATCGCCGAAAAAGCATTGGTGTCAAAATAGGCAGGTCCTTTCTGGACATCTTTCAATACAGCTTCATCCAGCAATTTAGCAATCAGCCCCACCACCGTGTTAACCAATATTCCAGATTGGTTAATCAAAGCACGACTCACTCCAGCATCGATGTAGTCTTGAAAGAATTTTCTCTCCTCGGCTGTAATCCGATCAAACGCTTCCTGGAGAATAGGAAACTGATTTTTCTTGATTACAGCATTATGAGTCTTGCTGAACGAGTCTAGGCACAAATTCTTGAATTCTTCAATTTGAGCTTCCACGAGCCTTTTCTGCTCGTCACTGAGATCCTCCATAGCGACCGCGGGAATCTCACCAGCTTTGTCTCCTGGTGCCATCGTAGAAGCTTCTTGGTCCCACCGGGCGTGCCAAAATATGTTGACGCCAAAAAATCAGGTGATGATTCCTTGGTACCAACACTGTGGCCTGGAAGATCTGCTTAACTCCAGTGCAGATCCTGTATTTTCTTGAGGTTCGGGGCGTGCCAGTCAGTTTGACCATTCAACTGACAAGGTGTATAATGACATCATATCGGCCAGTTAATAAAATCACAATGCTGAGTCGATACATCACTTGAGCAAATAAGACATATGCAGATCAATCGGCTATTTGATAGAATTGAATAATAACAACACGGAGCCAAAGACCAATGGCCGATACAAGAATTAATCATGAAGTGTGTATCAGCCGTCAATATATATATCCAGGATAATTATAACCAACAGCCGATAGCCAATGCAAAATAATTTGAATATATCATAGCATCCATCAATTAAGCATATCGGCTAAAGAAAATAATATGTTAAAGCATGGGCGAGCATCAGCTTTAAACAAATATAACATATTAATGTGCAATTAGCCGATGCAACACTTGGAGCGAGCGCCGAATCAATATCAAAACCATGAAAAAGCCAGCTAGTCGATAGAAGTTAATCTATCGTCACCACTAATCGGATCGATTTCGAGACAGCGTTAGCAGCAGGGTGATAGATTCAAGACCATAAACATAGCGAACCAGACCACAACTAGATATTAATTCGGCAAAAGCTCATTAAAAGCCAAGAATAAGAAACTACCGGCTATTGATTAAACTAACGTTACCACCAGTATTTCTAGATGAAACTACAGCGATGCGCCCGGAAGTTGCAATCTAGAAACACTGACAGCAAGAGGTTAATCTAAATTTCAGAAGCCGATAGATCTTACACAGGGCGGGATACCGTAGATTGAGACGACAACGATACGCCCGGAAGTCAAAAGATCCATGATACCCTATAAACCATTGAAACTTTGGACTTACCCCTTCGCCGAAGATCAAAGCGATGCAGCTCAACGTCCGGTGCCAAGTTTCGCTGGTGAAAAATTAAAGGTAAAAAGGGTGGCGATGCGCCGAGTTGTATTGATCGAGAGATAAAATTTTACAATTGCCCGTCGCCCTCAATATATAGGGCGGCTGGTCTTTGGTAGTACAGGATATGACTCTTTCACGGACATACAAAAGATCACGTATCTATTCTAGACGCTAACCTAATAAAATATTTCTATTCCTAATCCTTCACGTAGCAATCTTAATTCCTTGCGTGACCCAGCCAAGCAATATTAAAATACTTTCTTTCTCAATATTTAAGCTGGACTCTTCCTTTTACATTGCTTCCTTTCCTTTACTTTCTGATTAACCATTCGGCCAAAGCAATTTAGATTAGGTAATACTTTATCTCCAATAAGCCGAACACCATCACGTGACTAAATCCATGCTTTCGATATTTTAATTATCCTCTTTGGTCCTCAATGCACTTTTCCTTCTTATAATATCTCAACGTGTCAAATTTTGGTGTAAACACCCGTCCATCCATATAACTAGTTTTATAATTATATCATGTTTAGTCCTCCTAATCTTTGGTTTAAAATTGCTACAGTAAATTTCGCAAACTTTCAAAACCGAACTAAACATGCCCTCCATCGGCCTTCTGTGAACCTCTCTCTCACCTGTACTGCCATGACGAGTGGCAACACTAGCGCGCCCATCGCCGGCCACGCGCCGCCGACGAACACGAGCAGCAAAAGCAGGAGAACGCATGCAAGTGGCTTGCGGAAAGTGGGGCGAGCAGTTGCGCGACCTTAGGCCGTCCGCTATCGTCGAGAAATTTGCTATTTTGCCATTATCGGAATTGGGCTTCGCCACAATACCATGGTAAATTTTGATTTTGCTGTTTTGCCATTATGAAACCAGGTCACACCGCTAGAATGCCATTTCATCAGTTATAATTTGTGTTGACACCAGATTTTCGCACCTGATATGCTGAGTCAGATGGTGACGTGGTGAGGTTGAAACTGCGCAGTGGGCCCGTTGAATGGTCAAACAGTTGATGCCGAAGAAGGGAGCCGATGCGGAATAAAGGTCCGATGAAGAGAGGGAGTCCGATCTAATGATGAATGAGAAAATGTGCATCGGCTAAAAAGGGAAGCGTGGCATGAGCGGGGACTATTTCCTTTTCAGAAGGCTTATTAAAAGTCCCATTCTATGTTAAATATTAGATTACTTTATCTGCAAGTTAGTCTGGTCCGATCAAGACTCTTTATGACCAGGGTATAAATATAAACCCTCGTCCATTGTAAAGAACTATTCTCACAATCAATACAACCCGGCTTCACGCCAAACCCTTAGGAGTAGGAGTAGATACCGACGAACTCATTGGTGGACGGGCTGCATCAGTTCCTAATCTCCGGCTTACCAGTAAGATTGTCAACTTATCGAACTAGTTTAAGCTTTGAATTGAGGCGCATCGCCCTTTCTCGTTTATACTGTTCAACCGATTTATCTTTGGATAATCAAGAATAATCTAGATTCCCTACGTCGGAGCTAGATCATTATTGATTATTCAATAGTTAATCGTTTATCGAGTTACACTTTAAGTCTTGAGATCAATCTAGATTCCCTACGTCGGAGCTAGATTTATCTCTAGATCATCAAGATTAGTCTAGATTCCCTACGTCGGAGCTAGGTTAATCTTGGTTATTTAAAGGTAGCTTTTGCGGTTGCTTGAAGTTTCTAGATTGATTTAGATCTGCGCCATGTGAATTAATCTGTTTCTTCAACAGTTTTGAGCATTGGTTTTAGTCCGATTTGAGCAATATTTATCTTACAGCATCGTTTTAGGTCCGATTCATGCTTTGTGGTTTAATCTGGTTGTTCTTTGAGTATTGTGTTTGGTTTAGATTCCCTACGTCGGAGCTGAATCCTCGCAACATAATAAGATTGATCTTTGATTGTCATGTTTGGTTTAGATTCCCTACGTCGGAGCTAGATTCATCTTGATTAATTGAAGGAAGCTTAGATTATACCTGATTGTTATTTGAATGTTAGGCTTGATCTAGATTCCCTACGTCGGAGCTAAATCTTTCTTGATTTATTCAATGGCATACCTTAGAATCAGAACGATCCTGTTAATGTTTTATCTGCTTATTTGCTTAATCTGATTAACACCTTTGCGAGCATCTTGTTTAGTTGTTGGATTGGTAAATTGAGTCTGATTGTTTAGCTATCTAATCTGATTATTGCTGGAGTAAGTTCGCTGCATCCGTCTGTGAAACCGTGTCGAAACAGCTTTGGTCCGATTGGTTAGCCAGATGGTCCGATAAGATAGATCAAACCGGCAACTAAGCAAGGTGGACAATGTATCGGCTCACACTTTGATTATTTAATATCTTGCTCAAAGGTATAGCTGATCCATTACTCACATATTGGCCATGTTTTACGCTTTATTTCATTATTTAAAGGCTGATCTGTCACAAGGTCCGATCCTGATTGGTCCGATTCTGTGGTCCGATTAGATGACTGATTGAGGTCCGATTATATTGGTCCGATTGGGGTTGTCTATGAAGTCCGATTTTGAGGTCCGATTGGCATCGGCCGATGCAAGTCTGATTGGGTCTTGGCTGAAATCCAACGTGCCTCTGCCGTTTGGAATAGAGCCGGCACAATCAAAGAGTAATTTAACTGTTTTATCCCCTTGTCAATTTCAGGTCAAATTGACTGGCACGCCGCGAACCTGAACGAAGTGCAGGCTGGCACTAGAGTGAAGCAGATCTCCCTGGTCTTCTTGTGTTGACCGCTGAGGATACGATCGCCGATTTTCCGCGTCAACAATTTGTTTTTCGTAATTTCTCTACTATTTAACAACTGAAAGTGATCATTGTCCATCACGCATGCATGTCTGCCTGCAATCTATTCATCTACGCTTTGAAGTCGATTCCTTCGATTGAAAAAAAAAAACTCGATTCCCTCGCTGGTGGTGCCGTAGCATTGTCAAGCTGGTCTCGCTTTTCCCCTCCCGTATCGTCCGTCGCGCTGCTTTCCGATGCCGCGGCTCTCGCTCCTGCTGTCCTGCGAATCTGCAATTGACGCGCCGCTGTGTAGGTCACGCGGATCGAGGCTTGCTGCTGCCAATCGACGCCCCGCCATGCAAGTCTTGCCGATGGACGCGCTGCCGCTGTGCAGGCCTTGCAGATCGACGCGCCGCGGCTGGGCGGGCCGCGCGGATGGACGCGCCGCCGCCAGGGTGCCCGCGCCTACATCTCCGGCGGTCTGGCCGCGCGTCATCTCATCCCCCACCACTGCGCTTGAAGCTACCTCGCCGGCGACGCAAGCTTCCGCGGCGGCCAAAATGCCCCTGGTGCTGCTGCTAGTGCTTGCCGGAAAAAGCAAGACGGGAGCTCGGGATGAGACGGCGTGGCCGTGGTGGCCTGGCCCGCGCCCGCAGTAACCAGAGCACGACCACGATTGTCTCCACAGGCACGGCCAGCAGCTCCGGTCTCTAGCCGGGGACAGACGGAGGTAGATGATGACAGGTGGGGCCCACGCACCGTAACGAGAGGATGAACTCAGCTGCAGGGGCATATTGGTCCGATCAAGTGACCAGAAAACATAAAATGAATTGTAAAAGAGAAAAATGCATTTTTGGCGGTGCAACCTAGTTTCATAACGGCAAAATAGCGAAACCAAAATTTGTGATGGCATTCGGGCGAAACCCACTTTTGACGATGACAGAACAGCAAATTTCTCGCAATCGTCATACTCTATTTTTATTCTTTAAAAGCATTATTTCATTTTAGTTCTTGAGATTCTTTTCTCTATGCTTATTTTTTTTACACTCGTCATACTCTATATCAACTACCAAACAACAAATCATGTGGGGCCCACATGTCAGATTTGATCTTCTCACACCCACCCACCCACCCTTCTCTCCCAACCCCTCTCTCTCTCCACCTTGAGCGCATCGTCTCCCTCCTCGGCGCCGCCGTCCTGTCCCCTGCCAGAAGAGCAGGAGCGCGGCGGCGGCGGGAAGAGCAGGAGCTTTGCTGCTGCTTTGGCTTTGGGGTCGCGGCCTTTCTGCTTCGGGGAGCAGCGCTTCGGAGGAGGAGCAGGGGCGCGGCAGCGGCTTTCGACGAACAGGCCTCGCGGCAGCGGACGGGCCATCATCTTCGGCCAGCAAACGAGCTCTCCGCGCACGGCCTCCTCCGAGGGCACGCGGGTCCCGCGCCGTGTGGCCGATAGCGGGCATCCGCTCGGTTCGCTGAGAATGGCATATCAGGGAGGGTCCGCTGTTTAGCGTGTCCCTACCAATACGCCGCTGCGGCGGTTTTTGCGCTATCCTCATCCTGAAGGATGGGATAGCGCACACCGGTGCGGACAGCTTTAGCGGGCGTCCCGTGCAGCGTGGCCGCGGCCAACGGGCCAAGGGTGGGCAAGGCTGTGAAGCGGCTAGCAGACGGCGAGCGAGGGTGCAGCCTCGGCAGGTGGCTGGGAGGCATGGCTAGGGGTGGGCACAAAACCCAATACTCGAAGACCAAACCCGAATACCCGACTCTGAACCCGAAGCTAATTCGGGTTGTAGTTTATAAAACCCGAAATTATTTAGGGTAATTTGGGTTTAGAACTCCGATACCCGAATAGCCCGAAAAACCCAAACTTTAGTGTCATCCTAGAGTGGGAGGAAATCCTTCTATGCAAATTTTTCTTTAATTTGTGTAGATTCATTGGATCAAATCTTGGTTCGAGCTATTCTTGTTGTATGCGATATTTGTATGCATATCAATTAATTGGATCGACAAATTTGTTTGATTAGCCACCATATTTTCTTGTTCTCTAAGTTGAGATACACAATTTCGGATAATATGGGTTACCTGAAATCTGAACCTGAATTTTCAGATACCTAAAATATCGGGTAGCAATTTTGTAGAACAAATTTCGGGTTTCAATTATGAAAACCCAAACTTAACCCGAAAAAGCCCACCCGAAATTTTTGGGTAACCCGAAAGAGTGGCCATGCGGCGCACCGTGGGACGCGTGCCCGCGTGCTCATGCTGTTGTTGCTCGCATCTGTCGGGCTCGTGAGGATGCACAACACGCGTGCAATGTCCATGGGCTCGATTTGATTTCGTTCCCTCGTTCTCAATAGATTGATTTGCAGGATCAATTTGGTGGATTAATTTCGTCTCGTACGTAAGATGTTCACTTTCATGGGATGGGGAGAATGTCTCAGGTAAGAACTGCGTGCTCCTGCTGCTGCTCGCTGTTGTCGTCGGTGGCTGTGGTCGCTGTGCCGCTCGCCGTTGGCACCACAAACTTTTTCCATATGGCTTTTTTTTTTGGTGGGGTGTTGATTTAATCTGACTAGCAAATGTACCTGTGCGTTGCTATGGTTAAGATGACGTTGATAATATTGTCTCATTATTGTATGCATCTTAATTTATCATGGTCTCCTGAATTATTTGAGACCCAACTTGATGCCGAGCCGAGCCGAAGTCGAAAGTTATTCTAAATGAAGTCATTTTAATTTTAAAAGAAAAAGGAATCCAATCGGATCACTTTTGTACCGAGCCACCGAGACAGTCTAATGAGCTTTTGTCCAGCCCTACTTAATTAATATAAAGTTTGTCTGAAATAGACTTGTCTTGTTTAGTTCGCGAAAGTTGTAAAAAATAAGTTGCAAAAGTTGTATTGAAAAACGTGTCGCGAGAGAGAGCACGTTTTTCAATGTGTTATTTTTGCGAAACTTACAGAAACTTGCACGAACGCCGCCCATTACTGAGGGCGAAGGGCCACGTTAGGATTGCTCATCAGCCTTTGGCGTGGAGGTGTTATCGTTCTGCCTATAAGCGACATGTGGGTGCGGATGCAAGTGCACCTGGGAGAGGTGCGGTTTGGGTGGATCATTAAGCCTAAAAACTTTGAGTTGCCTATCATTTGATTTTGAGCAGTAGAACTAAACTTTTTGATCATTTGATTCTGAGCAACAAAACTAAATAAACTTTGAGTGGGAACCAAAAAAAGGTAAGAAATGAATACTCATGCTTTTCTATAGTATTTCTACGCCTCGCTGTTAAGGACATGTGGCACACATATACCACTGAAAACAACAAATAATTAGAAAATTTTATATGCGAGCACTCATGACGAGCCTGAATCAATTAATGTCGTGCTAATGTCGTGGCATTCATTGCCCACACGTCATATTTCTTCCTGCTATCCTCTGGTGGATGACCGATGACTCCACGGTGTAACGAAAATGGCCCGTGTGCCATTTACATTTACATTGAGATTTTGGTGATTGAATGACAACATAGTAATTGGGACTAACAAGTTTGTTGAGTGATTTATATAAGAAATTACGTCCCAAGAATGGTTCCAAAGCATAGCAAAAAACCAGAGATAGTCTTATTTTGGAGTATTTATGACGTGGTATTGGCATATGCAAACATGGAAAGGGCTTGAATTGATTGAATTGGATAAGCCCGCGGACTTTGTACACGGCGTATTAAACGCCGGCCATGGCGTACAAACCAGAAACATACGGCGTGTGGAGGAGAATCAATCACAAAAGGAATATTCCACACGGCGTATGTTCCGGCGATGAACGGCGTACAAATTGGAAGCATACGACGCTCGAAGAATTCAGATGAGGTGCATCGGCGTATGATCCGATGTTACTGTGCTGACACGGGACGGATGATACGGCGTTAAAGGGATGATGAAGCGCAAGTCAGGATCTACAAGAATCTACACGGCGTACTATACGCCGACCCGGCGGACAATCGGCATACAAGTTACACAGTGGCAATGTCAAGTGAAGTTGGAGGAAAAGACATGGCGTATGATACGTCGGTATCGGCGTACAAGTTCAGAAGTATATGGCATATGTAGGTAGCCGTTGGAAAAGGTATTCGACTGTTGAAAAAGGCACACGGCGTATTATACGCCGATGGGGAAAAAACACACGGCGGAATATACGGCGTTCACGATTTCTGTGCAGCTTTTGGGCAACGGCCAGTTCAAGCCTTTGGGCTATAAATACCCACCCCATTTGGCCATTTGGAGTTGCTGGAGTCCAGAGAAGTTCATCTATACCTACAAGAGATCCAGGCAACGTATCAGGTGCAAACCAACCTCCCCGTGCAAACTATGCAAACCTCAATCTGGACCACATGATCTTGATCCAAGGGGGCGCGTAGAGAGAGGTGGAAGGAGGATTTGCAAAAGTGATCTTGCTGTGATTAAGGGTGGGCGGTGATTTTGCAAATCCCCCCTCCCACCTCTCTCTACGTGCCCCCTTGGATCAAGATCATGTGGTCCAGATTGAGGTTTGCATAGTTTGCACGGGGAGGTTGGTTTGCACCTGATACGTTGCCAGACATCCAAGCCACCATTTGTGCTATATAGATCATCCATAGTGAGTGAGAGAGCTAGGATAGCTCTAGTGAGTGAGTTGCAAGGTGTTTGAGCCTTGTGCTTGGTTCTAGAGTGAGCCAACTCTTGTAATCTTGGTGTGCCGGCCCCTTGGAGTCTTGGTGACTCACTGGCAAGTCTTTGACCCTCCGGCTTGATGTGGAGTGGCGACGACGACATTGTGCGGGGGAAGAGGAGACCCCTTCCTTGGTGGAGAAGCTCCGTAGTGGAGGCGGCGTCAAGATCTCCGGGAGAGTAGGTTGATGAGAGCAAGGTCTTGGTGACTTGCTCATCATCCCTCTTGGGGAGCCTTTGTGGCGAGCTCAAGACCTTGACCGGGAAGAAGACTTGGCGATCGGGAGCATATCCTTTGTGGAGCTCCAACGTGGAGTAGGCGCAAGCCGAACCACGGGATAAATCTTCGTGTCAAGTTTGCATACCTCTAACCCTTTAAGCTTCTGCATTTCATATTTGCAATTTGTGTGCCTTTACCTTTCTAGAGTAGTATCTTGATAGGATTGGATCTAGGTTGCAAAACTCTTTGGGTGGGTGCAAACACTAGAATAAAACCTTAGTTGCACATCTAGTTAGCTTGTCTTAGTTTCATATTGTGCAATTAGAAGGTATGTGGTAGGCCAAGTTTTTAGAAAGCCTAATTTACCCCGTCCCCCTCTTAGGCTGTCATGAGCATCGATTTCTTTCACGTGGTATCAGAGCCGAGACTCACATCTTTCACAAGAAACTGTGACGGAACAGGCCTACTTAAACTGACTCAGGTGTGTGTAGTGTGAAACACTAACACGTCACGCACCTGGATCAGCATAAGTTCGAGGTTCCACCGAGTTCTCCCTATCAGCTGTTCTCATCACCAATACTCAGGATCCCAACACCAAAGGAAACATCACAGATATTGCACAGGTAAATTATACAACACAGACAGGTAAGATTTATACAAACCAGAGTAGCTCCACTTAAAGTTATTACACACAGGTTCTAGGTTCAGCAACAGTTTACACTAACGTCAGACCATGTCGTGCCCTGACATGTCTGGATCCACGGACCTCCACAGCGCCAGCAAAAGCCTACTCCTCAGGCTCAACTGCAACAAGGGTAAAAGAACCCTGAGTACAAAGGTACTCAGCGAGACTTACCCAACGAACTACTCTAAAGGGATCACAAGGACATGCAAAGCTGTGAAGTTAAACAGAAATAAACTGACTAGCAAGCTTAGCTTAATTAGCTACTAATCTATTTACCAAATTTTAGATGTACAAGATAAAGCTCTATCTAGCTAGGTGAACCAATCATTACTGCCAAACAGTAGGAATTAAGGCATAAGAGCTGAACAGCACATAACATGCAATAAAATTATCTGTCAGGATCAAGCATGTATCAAAACCGTGACACTTGGCGATTCGAATCGATTTCAAACCCTGCAGGGGTAAACCTGGAACACACGCCGCGTGCGCGCCCCCGGAAGGCCACACGAAGCTACCTTTCCCACTGCGGCCACCATTGCCTGAACTGTGCCCACATAGCCCGGGGGCGCATCCCCATTCCCTACACATTGCCCGGGCAAAGGCATGTGGGTTACTGACTACGACTCCGCCAACATTCCTCGCCAGACACGGTGAGTCACAGTTCAACCGTTAGTACCACAGAAGTACATCAGTTTCCCGGCTCCCTATACCGGTATGTGCCCAGTACGTTCAAAGCTTGACCACAGGCAGACCACAGCAACTCCTATACTTCTCCAGTGGGCAGGACCAACTCAAGTTACCCAAAACGTCCAACATCTCCTTAATCAACAACCATATGTCCTGCCCAACACTTTCAAAGACTCACTAAACAGATTTAGCTCTCTAAGCCAACATTACCTAGTGGCAGGTGATTGGGATAACACCTGATTTACTACTATTGTGAGCAGATCTAAGCAACTCTACTCTATCTTTTTGAAAAGGTGGCAGAGATGCTCTAAACAAGGATGGATAATGCATCAAAAGTAGGATTCACTTTATCCTAATCTAATGCACAAACATGGGCTCAATCATAACATCAGTAAACATGTTAGTACTGGGACGGGGATGCTCCGGGGCTTGCCTGGCTCACAGATCTTCGGCTCTGCAGCAACAGGGGCTTCTGGGGCTTGCGGAACGGCTTCGGTCTCCGCCTCGAACACCACCTCGTCCCCCTCCTGGACGACGTCGGGGACTTCCACCAACTCTGGCTGTAACGGGTCCTGGTCTACACGACATGATTCAAAACATTAAATAATTAAATTAGAGACCCTCAAGCCCTCCTAAACTTGATTAAACACCTAAATAGCACAAAGGAGTTAATTAACATATTTCATGGATTTTATTAAAGGAGAAACTAATTAAAATCCTATTCTCTAATTAAACAAACTCTTAAACTCCATCCTAAAATCAAGGATAATAATTATTAAAGCATCTAATACATTAAACCATACTCTAGATGCATAAAAGAAAATGCAACTATTGCAATAGAATTTATTTCATTAATTTTAGAGGTTCCTACAAAAAGATATGCATTTCTAAATATTATTCCTATTGAAATGCATTTTCTAAAAACATTAAAAACCTAAATAAACCTAAAACTCCCCATTTTGCAGAAAACCCCTTGGCCTATTCCTTAATACAGCCCGCAGTCCACAAATTCCCCTAATGGGCCGGCCCGGTCCGGCCCATTCTCTCTTTTTCTTTTTCTCCTTTATTCCTTCTCTTTTCCCACTGGCGGCCCGGCCCAACTCTCTCTCCTTCTCTCCTTTTCCACTCGGCCGACAAAGGGGCCCGGCCCAGCACCGCTCAGCAGCGCTCGGCCCAACTGCGAACAGCGGCTGCGGGCCCAATCCGGTACCGCTTCTCCCTCCTCCTTCCTCGCGCGAACACGCGCGCGCGCCCGCGTGACCAGCCTCGGCGGTCCTGACCGGCGACGACCGACGGCAGCGGTGCATTAGGACCCCAACAAGCTCTCGGGCTTCATGTTTCAGACCACGGCGAACACACCCTCGGCCAAACCCCCACCCGAGGATGCCCGGCACCACCTGGAACATGACCGCGGCGGCGGCACACCCAGACACGGCGGCGCAACAGCGTTCCGGCCAACCAACGCACCGAACTGGACCACACGTGCCACGACGAGCTGCGCAAGAACCTTAGGAGCCTATCTAAGGGATTGGACGGCAACGAGAACGGACGGAAGGTGTAGCTCACCGCGGGCTTGATGGAAAAGGGCCGGCGGCGGTCGCGAAGCTTGGTGAACGGCGGCTACGGACGAAGAACTTGGGCATGAGCAAGCTGGAGCGGTAGAGGTGATCCAAGAACGCTCGCTTGCACACGGAATCGAACACAGGGGCAGTGATGGTGGTGGATTTTGGTGGCTACGGCGGCGCGGTCCGAACGGCGACGAAAGCACGACGGGTGAGGACGAGAACGTAACTGACTCGGCTCGGCTTTCTCCTATCCACGCGCGCGACGAGCCCTGCCAGCAGCTGTTTGCTACTCGCGCGCTGTGCTTCGCCCACGCCGGCGCGTGGCACGCGCAAACTTTGGCGCGCGGCCAAGGGCGGCGGGGCGGCGGCAACAGCCGAAGCTCGTCGAGCTTCAGCGCATAGAACGGCCTGCACCCGCGCCTAAAGCTTCTCTCGATCTCCTCATCCACTTGCCATCCGTAGCATCACCCAAAAATGAACTTGTAGAGGGAACATCCACCTTCAATTCCCTTTATATGATCTTGCTCCAAAACTGAACCATTTCGAAGATCCATTGCTCTGAATGTCGGCCCGTCATCCGTATTATAACTGAACCCAACTGTTATTCTGAAACTCATCCAAACCAGCAACGTAACTTACCTTTTTCTTCAAATTTCGTAGCTAAACTCTTGAGACTCAAAATACAGAAGTTGTAGCCCAAACATCCGGCTACATTTCTTCTAATATGACTTTGGTCTAACTCAAGCCACTGAACATCAGCCTAAAAATCGGCACTTGCTGAAACTCATGGAAACCAGCAGATTCACACCCATTTTTCTCCCTCTTTTGAATGTAAACATCCAAATCTCCAAATATAAAAGTTGTAGCCTATACAATGACCTTCATTTTCTCCAATATGACCTTAAGCTGATTCAGCTTGGATCTTAAGTTAAACTGCATTGCATCTGCCCCTGTTTAGCAGCTCATTTTCAGAAAATGTTCAGATATTTCCCCTTTTAACACAGCCACCATCTAGCCACTTTTTCTCCATTTTTCACATGTAAACTTTAAAAACTCCAGATATAAATTTTATTGCTGATTCATTGATCTTCAATTTCTCTTATACTCTTGCTTGCTAATTTTGCTTGGTTTGGAAACTACAAGGTCCTTTACTTTGATCCAAAATTTCAAACTCAAACCTTTCTTCCAAAACCCCATTTTCTCTCTTTTTTTTAATTTAACTTCCCTAATCAACAATTAACCCTTAATGACTTTGCAAGATCATCCAAACGTTGATTAGAGGTCTTACTTAACACAGGAGTGTTACAGCCCTCCCCCCTTAAAGAAATCTCGTCCCGAGATTTAGCAGGATTACAAGCTCTTACCGAAACAGCGGCAAGGAAAATGTGTCATATACACAACTTTTCTTATTTCTCACCAAAGCACTGTGGTGTCTATATTACAACTCAATTTACAAACAACTCTAGATACTTGGATACTAAATCTTCTTCCTGCTCCCAGGTGGCTTCGTCCTCTGTGTGGTTGCTCCACTGGACTTTATAGAATCTGATGCTCCTTCTTCGAGTTTCTCGTTCTTTCTGATCCAGAATCTTGATCGGACATTCTTCATAAGTCAAATCAGACTCAAGCTGCACTTCTGCTTCGTTGATAGCTTCTTCGGGCACTCTAAGACACTTCTTGAGATGGGATACATGAAACACGTCATGCACCCCTGCTAAGCTCTCAGGTAAGGCAAGACGATAGGCCACTGGACTTCAGAGCTCCACAATCTGAAAAGGTCCAATAAACCTGGGGGCTAGCTTTCCTTTTGCTCCAAAATGATGCACTCCTTTCATGGGAGAGACTTTGAGATACAAAATCTCCCTTCTGAAAAGAAAGCGGTCGTCTTCTTTTATCTGAGTAGCTCTTCTGCCTTGACTGGGCTGTCTTTAAGTTGTTCTGCACTTGATGGACTACCTCTTCAGCTTCTCTTACTAAGTCAGGCCCAAAGATGGTCCTTTCTCCAGATTCAGACCAATTCAACGGTGTTCTACACCTTCTTCCATACAAAGCTTCAAATGGTGCCATCCGGATGCTCGCCTGATAACTGTTGTTATACGCAAACTCTGCCAAAGGCAAACACTCATCCCATTTCTTTGAATTGGTGAAGACATAGGCGCGAAGCATATCCTCTAAGATCTGATTTACTCTTTCTGTCTGTCCTCCAGTCTGGGGGTGATAGGCTGAACTTCTGATCAGAGTAGTACCCAGCAACTTGTGCAACTGTTCCTAAAACCTTGAAACAAATTGAGAACCTCTGTCCGACACAATGGTCTTGGGAACTCCATGCAAAGAGACTATCCGGGACAAATACAGCTCTGCATATTTCTTAACTGCATAAGCTACCTTCACCGGTAAGAAATGAGCTGTCTTGGTAAGTCGATCAACAATTACCCAAATAGAATTAAAACCTTTGGAAGTAGGAGGCAATCCCACGATGAAATCCATGGATATATCCTCCCATTTCCATCCTGGTATTGCTAATGGCTGCAATGATCCTGCAGACTTCAAATGATCAGCCTTTACTTTGCGACAAACATCACATTCTGAAATATACTTGGCGATTTCTCTTTTCATTCTGGTCCACCAAAATCTCTGCTTTATGTCTTGATACATCTTATTGCTTCCAGGATGCAGTGTCAAACATGAGGTATGCGCTTCATCTAGAATCTGTTTCTTCAACTGTGGCACTTTAGGTACCACTAATCTTCCATTGAACCACAAAATTCCTTCTGAGTCCTGAGTAAAACACTGAGCTTGACCCAATTTCAGCTTCTCCCTAATACATTTCATGCCCTTGTTTTCCTTTTGAGCTTCTTTGATTTGGTCCATCAAGGTGGACGTGATACTGAGGTTATGTACAAACCCTTCTGGCACTATGCTGAGATTCAACTTTTCCATCTCCAGACATAAAGTAGTATCTAGTTGCGTGGCAGTCATACATGCACACTGAGCCTTTCTACTCAGAGCATCAGCCACCACATTGGCTTTACCTGGATGATAATGGATCTCTAAGTCATAATCCTTTATCAACTCTAACCATCTTCTTTGCCTCATATTCAAATCTGCTTGAGTGAAGATGTACTTCAGACTCTTATGATCAGTGTAAATATGATAGACACTACCAAGAAGATAGTGGCGCCATATTTTCAAGGCATGGACTACAGCTGCTAACTCCAGATCATGAGTTGGATAATTCTCTTCGTGCTTCTTAAGTTGTCTTGAGGCATATGCAATGACTTTTCCTTCTTGCATCAACACACATCCTAACCCAATTCTGGAGGCATCACAATACACATCAAAGGGCTCATCTAGATTTGGTTGAGCTAGGACGGGAGCTGTGGTGAGTAATTTCCTCAGAGTGGTGAAAGCTTCAGTACATTCCGGGGTCCACTTGAATTTGTTCTGCTTCTTCAAAAGCTCTGTTATTGGCTTGGCTATCTTGGAGAAATTAGGAATGAACCTCCGATAATAACCAGCCAATCCCAGGAAGCTTCGGACCTGAAAGACAGATTTTGGAATCTTCCAATCCAAAACTTCCTTAACCTTACCAGGATCTACTGCAACTCCTTCTGCTGATAGAACGTGACCCAAGAATGGAACTTCCTTTAGCCAAAAAGCACACTTATTTAGCTTGGCGTACAACTGATGTTCCCTTAATCTCTGGAGAACAATTCGAAGATGTTCTGCATGCTCTTCTTCATTCTTGGAATAGATCAGGATGTCATCAATGAACACTACTACAAATCTATCCAACTCCGGCATATATACTGAATTCATGAGGTACATAAAGTATGCCGGGGCATTGGTTAAATCAAAGGACATTACCAGATATTCATACAATCTATATCTGGTCGAAAACGCTGTCTTTGGTATATCTTCAGCCTTGATCTTGATCTGATGATACCCAGACCTCAAATCAATCTTAGAGAATACTTTGGCACCGGCCAACTGATCAAACAACAAGTCAATCCTCGGAAGAGGATACTTGTTCTTGATGGTAACTGCATTCAGAGGCCGATAGTCTACGCAGAGCCTTAAGCTCTTATCCTTCTTCTTGACAAACAAGGCTGGACAACCCCAAGGTGAAGAACTAGGTCGGATATAACCCTTATCTAGCAACTCCTTCAACTGCACCTTCAACTCTGCTAACTCTTTAGGAGTCATTCTATAAGGGCGTCTAGAGATAGGGGCGGTACCTGGTTCAAGCTCTATAACAAACTCTACATCCCTGTCAGGTGGCATTCCCGGAAGGTCATCGGGAAACACATCCGGAAACTCACATACCACCGGGATACTCTTTAGATCAACTGCCTCAGTCTTATGGACTGACCCAACTGCAGTTTCTATACTGGGCAAGCTAAGAGTAAAAGATTCCCCTTCAGGGGTCTTCAATTGAACACACCGATGAGCAACATCCAGAACTGCTTGATAATGCCTCATCCAATTCATCCCCAGTATAACATCTAATCCCTGATTCTCCAACACAATTAGGTTGGTAGGGAAAACCATCCCATTAAGCTCTAACTGAGCCTGATCAACCACTTGATTGGTTACTTGCTGGGCACCAGGAGCATTAATAACATAACGGGTTCCTTGAACCTTAACATCTAACTGATGTTTCATTGCAAAACTCCGACTAATGAAAGTATGAGACGCTCCTGAATCAAATAACACCAAAGCTGGATGACAATTGATAGTGAACATACCAGCAAGCACTGGTTCCTCGTCAGGAATCTCCTCCACATTCAGGTAGTTCACCCGTCCAGTACGGGTATTCAGGAACTTCTTCTTCACAAACCTCGGACCTGCACCCTGAGCTGGTGCAGAAGTGGCCGCTGGAGGCGCTGGAAGAGCTGGCACTGATTGATTAGCTTTTGGAAAGCGGCAGTCTCGGGCAAAGTGCCCAGGCCTACCACAGTTGTAGCAGGGCTGCTGGCCACTGGATGCACGATAGTTGCTATTATTGGGCCCAGCCAAGCGAGGCACATTGGCTGGAGCACGAACAACCCACTGCCGGTTCCTGTTCTGCTGCTGCTGCTGCTGCTGCTGAGGAGCTCGATATCCAGAACGAGCAGGAATGCGAAACACTGTACGCATCCTTTGTGGCGGTGGTGGTGCACTGGAAGATCCACTAGGAGTGAACTTTCTCTTTTTCTCGCTATGGTATGCCTTCATCTTGTCCTCGGCCTGGATAGCCTGGCTGACCAGACTATTGAAATCTGAAAGACTACAGGTGGACAACTTGTGTTGCATCTTCAAACTCAGCCCTCGATAATAGCAATCTTTCTTCTTTTCATCCGTGTCCACAAACGGATGGGCATACTGAGCGAGAAAATTGAAATCATTAGTATATTCCATTACTGATTTGCTGCCCTGCTGTAGCTTCAAAAATTCCTCCAATTTCATTTTGAGCAGCCCGCTGGGAATATAGTGTGCACGGAAAGCAGTGCGAAACTCCTCCCATGACACTACCTTCCCCGCCGGCTGTGTAGCCATAAAGTTGGCCCACCATGTCCCAGCAGGACCTTGGAGCTGGTGGGACCCATACTCCACCTTCTATGCATCAGTTATGCGAGGAATCAGGCGGAATTTTTGCTCCATGGCTCGGAGCCACTCATCGGCCTCCAGTGGATGCTCTGGCTTCATAAACACCGGGGGATGAACATCCATGAACCTCTGATAGTCCACCCCCTCAACAGGCTCGTGCTGCCTTCGAGAGAAAGAACCCGCCATACTGTTGGCGATCATACCCATCAACCTTGTGAGTTCATCGTTGTTATTCACCAGGTGTGCTATCACGTCAGTCGGCAACTGGGGCCCAGACCCGGCTGATGGGGTCGCCCCATTACCTCCCGAACCATTTCTGGCTGGCGTTGAGGAAGACATTCTACAAAAGTATGAATGCTTGATTAAATGATGATCTCAATTTGCTGATACTTACAATAGTAAGAATACAACAATTGAAAAGAAAAGTACAACAAGTATTAGCATCCATTTCATACATCTCGGCTAAACTTGTATTAAAAGAAAGAAACTTAGTACATCAAAGCTGAAGTAACAAGGTTCACCTCACACCCTTAATTATACAAACTCCATTACAAAATTCCAAAAGAAAAGTACAACCCTCGAGCTCTCTCCCAGCTCGGTTATTCTGACTACTAGTACACAGATTTGTTACATATACACAACCACCCACTCGCTCACTCCAAGTCTTCCTACTGGTCTCCACCGTCCTCATGACCCAACTGGCGAAGCATCTCACAAATCTCATCCTGGTTATCCTTCACCAGCCCAAACAGGTTATCGTAGTTCATGTGGAAACCACCTGAAGTACCATAATCGCCCCTGTACTCTCCAAAAGAGGAGACTGAGTCCTCCAGATAGGGCACAGAGGAATGGTTCTCAAAACTAATGGGCCAAGATGGTTCTCCAGGGTCTTCCTCTTCCTCATCCCCCTCCTCATCAGAATCATCAACCTCAAACCAACCACCCTCTCCAGGCATCTCAGGATCCTCCTCAAACTCCTCAAAATTATCCCCCTCCTGCTCAACACCCTGTCCCTGCCCCTGCACCTGTTCTGATGGCGGGGGCTGGGCTGCTGCTTGGGCTTCTTCTAAAGCAATCCTTAGGGCAGCAATTTCATCAACATGTTGCAGCCTTTCCTGCTGCAAGTTGTTGACATTGGTATTGAGCGCCTGGACCTGCTGATCATACTCTAAAACCTGAGTATGGAAATGGTGCTGTGCAGACTGCATATTCTCCTCTAAAGTGTGGATTCGCTTTTTATACGAATCCTCCAACATCCCCACAGTGTCATTCCTAATCTCCGCCATCTCCTGCTGGTGCCTAAGCTGTGCTTCTAACTCCGCCCCATGCTTCAGGGATTGCTCATATCCCTGCTCTCTCTCATGGTTCAGGTTGTACAGGGCTTGCATGTAGCTGGTGTTGGCATTCATGTATTCATGGTACAAGGCCTTGGGAGTCTGGTGGACTTTTCTAATCCTAGAACCCCACAAGTCATAGGGTCTCACCTCAGAGGGATAAAACCTAGAACTGGTCTGCCCAACTTCAGTAGCGTGCTCATAACAAAGCTCAGTGAGAGCCTTGTGTGCTGCCAAGTTGGTAGTGTCGGATCTCCCCATCCCCTGTGCATAAACTGTTTTTGGTGGCCATTCTGGGTGCTGTGGGTTTGGGGGTAAGTGTAGGTACATATCACAAAAACTGTGCCCCCCAGTGAAAGTTTCCCTAGACATATACTCAGGGTATTCCTCAAAACCCAACTGCTTCATTGTTCCCCAAAGCACCTGAGGAAAACCAGGCTCCTCCTCACAAAAACCGTGGGTCCAACCTTCCTCGTCTACCCACTGGGCTGCCATCTGTACAACAGATAGACAAAAACCTTAAGCCAGGGTAAAACAAAAGGGTTTTTAAAGAAAACAGAAACTACCCAAAAACCCATGCAAAGGTATGCAATGCACATGCTCGGTTCCTATGACCTGAAAGGAACACACAACCTCTCGCATAGACACGGTGGCTTTTTCGTACGTCTCTCAACTTATAATAATCTACCGATTCTAAGCGTAGCGAGCGAAGTTAGGGTACCTGCAGAAGACCATACATTACCATTCACTATAGAAATGGCACCCATGCGTTCAACACTGCATGGACAGTGCTTCATACGTTTACACGTATTCACTTGTCCCATACTCACCACTGTATGGTCAGCGTTTGCGTGCCCCATATCATTGCCATATGGGGTGCCCCTGAGTAAGCCACTCCCCAGGGTTAAGCGACCGTGATTAGTAAGATCACACGGCAGGAACTCCGCACTCCACATCAGGCGGCAGATGTCGACAAGCCTCAAAGACAAGCCCAACGGGCTAGCCAATGGACAGGTTGCCCCCGAACAATCAGTGAACGGGCCCCTCACACAAGCAAGCTTGTGCAAGTCAGAATCATAATACTATATCTTGCTGAATTTAACTTACCATCATACTTGATCGGAGGTGCGTCGTTACAGAATCGCAAGTTTAGCAGAAAGTAAATACACAACTCTAGAAGTTAGTTTACTAGGGCCACCTCATAATAACCTCATAGCTACCCACTAGGGCACTCTAACTGGGTTCAACTCAACACCTGTGATGTCCTGAGGATATAAGCTCTGATACCAGCTGTGACGGAACAGCCCTACTTAAACTGACTCAGGTGTGATCTGTAGTGTGAAACACTAACACGTCACACACCTGGGTCAGCATAAGTCCGAGGTTCCACCGAGTTCTCGCTATCAGCTGTTCTCATCACCAATACTCAGGAACCCAACACCAGAGGAAACATCACAGATATTGCACAGGTAAATTATACAACACAGACAGGTAAGATTTATACAAACCAGAGTAGCTCCACTTAAAGTTATTACACACAGGTTCTAGGTTCAGCAACAGTTTACAAGATAATTAAACAACTAACGTCAGACCATGTCGTGCCCTGACATGTCTGGATCCACGGACCTCCACAGCGTCAGCAAAAGCCTACTCCTCAGGCTCAACTGCAACAAGGGTAAAAGAACCCTGAGTACAAAGGTACTCAGCGAGACTTACCCGACGAACTACTCTAAAGGGATCACAAGGACATGCAAGCTGTGAAGTTAAACAGAAATAAACTGACTAGCAAGCTTAGCTTAATTAGCTACTAATCTATTTACCAAATTTTAGATGTACAAGATAAAGCTCTATCGAGCTAGGTGAACCAATCATTACTGCCAAACAGTAGGAATTAAGGCATAAGAGCTGAACAGCACATAACATGCAATAAAATTATCTGTCAGGATCAAGCATGTATCAAAACCGTGACACTCGGCGGTTCGAATCGATTTCAAACCCTGCAGGGGTAAACCTAGAACACACGCCGCGTGCGCGCCCCCGGAAGGCCACACGAAGCTACCTTTCCCGCTGCGGCCACCATTGCCTGAACTGTGCCCACATAGCCCGGGGTCGCATCCCCATTCCCTACACATTGCCCGGGCAAAGGCATGTGGGTTACTGACTACGACCCCGCCAACATTCCTCGCCAGACACGGTGAGTCACAGTTCAACCGTTAGTACCACAGAAGTACATCAGTTTCCCGGCTCCCTATACCGGTATGTGCCCAGTACGTTCAAAGCTTGACCACAGGCAGACCACAGCAACTCCTATACTGCTCCAGTGGGCAGGACCAACTCAAGTTACCCAAAACGTCCAACATATTCCTTAATCAACAACCATATGTCCTGCCCAACACTTTCAAAGACTCACTAAACAGATTTAGCTCTCTAAGCCAACATTACCTAGTGGCAGGTGATTGGGATAACACCTGATTTACTACTATTGTGAGCAGACCTAAGCAACTCTACTCTATCTTTTTGAAAAGGTGGCAGTGATGCTCTAAACAAGGATGGATAATGCATCAAAAGTAGGATTCACTTTATCCTAATCTAATGCACAAACATGGGCTCAATCATAACATCAGTAAACATGTTAGTACTGGGACGGGGATGCTCCGGGGCTTGCCTGGCTCACAGATCTCCGGCTCTGCAGCAACAGGGGCTTCTGGGGCTTGCGGAACGGCTTCGGTCTCCGCCTCGAACACCACCTCGTCCCCCTCCTGGACGACGTCGGGGACTTCCACCAACTCTGGCTGTAACGGGTCCTGGTCTACACGACATGATGCAAAACATGAAATAATTAAATTAGAGACCCTCAAGCCCTCCTAAACTTGATTAAACACCTAAATAGCACAAAGGAGTTAATTAACATATTTCATGGATTTTATTAAAGGAGAAACTAATTAAAATCCTATTCTCTAATTAAACAAACTCTTAAACTCCATCCTAAAATCAAGGATAATAATTATTAAAGCATCTAATACATTAAACCATACTCTAGATGCATAAAAGAAAATGCAACTATTGCAATAGAATTTATTTCATTAATTTTAGAGGTTTCTACAAAAAGATATGCATTTCTAAATATTATTCCTATTGAAATGCATTTTCTAAAAACATTAAAAACCTAAATAAACCTAAAACTCCCCATTTTGCAGAAAACCCCTTGGCCTATTCCTTAATACAGCCCGCAGTCCACAAATTCCCCTAATGGGCCGGCCCGGTCCGGCCCATTCTCTCTTTTTCTTTTTCTCCTTTATTCCTTCTCTTTTCCCACTGGCGGCCCGGCCCAACTCTCTCTCCTTCTCTCCTTTTCCACTCGGCCGACAAAGGGGCCCGGCCCAGCACCGCTCAGCAGCGCTCGGCCCAACTGCGAACAGCGGCTGCGGGCCCAATCCGGTACCGCTTCTCCCTCCTCCTTCCTCGCGCGAACACGCGCGCGCGCCCGCGTGACCAGCCTCGGCGGTCCTGACCGGCGACGACCGACGGCAGCGGTGCATTAGGACCCCAACAAGCTCTCGGGCTTCATGTTTCAGACCACGGCGAACACACCCTCGGCCAAACCCCCACCCGAGGATGCCCGGCACCACCTGGAACATGACCGCGGCGGCGGCACACCCAGACACGGCGGCGCAACAGCGTTCCGGCCAACCAACGCACCGAACTGGACCACACGTGCCACGACGAGCTGCGCAAGAACCTTAGGAGCCTATCTAAGGGATTGGACGGCAACGAGAACGGAGGAAGGTGTAGCTCACCGCGGGCTCGATGGAAAAGGGCCGGCGGCGGTCGCGAAGCTTGGTGAACGGCGGCTACGGACGAAGAACTTGGGCATGAGCAAGCTGGAGCGGTAGAGGTGATCCAAGAACGCTCGCTTGCACACGGAATCGAACACAGGGGCAGTGATGGTGGTGGATTTTGGTGGCTACGGCGGCGCGGTCCGAACGGCGACGAAAGCACGACGGGTGAGGACGAGAACGTAACTGACTCGGCTCGGCTTTCTCCTATCCACGCGCGCGACGAGCCCTGCCAGCAGCTGTTTGCTACTCGCGCGCTGTGCTTCGCCCACGCCGGCGCGTGGCACGCGCAAACTTTGGCGCGCGGCCAAGGGCGGCGGGGCGGCGGCAACAGCCGAAGCTCGTCGAGCTTCAGCGCATAGAACGGCCTGCACCCGCGCCTAAAGCTTCTCTCGATCTCCTCATCCACTTGCCATCCGTAGCATCACCCAAAAAGGAACTTGTAGAGGGCACATCCACCTTCAATTCCCTTTATATGATCTTGCTCCAAAACTGAACCATTTCGAAGATCCATTGCTCTGAATGTCGGCCCGTCATCCGGATTATAACTGAACCCAACTGTTATTCTGAAACTCATCCAAACCAGCAACTTAACTTACCTTTTTCTTCAAATTTCGTAACTAAACTCTTGATACTCAAAATACGGAAGTTGTAGCCCAAACATCCGGCTACATTTCTTCTAATATGACTTTGGTCTAACTCCCCATGGATTTTGAGATACAAGCCACTGAACATCAGCCTAAAAATCGGCACTTGCTGAAACTCGTGGAAACCAGCAGATTCACACCCGTTTTTCTCCCTCTTTTGAATGTAAACATCCAAATCTCCAAATATAAAAGTTGTAGCCTATACAATGACCTTCATTTTCTCCAATATGACCTTGAGCTGATTCGGCTTGGATCTTAAGTTAAACTGCATTGCATCTGCCCTTGTTTAGCAGCTCATTTTCAGAAAATGTTCATATATTTCCCCTTTTAACACAGCCACCATCTAGCCACTTTTTCTCCATTTTTCACATGTAAACTTTAAAAACTCCAGATATAACTTTTATTGCTGATTCATTGATCTTCAATTTCTCTTATACTCTTGCTTGCTAATTTTGCTTGGTTTGGAAACTACAAGGCCCTTTACTTTGATCCAAAATTTCAAACTCAAACCTTTCTTCCAAAACCCCATTTTCTCTCTTTTTTTTAATTTAACTTCCCTAATCAACAATTAACCCTTAATGACTTTGCAAGATCATCCAAACATTGATTAGAGGTCTTACTTAACGCAGGAGTGTTACAGAAATGCACATTCAATTGGCAAATTGTGAAACCGGCTCATTTGAATCGGTTAGGTTTCACCGCCTAGTGAGTTAGCTTGTTGGGGAGGAGGATGGATATGTTAGGATTGCCTCTATGTTTTAATGGCACGGGGTTTCAAAGATGGAAAATGCTCATGGAAGTTTTCCCTCAAGCAAAGGGGCTTGATGTTTGGCGTGTGACTAGTGAAGGTAGGAAGAGTGACTCCAAAAGTGAAATGCAACATGATTCTACTGCTAGGAGCATTCTTTTATCTTCTCTTAGTGATGATATTTTCGATCGTGTATTCGCATGCAAAAATGCCCATGAGTTGTGGGAGACTATTCTTGAGAACCATGAAGGCACAAAGGATGTGGCAAATGAAAAATACCATGTTCTAAAGGATAAGCTCAACAACTTTAAACAACTTGAGCATGAGGATGTACAAGCAATGTACTCACGCCTAACCATGCTTATGAATGAGAAAATTCTTTAGGTGTCAACGACATTGACGACATGGGCATCATCCGGTTGATCCTACATAGCCTTCGCAAGCCGGACTATGATTTGATGGTAGCCATCCTCTATGAGAAAGATCTCTCCAAGAGCACACCAAATCAAGTCCTCAACAAGGTGATGTCATATGAGCTTTGCATGGGAATCAAGCCCAAGCCAAGATCTTCTTCACCTACTCCAAGCTTTGCTCTTGCGAGCAACCAAGAGAAGAAGAAGAACAAGAAGAAGGAGGAGAGCTCAAGTGAAGAAGAAGAAGAAGAAGAGACCTCCTCAAGTGATAGTGATGGTAAAGAGATGCCCTCGAGCTCCAAAGAGAAGTCAAGAAGTTGGTCAAGAGCATGGAGAAGATCAACTCCATGGGGTACATAGTCCACATCACGGATGGGAAGCATCGTCAACACATGATGATCAAGAAGATCAAGTTTGAGAAGAAGAGGAAGGAGAAGAAGGAGAAGGAGCCTAATCATAAAGCCTTCACCACATTCGGAGAATGGGTGAGTGATGATACACTCAACGACAAGAGCTTCTATCCATCATCACACTTATGCCTCATGGCCAAAGGTATGGAAAACAATGTAAGTGATGACTCCGATTCCGATTCCGATGATGATTCCCTCGCTAAGCTTCTCACTTTGATTCATGAACAATAAAAAGGCCTTAAGAAATTAACCAAAGAAAATAAGACTCTCAATGATCTTAATGCACTCCTTGTTTCAAATTTCGATAATTTATTAAGCAAATACCAATTGCTTTGCAAGGAGCATGAAGAACTCAAAATTGAGAGCCTTAACAATCAATCTAAGGACTCTTTGTTAAACTTGGAGCAATCTATTCCTTGTAATATTTCTCCAAGGTTTATGCCTCTACTTCTTGCATTGATTTAATCGATGAATCTTGCTCACCCCCTTGCAATGAGAAATGCTTTGAGAAAATTATTGTGGGAACTCTAGATGATCTCATTGCCAAGGAGAATGAAGAGCTCAAGCAAGAATAGAAAAGTCTTAGGCAAAGCTTGGCAAACTTGAAGGGAAGAGCATTGGGAGCAATGTCCAACCTTCTCAAGATAACCATGATGACATGGTGAACAAGCTTGAGAAGGGTGAAACCGTGACTTGCTTCAAGTGCTACAAGGAAGGCCACAAGTTCTATCAATGCCCACTTGTCAAGGGACGCCCAAGAGTGGGAAGAAGAAGGCCAAAACCACCATCAAGATCTCCCTCATCTACACCAAGCCCAACCGCAAGAACAAGGTAAAAGCCAACACCTATGTCCTTAAGAAGAAAGCTAATGGCAAGGTTGTTGCTAGCACGGTTGGGAAGCCCAAGATGAAGGAGTGGGGATGGAACAAACCCATTTGGGTGCCCAAGGAAGTCATCACCAACATGAAGGGGCCCCAAAAGGTTTGGGTTCCAAAGGATACTTGAAGCCCAAGGATCGGCTTCGGGGGATTTGGAGGCTTGGCTCACAAGAAGAGGAGAAAGATCACATCAAATAGCCAAGCTTGCAAGATTGGACATCATTTTCCCAAACCCCTCACACTAAGGTAAATGAGGTAATGGTAATTCAATTCAAACTCTTTGCCTATTTACCTTGCTAGATTTGTATGTGCTACCTTTTATATCTCTTACTTTCATGTGGTATCTCTTGCAATATCTAGTGTAATTATCATATGGTAAGTTGCTTGTGCCATGCACTCTAACCCATGAGCAACTTACATGGTTTGCAAAGTTATGTAGGTTTTCTACACTTGGTCACTTTCATGGTACATGAGCTTCACAAGGTATGAATTTAGTACCATGAACACAAGTCATAGGCTTATCTTCCCATTTGTTGTTCAAAACAATGTGCATACACTTGATAGTGACTCAAACACTAAATACACACATTTAGGGGGAGCTTAGCTTATGGATTGTGATTTTGGAGACTAACTTGTTTATCAAGCTTATTCTTATTGTCTCCTTATGCCGTGCATATCATACATAGAAAATGTGCTTTACTCACAATGTGATCTTACAACTTTATATGTATGATTATAGAAAATTGTGCTTTCATGCATATTGAGTCTTGGCCTATCGAGTTTACGATCTCCATATCTAAGTCCATAGGCTATGTGCTCATACATTCCCAATTGGTTAAGTACCACACTTGTTCTCGCTTGTATTTTACTTTCAAGTGGAACTTGACTAACTCCCTAGGCTACTAACTTCCTCTATGAGCTATGATGTTTTTGATAGGTCCTTTTAGGTGATTTGATTCCAAAGGGGGAGAAGTTTGGATCAAAGCAAGCTTAATGTACAGGACCTCATGAGATAGAGGGAGAAGCCACGAGAAAGGGGGATGATACATGTCGGGGGAGAAGTCATGAAGGAGATATTGGACTTAGGGGGAGGCCACACCCATGGTGCTACTTCAAATTATATGGGGGAAATGGCTCCCTAATCCAATGAAAAGGGTGGTAATCATTCAAGCAAGTGTAAGAGCTCAAACTTGGTCAATTTTCGCATATTTCATACTTGCTTTGATTGTGTTATCATCAATCACCAAAAAGAGGGAGATTGTAACGAAAATGGCCCTTGTGCCATTTACATTGTGATTTTGGTGATTGAATGACAACATAGTCATTGGGACTAACAAGTTTGTTGAGTGATTTACATAGAAAATTACGTCCCAACAATGATTCCAAAGCATAGCCAAAAACCAGATATAGTCTTATTTTGGAGTATTTATGACGTGGTATTTGCATATGCAAACATGGAAAGGGCTTGAGTTGATTGAATTGGATAAGCCCGTAGACTTTGTACACGGCGTATGAAACGCCGGCCATGGCGTACAAACCAGAAGCATACGACGTGTGGAGGAGAATCAATCACAAAAGGAATATTCCACACGGCGTATGATCCGGCGATGAACGGCGTACAAGTTGGAAGCATACGGCGCTCGAAGAATTCAGATGAGGTGCATCGGCGTACAAGTTCAGAAGCATATGGCGTGTGCAGGTAGCCGTTGGAAAAGGTATTTGACCGTTGGAAAAGGCACACGGCGTATTATACGCCGATGAGGAAAAAGCACACGGCGGAATATACGGCGTTCATGATTTCTGTGCAGCTTTTGGGCAACGGCTAGTTCAAGCCTTTGGGCTATAAATACCCACCCCATTCGGCCATTTGGAGTTGCTGGAGTCCAGAGAAGTTCATCTACACCTACAAGACATCCAAGCCACCATTTGTGCTACATAGATCATCCATAGTGAGTGAGAGAGCTAGGATAGCCCTAGTGAGTGAGTTGTAAGGTGTTTGAGCCTTGTGCTTGGTTCTAGATTGAGCTAACTCTTGTAATCTTAGTGTGCCGGCCCCTTGGAGTCTTGGTGACTCACCGGCAAGTCTTCGACCCTTCGGCTTGGTGTGGAGCGGCGACGACGACATTGTGCGGGGGAAGAGGAGACCCCCTTCCTTGGTGGAGAAGCTCCGTAGTGCAGGCGGCGTCAAGATCTTTGGGAGAGTAGGTTGATGAGAGCAAGGTCTTGGTGACTTGCTCATCATTCCTCTTCGGGAGCCTTTGTGGCGAGCTCATGGCCTTGACCGGGAAGAAGACTTGGCGACCGGGAGCATATCCTTTGTAGAGCTCCAACGTGGAGTAGGCGCAAGCCGAACCACGGGATAAATCTTCGTGTCAAGTTTGCATCTCTCTAACTCTTTAAGCTTCTGCATTTCATATTTGCAATTTGTGTGCCTTTACCTTTCTAGAGTAGTATCTTGATAGGATTGGCTCTAGGTTGCAAAATTCTTTGGGTGGGTGCAAACACTAGAAGAAAACCTTAGTTGCACATCTAGTTAGCTTGTCTTAGTTTCATATTGTGCAATTAGAAGGTATGTGGTAGGCTAAGTTTTTAGAAAGCCTAATTCACCCCCTCCCCCTCTTAGGCTATCACGAGCATCGATTCCTTTTACCGGTCCACGCATGCATGGACTGGGCCCTGGGCCACTGCCCGCTATAGAGATTATTACTATCAAGTAGAGAGTAGTACTTGAAAAAGAGTCTAAGGTTAATTACTTTGGGGCTTCAACTCTACCTGAGTTGTTTGGCAAAAAAAGAAGAAAAAAAAACTCTACCTGAGTTGAAGGCTTGAAGCGTATCGCCAAGCAAGAACAATACCAGAGTTTTGATCGGATTGGAAATGTCTAGCGATTTGTGTAAAGGATTCAATAGTGTCTTTTTTATGAGATGCAAAGCTTGACTTCTGTCCGGATCCGGCAAGCTTTCAGAACAAGGAAATAAAGAAGAGCTGTCTCCTTGTTTTTCTATACTTCCACAAGTTCACGGGATCATGATTCAGGAAATAAATTAAACGGCTACTTGGTTTAATTGGCAAATCTTTACCTATTTCTAAAAAGAGGATTGCAGTCCGTCCTAACATGTGGGGCTCACCTGCTTCGTCGGATTGTACCCACGACTCCAACTCTCGATATAAGTTTTTGTATTGGATTAGAATTCTAATTGAACCGTTAATTATTATCTCTACATATAAAATAGAAAAGAGAAGATGGGTGCCTAGACTCCGCATCACGTGCACAAACGCACAGAAGGGTAGCTCGTACTGGATATGGAACAGGATACACCTCGGAGAAGAAACACAATCAAACTACTTAGCGATACTATTTATATTTTTTTATTTTTAGCTATTTCGAACTGCTTAGCTTAGCAATACTATTGCATATATCTTTGTCTTTATCCATTTCTAAGCACTCAAGGTTTCATTTCTATATTTTTGTTTGGTCAACAGGTGGGTTCGATATAGTTTTTCACGTAGATACTCACACATACACACATGCCCACCTCTTTAAATAGATGCACGCAAACCATATCTTTATAAGCACTTCTCATCTTAAGATTAAGTCATTATAGGCGTCTCGTTGTCGACGGGAAAGAATAGTGCCGATTAATGAAAATACGAACACCTGTGTCAAGCTGAGAACTCGAACCCTGATGGGCAGATTCCACCATAAGGATTGTAACCAACTAAGTCACAATCAGTTCGCGTGGGTTCGATATAGTTGGGCCCTTGGTCTAGCAACTCATTTTATTTCTAAAACAACTAAATCTTCTTTTTTTCCTATCCTCCCCTCTTTGGACCCATGACAGTTCTAGCACTGGACATCGGTCCCTAGGGTCCAAGTGAGTTTTTCCCCACCGATAGTATTGTCTGCTAGCAGCTGCATCTCACCGCATAAAAGGATCGAGCCTTGCCATGGGCTTGCCTTGTGCCGCCCCACGTCAAATCATGCAACACCACTATCACAAATGATCATCATACTTGAGCTCGACCACACTGACATGGCTGTAGGGCCTGTCCTAGGTCCATTGTCGCTTCTAGCCTCAAACCCATCTGTGGAAGTTGTCCGCCTCAAGTAGATTAGCAAGGGCATTTTATGGATCGTCATTGAGCTCAGCATGACACCGAGCAAGGCAAACGGTCACTCTTAGATGATGTGATACCTTAATGCTAGCATCCCGAGCGGTTGTTGAGGTAGGCTTGCTCCTCCACATGCTTAAGGCTAGAACGATGAAGGAGCAGTGAGCATATATTTATCGCCCGTAGCAACACATGGGCATCTTTGCTAGTCTAGGAATAAAGAAATATTGTAATTCTTATATGGAATAACCAAATCAAACTAAGGAAGGTTTACTCGATTTAGGGACAGAGACCTACTTGTATACGGCAAAGAGCAGCTAGCTTCTGTATGTACGCAGCCAATTCAAAATCACCGAAACAAATGTAGTGGACGAAACGTGAAACGTTGACGGGTTCAGTTAAGATTCTAATCCAATGAGAGTTGGAAGAACCAGCGGACCCACATGTCAGGACGGACAAAAAAAAGGAAGAAGCAATCCTCTCTTTAGAAATAGGTAAAGATTTCGCTTGATGAAGCTACTTATTTGGATCGTCCCCACAAAATATACATAAAAGTTGTGTCATGCAATGCCATAATTTGTTGATACCTACTCCCAACCTTGTGACCATGGGATCCTATCCTAGTACTTCTATATAGTTCATACCCACTATCTTTAAAGCTTGCTTCTCAGCCTATCCACGTCACCTGTCATTCACTTTTCAAAAATCAACAATGAATGGCTACCAGTCATACCACTACGGGGGTGTTCAATTCCACAAAAAACGCTTCCCAATGCAAAAAGTTTTTACACTGACAACCGTACCCTCTCTCACAGAACACGCTTCCTAATGCAAAAAGTTTTCACCACTTTTTCTACTTTTCACCGAATTAAGCACCCCTGTTCATTAATTTTCATCCACCGAGTCTCTACAGCACTTTCCGCCCCTTGACCTTCCTCTTGGCAACTAGAGAGTAAAAACTCGCGCATCAAGGCAACATTTCCCCTCCTCCTGTCACAGTTGCTTCCGCTTCATCTCCCCTTCCTCCTACCACAAGAAGCTTATTAATATGAACCACTTTCAGAGTGTCTTTGGCATACTTCTTATATGCCTCACCTCTCCCGAAACCGCGAGGCTGCGTACCACTCCAACAAGCGTCCTAGGAACTAGGAAGAGCCAGTAATCCACAAGGACAGCTGCGGAGCCTGTCGCGAAGCGTCCGTATTGGCCAAAGGTCCGAGAGCTGTGCCACTTCTGAAACGTATTAATTAGTTGATTTGTTACTTTGCTTGCAGTTCATTCACGAGATTTGATGTCTTCTTTCTGATATTTCATCATAACATATAAGCGTGCATATCTGTGTGTTGAATTGGCTACTTAAACTAATTATCATGTATGCCTCATTTTTTTTGCATCGGTCAACAGAATTCTATCTCGATCACTTCAAAGTGTACAGAAGCTGGAATATGCAAGAGGTCACTGGGTCCTCGGCAGTGTACACCACGCCAATGTATTCAAGTTGCATGCCATTGCTGTACAAACAAATTGGTTGGTGTTTGTTTAGTGAAATAGACAATTTGAGAAAATTTTGACTAATGATGAATGAGAAGGCCATCGTTCTGCTTATCTTGAGTAATTAACTGTATACAACATAGTCTTTCACCACTTACTGAGTTCGTCTTTTCTTTCATGTCTTTAAATTACCAGGTTGTCCTATAATAACACGATGCGATTTATTTCATCCAGTATCGTTACCAAATTTCATAGCAACTTACTTATCAGAGAGTTCCTGCAGCAACGCGCGGGGAATTCACCTAGTTCATCTCGTTTTTGTGGGTGCGGTGTGTTCTCTCTCTCATATATTATGTGCCTTGGCCGCCTCCTCTTCATCTAGCAAATTAATATGAGTATTATGCAAAATTGTGCTGGCGTGTGAACCCAAACTCAGTTTTGAAGTAAGACCCTGTTTGGGAATTTAGTAAATTATTTCACCTGTAATTTGTTGTGCACAAGAAGATAACCGAAATTTTATTCCCTTGTAAACTGTGTGTTTGGATAAATTCTGGAGAAAAATAAGAGCAACAAATAAAGCATTCGAAGAACATAGAGGCCACATTCCAATGAGCACCAACCATGTGCAATCGAGCATCAATATCTCCCTGATGAGCTAAAGAACAAGCAGAATCCGAAGCTGAAGGAACGACATCATCAATGCTGACTCCACCATTGACGAACAGCACCGACACCTGGTGCCTATGTGGGCATGAGGAACTCGGCAGAAGACGCAAATGCCTCGGCGTCCCAACGGCCGTGCTCCTGCTCTAGATGGCCTCGACAGCCACGAGCACCGATGCACGGACTCCGCACCGTCGCGCCGAGGAAAAAGACGATGGCTTGGTCGGTTAGTCCTCTAGATTTGCTCTGCGTCCCGCCACAACGGCACACTAGATCGGTCCGCAGAGCTGTTGTCTCATGGCTCCAACGAGCACGGAAGGCAACTTGATCCAATTCGAGGCAGCAATAGGTGTCTTGGGTGCCGGGTTCGGATCGCGAGCACGGAAGGCAACATGATCCAATTCGAGGCAGCAATAGGTGTCTTGGGTGCCGGGTTCGGACCACAGGCACAGGGGTTTGTGAAGGGAAGGTAATAAACTGATTGGGAGCGAAGCAGAGAAGGACAAGGAAGAACTGAAGAAGAAGCCCTCGGCTTCCCTCGGAAAATAATTATCGTCAGCAGAGGTCTTTTTATTTTTTTTCGTGTGTAAAGCGAGCTTACCAGTATGTAAAATTAATAGTGTTACCCATCATCCAAGCAGATTTTTTTTTTGTTTCACCCGTAACCTTTTCAGGGTGGTAATTTACAACGGTTTTAGAGTTAAAACTGGGCTTCCAAACAGAGCCTAACACTAGCAACAACCCAAGTAACTACACCCATTGAACTAGGGATAGATTCACATTGAATATGCATGAAATTTAATCTGGATATCATCTTTTACCATATTTAAATTCGAATACGGATTGAATGTAAATCTTGTTGGATACGAATACAAATATTGTCCATTCTTATCGGATACGAATACAAAATGAATAGTTCGAATTCTCATTCGGATAGATGGTTTCATTGAGTCTATATTCTTCACGGCGGATAATATCGGATATTCCATATTTTATTCGAATACAAATATGGATCGGATAGAGAAAAATAATAAAAATAGATTCGGATATTTCCATTTAATATTCATATTAAAATCGGATACAAATATGAATATCCATATTGATATTTTAGTCGAATACGAGTACGGATAATTCGGGATATTCAAATCCATCTCTAAACCTCGTCAAGACCACTATGTCTGTATATCATATATGTTGTCAAATACTCTGTTCTCATACATGAGATCCCCGATGGAATAATCCAAAAGTTTAAAACAAAACAAGCTCAACAGAACACATGAGATCCCTGATGGAACAATCCAAAAGTTTAAAACAAAACAAGCTCAACAGAACACTTGCAATGCTTCTCAATGCCCTATTCATGGTTTGGTCCCAAACCATTCAAACCGTCGAACCCCGACCAAACCGTTCAGCGGGTTGGTTCAATTAATAGGTGAAAATTTACAAAACCCGTGTCGCACCACCTCTGCTTTGGCTTTTGGCTAGGCTTGTTCATGGTCCGGTTCAACTAGTTTTTGTTTCAAAACCAACCTAAGCCGTTCGGAGTCATGCTGAGCGGTCTAGAAACCGCTGGTGTCAATCTGAATAGATATTAGGGTGCAGGATGGGTGCCTCTCACCTGAGCTACATCACCCTTTTTTCGCGTCCATCCTTTCGCGTCCGTCCGATCACGTAGATTATTCCATAAGCACCCACACAGACACGTGGAAAGTTGCAAAAAAGTCCTCGTCTTTTGAAAAAATCAATCCGCAGTCCAAGGAAGCCCTTCATACACAGTAACCACACTCATTTTTATTATGTCTGGCCCACTAGACTCTGAAATATTTCAACACGAAGAAGAGAAAATTCCAAAATCACGTCGCTTTTGCAAAAAAAAAAACGCCCGCCGTCACTTTTGCAAAGACACCCCCACGTCCCTCACCCCGCAACTTGTGTCCGGTCCGGCCCTGCTGCGCCTCCCATTCTTGCCTCCCCCTCCCCTCTCTCTCTTCCTCTTCCCGACGGCAGACTGCTCGCCACCGCCGCCGCCCCCGCCCCCACCCCCGCCCCTTTGCCCACTAGCTGCCCCTCTGCCGCGTCGCCGCCCTTCCCGGATCGTTGGTGCAGGGGATGGCCCCAGGCTCTAGAGGCGGTGGCAAAGGGCCCGCGCCGGGGACATGCCTCACAACCCCACACCATGCCGTGGAGAACTATGGGGCGCTATGTGGTCATGTCGCGGCTCGAGGTGGCTGCTACAGAGAAGGGACGTCCTTCTCCTTCCTCTACTCTTCCTCGCTGCTGTCTCATGGGGCCACCGTGCCATCGTCGCTGTGCTTTCCCTTCTCCCTTCCTCTCGTTCCTGCAGCCTCTCCACCGCGCGCGATGCGCGTCTGCGGCACCTACCCTCACGTGCCTTGTTCCTTTCTCTTCCTTTCCTCCTCTGCAATGTTCGTCCTTCTCTCCTTCTTGTGGCTGTCGTCGCCACCCTTCGTGTGGCTGAAGTTGTCGTTCGTTCTGCTCCACTCTCGGTGGTGGGTGGACGAGGGGAAGTGGACGCGGCGACATTGTCATGGTGGTTGGCATCAAGGCTAGGTATATCCTCCTACTCTCTCATGGGTTGTCTTTTTTTTTCTTGAAAAAACGCAGGAGAGTTGCACATCATTATATTAAGAAGATAAAGGGTATATGAACCCTAAAACACACGCACACACTCTCTCTCTCTCTCTCTCTCTCTCTCTCTCTCTCACACACACACACACACACACACACACACACACACACACAACACACTCTCACATGACACACACACACACACACAACACATTCGCCCAAAACTGCAACTAGGTACACATATTAAGTTGACTAAGCCAACTGAGCACTGGGGAGAGGGGCAGTCAAGAGGGATAATCCTCGAGCCCCTGCCATGGACCACAACCGGCGCTCCTCTCCAGCGATGACTAAGGCCCCAGCAACACTCGGAGCTGATCCATCAAATACACACTTATTTCCGGTGGTTCCAGAGAGTCCAAGCCCCAAGAATGATTAGAGAGTTGACGCCTTGCACTACCAGACTAGCTGTGGCATCGCTAGCTCTTTCCCACCAACCAAGAAAGGAAGAATCTGCAGGTTGTGGGGATAAGGCCTGAAGTTGACCTGTCTTAGCAATTTAAACCAAAAGTCCCTTGCGAAAACGCAACCAACCAGGAGATGATCAATGGTTTCTTCTTCTTGGTCACAGAGTGGACAACAAGGCGAGCAAGGTAGCCCACAACGCATGAGTCGATCAGCAGTCCAGCATTTTTATGAGCGGCTAACCACATAAAGAATCGACACTTAGGTGGGGCCCATGACTTCCAGATTTTTCCCCAAGGCTCAAATAGTATAGCACCTAGGAAGAAACCTTCATAAGCTGATTTAGCTGAATATTGGCCATTGGGAGATAGCTTCCAGATGTGTTTGTCCTCCACATCTGGTTGCAAGCGTATATCAGATAGGATATCCCATAGTTGAAGATATTCAATAAGTACCCCAACATCTAGAGCTCCTTGTATATCCGAGATCCACGTTTGGTTGGTTAGGGCTTCCTGGACAGTGCATCGCTTGATCTTTCTTTTTGGTATAATAGCAAAGAGCTGAGGAGCCAGCTCCATAATGCTGCGACCATCTAACCATCTGTCCATCCAGAAAAAAGTATGTGCACCATTACCAACTTAAGAAATAGTAGCCATCACAAAAAAGGCTTTCACCTGATCAGGTACATGAACCGGGAGATGAGCCCATGGACGGTTTGGCTCTGTTTTTTGCAGCCATAACCATCTCATCCGTAGGGCCCAGCCGAGGGTTTTTAAATCTGAGATGCCTAGTCCTCCAAGTTCAAATGGCCGACACACTTTCACCCACGCCACAAGACAATTGTTGCGGCTGCTAGTAGATCGGCTCGGCAATATCGCTTCCACGCTGGGAACTCTGATAATTGATATGCTTCTACCTGATTACAAAAGTTCTGGCCATTGTCTTTTTATAGACATAGCCCTAGCAATCCCTAACAAATAAGGATTCCTACAAGAATATCTCTAAAATAGATTACAATTCCTAAAAGATTACGACTACTCCTTGATTTCTTCATGCGAAATCTGCTAGGACTCCTTCTTGCACCGTCCATATGTTATTCCAATAAAAGCATCGGTAACACTTCCGCCCTCCTTTCGAAACAGCTCGTCCTCGAGCTGGAAGGAAGGATATAATTCACGAAATGACTGTAAAGGTTCCCAAGAAGCATCTCCCGCAGAACGTCCAACCCACTTGACCAGTAACTCCCAAACTCCTCTATTCAGACGAGCACGACGAATCATCTCAGGAACTGGAAGAACTCTGCCATGAACAATGGGAGGAAGTGGCACAGGAGTTTCAGGAGGAGTACCCACAAATTTCTTCAAAAAGGCCACATGAAAAACATTATGTATCCGAGTGTTGGGAGGAAGCTGCAGACGATATGCCACTGAACCAATCTGTTCAACAATCTGAAAAGGACCATAATATTTAGGAGCTAGCTTCCCACCAAATGTAGAAGTAGTCCCAGTAGCTTGCCGGTGATGAAGACGTAGCCACACCCAATCATCAACAGCAAACTCATGAAAACGATGCTTCTTGTCATAAACGGTTTTCATATGCTCTTGAGCGTGAAGCAAACGTTCCTTGATTTCAGCTAAGAATACATCCCGATCTTGAAGCTGACGATCCAAAGCAACCACACGCGCTGTACCAGGCTGATAACTAAGAATAGATGGTGGATCTATGCCATAAACCACCTTGAAGGGAGTAGCTTGCAATGCAGTTTGATAAGAAGAGTTGTAACAATATTCAGCCCATGGTAACCAACGAAGCCAACTGCAAGGACGATCACCGGCAAGACATCGCAAATAAACTCCAAGAATTCAATTAGTCACCTCAGATTGGCCATCAGTTTGAGGGCGAAAAGCTGAACTGAGGCGTAATTTAACTCCAGCCAAGGTAAATAGCTCGGTCCAAAGATGGCTTGTAAAGACCGGATCACGATCACTAACAATGGAACAAGGCAATCCATGGAGACGACCACCTAATCAAAGAAAATCCGAGCCACAGATAAAGCCGTAGAATAAAATGAGCGTATTTAGAAAAACGATCAACCACTGTTAGAACAACTGATTTGCCTCCCACTCGAGGAAAGCCTTCCACAAAATCCATAGCTATATCACTCCACACATTATGAGGAACATCTAAAGGTTGCAATAACCCTGCTGGATGTAAGTGCTCTGTCTTATTGCATTGACAAACCAAACACCCTTGCACAAAATCACGAACTAATCGGTTGGCATGAGGGTTATAAAAAGAAGCACGCAAACGTACCAAAGTTTTTTGAACACCTTCATGCCCTGTACCATGTGCTGTTTCCAAAATCCGAGGCCAAAAACGCAAAGTCTCTGGTACAAAAATACCAGGGGCGGTCCTGAGAATTCAGGGGCCCGGGGCGAAACTTAAAATAGGGGCCCTTTTTATATACAAATACTAACAACAACAACAACAACAACAATAATAACAATATGTTGGCAATAAACACTGAATATGCATGTAAAAAGTTTATTCATATGAAAATAATGTATAATATTACCTCAAAAATTTTCTTCTAGCATTTCTACAATCAAAGTCATTGATAATAGTGTCAATATCAATCTCATCCAATAATTTCTTCTGGATACATAAAGTTGCCAAACCATTTAACCTTTCTTGAGCCATTTTGGACCTCAGATGATTCTTCAATAACTTCAAGTTTGAAAAAACTCTTGGATGACATGATATTGCTTTGTGCCATAAACTAAAGAAAAACACAATTAGTCATGATATTGCTTTGTGCTGGAAATTAAAGAAAAACATAATTAGTCATGTATGTCAATAATTTAGGACGAATCAAGTATCTACTTGTCTAACAACATCGATCAGTATAATATACCTGGCCTTGGTTGCTGATTCCTGCACAAAAGATCGTATATTTTGATTGGATAAACTTCTAATCCTTCCTGTGTACTTGCTGATTGCCATCTACATGTGATAAAAATATAAAAGACTCACATTGATAAGATCAATACATTGGTGAGATATGCGATCATGGGAGACAATGATGGAATTGAGAATTTAAGAGTTCAGAGTTGAGGCTAACATGAATGGATGAACTATTGGGCTTCAAGCTGTGATTCGTTGCACCCTTGTAGACGCAGTTACGGCGTTGCTTGGCTGCTGATCCGTTGCCGTTGTAGCCTGCTAGGCACCTGCAGGGGCCCTTCGCTGCTGCTGCCGATTGCCGAGCCGCCGCGGCGGCGGCCGAGCGGCCGAGCCGAGACGATGAGCGATGGAAAAAAACCCACTAGATTGGAATTTTGGGAGTCAGAAGATGAGTCGTCAGGGAGTCACGCGCAGAGAGCGGACGCCATACGCGCGTGCCAGACTGCCCGGCATCTCGTGCGTGCGTCTGGCCGCCTGCTAGTTTCCTTCCTCTCTTCAATGGCTTAGATCTTTTAATTGTTGACTTTTGTTACGTGAGTACGTGACACAAACAGATGCAATACTCGATCCTATATATGTACTACACATATCTGGATGGGGGCCCCAACCAATCGGGGGCCCGGGGCGGCCGCCCCTCTTGCCCCCACCCCCCCTCCCTCCCTCAGGGCCGGGCCTGAAAAATACGGCCCTTATGCATAACAAAATCATCAACCAAAGTCCACGCAGGTCCAGCCATGCCATCCAAAATCTCAAGACGCTTAGCAAGAACAGCATCCAATGTTTGAGCTTCCTCCTTGAATTCATTGAAAAACGAAAATACAGGACCAGAAATAGCAAAAAAAAAGATCCTGTAATACCTCTTCATCTCGGCGAGATAATGCATCTGCTGCAGCATTTTGCTTTCCCGGTTTGAACTCCGCTCTGAATGTATACCCAAATATTTTGCTCACCCACGTATGTTGTGGAATTGTTGAAAGACGCTGATCAAGCAAATATTTGAGACTACAATGATCAGTTCGAATAATGAATTCCCGAGTCCGTAAATAAGGGCGCCAATGACGCACAGCATGAACCAAACTAATTAATTCCCTTTCATAAGCAGCCAGTTTAGTATGTTGAGGTGCCACGGTTTTGCTGAAATAAGCAACTGGACCGTGACCTTGATGGAGAACAGCACCAAAACCTGAACCAGAGGCATCACAATCCACCTGAAACTCTTGAGAAAAATCTGGGAGCTGCAAAACTGGACCTGTAATCAGTGCTGTTTGTAAATTATGAAAAGCAGCAGTGGCCTGATCAGTCCAATGGAAAGCTTCTTTCTTGAGAAGAGCAGTAAGAGGGGCAGCAATAACACCATAATTAGCAATAAACTTGCGATAATACCCGGTTAAGCCAAGAAACCCTCTCAATGCACGGACTGTGCGAGGAATTGGCCAAGACTTAACAGCCTGTATCTTGGTCTTATCCATAGCAACACCATCAGCACTAATCACATGACCTAGGTAAGACACATTTGATTCTCCAAAGGTGCACTTGGAACGTTTGAGAAATAAATGATGCTCCTGGAGTGTAAGCAAAACGGCCCGAATATTTTGCAAATGTTCTGACCAGAACTGTATATCAAGATATCATCAAAAAATACCAAAAACGCATCGTTGGAGGAACAATCGTAAGATCGCATTCATCAAAGCTTGAAATGTCGACGGCGCTGTCGGGGTTCTCTACCGCCGGCAAGTAAGATTTCTACGATCACGTGTCAGGGACCGGATGGTGACTTAAGAGACAGGGGATTATACTGGTTCAGGCCTCTGGAGAGTAATACCCTACGTCCAGTGAGTGCCAATGTTCTCAAGTCCAAGTCTGTAGTAGGGGGTACAAACTAGTCGGGAGAGGGAGAAGGTCCCAAGTCCCTGTGTGCGCGTGAGTGTTGTGGTTTTATCGGTTGTTCGTTTTCCCCTCTCCCTCACTGGGGCCTCCTTGTCCCCTTTTATAGTCTCAAGGGGAGAAGGGAGTGGGGAGGTAAAAAAGGAGAAAATTACAGTGGGCGTTACTACCCCGAGGCCTTTAACTCGCGCCGCATGCCGAGCCGTACATGGAGCAGGTGTTGACGGAGTGGGCGCCCCGCCTGACCCGGGATCGTACATCCCGGGTGGTTGATGTAGATGACTTCGTGAGTAAGCCTCCGGGTAGTTTCCAAGTCGTGGTTGACTTGTGCCGTGCTGTCTTAGACTCCAGGTGTCCTCGCCGGGCTCCAGGTGTCGCCCTCGGGTCCCAGGTGTCCTTCATGCACGTCTCTCTGGAACTGTAGGGTTCCTGTTTGGACGAGACGGGCGCTCATGTGGCTGCCGTGGCGAAGGACGGAGGCCCATCATGCCCTGACGCAGCGAGTATCGAGTGGGTACGGCCAGGGATGGGCAAAAGTTGGGCGGAGCCGGGAGGACTCCTCGGCGACGGAGACTCCTCGGGCGAACCGGGAGGCTCCTCGGCGACGGAGATTCCTCGGGTGAATCGGGATCCACTCGGAGGCGGAGGCCCCTCGGGCGAACCAGGGACCACTCGGAGGCGGAGACCCCTCGGGCGAACCAGGGACTACTCGGTCGACCTCCGAGCTATCTGGGCATGGAGGATCCGCTTGATTTGGGTCTTCGACTTTTGTTTTTGAAGGGTGGGTTATCGTTGTGACGTGGATTTAAGGGCTGGATCGGGTACCCCTGATCTAGATCCTCGTCAGTAGCCCCCGAGCCTGGGGGGAGATGGAAACTCGCACCCAGGCTTAGAGGCGGCGTAAGGACGGTGAGTCATGATTCTTCCGGTGGGGGCGCGCGAGCGCACCCGCCGGGTGTAGCCCCCGAGCCTTGAGAAGAGCAGGTGCTCTTGTTAAGGTTTTGAGCCCGTGAAGTTTGGCTTGGAGGTTGTCGGGGTCGGGAAGCTTGTCGGGGACGCTTCGTTGGTGGGCTGGGCCGCTACCCGACCGTTGGTGGGCCGAGCGGAGGAGCGTCGGCCCGTTCTTCCGCCGCGCGGAGGGAGGACGCGCCTTTTGAGGAGGTCAGATGAAGCGACGGGCGCACGTCGTAGTCGCGCCGGTGGTGGGCCCGCGCATTTAATGCCGCCGCTTCGCTTCGCCCCTATTTATAGCCCTGCGCCGCGGTCACCTAGGGTTTTACCTCATCCCGAGCCTCTCGCCTTCCGTCGCGCGCTTCGTTTTCCTCGCTGCTGCGCTAGTCTTCTCGCATCCTCTGCCGCCGCCGCGCTCGCGCTCCTCCGAGGAAGGAGAGACCGAATCCCCCCCCCACGGCCGGCGTCCTCTTTGTCGGGCGACCTCGCGATGTCGACATGGGAGCGCTCCAGGGTGACGCAGAAGCAGCTGGAGGGGCTTGTGAGTGATGGCTCGCTCCCGCCGTTGACGGAGGCCGAGGAGTGGAAGAGGCCGGGCGTGGAGGACTTCCCCCGGCCGCCGGCCGGGTATGTCGTTTCTTTCGTCGCCTTCCACGAGCGTGGGTTCTCCGTCCCCGCGGGGAGATTCATCCGCGCCGTGCTCAACGAGTACGGGCTGGAGCTCCAGCACATCAACCCCAACGGGGTGCAGCAGATGGCGGCGTTCGTGGCGCTGTGCGAAGGGTACCTGGGGATGGAGGCCCACTGGGATCTCTTCAGGTACTTCTTCAAGTTCGTGTTGCATTCCGCCGAGGGTGGCGCCCCTGCAACAATAGGGTGCGCCGAATTGAAGATGAAACAGGGGAGGTCCCGCGACTACATCCTGGGGTCCCTGATTAGCTCGAATAAGGGTTGGCACCCCGGGTGGTTCTACCTCAAGAACGAATCCAAGAACCCCCTCCCGGAGTACACCGAAAGGACGTTCGAGAAGGCGCCCAATGCGTGGGCGTATGGGCCCGAGAAGAGGCTCCAGGAAAAGCTCCTCAAGAACGCCTGGGGCGCCCTCGCCCGACTCCGGGAGGAGAACGTGTCCCTGACGGAGGTCATCGGCGGATACCTCTCGAGAGGTATCGTGCTGCTGATGCGTCGCGTGCTCCCGATGTGGCATATGACCCCGGATAAGGCCCCCTTCATGGGGACCGTAACGGCGGTCCCCCTGCCCTCGGAGGCCGAGGTGCGACGCCGAGTGGCGGCAGCGGTGGGAAGGTCGGGCCTTGAGTACCCGTCGCCGGATCTCCTGCCAATGCTTCCGTACGCCGACACTACGGCCATCGTGAGTGCTCTTCCGCCTGTCTTGGATTCAATCCTGAGTGCTTTTTCGTCCTCTAACACCGAGTTCTTTTAGGTGAAGAGCGAGGATGTCGGCTGCTCCCGGCCGCCACTTCCCGAGGACAGGGCGAAGAATCGGGCCGAGGCCGAGCGGGCCAAGGCGAAGAAGGACCGCCAGGAGAAGTGGAAGATGCGTGAGGTGGCCAAGCGGGAGAGGAACGCCGAGCGGGCCAAGAGGAGGAAAATGGAAGAGCGGGTCTCCGAGGATGAAGACCCCGAGTCGGAGCCCGCGGAGGGGGACTCGAGGAGCGAGGACGACGAGGAGGATGAGGATGAGGACGCGCCCCCCGCGAAGCTCAGGGCGGTCGCCGTGGTGGCGGCTTCGCCCTCGGCGCAGCAACCGGGGTCTAGCGGGAGAGGGAGGTCGCCTCCGCCGGACGCGGGGAGGAGCGAAAGTTCCCGGTCGAGCCGGCATCGACGGTCCTCCGGGGACAGCCAGCGCGAGGGGCGCGGCCGCACGCCTCCGTCCACCCGTCATGCGCCCGAAGAGGGGAAGAGTTCCCGACGGGATACGGCCTCCCCCCGTCGGGAGAGAAGCCAGAGCCGGGACCTGTCGGAGCGCGCCCACAAGGGCGGTTCGTCGTCGGGGGCGTCGCGCTCCCCCAAAAGGTCCGCGCCGCGAGACGACAGGCGGCCGCCGCCAGCCCCTCAAACAACACGGGCGCAGAGCGGAGGGCGGGACGCGCCCCGGACGCCCGTACCTGCCGCAGGGGCAGATCCTGTTGGGGGCAGGGCCTCGCCCGCGTCGCCCGCGGTGGAGGCGCAGGCCCCTTCCGCCCCGGTGAGGGCCACGACGGGGCGGCCGGATCCGTCCCCGGTCGAAGGAGGAGGCCCGACTGGCCAGGCGGCGCCCCACTTGGGCAGGAGCGCCGAGACCACGCAGGCGCCCCCGCCCCGACGGCGCTCACGGGGTCCAAGAGGCCCTCATCCCCGAGGGGCCCGGCGCCTACAAGTTCCAAGCGGACCCGGACCATCTCGTCGAGGTGAGTACTGCTCTGTCTTTCTCGAGTAGTTTCTTGTTTCCATAGTTGCCTTTTTTCTCAGCCGGGCTCCTCGACCTGTGATGCGCTAGTCGGGCCGACAATCCGCTTGAGGTGGCGCCGAAGAAGAAACTGCGCTCGGCAGCGCCGACGCCGAGGCCCGCGACAGAGCAGGCCGAGAGGGCGACACCAGGGCCTGCGGTGGAGCAGGCCGAGAAAGCGACGCCTGAGCCCGCGGCGGAGCAGGCCGAGGAGGCGACACGGAGGGCGACGCCCTCCGTTGAGGAGAAGGTGCCGGAGGGAGACGGCGACAGCCCGGGTGGGGCACTCCCGACTGGCCTGGTTGTCGCGCAGGCCGCTCCCTCAGAGGCGGCTGTCGCGGCGCTCCAAGCCGAGCTGGAGCAACAGCTGGCGGGGACGGCCCTTCCTACCCCTCAGGAGGCGGCGTGCCACCCTGGGGCAGGGGAGGTCGCCCGGCTCGGTGACGCGGCCCTAACCGGGGCCGAGGAGATTGCTGCCGGGGGAGATGGCCGCGGGGTCGCTACCTCTCCGGGGACCGCGGCCGGCCCCAAGGAAGCGGAGGCGGGGACGACCGGCGCCCTCCAAGACGTCGCCATCCCGGCGGCGGCAGCTGCTGCAGCCCCCGAGTCCTCCTCCGGGGTGGTTCCCCCGGAGGTCGTCGTGCTCGAGGACTCGCCGGAGGATGGCTCGCGGAGGGTCGACGGCGATCCCAGTGGGGGGCCGATCGTGGAGCCCCCGAGGCCTTCGAGCCCCTCGAGTGAGGGCCTGGACTCTCTCCGGGAGACTCCGGGGATGATGACGATGGATCGTCGTTTCCACGCCATCGTACCCATCGAGAACAACCCGAACCTACCGTGCGAGGGTCGGTTGATGTGGTACGATCGTCAGAACCCGGAGAATCCCGTCTTCGAGCTTGATGACAAGTCGGAGGCGGAGCAGTGCCATCTTCTCGCGGAGGGTCTCAACAACATGAAGGAGATCTTCAATGAGATGATCATCAAGCCTTCCCGGGTGAGTTCTCGGGTTTCCTTCTTCTGGTCTTGGCACCATTTTGGGGTGTGTCTTACCGCTCCTCCTTCTGCTTCCATTCAGAAAATCATGGAGCGCAGCTCCGAGAAGTCCCTGTTCCTCCGCCTGGAGGCCGGGCTATGGCACGCCGTTCAGCAGCTGAAGGCGGAGAAGGAGCAGCTCGAGGCCCAGCTGACCGAGGCCCGGGAGGCCAGGGCGGAGGCGCTCGCTGGTGCCGAGAAGAAGGAAGCCGCCCTCGAGGCGAAGGCGGGGGAGGCCGAGAAGGTGGTGGCGGCGGCGCTGGCGGCTGCCGACGCCTCCAGTCGGGAAAAGGAGGCCGCCGTGCGGGAGGTCGAGGGGCTGAAGGCGAAAGTGGTGGACCTCCAGACAGACGTCCAGCACCGCGACCTTGACCTCAAGACGGCCAACAACCAGTTGGTCGAGCTGGCCGGGAAGCTGAAGGCCGCGGAGGAAGAGGGGGCCCGCCTTGGAGAAGTTGCCCAGATGCGGGAGGAAGAGATCCTCGGTACGTTACCCTTCCTTGTTTCTTGTCGGGTGGTTGCTTTCTGTTTTTCTCGAGTGGCCGCGAGTTTGCTTAGGCCTGCTTGCCGATGTAGCCCTGCGAGACCAGAAGGTTGCCCTGGAGGGAAAGCTCGAGTCGGGGAAGCACGAGGTGGCCAAGGCCTTTGCCGCCAATCAGGAGCTGGTGCAGCTTGGCAACAACCTGAAGGCGGAGTTGGCCAGTAAGTATCGTGCTTCTGCTCGTCCTTCCTTTTGCTCCCCTTCCTGTGAGATTACTCTGACGAAGAATTATCCGCAGGAGCTATCGAGGACCTTCAGAGGTCTAGGGAGGGGGCCGAGCAGAGCCAAAGGGCCCTCGAGAAGAAGTCCGAGGTCCATCAGGCTCTGGTCCAGGCCGTCGAGCACCTGTTCGAGGAGCTCAACGTTGGCGGCGGCCCGTCCCTGGTGGACCGCCTTGCCCTTGTTGCAGGGAGGACTCGGGCGCAGGCCTCGGATCTTGCTCGGAGCATGGCACGGAAGATTATTGCCATGTTCTTGTCACATTACCCGACCATGGATCGGGAATCTCTTCAAGGTGGGTGGGCCCCCGGCTACGAGGAGGACGAATACGATGAGATTGAAGCCGAATCTTCCTCGTTTGCCGAGAAGGTGCTCACCGCCGCCCTGAAGGATCTCGGGCTGGAATAAAATAGAAGTAGAGGACTTAGTCATTTTGTTATGTAATGAACTTAACTCCCCTTTGAAGGGTAATTGTTGTTGCTTGAAAAACTCGTGTTTTTATCTGTTGCTTGCCATCTCCATTTTCTTCCGAATGCTTTTGGGGTCATGGATCGAGATGGTCAGGCGCGGGAGTCTGCCCGTCGGGCTCTGTTCCGTAGCCGCCGGGGCGTAGGAACTCGGGAGTTTGGGCACTCAGACTCGCAGCCCCCGAGCAGTTTCGGAAGGTATGAGTAATGACAAACAGCAGACCGATGCGTTGAAAGCAACAACTAATCGGGGCGATTCCTTTATTGTTCTTGGGGAAAAGGACGTTGGTCCGAGGACTTGGATTTTGCTCGCAAGTCAGCGCCGCAGCCGCAGGGGCGTAATCATTCAAAACTTGGACAAGCGCGATCGCAAAGCCACAGCGCAAAAGTATACCGCTTGACCGGGCGCGAGAGCGATCACTTGTCGAATTTTTGCGAAAAAAGGAGGGGCACCGGGCCCCGGGTGGAGCCCCCGAGCGGTGGGCGATCCTGCACAAGGAAGGGGTCGCCTGCCGCTAAGTCTTGAGAACTCGCAAGGTGCATTTTGAAAAGCGACCGTACGTGCGTATAAAGTACTCGGAACAGCGTAGTACTTTGTTTATTATCGTGAACGGAAAGTACATGTACTTTTTAAGGGTGAAAGCGACGTAGCTGCAGGGGCGTGCGAACCCGCAGGGGAGTGTGAGGTTTTACGGGAGAGGCGGAGACTCGTCAGGCGAGGTGGAGACTTCTCGGGCTCTCCCTCGGCCTCATTTTGTCGTGGCGTGGCCTCTCACAGGCCTCCTTCTGTGACCCGGGACCCCACGCGATGCAGGGTGCTGGTGGAGGAACCTGTTTCTCCTTACATCGGTACCCCTCAAGCACCTTTTTCGCAAAAGGTGGAGGGGCCGGACCGCGCCGTATTTTTGCCTTGCTGGCCGAAAATGCGGTGTCCGTATGAGCTGATAATGGGTCAATTCGAGTGAAGCCTCGGCATCCCGCTCGACGGGTTCCGATCGGATCAGCTGGTGATCAGCTTCAAATTCTTGGCGGCGAGACCATCTAGTTACCGAGTCCGTCCGTCGGGACCTGGCGGCTCTTTGCCTTTCCACCGGAGGAAAAACCATGATCTTACTTTCCATCAAGACTCGAATGCAGTTCGGGATGCCCGTGACGCTCGTGCATCCGGGTGCTGGCCGCTGGGACCCATCCCTTGCTGCCCCTCGCTCGGGGTGCCCGGGGGCGGCTGTCGAACCCTTCGGCGGGCCAGCCTTCGAACCCCTGGTGGTTAACAGGCCGTAGTAGGTAGTTATCGTGTCGGTTGTCGAAATCATTCGACCCTACGCGGGGAAAGGGTCACTCGCCTCTTACTCAGAGGGCTCGGAGAGTATGTCTCGGGAAACGACTACAAGCTCATAAAGTACTCGGAACGAAAGAGCACTTTTATTATCGTAAGCGAATGACAAAGTACAGATACTTTTTAGGGGTAAAAGCGACGTAGCTGTTCTATGTTCCAAGCGTTGGAGAGAACTCGTCCGTCGGCGTCCTTGAGCTTGAAAGTCCCCGGGCGGAGGACTTGGTCGACGATGTAGGGGCCTTCCCCTGGTGGCGACAGCTTGTGGCGACCGCGGTTCTCTGGACTCGTCGGAGGACGAGGTCGCCGACTTGGAACGCCCGGCTTCGGATATTGCGGTCGTGGTACCGCCGTAGGGCCTGCTGGTACTTGGCCGAGTGGAGTAGGGCGATGCTGCGCGCTTCATCCAGCTGGTCGATTGCGTCTTCCAGGGAGGCTTGGTTTCCTTCGTCGTCGTAAGCTCGAATCCTCGGGCTGCCGTAGTCGAGGTCTGTCGGGAGGACCGCCTCGGACCCGTGCACCATGAAGAAGGGCGTGCAGCCGGTAGCCCGACTTGGAGTGGTCCGCAAGCTCCAGAGGACAGACGGGAGCTCGGCAACCCACCTTGCTCGGAACTTCTCGAGACGCCTGAAGATTCGTGGCTTCAGCCCCTGCAGGATCATGCCATTCGCTCTTTCCACCTGCCCATTGGTTTTGGGGTGGCTGACGGCAGCCCAATCCACTCGGATGTTGTTGTCGTCGCAGAAGTTGAGGAACTTTTTGCCCGTGAACTGAGTGCCGTTGTCGGTGATGATCACGTTCGGGACTCCAAAGCGGTAGATGATGTCGGTGAAGAACTGGACGGCCTCTTGTGAGCGAACCCGTCTGATAGGCCTGGCCTCGATCCACTTGGAAAACTTGTCGACGGCTACAAGGAGATGCGTGAAGCCCCCGGGCGCTTTTTTCAATGGCCCGACTAGATCCAAACCCCATACGGCAAAGGGCCAAGTAATGGGGATGGTCTGCAGCGCTTGCGCCCGGAGGTGGGTCTGCCTTGCGTAGAACTGACAGCCTTCACAGCTGCGCATGATGTTTTTGGCATTGGCGATCGCGGTCGGCCAGTAGAATCCTTGTCGGAAGGCTTTCCCGACAAGCGTCTTTGGTGCAGCGTGGTGCCCGCAGGCTCCTGCGTGGATGTCCCTTAGCAACTCCTTGCCTTGGTCGATCGGGATGCAGCGCATCAGGACGCCGAAGGTGCCTCGCCTATAGAGTTCTCCCTCGATAAGCGTGAAAGTCTTGGCCCAGCGAGCGATCCGCCGAGCCTCGGTCTTGTCGGGCGGAAGCTTGCCCTGTACGATCCACTCGAGGAGCGGGATCCTCCAGTCGGGATCCTCGAGGTTGGGCTCTGGTGCTGCGTCGATCTCCATCACTTCTGCCTCGTCTTGCGTCGGAGGCTCTGGTGGCTCGTCATCTAGCCGGATGGAGGGGGCGTGCTGGTCCTTGGCAAACACTCCATGGGGGACGGGCTTCCGATTGGAGGCCGCCTTGGCAAGGGTGTCGGCCGCCTCGTTGCACCGTCGTTGGATGTGTTTGAGCTCGAGGCCGAGGAACTTGTCTTCCAGCTCGCGGACCGCCCGGCAATAGGCGGCCATCTTGGGGCTAACGCAGCTCGACTCCTTCGTCACTTGATCGACGACCAGCTCCGAGTCACCTCGGATCTCGAGACGCCGTATGCCAAGCTCGAGGGCGATACGGAGTCCGTTGATGAGGGCCTCATACTCGGCGGCGTTGTTGGAGGCCGGGAAGTGCAGTCGAACCATGTATTCCATGCGCACGCCCAGAGGCGAGACAAAGACAAGGCCGACGCCGGCTCCCTCTTTCATGAGCGATCCGTCGAAGTACATTACCCACGTTTCGTGCTCGATGGAGGTTGGGGGAGTCTGGGCCTCGGTCCACTCGGCGACGAAGTCGACCAGTGCTTGCGACTTGATGGCGTCCCGAGGGGCGTAGGTGATGTTCTTCCCCATCAGCTCGAGGGCCCATTTGGCTATCCTCCCCTCGGCCTCGGGGCTCTGGATCACCTCGCCGAGTGGATACTTTGACACCACCGTGATGGGGTGGGCGTCAAAGTAATGCCGGAGCTTCCGTTTGGTGATGAGGATAGCGTAGACCAGTTTTTGGATCTGGGGGTACCGCACCTTGGTGTCGGACAGGACCTCGCTGATGAAGTAGACGGGGCGTTGCACCTTTTGAACCTTCTCGGGCTCGTGGCGCTCGACGACGAGGGCGGTGCTTACCACGTGGGTGGTCGCCGCGATGTAAAGCAGCATGGGCTCTCCTTCCGCCGGGGCGGTCAGGATCGGCGGATTTTTGAGCGACGCCTTAAGCGAGTCGAGGGCCTGCTGCGCCTCGGCGTTCCAGGCGAAGTGGTCCGACTTCTTGAGCAGGCGGTACAAGGGCAGGCTTCGTTCCCCGAGTCGGGCGATGAAACGGCTGAGCGCGGCCAAGCAACCCGTGACTCGTTGGACCCCCTTCAGGTTCTGGATCGGCCCCATGTCGGTGATGGCGGAGATCTTCTCGGAGTTGGCCTCGATGCCTCGTTCCGATACAATAAAGCCGAGGAGCATGCCTCTCGGGACCCCGAAAACGCATTTCTCGGGGTTGAGCTTTACTTTGTTCAGCCGAAGCTTTTCAAAGACCGCCGCGAGGTCGGGGACCAAGTCGCCGGTGCGCTTGGATTTAACTACTATGTCGTCAACGTACGCCTCGACCAGTCGGCCGATAAGGTCACCAAAGACGCGACGCATGCATCTTTGGAACGTGGCGCCCGCGTTTTTCAGCCCGAATGGCATTGACGAATAGCAGAAAGTGCCGTAAGGCGTGATGAACGAGGTGGCGAGCTGGTCGGCCAGGCTCATTGCGATCTGATGGTACCCGGAGTACGCATCGAGAAAGCAGAGGGTTTCGCACCCTGCGGTGGAGTCGACCACCTGATCTATACGAGGAAGAGGGAAGGAGTCTTTTGGACACGCCTTGTTAAGGCCGGTATAGTCAACGCACATCCTCCATTTCCCATTCTTCTTTTTTACAAGGACAGGGTTTGCTAACCACTCGGGGTGGTACACTTCCCTAATGAAGCCGGCGCTAAGGTGCTTTTTGAGCTCTTCACCGATGGCCTTGCACTTGTCCTCGTCGTATCGTCGAAGCCTCTGTTTGACCGGTCGAGCGCCAAGCTTAATATCAAGTTTGTGCTCGGCGACTTCCCTTGGAATCCCCGGCATGTCCGAGGGCTTCCATGCAAACACATCGAGGTTTGCGCGGAGAAAGTCGACGAGCGCGCTTTCCTATTTAGGATCGAGCGCCGTCCCGACACGGAGGGTGCGACCATCGTTGGCCACGGCAACCTCCTTGACGTCCTTGGCTGGCTCGAAGGAGCACGCAGCACGCTTGGAGGTCTCGGGGATATCCAGGTCCCTGGGCGAAGGCTCAGCGGCAAGCTTCTCGGACCGGACGAGTGCCTCCGCGAATTGGAAGCACTCGATTTCACAGGCGTAGGCATGCTCAAACGAAGTCCCCACCGTGATGATACCTTTGGGTCCGGGGATCTTCAGTTTAAGGTACGTATAGTTCGGGACAGCCATGAACTTTGCGTACGCCGGCCTCCCGAGGATGGCGTGATACGTCCCAGGGAAACCCACCACTTCGAAAGTGAGGGTCTCCCTGCGGAAGTTCCGTGGAGTCCCAAACATGACGGGCAGGTCGATCTGCCCGAGAGGCATTGCGTCCGCCCCGGGGACAACCCCGTGGAACGGCGCCGCGGATGGCCGTAGCCGGGACCGCGGGATCCCCATCTCATCGAGAGTCTCGGCGTAGAGGATGTTGAGGCCGCTCCCGCCGTCCATCAGCACCTTGTGGACGCGTTTTGTCCCGAAGAGTGGCGCAACCACGAGCGGGTACCTTCCTGGTTGCGGGACGTGGTCGGGATGATCGGAGCGATCAAAAGTGATCGGGGCCTCGGACCACCTTAGGTAGGAGGGCACCACAGGCTCCGTGTGACAAACTTCTCGCCGGACCAGCTTCTCGTCACGCCTCGAGGGGCAGGCCGCCGATCCCCCAATGATCATGAGGACTGCGCCGTCCTCCCTGGGGTAGCCATCGTCGTCGTTCGGGCCTCCGGTCCCATCTTTGGTGTTCTCATGTGGTTTCTTCCTCAAAGTACCGGTGAGGAAGCTCTTCATGAGCTTGCAGTCCTTCAGGGCGTGCTTGACAGGGCCCTCGTGGTTGGTGCACGGAGCCTCGAGGAGCTTCTCGAAGTGGTCCCTTGGCGCCGGGTTCCCTTTGGGTTTTGCAGTCTTCCGCTCGGCCGCCGCCACCATACCGCCGTCGCGTCTCCGCTTGTCCTTCCTTTTCTTCTTGTCGGGTCGAGCGGAGGCGCCCTCGTCGACCGCTTCCGACTGCTTGCCCTTGCCCTGAGGCCGATCAAGGGTTGCAGCGACGGCGTCTTCCCCATCGGCGTAGTCGGTGGCGATGTCGAGGAGGTCCCGGATGGTTCGCGGCTTTTTGCGCCCTAGCTCGTGAATGAGGGTCGCGCAAGTTGTTCCGAATCGGAATGCCGCGACGACGTCGGTGTCGGCGGTGTTCGGCAGCTCGGTGCACCGCTTGGAGAAGCGCTTGATGTAGTCGCGCAGGGTCTCGTCTTCCCTCTGGAGGCAGTTGCGCAGATCCCACGGGTTCCCGGGGCGTGTGTAGGTGCCCTGGAAGTTGCCGATGAACGCGTCGCGCAGCTGCACCCAGCTGTCGATCTTGCCGTCGGGGAGGTGCTCCAACCATGTTCGCGCCGAGTCAGCGAGATAGAGGGGGAGGCTCTTGATGATGAAGTAGTCGTCCTGCGCCCCGCCTGCGTGGCATGCTAGCCGGTAATCTTCCAGCCAGATGCTGGGGTTCGTGTCCCCGTCATACTTGGGCACCTTTGTTGGAGCTCGGAAGCGCGGGGGGACGTGAGCGCCAAGGACACGGGGTCCAAAAGCGCGCGGCCCCCTGGGGTCGGGGGACGCACTCCTGCTCCGGTCCTCGTTACTGTCGTAGCGGCCTCCGCGCCGCCTGTTGTAAGCTCGGTGTGGGCGGCGCTCCCGGTGCTCCCGGTGCTCGTCTCGTTGCCCGGCATCTCTGTTCACCGTGACCTCGTGATGGCGTGCAGGCTGCTCCAGTTCGTGCTCCCTGGGGCCCCGCTGGCGTGACGCGGAGCTTTCTGCTTGTTGAACTGCTGCGGTTTTCAGAAGCGCGCGGAGCTGTTGATGGAACCTTCGATCTTCAGGCGCCGCCGGTTCAGGGTGTTCACGGAGCAGGACAGCAGCCGCTGCGAGGTTCTGGGACGCTCGGTTGAAGACCGGCGCGTCGTTGGCGTTGTTGTCGATGACGATGTTATGGTGCACCTCCCGTGCGCGCGCGCGGGCGGCCCCTCCATCTGCGTTCTTACCAAGCTCACGGTGAAGTCGCCCGCGCTCGTCCTCGAGTTGACGTTGTGCCTCGTCGAGCTCCCACAGCCGGGTCCGCCGAGCATCGCCGGCGGGGTCGTTCTTGGGTGGCGCCTTAACGTCCTTAGGCGCCGCTTTGCCGCTCGTCGAGCTGCTCGCAGTCTGTACATCCCCGTCCGGGGTGTGGCACATGAAGCACTCACGGGAAGGGTCGAAGTTTGGCGGAGCCCACCTCAACCGCGGGTACGAGTTCTGCCTGTCCGTCGCGCCCTTGGCGGCTGGAGAGGTGGAGGAGCTGAGTTCCGTCAACGTCGGGGCGACCGCCGGATCGCGTGGCAGACCCGGCTGTCCCCCCGGGTACATGGCGCAGTAGTAGTCGAGGAACTCATCCCAGAGGAGCTGCTCCTCCCCTCCAACTTGGAGGGCGAGGTTGGTGATCATGTAGGAGAGGTTGCGGAAGTGCTCCTGGGTCGGGCTCCGTCCCAGGGCGGCCGCCAGATCCTCACCTAGCAGGTCGAGGACGTAGGCGGTGGCCCCCGTCGCGACGCGTGGAGGTTCGGGCTTCTCGTCAGGGACCGCGTCGGGGCCGTCGTCGTAGATGGGCTCGGGGCGTACGAAGATGGCCCCGGTGAGGGGCTCGTCCGACTCGCTGAAGACGAAGTCGAGGGAGCCGAAACGTAGGTGAACGCCTGGCGCCAACAGGGCGCCGCCGTGGGCCATCCGGACCCTGGTGAAGCGAAGCGACACGCGAAGTCCCCTACCTGGCGCGCCAACTGTCAGGGTTCTCTACCGCCGGCAAGTAAGATTTCTACGATCACGTGTCAGGGACCGGATGGTGACTTAAGAGACAGGGGATTATACTGGTTCGGGCCTCCGGAGAGTAATACCCTACGTCCAGTGAGTGCCAATGTTCTCAAGTCCAAGTCTGTAGTAGGGGGTACAAACTAGTCGGGAGAGGGAGAAGGTCCCAAGTCCCTGTGTGCGCGTGAGTGTGTTGTGGTTTTATCGGTTGTTCATTTTCCCCTCTCCTTCACTGGGGCCTCCTTGTCCCCTTTTATAGTCTCAAGGGGAGAAGGGAGTGGGGAGGTAAAAAAGGAGAAAATTACAGTGGGCGTTACTACCCCGAGGCCTTTAACTCGCGCCGCATGCCGAGCCGTACATGGAGCAGGTGTTGACGGAGTGGGCGCCCCGCCTGACCCGGGATCGTACATCCCGGGTGGTTGATGTAGATGACTTTGTGAGTAAGCCTCCGGGTAGTTTCCAGGTCGTGGTTGACTTGTGCCGTGCCGTCTTAGACTCCAGGTGTCCTCGCCGGGCTCCAGGTGTCGCCCTCGGGTCCTAGGTGTCCTTCATGCGCGTCTCTCTGGAACTGTAGGGTTCCTGTTTGGATGAGACGGGCGCTCCTGTGGCTGCCGTGGCGAAGGACGGAGGCCCATCATGCCCTGACGCAGCGAGTACCGAGTGGGTACGGCCAGGGATGGGCAAACGTTGGGCGGAGCCGGGAGGACTCCTCGGCGACGGAGACTCCTCGGGCGAACCGGGAGGCTCCTCGGCGACGGAGATTCCTCGGGTGAATCGGGATCCACTCGGAGGCGGAGACCCCTCGGGCGAACCAGGGACCACTCGGAGGCGGAGACCCCTCGGGCGAACCAGGGACTACTCGGTCGACCTCCGAGCTATCTGGGCATGGAGGATCCGCTTGATTTGGGTCTTCGACTTTTGTTTTTGAAGGGTGGGTTATCGTTGTGACGTGGATTTAAGGGCTGGATCGGGTACCCCTGATCTAGATCCTCGTCAGGCGCATTAGTGAGACCAAAAGGCATCACTAAAAATTCATAATGACCATGGTGAGTGCGAAAAGCCGTCTTGGCAATATCATCCGGATGCATATGGACTTGGTGATAACCACTACGGAGATCCAATTTGGAGAAAAATTTGGCACCTTTGAGTTCATCAATCAATTCATCCACCACCAGAATAGGAAACACATCACGAACCGTCTTTGCATTGAGAGCGCGATAATCCACGCAAAATCGCCATGTGTCGTCCTTCTTTCTAACAAGCAATACGGGAGAAGAGAAAGCAGACGTGCTTGGACGGATGATGCCCTGAATCAACATCTCTTCACATTGGCGTTCGATCTCATCCTTCAATAACTGGGGGTAGCGGTACGGTCTGACAACCACTGGAGGCGTGTCTGGTAACAAATGGATGCGATGATCAAAATCTCTTTGTGGAGGCAGACCATTAGGTGCTTCAAAGATATCAGCGAACTCCTGAAGTAATAATGCAAGGTGATCTGACGGAGTAATAGAAGAGAGACAAGGCAGCGGAGCAGTGCCCACACCAAACCACTTGACCCGATGATCAGCGCGCCAGAAAGAACCTCAAAATCCCAAAGAACAGGGCCAAGTGTACGCAGCCACCGACAACCAAGAACCATAGCATAACCTTGAAGTGGCATGACATATATATCAATCAGGAAAGTCTCGTTACCAATGCATATAGGTGTTGCTGAACAAACTCCCGAGGACGCGACACGATCACCGTTAGCAACAGCGATCGTCATGCCTAGTCTTGGAGACGGTTTTAAACCCAACTGTGCTGCAATGGTAGTGGCGACGAAACAATGGGTAGAGCCTGAATCAACCAGTGCATGAAGACGGGCACCGGCGACCAAGGTTTCCAGTTGTAAAGTACCCCCAGTGCGTAATCCAGTCATGGCGTGCAGGGATATTTCCACTTCTTCGACCGACTCTTCCTCTGTATCAGCCGGGCTAATGTCCAACATGTAGATGCCACGCATAGAACACTTGTCACAGTGATCAGCAGTGAACTTTTCAGGACAATTGAAACAACGCCCCTCCCGACGACGTTGCGCCATCTCCTCTGGAGTCAAACGTGTGAAGCGAGTGCCTGGTGGCAAAGCTTTGAGAGGAGCCCCTGGTGTTGCTGATGTAGACCCCGAGTTTGCTGTGGTCGGCGTTGGCGTCCTTGGCGATGATGGTACAGTAGAAGGACGCGAGGTAGGCCGCAGAGGCGCACGAGGTGGAGCACGAACGACTGGGTCATCAGATTGGTAACGAACCTCGTAGGCTCGAGCGAAGGCCATGGCATCCTCGAAGGTTTTTGGCTTCAGAAGCTCGACATCAGTACGCAGTGGTTTGCTCAAACCAGCCATAAAAATATCGATTTGCTGCTGTTCTGTGACGCCATCACAACGAGCAAGAATCTTGAGAAATTGATCCTGATATTCATCCACCGAGCCAGTGCAGCGTAGATGGGTGAGATCGCCTAGCGAATTGCTGCGAACTGACGGTCCTAAACGCTTGGTCACCACCTCCACGAACTTGGGCCATGACGGCGTGCCCGAATTCTTCTTGAGGCGATAGTACCACTGTTGAGCCAAGCCTTCCATATAGAAGGACGCCGTCCAAACTTTCTGCCCTTCCGCCGTGCCTTGCGACCGGAAGAAGAGATCGCATTTATGCAGCCAACCCAATGGATCTTCAGAGCCATCATACTTAGGAAAACGGAGCTTGTGGACAGCTACGGGGGCGGTTTAGGGCCATCATTGTCGAAAGCACCCTTGTTCTCCAAGACCTGATTCTGCACGTTTTTGAGGGATGCTGAAAGCCGGTTCTGCTCAATCTTGAAATCGGTGAAGTCAGTGTCCAATTTGGTGCCGAATTCGTTGAGCTTGTTAACCAATCTGTCGATGGCTGCTGTGAAATCAGTCTTGAGGACATACTTGTCATCACCAGTATCGCCCATGGCGTCGTCGCTTGGGAAGGACCGTACCTGTCCGATGATGGAAAGATGATGGCATTGGTGGTTTTGCTGCAGTGGATGGCGAGGTCGCTGGAAGGATGGCGAGGGCGCGAGAAAGATGGCGAGGGGGATTGCTGCGGGGAGGGGCGCACGGGGCGTCGACTGGTTGAGCGGAAGCGCAGGAACTCACGCGGCAACGGCTGCGGTCGAGTTGTGCCCAGAAATCGGCGAGTCTCTGATACCAAATGTTGCGGTTGCTAGTAGATCGGCACGGCAATATCGCTTCCACGTTGGGAACTCTGATAATTGATATGCTTCTACCTGATTACAAAAGTTCTGGCCATTGTCTTTTTATAGACATAGCCCTAGCAATCCCTAACAAATAAGGATTCCTAAAAGAATATCTCTAAAATAGATTACAATTCCTAAAAGATTACGACTACTTCTTGATTTCTTCATGCAAAATCTGCTGGGACTCCTTCTTGCGCTGTCCATACGTTATTCCAGTAAAAGCATCGGTAACAACAATGCCCTCCTTTTACAACCTTCCAACCTCGCCAAAGAAAACCCTGCCGAATTTTGTCAATTTCCTTGACAGCCCAAGATGGAAGGTCAAAGGCCATGACTAGGTATATGAGCATACCTGTAAGAACAAATAGGACCTGCACTCTTCTTCTAGCCCGTGTCATCAAGTCCGCCTTCCAACATGGAACCTGATCTGCAATACGATCAATGATAGGTTGCACTTGAGCTTTAGTCAGCTTTTTCAAGAAGAGAGGCAGTCCTAAATATTTGCATGAGAATTCTGATAGGGTACATGGTAGCATGTTTTGGACGATTGTAAACTCTGAGCCATCACATCTAATGGGCATCACGCTACTCTTTTGCAGATTAGTTCTTAGTCCTGAGGCTTCACCAAATAGGTTCAAGATATCCATTGTCACAGAAATGTCACCATCTTTCGGTCGAAGAAACAGTACCACTTCATCAGCATAAAGAGACACCCAGTGCTGTAGCGATCTTGTTGAGAGGGGTTGCAGAAGGCCCTCACGTGCAGCCTGGGAAATCATGTACCCTAACGCATCCATGACTAAGATAAACGGCATGGGGGAGAGGGGATCACCTTGCCTCAAACCACGCCGATGATAAATGTGTTCTCCAGGAATTCCATTCAAAAGAACCTGAGTGGATGAAGAAGATAACAACCCACAAATTATATCCCCGAAACCCAATTGTTCTAAGACCTCAAGGAGAAAGGGCCAAGAGACTGAATCGAATGCTTTTGAAATATCCAATTTGAGAAGGATGCGAGGTTGTTTCTTTTGATGGAGGAACCTGGTTGTTTGTTGTACTAACATGAAATTGTCCTGTATGAAGCGCCCTTTTATGAAGATGCTTTGATTGGGTGATACCATTTGTTGTAGGCGGACAACAAGTCGATTAGCCAGTAGCTTGGTAATTAGTTTAGCAAAGCTGTGGACTAAGCTGATGGGCCGGAAGTCCTTAGGCTGATCTGCACCGTCTTTTTTGGGGATCAAAGTAATAAAAGCTAAATTGAGAGTACCAAAGTTCCCAAATTTCCTGCTCCATACTGCTGAAACGGCTGCCATGACATCATCTTTTATAACTCATGGGTTGTCTCTCTCCTCTTCTTCCTTTCTCTAATTTCCCACGGATTTAATTGATTTCTGATCTAGATTTACGGCCATCGAAACTGCCGCTGCACAACGTGACTGTAATCCCTAGCATCAGTTGCTATACTTGGACTCATAGATAAGTTCTCTAATCATTATAATCGATGCTCTATTTTGGTTCAGTTTGTGATGCTTTACTGAAATTGAGGGTTGCATACTTTCAATTGATGTGTGCTATAGCCAGGCCCGGGCGGGAGGGCGTGCAGCCTGTGCGGCTGCACGCACCCCCCCCCCCGAGGGCCCCCAAAATTAGTATACGTAACGTTAATTAGTACTTTTAGACAGTGATTAATTCAGAGTTTACTATAAACCTTTATAGAAAAATCTTTAGAGAGAATATTTTCTCTTCTAAAGTTTTCTAGCAATTTACAGATCATCTCATATTTTTCCATAGGACTAAAAGCTATGGTCATGCCTGATTCTATTTCCCCCGATTAATACATGATTTTCTCTGAGAAGATTCGGTTGAACCATGGATCAGCCACAATCTAACCGATTGATACTACTACGTAGATGCCAAATCAAGTAATCATGAAACCAAGATCAATTTGGTGTGACTCTTAATGTATTCCGTTACTATTTACTTCTTTCGTCCCAAAATATGATTTATTTTAGCTTTTATATATATTCATATTTTTTGCTTTTTATTTATGTATATGTTGTCTATCTGCAAAATCCAAAACGAGTTATAATTTGGAACGGAGAAGTAATACTACACTATATTATATCAATTATTTTATTTTTATATTCGACGAGTATAATAGGTCCACTTTAGAGTTTCGCACAGGGCCTCCATTTATGCCGGCCCGGCCCTGGCTATAGCTATTCTGATGTGTGTGTTATGTGGATCTGTGACCTCTTATCACTTTGTATTAACTAGCTCATGGTCTGTATGACTGTACCTAGGAACAATGAAAGAGAATTTGCCAAATTGAATCCTTATCATTTTCCTTCAATTTTCAGGGTACATTTGCAGTTTAGGTGCTGACTGCATATAGCAGCCTAGCAATGATTAACATGTGGAGTCATATGACTTCAGTTTCTTTGTAATGTAGTTTCAGATGTGAATAATGGCTATCTGTTTGTCTCATTACCACAATGAAATAGCACCCTTATACTGAAGACCCCGATAACCTTTCTCCAGAATGCCTAATGCCCTACTTATTTGGTTGGTGCTGTTGGCCACTGAAAGCGCAAGGCACATGTGCCTCTTCGGAGACAAACAGAGGAGTTTAGAAGAAAAAAAAACCCTAAGAACATCTTCTACACTAATAAGAAAAAAATGTATCTCATTCAAAGTTAAAACTAATTTTCAGTAACTGAATATATCATTTCCTGGTGTGTCCGTCTCATTTTAGTATTAGGGAAGGAGCGAAGTAAACTATACGAGTTATTTTGAATTTTCTTTTTTCCCTTTCAATAGAATTCATCTGCATAGGCAGGATACCAAACACAATATGTATCATGTTGTGGGTCTGGTTATGTTGCTGCAGATTCCTTTTAGAGAAAAATTGCAAATTGTACTATTTTGGTTAGCCAATGTTATGTGGTATGCTGTGATGGTCATTCTAGCTGATGCATGTTTTTAGGACCATTGGCAGTGTTGATTCTGAACATGTTGCTATTTTTGTTTTCCTAGACTAACTTTATTTTATGGAGGAAAAGCTCCAGTTAGCGTTTTTCAAAAGATAATTGGTGCAAGTTCAACTCTTGTCACCATTTTGTAGTTAGATTAGTGTTCCAGCTGTTGCGTAGATGCATTAGGATGCTTATTCATAGTTGATTTAAAACAGATGAGCATCATACACATGTAGACCTTGACAATTTTTCATTGCACGGAGTGAAACTTTTAGCTGCCAAATTGATCTTCTATACAACAAAATTCAATTAGTACAACATTTGCGTTGTCTTGCCGGTAGTGCACCTCCAATTATTTGGTGGGACACATGTTCAGTGCAAATCTACAAAGGCTCTGGTGGTTTAGGATTCCTCATTTTATTCACACGGAAGAGTGCTTCTTGTACTAAGATAGTTCAGTCTTCTATAGTAAATAAGAGACAATTCCCTATTTGGCCCTGTTAAAGTTACCCATTCCTTTCTTGGCCCTGGAAAAGTTTTCGTTCCTTATTTGACACTGACTTTAACTTTGGTTCCTTATTCGACACTACCGTTCCCTTTCCGTCCGTTCCGTCAGTTAGCCGCGTGAACAGTAGCCCGTGAACAGTAAGCCGTGCGTTCACTTAACACAATGACGTCCAAATCGCCTCTAAAATTAATGCAAATTTTTCTAGTGATACAAAAGATAGAGATGAACTTATTTTTCACAAAAACTCATATATATAATTTAAAATATTAAAACTAAAATTCACCAAAATACGCTACTTTTAAAGAACATGTGAATTTTTAGAGCATAAAAATTCTTCCCAAAAATTACATAAAAATATCCAATATTCCTAACACATGATGAATTAATTTATGAAATTATTATCCATATTAATTTACATAGATAAATATTTATTTATTATGTAATATTATTGTTTTAAACAACTTAAATATTTATCTATGTAAGATGCTATGGATAATAATTTTATAAATTACTTCATCATGTGATAATTTTTTTACGTAATTTTTGGAAAGAAGTTTTATGCTCTAAAAATTCACATGATCTTTAAAAGTAGCGTATTTTGGTGAATTTTAGTTTTAATATTTTAAATTATATACATGAGTTTTTGTGCAAAATGAGTTCATCTCTATCTTTTGTATCACTACAAAAATTTGCACGAATTTTAGAGGTGATTTGGGCGTCATTGTGTTAAGTGAACGCATGGGTTACTGTTCACGGCTACTGTTCACGCGACTACACGGAACGCACGGAAAGGGAACGGTAGTGTCGAATAAGGAACCAAAGTTAAAGTCAGTGTCAAATAAGGAACGAAAACTTTTTCAGGGCCAAGAAAGGAATGGGTAACTTTAACAGGGCCAAATAGGGAATTGTCTCAGTAAATAAAAGTTGCAACATACATCAGTACATTGAGAAAGTTTACTATGTTCTATTTTTTAACATAAAAAAGTAGGCAAACTCTATGTTGCTTAGGCCACCTACCGGGCATTTCGGCACAGAGTCAAGATCAAACCTACTGTACTATGTATTCATGATTTCCAATTTCCAAAAATAGGTTTGAGTTTGGGCTGAGCTTTCTTCCGTCAGAAGCCTTTCACAGTTTAGATAGTTAAAAAATTTGTATCAAGGCTCAGATTTCTTCCAATAGAAGTGTTTCATAAAGAGATGCAAATTTCTCGTTTTTCTCCAATGCGCAAGAAGGGATGCAAATTGAGTTACTGAAAGTACTTTTATATTACAGTCGCAGGCTGGGTCAATAGAAGCGCTGCATCGCTCCCTTTGCTTTAAGTTGCAACCCAATCCAATCAGCAGCAGCAGCCTTCAAATCCTCTTTATTCCTCATGCCAATTCTATGTTATTTCCTCCAACATACAGGAGCAACAGCAGCGAAGCAGTGCCGCTGCTTCTTTCCATCTCCCTCAAATCAAATGTAACAGAATTCATCCGCCTCTGCACCATATTCAGCTGCTCCATATCCCCCAGTACCAGGACATTTTCCATACCTCCTTCTGTGTGCTCTCCATCGCCAGCGTTGACGCTTCTATGGTATCTGTCCTCAATATGTTCGACGAAATGGGCACAAGGTATGCATTTTCTTCTTTCAGTTTTGCTTGCTTATTTTGTACAATCCAGAATCCACATCTATAAATTGTTCTTGGCATATTCACGTTCAGTCACATTGGCATGATGTATAATGAATTCAGTTCAATGGCAATTGGTTAGCATTGATGAGATATTGTGTCCATGTCCTATATGCACACTTTCTTTCAAGGGGAGTGTGCAAGATACATAATGAACCAGTAATCACATTTGCCTCTTTTGCTTTACAGTAATCCATGTCAAGTAAAATGCCTGTGCACCCGTTTCTTTTGTTTCTTGTTATTAGCATGGAGTGCATAAATGGCTGGCCAATATATTTTCAAAGTAATATCTTCTTCACTTGTAACATATATCGCATTGTAACTTCTAACTAAGCATGGTGCTTTTAAGACGCTGTTCTCTTCCTCGTGTTTGTTGGTTTCTTTTCAGGTAGAAAATAGAATCTTCGACCTATTCATTTAGGTTACAGTTGTATGTATCTTACATAGTCATATTGCAATAAAGTGTCCCTGTTTGGAAAATTGATTTGAAAGCATATATGTGTTTGATTTATGGGAACCGAATAACAGAGGGCCATGAGGTTGAGGGTTCGTGCACTGTTAGCCCAAGTTTTGGGTACTTGCCAAATTAGAATGCTCTTCTTTTTTTATGCAACTTATTTAGTATCCATCTCAGAACTACACTTATTTTGAGTGCAATGCATCCCAGAGCAGAGTACTAAAAACATTTGAGTCAATAGGAATTCATAGTGATGGTTTCCAGAAGTATTAAAGAATTTGTAGTTTTGTACCAATGTACAGATAAAAGGATTGCCTTCTGTCACGAGCTCTGGGCTCAAGGAGGTAATTCGTTCTTGTATTTGCACATGTTAGGTTACAAAATTCACTCTCATACATAGTTATGAGGACCGGACCGGACGTCGAACCGGTAGACCTCTCGGTTCACGGTTAGATTGGTTTAATTGGTTGGACCGCCGGTTCATAATGGTTCAAATAGATTGAGTTTCCCTATTCCTAGCTCAGTGGTGGAGAACTTATTTCCAGAGCAGTTGGTCGTGAGTTCGACTCCCCCCCACGCCTATTTTTCGCGATTTTTGCTCCTAGCGTTGCATTCCACGTATCCCCAGCGCCCCCTCCGGTTTAGACCGAACCGACAGAGTCTTTGGTTCACGGTCCGGTCCGGTCCCAATAACTATGCTCTCATATTGTCATTCCATACAAGGTGTTATTTGTATAAAACTAGATTTCCTCTAAAATAAATCCATTCATATTTTTGTTACCTTTAAATTTTGAACCTAAATGAATAGGTCAAACATTCAATTTTAGGATCACGTTACTGTACTTATGGGACCAACAAAATGAAGTTGTCATTCCATACAAGCTGTTATTTGTATAAAACTAGATTTCCTCTAAACTAAATCCATTCATATTTTTGTTACCTTTAAACTTTGAACCTAAATGAATAGGTCAAACATTCAATTTTAGGATCACATTACTGTACTTATGGGACCGACAAAATGAAGCTTTTGAAAATATGTAAAGGATTAACTGTGTTGCCCGTGGTACGTGTGCAAAGTCTACGGATCTTATACCCCTTCTGAATTGAACTGAAAAGGGAAAGAAAACAGAGAATATGTCATGTGCACTGCAATATGTATGCAATAATCCTCAACCTTGCGTCGGTTTGCACACTTCCACAAGAGCAGTAGACAGCATAGGAAGGCGCTACGGAAAGCTCCATTTAGCCGACGTCGCTTTCCTACCGCGTAAACAAGACTCAGGGCCAGTGTGGCGCGACGCGATCGGTTGCCTTTGCCTGGTAGTGGTAGGCCACCTTTTCCACGATAAGGTTAGGGCGAATCAAGTGTTATCCAGATGGCATATCTTGCAAACAATGAGGGTGCAAGATATGGGTCAGAAAAAAAAAAACAGACGTACATACGGCAAATAGTTTATGAAAAACACAAGCATCAAACCACATTGTTTGGACAAGTCACCGTCCTAACTGCGATTGGGCTACTCCGTACATGTTTACATAAATAATTACACCAAGTAGCAAGAACTAAACAAGCCTCGTGGGAAAGGTTCTGGCGTGATAAGCACAGACTTACAAAATAACGAGTCCGGTGAAGGAATCAACATTCACCTGAATGTTGTGTAGCATCAACCATTCCGTCTTGTTCGCTTGGAACGGAATGGCCACATAATGCCACTATGTGAACCAACCTTCACAGGCGACATTGTATCTTTTGAAGATCGCGAAGCGTTATCTTTTGAGGACACCAACACATTATCATTTGAGGATTTGCTCCTGAACAATCGTAACCAGTTCTTGATGCGTGCTTTCTTCTCTTTCCTTGTATCAGTGTTCTCATCAATCCTCTCCACTGTGGATTCCTTGTCCTCACTGTTAAAGATCTCATCCGTTCTATCAGTGTTCTCGTCGTGCCTATTCACTGTGGATCCTGTGTTCTCACTGTTAAGGATCTCTTCGGTTTTTTCAGTGCTCATCAACCCTCTCCACTGTGGATTCCTTGTCCTCACTGTTAAAGATCTCATCCGTTCTATCAGTGTTCTCGTAGTGTCTATTCACTGTGGATCCTGTGTTGTCACTGTTAAGGATCTCTTCGGTTTTTTCAGTGTTCTCATCATCCCTGTTCATTCTGGATTCCATGTTCTCACTGTTGAAGAGCTCCCGCAAAGTAGAACGTATCCTGCCACTGGCAATGATCTTCTCTTCATTCTGCTCACCTCCTTTTGCATCAGTGGTTGTACCTTCTGTCTTTCCACCAAGGACATATGAATTCTGTGCCCCTTTATTTTCATCAGAAGCTGGGCCTTTGATGGCGTCTGTATTTTGCTCCTTATTTTCAGCATCAGCTGTGCCTGGTAGCATGTTGTTTTCACCAGAACTTGGTTCATCTGTAATTGCTTCACTCTGATCGGCTCCTTTTGCATCTTCAGTGCTTTTTACAGTGCTGATCTCCTCTGAGGTTGTATCTTTCACCCTTCCTTTGACAACAGCATTTGTGTTATGTGCCACTCTGGATTCATCTGAAGCAGGGCCTGTGGTGGCGGCGGTATCATCAGTGCCTTGTAGTGTGTCGTTTTCACCAGAACTTAGATCTTCTGTAGTTGCTTCACTCTGATCAGCTCCTTTTGCATCTTCAGTGCTTTTTACAGTGCTGATCTCCTCTGAGGTTGTATCTTTCACCCTTCCTTTGACAACAGCATTTGTGTTATGTGCCACTCTGGATTCATCTGAAGCAGGGCCTGTGGTGGCGGCGGTATCATCAGTGCCTTGTAGTGTGTCGTTTTCACCAGAACTTAGATCTTCTGTAGTTGCTTCACTCTGCTTCTTGTCTTCAAAATCACTTATGCTGCATTTAGTGCTGACACTGGGAGTTTGGTCCACAACATGCTCCCCATTCTTCTGTTCAAAAATATTATCAGTGGTGTGCGCCGCATTTGTTTTGTGTGAAGTAGCGTCCACCCTTGTCTCTTCATCCTTCATCTCTTGAATGCTGCTGGTGGAGGTAACCAAACTCAATTTGTGTGAAGTGGTATTTGTCATAGTCTGTTCATAGGCCCGATCACCAAGATCATTTGTCTTGTGTAAAGTAGCTTCCACACTTGTTTCTTCATCCTTCCTCTCTTGAATACTGCTGGTGGAGGTAACCAGACTCAATTTGTGTGAAGTGGTATTTGTCATAATCTGTTCATAGGCCCTATCGTCAAGATCATCTGGGCTAAGTACAGTTGTCCCTTCATGATGATCAGCTCCTCGTGCATCTTTGGTGCTTTCTAGGGTGTTAATCTCCTTTGAGGCTATATCTTTTGTCATTCCTTCGACGAGGACATTTGTGTTCTTTGCCACTTCAGTTTCATTTGAAGCAGGGCATGTGGTTATGCCTGCTTTTTGCTCCTCATTTTCTGTATCATATATGCCTTCTAGTGTGCCATTTTCACCAGAACTTGGGGGATCTTCAATAGTTGCTTCTGTGTGCTTCTTATCTTCAAAATCACTTATGCTGCATCCGGTGCCCATACTGGGAGTTGGGTCCACAACAGGCTCTCTGTTCTTTTGTTCATCGACATCATCAAAATTTTCTAGGATGTGCATCTCATTTTTCTCAGTGTAAGTTTGGTCTGTTATGCTTCTTTTACTCTGCATCCTTTTGTCAATATCATTTGTGCTACCAACAATATTGAATTCTTTTGCTCTGGCAGAAATGCTCAGGTCCAGTAGATCAATTTGAGATGGCATGACAGTGCAACTAGTCACATCTTTCTGCATGGTGCCATATACAGATGAAGAGGCATTTTCAGTAGTATTAGCTGCAACAGAAACAGGTACAACTTTGGCACCAACAGCAGGTCCAATTGCACTTGCTATTGCTTGGGCATCTCCCCCTGCAAGATGCTCTTATCAAATTTCAGTACATAAACAATGACTGGTAAGGCACAGAAGAACTAAAAGGTATCCAGTGAAATGTTTTTAGGTCAATAATTTATTAGCTGACTAGACTGACTTGTTAACTACTAAACAATATGCTGGTTGTCCAGCTGCACTTGCCAGTAAACTATCAGCATAATAAACATAGTATCATTATTGGCTAACTATCAGTCATGTACATTTTTCCAGAAAATAGGCCCATAGGACACCATAATTGTAAATTGAGTACTATCTTAGACAAACATTTGCTGCCACTTCCAAACTAATTGCTACTCTTTAAAATCTAACAATAAAAATCAATAAAATGCAGAACATCAAGAAATTCTCACCTCTTTCAGAAATATGATGCTGCTGACGTTTGACATCGTTAGGTGTCTCTAAGTTGCAACCACCCTCAACGTTTGGAACTTTCTGAGGTGAATCATGACAGGAGAGATCATCCTCCGGGTCTGTACTTTCAACCTCTGGGGCAGTGTTCTCAATCCCATCAAAATTTTCTAGGACGTGCATCTCGTTTGTCTGAGTGGAAGTTCGGCCTGTTCCGCTTTTTTCACTCTGCATCTTTTCGTTAACATCATTTGTGTCACCAACAATGTTGAATTCATTTGCTTTGGCAGAAATGCTCAGGTCCAGTAGGTCAATTTGTGATGGCGTGACAGTGCAACTAGTCACATCTTTCTCGATGCTGTCATCCACAGATGAACAGGGATTTGCTGTAGTAATAGCTGCAACATAAACAGGTACAACTTTGGCACCAACAGCAGGTTCAATAGCACTTGATATTGCTTGGGCGTCTCCCTCTGCAAAATGCTCATCAAATTTCAGTTCATAAACAATAAACAATGACTTAGGCACAGAAGAACTAAAAGGTATCCAGGGAAATGTTTTTACGTCAATAATGTATTAGTCGACTAGACTGACTTGTTAATTACTAAACAATGTACTGGTTGTCCAGCTGCACTTGCCAGTACACCATCAGCATAATGAACATAGTATCATTATTGGCTAACAATCAGTAATGCACATTTTCTAGAAAATAGGCCTATAGGATACCATAATTGCAAATTGCGGTCTACCTAAAACTAGAGTACTATCTTAGATAAACATTTTCTGCCACTTACCAAACTAATTGCTACTCTTTAAAATCTTACAATAAAAATCAATAAAATGCAGAACATCAAGAAATTCTCACCTCTTTCAGAAATATGATGCTGCCGAGGTTTGACATCGTTAGGTGTCTCTAAGTTGCAACCACCCTCAACGTTTGAAACTTTCTGAGGTGAATCGTGACAGGAGAGACCATACTCCGGGTCTGTATTTTCAACCTCTGGGGCAGTCTTCTCAATCCAATCAAAATTTTCTAGGACGTGCATCTCATTTGTCTCAGTGGAAGTTCGGCCTGTACCACTTTTTTCACTCTGCATCTTTTCGTTAACATCATTTGTGCCACCAACAATGTTGAATTCATTTGCTTTGGCAGAAATGCTCAGGTCCAGTAGGTCAATTTGAGATGGCGTGACAGTGCAACTAGGCACATCTTTCTCGATGCTGTCATCCACAGATGAACAGGGATTTGCTGTAGTAATAGCTGCAACATAAACAGGTACAACTTTGGCACCAACAGCAGGTTCAATAGCACTTGATATTGCTTGGATGTCTCCCTCTGCAAAATGCTCATCAAATTTCAGTCCACAAACAATGACTTAGTAGGGCACATAATAAATAAAAGGTATCCAGGAAAATGTTTTTAGGTTAATAATGTATTAGTTGACTATGAAATAATATGCTGGTTGTCCAACTGCACGTGCCAGTAAACTATCAGCATAATGAACATAGTATCATTATTGGGTAACTAATGTACTTTTTTTTCCAGAAAATAGGCCCATAGGGTACAATAATTTGTAAATTGTGGCCTACCTAAAACTAGAGTACAATACATAGATAAACAACTTCTGCCTCTTACCAAACTAATTGCTAATCTTTATAATAAAAATCAATATCAATGTGAAATGCAGAACATCACAAAACTCTCACCTGTATTAGGAAAATGATGTTGATTAACATTCTCTATCCCTTTGGAGATTGCTAGATGATCTGCTGTTTCAGAAATATAGACAAGTTGCTGTTCAGGTTCGCCCTCAACGTTTGGAACTTTCTCAAGTGAATCATGACAGGAGAGACCAAACTCTGGGTCTGTCTTCCCAACCTCCGGGGCTGTCATCTCAACCTTCGAGGCTGTCTTCTCAACCTCCAGGGCTCTTGTCACAACCTCCAGGGCTGTCTTCTCAGCTTTCTCTACAGTCCTGGACACCTTAGCATTACCTTGATATTCATCTCTCATTTGATCGGGCACACTGTCCAGACTATCAACTATCAACTTATCCGACATAGCTTTTGTCACTAACATTAACCAATAGTTCACTTTTTCAACCCATGCCTTCTTAACTCTTGGTAATTCTTCTTCTGAACCCCCATATTTGAGAAACCGCAGGTAGCATTCTCTGTTATCATGAATAAATGAAAGATAATCACGAACTGCCACTATCAGTAGTTTGTCCTGGCTATGAATAGATTGCTCCCATGTATATGAATCCACACGTTTTTCAATCTTAGCAGCCTTTTCTGCTAGATCACTTGGTAGCAACTGTACCAGAGGAAGCAACATTTCAGTTCATATTTTAACAATGAAGACTCAACTTTAAGTAAATGAATTCAAAATATTCACAACCTCGGAGTAATCAAATTGGAGTATAGATTCAGGAACAAGGATCTGTCCAATCACTTTTGCATAAACCACATCATCTTTAATTAATTCACCAATCTCAAAAATGTGATGATCAAACGTCTTCCGGAAGATGATAGGCAAATGTGATGAAATCCAGTCAAGATGTGCCAAGTAAGCAAGAAAGTATACAAACTTTCTATCTATCTGAAATAAATAAATAAATATATATTAGCATTCTTTCCAAACAAATTTGCAGACTTGCCCTAAAAAAACATTTTTGCAGACTATGGAAGTATTTGTTAGTGAAATTTACAGAATCAGACCACTAATGTAAAGATGTGTCTTTTGCACTAAAACTGAAACTGCATAAAACTTGTTTGTTTAGCATCTAATTTCCCTGCAGCTCGTAGGGGCATTGGAAAAATAAATGATTCATTATGTTCTCCTAGACTATAATAGATGCGACTTTATAAGAGTGCTCAAGAAAGCTGATGATTCTACTGAGAAAACCAATCAGACTCCCATGGATTTGAGACTACCCATACAGGCTTTGAAGCATCAACCTGTACCCAGCGTCCCAGATACAGACAATTCCAAATGAGATGGTTATTTACGCAAAAATGTGCAAACTAATATTAGTTTCAGAGGTTGAATTGCTTATGCTTTCTCTGATGCTTTTATGCCGCCTTATGATGGCCTGGGATTGTTTAAATGCTAGGAAGTTCTGGTGTAAGTTGTGTGCTCAAAATATTTATGCTTGTCACCCTGTCATATGGTGTAAAATACACAACTATATTGCTATATAGAGTAGATAACAGTGGTGCGGTAACAAGGGAGAATAAGTACCTGTTCTGGTGACACACTAACCCCATATGATTTTAAGGCATTTTGCAATCCCTTGCTCATTGGGAGATAATACTCTGGAGTTAAATTGTTCTTCTCTTGGGGAATAAATTCATGCAGGACATTCTTTAGGCCCCACATCAAATCACCAAGACTATCATCATCATTTGAAAATTTTGAGCAACATTTGACATTCTGAAAACAATACACATTAGAATTCATGCTGCAATGATCATTTAACATAAATGTAACAACTAAGGGAGTATACTAACAAGCTTTTCCTCAATAACAGATTTAAGAGCATCATCTTGAACAATCAATTTAGTGTTATGCGCACAAAACTTTTGGATAAGGCTGCTCAGCTCCTGGCCAGGACCATTATAACTGTTCCGGGCAATAGATTTGTCATGAACATTTACAAAACCAAGGGCTAATACAACCTGACAGACATGATAACATAATGTTAGAAAACCCCGCAGCAGTAAAAAAAAAATGTAAGAATGCAGTACAGCATGAAGAATAACATCAAACGAGAACACAAAATAACAAAGTAACATAACATATTAAATTTCAAAAATAGGAGGACATCACGTGGAAATATAGAAAAGAACAAACTTTGTGTATATCCAATAAGTAGGTCAAAGGAGGCTATGCTCAGGGCAGCACCACCTGCAGACTCACTAGCCAATGTATCCCACCGGTCCCCATAAGGCCTTGTTCGGTTAATCCATTCCCCGAGGGGATTGAGGGGGTTTGAAAGGGATCCAAGGGAATTCTGATTTGTTGGGGATTTAATCCCTGTCAATCCCTTTCAAATCCCTTCCAACCAAACAAGCCCTAATAGTCCATCAGCTACTACGTGCTATGTGCCCTACAACCGCAAGCACAGAACAAACAAATATCATTTCAAACTCTGCTTACGATGATTTCGAACTCTGCTTACGATGTAGTGTGAACTGTGAAACTACCTATGTTTATCTCAACACAAAGCAGGTCCCAAGCCCAGGTAAAGGAAAAGAAAAAAAAACAGCCATTATGATTGGAGGTAGAATTCCATTTCTAAATGTGTGGAATGCGTTTTGGCCAACCTATTTGCACCCTACTAGGCGCTAGATGGAAATAATAGTGTTGGTACCAGTGTTAACCACCTAGCCCTTCTAGCAATATCCAATTTGCAGATTAGAACATATGATCCGGTGGCTAAGTGGACAAAAACTGCAGCAAACAAGGCCACCAGACCCTCTGATGGGATTAAACAACCAAGAAGGGAGGGCATATTATTGAACACAATCCTTTTATATAGTCCCATAAAGATTGGGTTGTTTCAATTACGCAATTAACAAATTAGTATGGAAAGAAGCAACTAATATGTGCACGGATTTATGTTCTGTACCTCACGTGCTTCCATTTCATCGGAAAACCGTGCCCATACAAGCTGCAAAGATTGGAGAGAGAAAATTTATATCACTGAGTCACCAAAAAGAATTGAAGATGGATGGGTGCAGAACAAGTACCCCAGGTCGTCTAAACACATCCTCATTAATATCAAAAATAGCAAAACCTGAAGGCGTCTCAAGCAGTGTCCTCCTAAAAGTTGAACGCTCCAAATTTGTAGGTTTTCTGCCAGTGCAAATCAATACAAAAGCAAAAACTGATGTTGTGGGATGAAACAAAAGATGACTATTTGTGCAGTCTTTGGTCCTAAGAAACATGTCCCGGTAAATGACAAATGCATGCATCACAAACCTCATAAGTCGTTCATAATAACCATCTTTGTGCACCATCTCTTTACTAAGTAGTTCTGCTTCCATAAGCTTGACACGGATCATAATGCCATCTCTTTGTTTAGGAACAGACAAAAGGGTACTAAGAGCTCCCATAATGTTTTCCCTATCGGGCATGGTAAGCTGTTCATCTCGATATTTAGTTGCAGATTCATTTGCTTCTTGGATCTTCAGTGCTAAGTCAGGTGAAAACATCTATACCAACAATTATTAATGTAAGTGAATGACAAGTTTATGGCATCTATTCAAATATTCATATTATGGTGCCAATATTTGATGAGCATGTACCTTACAGAAATCATATTCTGGTGCCAACTCAGGGACAAGAATCCTTGCAAGGACTCTGGCATACATCCAGTTATTCTCAATATGTTTACCAATTCCACAAACATGATCATCATATGACTCCCTCAATATCCTGGGAACTTGCTTTAAAGTTATGTTGAGATAGTGCAATAAGCCAATTTGTGATATGAAATCTGCACTCAGCTGAAATAATAAATAGAGAAGAATCAAATAATTATATTCCTCAATTATATGAATTAAGACGGCTGTTCTACATATACTAATTTGAGTTGAATAGTTTTTTGTGTGTGTTGGGGGTGGGGGGTGGGTGTGTGAGAGTTACCATTGTTGGCGAGACATTGATCAAATGATCTTGTAAGCAATGTTTCAATCCCTTGCTCACTGGGAGACGGTACTCTCTCGTTATGTTGTCCTTTTCTTGGGGTATAAACCCATGAAGGACATTCTTTATTCCCCATATGAGTTCATCAACAACATTTTGGTCGTAGGAACACTTGACATCCTGAAACCACAGAGTCAGCATGGAACACGGATCATTTGGCATAACGAAACAATTGAGAGAATACACTGACCAGTTTTTTCTCAATATGGGATTGAAGATAAGCACTCTGAACTAATAGATGCTTTGAACCCTTGCAATATTTTTGAATTAGCCGGATGAGTTCTTTGCTAGGACGTGTCTGTCCATCCCAAGCAATACTTTTGTCATCGAACTTCACAAAGCCAAGGGCAAACATAACCTGTCCAAGCAGCAAAAAAAAATAACAAATGTAAAGCAAAAAAAAAATAGTGGTCATAGAAAACAAACATATCCAGAATTTCAGATCATACATTTAACGCAGTAGCTACATCCCTAAAATACACCCAGGTATCCTGCAAAGAGAAATGATAAGACATGTGTATATTTATCACTAGTTGCAAGGTCCAAAGGAAAAAGGAAATAGCAAAATATCTGTAGAAAAGAAAGAGAATTGGACGAGTACATCAACTTCTTTGAGTGCATCTTCTTCAACATCGAACAACGCGAAGCCTGAGGGTGTCTCCAGCAGTGTTCTCCTCCGCGTAGGATTGATATACGCATATTCAGTGGCGTCCTGCGGCATGTTCCCTGCCAGTACGAAGCAATACAAATGCAGAAACTGATCGTGTGTGAGGATTAACGAAAAGAGTGCTGTGGACTTGAATGTTTCCCAAGCTAATGGACAGTAAATCTAAGAACAACAAACAAAGCATAGTAGACCTGTGCCTATATTTGCTTTTAACCTCTAAAAAATGGTCAAATTTTGATTTAATAACAGAAGTGAATCATGCAACATTGAAACTGATAGAAACATTGCAAGGACAAACCCCTTCCCGTAAAACAATGTTAAAGGTCAAAAATGGAATCTTTAAAAAATGTTATAGGTCAAGAATGGAAACTTTAAGCACAGGGCAAGGGGGATGGCATCTCTATAAGAGGAAAAGAAGTTAACTTCCTATTAGACATGCCTAAACCATCCTTTTGTTAAGAAGATAAAGGCTGCAGAGAGACAATTTACAAAAATATAATGTTGAATGTTTTTAGCTTTGAATCTACATTTGGCCCCCATTCTTATCTAACCCCACTTTGTATAGCTGTTCATTAACATGTATTGAATATTTGAATGTCCTTGAAAAGGTCTAAACATACCCTGCCAATCAATGTAAGTTTTGCCAGCCAATAAGTACATGTGGTGGCAGGAACAAGTGTTGGAAGGAACGCTTCATCCTTCTTTGGGGGTTGAACATCAGTACTAAACTATGAATTGATTTTCTTTCTTTCATGTTTTAAAGTGAAATATGTTTATTGTCATGGTCAGAACATTGAACCATTTTGAAGTGGTTGTATTTTCATGACTCAAATTTGAACTAAATACTTGGATTCCTATCCAAATCACTTATCCCCAAATCCAAGGACTTTTCTTTCGCAGAGCGGACAGGAATCAACAAACATAACACTCAAGAGCTCCGCGCAGAGACCAAACCTAGGACTAAAGAGCATATGGACTGTACTTACCCTTCTTCCCAAGGCAGCTGTGCCCGGTGGACGGCGGCTGCTGTACTTCTCAGAGAGGGGCTGAGACCAAGGGGCCAGCGACACCTGCTTGGGTGGGGGTGGGGAGTGGCGGTGCCTAGGCGGACGCGGTGAACGGCATCTTGTTTAAGTGCGAGGACGGAACCACTAGGGTTCCATGGGGACCGGACGATTCGAGCCCCAGGGGATGAAGCTAGGGTTACACTGCAGGATAATAGGAGATGAAATCGATTGATAAAAGAAAGGGTTGGAGTAAGATCGAAAACTACCGTGATGGTGACCAGCGGGATTCACCGTCTCCGGCGACGGGCGATGTGATACGAGCAGTAGAGCAGAAAGGAGTCGGGCGGGGCTCAGGGCAACAATGAGGAGGGAAGGTGACCGGGTACGGGGTAGATACACTTGAGGCCCGTCGATGGCCAGGAGCGAGGTGAGCGACCGCTCTGGGCCCAAAAATGGAGGGGCCCCAGGTTAGACAGCCCAACAACGAAGGCCCAAATTGGATCTTCTGGGCATACAGCACTCTTGGATGCGCGCCGTCGGTAGCCGAACCAAAATTTGGCCGTTGACCCTTGACCGTGGACGACATTGCTGTTTGGATGGCGGCCGCGAATTGAGCTGTCCTGGTTCCTGCCTATTCCTTCCGTCCCAAAATTTTTTTAAATTTGACTAGATTTATACAAAATAATATAACATTTATAGTTCAAAATAAATATCATTAGATTGATCATGAAATATATTTTTCATACTAAATCCATTCAAAAATGTAAATTTAGTAAGTTCTTGTATAAACTTGGTCAAACTTAAAATTGTTGAATTCTCGGGAAGTGAGAGTTTTATTCTTTTTGGGACGGAAACAGTACATCTCAAGATTCATTTTTGCACCTCATTTCGGTCGATTCTGGACAGCCAAATTGGCAACCAAATTTTGGTCGGCCGATGCTTTGTCTTGGCCGGCAGTGGCACTCGTCCAAACAGAGACCGACAAGGCCGATTCAGGGTGTGTTTGATTGCGTTGTAGCTGTGAGAAAAATTGTTGTGGGCGGTGAGATGTGAAAAAAAACTGTTGTGAGTTGTCAGCTATGAGAATACTAAAAGCCGTTTGGTGAAACAGCTGTGACTTTTTGGAAGCACATATGAGCAGACCCACATGTCATTCACGTTCAACCCTCTCCCTCTCTCACTGACATTTGGGCCCCATAGTCTGTGACTTTTTTCCTTTTTTTTCTATCATCTTATCCTCTCCGTTACCTCTTGCAGCTAGCAAGCGGTAGCCGGCGGCGTGGCTCGCCGGTGTAGGGGGGCGAGGGGCGCCACCGCCGCGCATGGAGGGCGAGCTCGCTTCCGCGCCGGAGGAGCTGCCTGCTCGCCCGGTGGATCTCGCCCTCAGGAGCGGGAGAGGAAGGGGCACCGCAGGGAGAGACGGAGAAGCTCCTGCATGCCCGGTGAGGCTCAACCGCGTAGCTCCCGTGCGGCATGGCTAGGAGGCGGAGTGCTGCCGGTCGGGGGAGGAGCTCCACTCACCAGCGAGTTCCTCTGCTGCAGTGCTGCCGACCCGAGCTCGTCGCGGGGAGGGGCTGCCGGAGTCGCGGGGAGGGTTGGGTAGCCAGGCAAGGACGGGACCCGTGCGCCGTCGTCGCCCTCCTCTGTCACCGGGGTGGGAGGGTGTCGCCGATGGGAGACAAGGTAAAAGCGAAACGAATCAGTACAACTAACCAGTGACAGTTGGTAAATAATGCGAACTTATCGATTCACAGCTGCGAAAAGCAGGTCGCATTCAGCTATGAGAAATGTACTACGAGAAAGCCGACTGTAAGAGAAAGCTGCCCATTTGGTTTGGCTTCCTACTTTTTTTTTGGAAACCCCTAAAAGCCAAACCAAAGGTACCCGCAGAGAGTCGGAGCCAGACAGCCAGTCCCGGACCCTCACATATACCAATCGCGAGCCACCAAAGCTGCAAAGTCGAAACTCGATTTAGGGAACCAAGCGCAGGTTGGATTCCTCCTGTTGATTTCTCAAAGATCAATGTTGACGCGACTTTGTCCAAGAATACAGAAACTGTTTCTGTTGCTGCTGTTGCCTGTGATGCATATCAGGCTGTTTCCTGGGTGCATCAACATTGGTTATAACAAGTATCCTAGACCCGGATTGCAAGTGATGGCTTGTAGGGAGGGACTGGATCTAGCAAGCGACCTCCTCCTTCACAAAGTCCAAATGGCGAGCGATTGTCTAAACGCAGTCAGAGCATCTTCAACAGATTGAAGAAACCATTTTTGGTTAAAGAGGATTGAGATAAAAAAAAAACTCCCTCCAACAGATGTCTTTACTAATCCCCTTTCCCTTTAATTTTTTCTCAATCCCCTTTATCCCTTCCCCTCTCCCCTTTAGAAAGGGGATTCAATCCCTCTCCCCTTTTCTTCCCTTTCGCTGCAACCACACGATCTTCTTGGTCACGAGCGTCTCAGGTCGTTTGATCCACGAGCTTCCCCGACGTCCACAACGGCACCGAGCGCCGGCCGCAGCGAGCAC
>CM014275.1:9457795-9483673 GCA_004135705.1 Alloteropsis semialata
TGTTTATATAATTGTTGACACCAGATTTTGACTCGATTGGTGTAAAAGAAATATTATCTTAATGAACGCCAAAAAAGGGCTAAAGCCGAGTCCGATTCTGACTTGAAGGTCTCCGATTCCGATCGGGAATTGTCCGATGGAGTCCTGGTCGGACACGGGGACAAGAAGGACGGAGTGTCCGCGACTCTAAAGGATGGATGCGTTTAGAAGCTTCTTCAAAGCCCGATTGTGCGACAGTTGTAATATTTTTGGTAGTTTAGATTAGTTTGCTTTAAATAAATTAGAAATAGTGTCGTGTCCGGCAAGGATTAGCTTGGTTTTTAGGGTATAAATATAAACCCTGCATCATTGTAAAAAAACATTATCACAACCATCAATACAAACACAACTTCTGGCCCTCGTGCCAACAATCCTTTTTCGTCGAGTTCTTCGGCAAGCAGGGCCAACAATCCTTTTTCGTCGAGTTCTTCGGCAAGCAGGGCCGAATCATCTTGACTTCCGGTTTGTTTGTAAGTTCGATATCTATGGAATTAATTTAAGCTTTAGATTGAGGCGTATTGCCCTTCTTCGTTTAGTTAATTGACCAATTTATCGAGTCGCTCTAGGCTTTAGATTGAGGCGTATCGCCCTTCTTCGTTTAGATCGCTCATCTTTTACCGTATCTTGTTATTTTATCTAATTGACTTATATTTGATTTAAGATATATTCATTCTATTGTTTTTTGCGTCTTATAATAGATCTGTTCATATTACTTATATACCTGATTTAGATTTAGTTATCAAGTTACAATAAATCTAGCTTGAACTGATCCTTTAATATACATTGATCTATCAGAGTAAATAAGCTAAATCAATGTCCTGCTAGCAACGCTATCTCAAAATCGATCTGATTGTTAGTGACACGAGATTTAGTTTATTTAATACCTTTGAAAATATGCATAATAAAGAATGAGTTTAAGTCAGGTTTATGTCCGATTCGACTTTCATAGTCGATGGCTTATTTTAATATATTTCATATTATCACGAATCGGACTGAAGGCCGATGGTTCATGCTTGCATCGAACTTCTTCCTACGCTAATCCAATCGCTGGAACGAATCAGAGCTTTGGCCGATGAGTTGCTTTTGGTTTACTGATTAAAATGTACCTTGTCAATTTCAGGTCAAATTGACTGGCATGCCATGAACCTTAAGATTTTGGACGTGCACTGAAGTGAAGCAAATCTTGCAGGCCACAGTGTTAAAATTCTGAGAGTCAACGCTTGACTTTTTAGACGTCAACACATTTTGGCATGCCTAGTGGGACAATAAAGCTTCTGCAATGGCACCTCCTGGGGACAAAGGTGAGGTCACCACCGTCACGATGGACGACCTCAGTGATGAACAAAAGAAGCTCGTGGAAGCGCAACTTGAAGAATTCAGGAATTTGTGCCTCGATTCATTCAGCAAGACCCGCAACGCTGTGATCAAGAAAAATCAGTTTTCTGTTCCCAAGTAAGCATTTGATAGGATTATTACAGATGAAAGACAATTCTTTCAAGATTACATAGATGTTGGAACGAGTCATACAATGATTAACCAATCTGGAATATTGGTTAACACGGTGGTAGAATTGATCGCCAAGTTACTGTATGAAGCAGTACTAAAAGATGTCCAGAAAGGACCTGCTTATTTTGACGCCAGCGCTTCTGCAGTAAAGGATCTTAAGAAAAATATTGTACAGATCAGTTCATCTACATCACCAGAGACATATCCTGAGCTATATGAAACTCCTAAAACAAAGAAATCAAAAGCGAAGGTGGGGGATGAAGGTGAAGAAGAAGAGGAAGAGGACCAGGATCCAAGAAATTCCGGGGTAGCTCAACACATAGATCAATTTGGCCGTCGGATCCCTGTAGTTAATGGTAAAATGGTGTATCCCTCTTATTTCAACACTAAAAACCCACCAAGGAATAGGGGAGCTGATTATCGGGAACACTCGGTCGGACCTGTTGAAACACTAGTTATAGTAACGCCGACTCGTGCTCCGATTGTTGACGCTCGTTAGCGACACACTTTTAGTGCTATTTATAACTCAGCTTACTATAACTAGCACAATAGAGAACTCAGCTTTCTATAACTCAAACTTAAATACTAGTTGAATCCCGGATACTTACTGAGTAGCTTGCATCCGCAGAGATACAGGTGGAGGGTCGCCGACACGCCGGGACTCCTCCAGACTCTCCATATTTCTACTCTAGATATGAGGAGGGCTTCGCCTTGGATCTTCACTTCATCTCGATGATGCTCAGCCCTGCCCCGAGTCCAGATATTTATAGCTTGAAGAGGTGGTTTAGAGTCGGTGTGCAGTGGTTGGGACGGTTTGGAGGTGGGCCCAGGTCGGCCGACCTGGGGGGATCGGTCGACCGTTGGATCCACCGTCCTAGGTCGTGCACGGTGTTGATCTTCTCCTGGAGGCGGTTTGCAGACACATGTCAAAGGGGGACTGATTCCGGTGCGCGCCCAAGTCGACCGACCTTGGGTAACCGCTCTTAGGGCCCACTTTGCTCTGAGTGGCTGACATGTGGGTCCTCAAGTCGGTTCCAGGTGGGTATGTTTGACATGAGTACATCTGGTTTCAAGTGTGGGCCCTTCAATCCATGTGATGTTAATCTTGAGCCCTTGATGCAGACCGACGTTGATTCAATGGTTGGGATGATCTCCAGGTGTGCTTTCCTGCATGAGTGGAGTTTGGACCGAGTTGGGCCTAAGCCTAGGTCGGGCGACCTGAGGAGGTCGGGCGACCTGGCCCTGGGCCCACTTTGGTTCTACTTTTGCCATTATGTCCCTGCAAGCACATATACACCAAAACTAGTGGAATTTGTTAGTTTATAACCCTATGTTTATTTGTTTTATTATCCTTTTGTATCCTTGTTGGCCATAATATTTTATCATTAAGGATCGCCAACAAACTCCCCCACACTTATCCTTTACTCGTCCTCGAGTAAAGTCTAAGCTTCATCATGAAAATTATAACAAACATATAGGTTATTCCCGAACATTTAGACTTAGTGGAATTCTATGAGTGGCTAACATATCTTCTTGAGTTATTGCAGAAAGGAACAGCCTTTTCTACGACATGATACATTTTACTTTCAAGTACTTGGGTTTTCAGAATTTTTACAAAGAAAACCTATGCCTTGCTCCTCAAAGAGTTTCTCTCTTGGATAAACAAGGTGGTTGAGCAACACTCAAATTCTCCAAAATCAAACTTTATATGTGGAGCTCTCAAGATACATACCTTATTTCACTTGTGTTGTCATTGTTGACATCAGCGGTGGCAAACAGAAAGTCCACAAGCGCACGACTGTCGTAGTAGCTTTCACCTGTGAGTAAACCAGGTATCGAATCCACGGGGAACGTAAAGGACTGTCTAATCACTAAAACTGAACCGGATTGATCGAGTGTATATAAAGGCTGGGTAGAGAGGATAACTTAGCACTAAGGCTGATTATATCAAAGGGAATTCTCCTATGCTTGCTTTGGGCACCGGGGTATCCTAGACCTCTAAGAAATTGCCGGCCAACAGCTCTACGCCATACCCGAACGTGGAGGATTACAAAGGACGGACAGGGCTGTCACCACCTGCCGCCTACCTCTTCTAATCCGTGGGCCTACGAGGCAAACGAGGGCAGATATACACCTAAGCACCACGCCTAAGATAATATCGGCTATCCTAACCTTGATCAGAGATTAGAATACTTTATGAATAAAGCAACGAACCCACAAGCACAATAGAGAACTCAGCTTTTCTATAACTCAGACTTGAATACTAGTTGAATCCCGGATACTTACTGAGTAGCTCGCATCCGTCGAGGTACAGGTGGAGGGTCGCCGACACACCGGGACTCCTCCAGACTCTCCCTCACTCTCGCCCTATTTCTACTCTGGATATGAGGAGGGCTTCGCCTTGGATCTTCACTTCATCTCGATGATGCTTAGCCTTGCCCCGAGTCTAGCTATTTATAGCTTGGAGAGGTGGTTTGGAGTCAGTTTGCAGAGGTTGAGGCGGTCCAGAGGTGGGCCCAGGTCGGCCGACTAGGGGGGATCGGCCGACCGTCAGATTCACCGACGTAGATGATCCATGGTACAGATGGGCTCCTGGAGGCGGTTGACAGTTGCTCGTGAAGGCGGTGGCGAAATGGTCGCGCGGCCAGGTCGGCCGACCTGGCTCGGTCGGCCGACCCAGGGCTGTGGCCCCTCAGCCCCACTCTGTCAAGGTCACTCTCCTGTGGGCCCCATGGTCGGTTTCCGGTGGGTAATGTCGAAGATATGTCGGTTAAGTCAGGGATGTGGGCCCATGGATCCAAGTGATTGCCACGTGGCCCAATCCCATCTCTTCAATTCCACCGACCTGATCTCAACGTCCCTGATCACTCTCAAGTGTGCTTCTATTGATGGGCTAAGGTTAGACCTCCCTGGGCCTGGGCCCAGGTCGGCCGACCAGGAGAGATCGGGCGACCTGGCCCTGGGCCCAATTTAGTCCTTCTTTTGTCACTTTGTTCCTGTAAGCACATATGCACCAAAACTTGTGGAATTCATTAGTAAATAACCCTATGTCTATTTGTTTTATCATTCTTTTGTATCTTTGTTGGCAATAATATTTTGTCATTAAGAACCGCCAACAAGCTCCCCCACACTTATCCTTTACTCGCCCTCGAGTAAAGTCTAAGCTTCATCATGGAAATCATAAACAAACATATAGGTTATTCCCAAACATTTAGGCTTAATGGAATTATATAAGTGGCTAACATGTCTTCTTGGGTTATTGCAGGAGGGAACAGCTTCTTATATGACATGATACATTTTACATCTCAAGTACTTGGGTTTTTAGAATTTTGCAAAAGAAAAACCAATGCCTTGCTCCTCAAAGAGTTGTCTCTCTAATTCATGGTGGTTGGACAACACTCAAACTCTCCAAAATAGAACTTTATATGTGGAGCTCTCAAGATACATATCTTAATTCACTTGTGTTGTCATTCCAAGGATTGGATCCAAGTCAGAGACAAATCATGTAATCAAGTCAAAATGTGCAAGTGTATGATATAAGTAGTACTCCTTTATCTTGACCTTTCTTCCCCCCCTTTTTCTTTTCTTTTTGGATATGGGCTATTGCACTTTCTCCCCTTTTTTTTAAGCTCTATGCTTCTTAGCATGAGTTTCTCTCTTTTTTTTAGCACATATAGCCCATACCTTCTTTCCATCTTAATTCTTTGAGAAGAAAGCCATTTTAGGAGTATTTATTCATGAACATAAAGGCATGTTTTGCTTCACCCTTAGTGTAAGGGTTTAGCTCTCTATGGTGGAGTGTACGTGATCTTGACTTTAAAAACATGAAGTATATCTACTAAGGGTCACAAAACTTGGAACAACTCAAAGCTCAAAGGGTATGCACGATATATGTGATTGGTTGTCTCTCAAACCCATGAGGAGATAGCATGGTTAAAAGTTTTAAAAACTTTTTCATAAATTCCAAGTACTCAAGTAAGTAAAAGCATCTTTCATATTAAAGCCATATCTCTAAATGCAATAACTTAGATGACATGAGTTCCTATAAGAATGAAGATTTCCACAAGCCAAAAGGTACAGGGAATAAAATATATGTAAGTTAATATTCTCCATGTGATGGGAGGATGCAAAAAGGGTTAATTTAATTAAGTTCAGAATTCCATGATCAGGTTCTGCAAGTATTCAACTGAAACAGAGGTTAGGATGATCAAACCAGCGTGCATAAAAAAGAAGAAGCGAGGTGGGACCCAGGCCAGGTCGGTCGATCTGGATAGGTTGGGCGACCTGGGGGAGACCTCTCTGGTTCATCCCTTTCGTGTGCTGTTCTGTTGCGTTCTGATATGCTCTGTTTCGCATTGGATCACTCTGTTTCCCGTTGCAAGTCTCCCCCACACTTGTACCTTTCATTCAAAACAAGTGGAAACAAAAAGAAGACACAATCCTAATACACTAAACATTTTATTTTATTCATAACTCAGAGGCACATTACATAATAAACAAATGAAATAAATGAAACAATTGAATGAAAGGAAAGAGACTAATGTGCCTATCCTAAACCAAAGCCTAGGGTGCCTATGGTGCATTATAGAGATTCTCATCCCCTGCAGCTTTGGCATAGCACTTAAGCTTCACGACTGTTGATCTACGTAACATATCAAAGTCGTCTTGAAGGTTAATGCGCTCAAGTCGCTCTTCGGCGAACTTCTTCTCCAACTTTGCATAGTTGCGACCGAGTTGATTAATCAACTCTAGCAACTCAGCATTGGAGGGAGCCTTGGGGGCCTTCTCATCATCACTCTCATAATGGCCCACAGGCCTGCGAATTGGAGGAGGCTTGATGTGCCTCTTGATCTTACCGGCGGGTGAAGATTCCACCGACTCCTCCAATTCCTTCCTCTCCTCAGGTGTGAGGGGAGGGAACAGCCCCTTTCCATAGCCACCCCCGGGTTTCCTTTCCCCAAAAACCCGAAAACGTGGCTCTGGGGTGCTAGCAGGAGAGTAGATGGACACATCGGACGTATAGTGATACGCCACGACGTCCTCCCACTTGTTCCTGACCACTTCCTTCAACTTCTCCCCTGGTTGAAGCGTGGGGAGTCCATCCCCCTTGATTGGAGCGGCCGCCGGCGTCTTCTTTGGAGTTAATTGCCCCGTCGTTGGCCGTCTGTACGGGCTTGATGCCCATGCATCACGCCTCTGGGTCCTCCTCGGAGACTGAGACCGTGCCGCCGAGCGAGACCGCGAGGGGCCACCAGGGCCGATCGGCCGACCAAGGCCGTCGGCCGACCCCCTGGTGCGCCCTCTCGTGTCCTCCTCTGGTGGGAGGCTGGCCAGTGGGGAGACGACCTCAGCCATGGTCTGCTCCAGGTTGATGGGCACCAGTTGATTGGCCGGAGTGGGCTCTCCTTCCAGATCGAAGGTCGATCGGGATTTGGGGTGGCTCTTTCCGGCCATTGTTGGGGATTTGGAAGGTGTGGCTTGGTGATTTCAGAATGGGAGCGAGAAAGAACTCAGATGAGAGAGAAGAAGAGGATGGGTGAAAATTTAAAGAAAGGCTAACCCTCTTCTCGGATCCATCAGAGGTTGAATCGCTCATCCACCGCAGAACGGCTTCAGAGACGTTAGAGTAGAACGTTGGCAAAAGATAGGGCTGATCGGGCTCAGTGGCACGTTGTCGGGGATAGACCCCCAGGGGTACCCAGAAGGCGGATTGGCCCAACCAGCAAGAGGCGGCCCAATCCGAGTGCTATCAGGCCGGGTTGTTAGACTGGATGGCCCACCACTCGGTAGGCCCACCAGTCGGACAAACCGGGTTGGGTACGACAGCGCGCGGGACAAGAAAGGAGACGGCGTGCTTCGCAAGAAGATCGGAGATCAAGATAAACTAGTCGGAATTCTAGGAAAAGATATCTGTAATCGTTATAGGATCGAATCCTTGTATTCCGGGTAGGTTACGATCTCTAGCCGACTTGTAACTCAAGGCAACCGGACTATATAAGGTGCCTTGGGACCCCCCTCCAAATGACTACAGAACCCAACTATGGAGATCCTTCAGGATCTTCATACACAGCAATCCATACACCCAACACAGGACGTAGGGTATTACGTCATCTTGATGGCCCGAACCTGTTCAATCCTTGCGTCTTGTGTTACCATCGACTTGTGATCCTCGATCTGTCTCTCAACAAATCAACCACGCAGACTACCCTGTGTGGACTGCCGGGTCCATAAATCTGACAGTTAGCGCGCTAGGTAGGGGCTGATCGACGAGATCAATCTGCAAGCTCAATGGCATCTACTCCCGCCGTCATCATGCCGGCATCCGCCAAGATTTCCATCGCTGAGGGGGCCATGTTCTTCTTCGGATCCATGGTCTTCATCGCTGGACCCAAGGGAGAGCTCTCCTTCAGTCGTGACGCTACCCCGGAGGAGACCGCGCCACGACTCGACGCTACTCCGGACGGGGTCATCACTGTCACCACTCCGCCATCAACGATCGCCGACAACTCGACGATCGCGACGGTTGATGCCTCCCTCCCAGTCTCCGAGGGGAGCCCTCTTCCGCCTACACCGCCGACTGCTTCGTCTACTCCGCCTCCCCCACGCAGGCTCACGTGACACCCGAGGAACGAAGAAGACCATGGGCCGCACGCCAACGCGAGTTTGAGGCAGACATGGATCGAGCCATTGCCTCCGTCGGCGAGTGCATCGAACTGGCCGAATCCGCCCGCCAGGACGTCACTCCCCCAACACGATTCCCGTTCGGACTCAGGAACAGCGGGGTCGTGTACCAGGAAGCACTCGGCGAACGGCCGAACGCCGACTACTCTCCAGAAGCAAGCGGGACGGCCAACTCCGTCACGATCGTCCAGATTGAATCTGCTCCGAGCGTCACAGCAACGCGACCCCCTCGTCGTCAAGACGAGCCGGCTCCGCCCGAAGAGGAACCATCGCCGACTTTCCCGAAAGTCACGCGCATCCTCCCCCCAAACAAGAGGATCGTGCCTGTCAAACGGGAGACATTCATCTCCGACATATCCGTCGACGAAGCCATGGTCCAGGGGGAGGATCAAGCGCAGCGTGACGCCAGGATCAGGCGCAACGATGAGAAAAGGCAACGCCACGACGCACGACGAGACCGCCGAAACCCCAGGGCCACCCGTAACCTCAACGACGATTTCATCCAGGAAATCGGCGGCGTAGGCGTCTACGCCACTCCGTCAGCCAACCTCGCCGCCGTGCATCATGAACTGGAAGGGATCCCAGAAACTCTGGAGCTCAACCGCATCAAGACCAGGCTGACCGCAGCCGCAGGCATGATCAACGCCCAGAAGGCCGCCGCTTCTTCCTCTCGTCACTCCAGGTCAGCTAGCCGCCGTGAAGCCGAACAAGGCATAGTCAACCAGACCTCCGCGAACAACTTCGCAACTGCGACCTCCACAGAGATCTTGACGACCGCCATCGGCGAAGGGACGAGGAAGAACTCCGATGACGCGCCGAGTACAACCGCGAACACGGCGCCATGGGGCTGGACCGCGACACCCGCCTGCGTCGAGAACTGGAGGCCAATGAGGCCGCGCGCCGCCGCGAGTTCGATCGCAAGTACGGACCTCCACTCGAATAGCACAGGCCGCCATGGGCTCACACTCCTGAGGATCCCTCCGCTGATTCAGGACGTGAGAACGCCGAAAACTTCAACGACTGCGACGGCTTCCTAGCGTTCACCGCCCGAGTAAGATCCATTCGAATGCCTGCTAACTTTAAACCTACAGGCATAGAAAGGTATGATGGCAAGGCAGACCCTACGATGTGGCTTCGGATGTACAGCATCGCCATCCGCACGATGAATGGCGACCATGACTCCATGTGCGCCTACTTCCCGGTCGCCATGACCAAAGTGGGGCTAAGCTGGCTCCACAGCCTCGAGCCCGACTCCATCGACAACTGGGACACACTCTGCCGCAAGTTCAAGAGTTACTTCCAGGGCAGCTCCGTCCGGCCAGGCACAGCATGGGACTTGGGGAAGGTGAAGCAGAATCGCGGGGAAAGCCTCCGCGACTATTCCGACAGATACATGGAGAACTGCAACCTCGTCCCCGGCTGCTCCGAGTCCGAGATCATCCACTACTTCCTTGACGGCCTCGCCGAGTCGGTAGTCTTCGAGCGCCTCTGTGATGACCTGCCAAAGACCTCCGGCGAGTTCTTTGAGCGGGTAAACAAGCTGGCCAACGCCAAAGAAGCCACTCGACTCCACTACAACAAGAGAAGCACTCGGGATGACGATCGGCCGCCTCGCCGAGAAGACCGACCAAGGAAGGAGGACCCACGCTGAGCTCGGCCAGAACCGAGCAGAATGGGCGACCGAAAGTGCTCGGGAGATCGCACCATCGCCGCCATGGATCGCGGAGGCCCTCGCCCGCGGACCAACTTCAGCGCCGAGTTCGACAAGATGCTCCAAGGGCCCTGCCCCATACATAAGCAGTCCAAGCACCGTATGATCGACTGCATGGGACTCGCCGACGCCTACAAGAAGCAGGAAGGGACGCTGCCGCCATGCTACGATGACAAGGGCGACAAAAGGAAAGGGGCTCCAGCAAACCCTGCTTTCCCAAACGTCGAGAGGCAGGTGAACTTCATCCTCGGAGGACCGCCTCAGGTGGATGACAAGCGCCGGGAAAAGGTGCGTGACAGGGAGATATTCTCCTGCTACACATCACCGATCCAACCACTCCGCTGGTCGGAGCAGCCGATCACCTTCTCCAGGGAGGACCAATGGTTTCAGATCTCCGACGTTGGCTTGTACCCCTTGGTGCTTAGCCCAATCGTGAACAACGCTCGCCTCACCAAGGTACTCGTCGACGGCGGAAGTGGGCTCAACATCATCTTCGCCCAAACGCTGCGGGACATGGGCATCGGGCTCGACGCTTTGACCCCTTCCCCTCACCCATTTTACGGGTTGATTCCGGGCAAGGGCTCCAAACCACTCGGGCAAATGTCTCTCCCCGTAACCTTTAGCGATCAAAGTAACTTCCGAACCGAGTACCTCAACTTCTAGGTCGCCGACTGTTAGTTTTTTATACCGGCTAGCCTACTATGGGGTGTCCCTAAGTAGTCGAGTTGTTCGTGAGGGCCTCACCGGAACCAGAAGCACGATGGTGAACATGAGACGATTTATACAGGTTCAGGCTGTCTCAAGTAGAGAGCGTAATACCCTACATCTTGTATGGTTGATCTTCTCGTATTGATGGCTATGATTTTTACAAGGGGTCCCTGCTTCACCTTATACACTCGGGAGACAGGGTCTACAAGGCAAGAAATACAAACTCCTAGTCGGATACAATACGCAGAGACCAAACATGAGTAGGCCGGGTTGTTTCCTAGTACTCGACTAGTTTTCTTAAGCTGTACGCTCCTTCCTTGTATTAGTCAGAGTTGCCGGCCCAATTTACTAGCGGGACTGTGGCCCATGAGGACTCCCATGGATCTTGGACCGTCAAGCCCCCGAGCGTCTTCATGTCTTCACGCCTGCCGGGTTGTTTCTCAACAGTTTCAGCATCAGCCGAGTTGTTTCCTCGTCGTCTTGCTTGTTGAAAACCTTCAGAAGTGAACATGATGTGCTTCTTTGCCGACTTCTTTTGCAGCCAGCCCCCGGGCCTTGGTTCATGAACCAAGATTGATGCAAAAACTTCCCCATTTACTATAATGGTGTCCAGCTTTTGAAAAAAGATGGACCCATTATGGGTCGCCCGTCCCAAGGTCGATTGCCTTGATTGGAACTTCCTAGGAGGGCTTCATGTTTGACACGGCTGGCTTTTTCGTTGGGATGTCCAACTCAGCCTCGCCGAGTTGTTTCGCCATAGCTGCTACGATTGCTGCCTGGCTCGGTTGCTGCATGCTTGCAGCAATCGTCACTGCCTCGGTGTCGCAATCGTAAGAGGTCTTCAGGTTGCCCTTTAGGGATAGAATCCCCTTAGGGCCTGGCATCTTCAGGACGAGGTAGATGTAATGTGGGATCGCCATGAATTTCGCCAGAGCAGGTCTTCCCAGGATCGCGTGGTACAATGATTCGAAGTTGGCGACCTCGAATGTGATGTACTAGGTCCTGTAGTTGGCCTCGGTACCAAATGTAACTGAAAGTGATACCTGGCCGAGGGGTACGGCAGCGTTGCCAGGAACGATACCTTAGAAGGGTGAGTCAGTGGGCTTGAGCAAGTTGGTGATGTCCAAGCCCATCTTTTTCAGCGTCTTGGCGAACAGGATGTTGAGTCCACTTCCGCCATCGATCAAAGTCCTTGTGAGTCGCGCGCCAGCTACCACAGGGTCAAGTACCAGGGGGTACCGCCCCAGGTTCTTGATGTTGGTATATTGATCGTCGTGAGAGAAGCTGATTGGGACTTCTGACCACTTCAGGAAGGTGGGGATGGCAGGCTCAATGCAAGTAATCTCGCGCTGGATAAGCTTTTGCTTGCGCTTTGATTCTGACTGAGTAATTCCCGCAAAGATGACATTGACCACCTTGTCGGCTTGTTGGTAGCCGGTGTCTTTGTCACCCTTGTCTCCTTTGTTGTCAGGGTTGTTTGGTTTGGGGGCGCCCTCTGCTGCGAACGCTTTCTTGAGTGACCAGCAGTCCCTGCTTGAGTGCTTATCCTTTGGGTGGAAAGGGCACTGCTTGTCGAGTAGTTTTTTGAACTTCCTGCGGGAAGAGTTCTTCTCAGCAACGTTGACCGTGTCTTCAGGTTTGCACTTCTTGTCGTTGAAGTCGCGTTTGCTATTGTTGTCAACTTGCTTGCCCTTGTTACGGTCATTGTTGTTGTTGTTGTTGTTGCGGTCTCCTCCCAACTTGTTGCGGTTGAATCTTTCATGCTGCAGGTCTTCAGCATCTGACCACCGACTGATGAGGTCTCGCATCTGCTCTAGTGTCTTTGGCTTGTTCCTTTCGAAGTCGAGGTGCAGCACGGGGTCTGTAAGGCCGCCGTGGAAGCAATCAATGACATCTTGGTCGGATAGGCCTGCACAGGTTGAGCGCTTCTCCCAAAATCGCCGGTTGTAGCTGCGCAGGTACTCGTTCTGGCCCTGTTTGCACTGGGCTAGGTCAAAGCGAGTACCCGGCTTCTGCCAGGAACCCTGGAAGTTATTGATGAAAACCTTGCAGAGTTCATCTCAAGAGTCGATGGAACCAGGCTTGAGCCCTTCCAACCAGGTCAGAGGGGCCTGGTCAAGGAGAACTTGAAGGTTAGTACACATAGTGTCGGTGTTGCCCCTTGTCGCCTTGATTGCCGAGTAGTAGATGCGAATCCACTGCTCGGGATCGCGTTTCTCGTCATATCTATCGATATGAGCTGGTTTGAACTTGTCGGGCGAGGAAGTAGCGCGGATGCGGTCTGAGAAGACCGGGAACCCTTCGTACTTGTTGAGATTATGGTGATCCTGACCCGGTGGCCTGTAGACTTGGTCGTACTCCTGACGTCTGCGACGTTCATATTCTTCGCGATCGCACGCCCGTGATGAGATGATGGTGTGCGTGTCCCTGGGTGGCAGTTGTTGTTGCAGATCCCTGTTGTTGTCGTGATTGCCGGGGCGTCCATCCCTGTTCCGGTTGCCATCACGCCCGCCGACGTGGCTCTGCTGAACTTCACGGTTGCTTGGTCCGGCGCCGTGGTTACGACCTCCGCCGCTGAGTACCATGCCTCCCTCGTTGTTGCGGTTGCGTTGTTCTCTGCTCGGGTGATGGGACGGGTTCCCGCGATTTCCAACTTCAGGAAGTCGGCTGCTTGCCTGGCGGCTTGGTGCTCGGGTGATGGTCTTCGCTGGGTTGACTGTGTCATGCTGGATGGCCGCTGTCTCGAGCATTGTCTTCATCCTGAGGATTTTAGGAGTTTCAGGCATCTGTCCCAACTCTGTGACGACAGCCATGATGTTGGCTGCGGCGCTGGAGTAGACATCTTGGGCGGTGTCGGGGGTAGACCCCCAGGGGTACCCAGAAGGCGGATTGGCCCAATCAGCAAGGGGCGGCCCAATCCGAGTGCTATCGGGCCGGTTTGTCGGACTGGGTCGCCCACCACTCGGGAGGCCCACCAGTCGGGCGAACCGGGCGACTACGACGGCGTGCGCGGCAAGGAAGCAGGCGGCGTATCCCGCAAGAAGCTCGGAGATCAAGATAAACTAGCCGGAATTATAGGGAAAGATATCTGTAATCGTTATAGGATCGCATCCTTGTATTGCGGGTAGGTTATGATCTCTAGCCGACTTGTAACTCAAGGCAGCCGGACTATATAAGGCGCCTTGAGACCCCCCTCCAGAGCACGACAACATCTACGAAACCTAGGACAGAACCCAACTACGGAGATCCTTCAGGAACTTCATACACAGCAATCCATACACCCAACACAGGACGTAGGGTATTACGTCATCTTGACGGCCCGAACCTGTTCAATCCTTGCGTCTTGTGTTACCATCGACTTCTGATCCTCGATCTGTCCCTCAACAAATCAACCACGCGGACTACCCTGTGTGGACTGCCGGGTCCATAAATCCGACAGGCGGCGACTTACCTGAACTTGGCATTGAGGTCATGTGGAGGTAGCCTACGGTCGACGTGGCGGCGACGTTCTGCGCGAGCAGCGTTTCGCTCCCTGCGTCGGTTACGGTCAGCTTCAGCTTCGTTCTCCACAGTTGGCTCGTTGTTGGAGACTTCTTGTTCCTGGGCAATGATCACCATGGCTTGACGCCCTAGTGAGTAGCATCCTGTGCTTGAAGTTACTGGGACAGTTGAGCCACGGCTGCTTGAAGAATTCAGGGGTTGCCCGTGTTGAAACGGGAGTGGATCGATGCACACGATGATGCGAGACATGTCCAGGTCCTCCTGTGGTGTTGCTCCAAGCGTTGGCTTGCGTCCCGGCCAGTGAACAAATCGTCCTTCGGGGGTTGATGTAATGACGAGTCCGACTTGTTTCCCGTTCAGGGGAAGTTCATCGAATTCGACCAGAGATCGGAGTTATTTTGAGGACGCCGCCTGGAAAGCGGAGGTGGGGCCCACGAGTCCAAAGGGATATTGGCTCGGGGTGCCGGCCTCATGCTTAGCAGTGGCTGGACTCCTTTTCTTCTGGATTTTTGAATCGGCGGATTTTGGCATAACCGATGGTTCAGAAACTGACTCGGATCGCCTGGCCCGCTTCGGAATCTTCCCAGCCCAAGTTGGAATCGAGCTAGGAGTAGTGGTTCCTTGAGTCCGAGTTGAGTTCGAACCCGAGGTTCCCCGAGCCCGAGTTGTATTCGGACCCGAGGGCGCGATCTCGTCGAGCTTGTCGGCGAGTTGCTCCGGAGTCGGCGACTTGAGGATGTGGTCGAAATTGCCCGCGCCGTCCGCCGTGCAGACCCAGGAGCCGAAGACGAAGGTGGTGCCTTTCTCGAATGCCATATCGCCGTCGCAGTTGATGATGACTGGTGCCATCGAGCTTGCTGAACGATTCTCGACGAGAGCTCCTACCTGGCGCGCCTGCTGTCGGTTTTTTATACCGGCTAGCCTACTATAGGGGTCCCTAAGTAGTCAAGCTGTTCGTGAGGGCCTCGCCGGAACCAGAAGCACGATGGTGAATACGAGACGATTTAGACAGGTTCAGGCCGCCTCGAGTAGAGAGCGTAATACCTTACGTCCTGTATGGTGGATCTTCTCGTATTGATGGTTATGATTTTACAAGGGGTCCCTGCCTCACCTTATATACTCGGGAGACAGGGTCTACAAGGCAAGAAATACAAACTCCTAGTCGGATACAATACACAGAGTCCTAACATGAGTAGGCCGGGTTGTTTCCTAGTACCCGACTAGTTTCCTTAAGCTGTACGCTCCTTCCTTGTATCAGTCAGAGTTGCCGGCCCAATTTCCTAGCGGGACTGTGGCCCATGAGGACTCCCATGGATCTTGGACCGTCACCGACTTCACCACCGCCTATCACGCCATACTCGGAAGGCCGGCGCTCGCCAAATTCATGGCGATCCCCAACTACACGTACCTACTGATGAAGATGCCAGCACCAAACGGCGTCCTCTCCGTCCGCAGCGATGTACACACCGCCAAGGGGTGCGACAAGGGAGGGCTCCACCTCTGCACCGGCATCGAACGCAGCGTACACCAGATGGAAGTGGTCAACGATGCGAGAACATTCCAGGGCGATCCCGGCTCCATCCCCGAGTCCTCCAAAAGGAGAGCCGCGCCAACCACCATGCAGCCGGCCGAAGAAGTACGTCCCGTCTCACTTGGGCTCGCTGACTCCTCCAAGATCGCCCTGATCGGTTTAGGGCTCGACGCCAAATAGGAAAGCGTGCTCGTCGCCTTCCTCCGGAACAACACCGACATATTTGCATGGACTCCATCAGACATGCCGGGTGTTCCGAGGGAGGTGATCGAGCACTCCTTGAAGGTTGACGCGAACGCCAAACCAGTCCGCCAAAAGCTCCGACGCTTCGCGCAGGACCGCAAGGAGGCCATTAGGGTAGAAATTACAAGGCTGTTAGCTGCTGGGTTCATTAGAGAAGTCTTTTATCCCCGACTGGCTTGCTAATCCAGTCCTTGTAAGAAAAAAGAATAATGAATGGAGAATGCGTGTTGACTACACGGATCTCAATAGGCACTGCCCTAAGGACCCCTTCGTCCTGCCCTGCATCGACCAAGTCGTCGACTCCACCGCCGGATGCGTACTCCTATGCTTCCTTGATTGCTACTCCGGCTACCACCAAATCGCCTTGAAAGAAGAGGACCAAGAGAAGACGTCCTTCATTACTCCGATCAACGCTTACTGCTACACCAAGATGACGTTCGGCCTCCGAAACGCTGGCGCCACCTACCAGAGGGCCATAAACCTGACCCTGGATACACAGATCGGCCGCAACGCCGAGGCCTACGTTGACGACATAGTAATCAAGACAAAGAACGAAGCCGAGTTCATCGCCGACCTCTCCGAAACATTCAGCAACCTCCGCAGACTCAACTGGAGGCTAAACCCAACCAAGTGCGTCTTTGGCCTACCAAAAGGGAAACTACTCGGCTTCATCGTCAGCAACAGAGGCATCCAAGCCAACCCAGAAAAAATAGACACCATCCAGAGGATGAAACCGCCGACTGGGAAGAAAGAGATCCAAAAGCTGACTGGTTGCATGGCGGCCTTAAGTAGGTTCATCTCCCGGCTAGGGGATAAGGGCTTGCCGTTTTTCAAGATCCTCAAGAAGACCGACAAGTTTGAATGGACCCAGGAAGCGCAGCAAGCTTTCACCGACCTCAAGAAGTACCTCTCCAACCCACCAATACTCGTCGCCCCGCACAACAATGAGACACTGCTCCTATACATTGCAGCCACAACCAATGTGGTAAGCACTGTGATAGTTGTGGAGAGGGAGGAGGAGGGAAAGGTGCAACGCGTGCAGCGACCAGTCTACTATGTGAGCAAAGTACTAAGCGAATCCAAGGCACGCTATCCCCAGGTGCAGAAACTACTCTATGCACTACTGATTACGTCAAGGAAACTCCGCCATTACTTTCAGGCGCATCGCATCAAGGTGGTCACGCAATTTCCACTCGGCGAAATCCTCCATAACAGGGATGTCACCGGACGGATCATCAAATGGTCCATCGAACTCACCTCGTTCGTCATAGATTTCATCCCGCGCACCGCCATCAGATCACAGATTCTCGCCGACTTCATCGCCGAATGGACCGAGATCCAGGACGCGAAAGAAGACACTAGCGGCGAACACTGGAAGATGTACTTCGACGGCTCCTTAATGATCGACGGCGGGGGCGCCGGCGTACTTTTCATCTCACCAAAAGGGGAACTACTCCGATACGTTCTTCAAATACGTTTCCCCGTTACCAACAACGCCGCCGAGTACAAAGCAATCCTCCACGGGCTCCGCATCGCCACTTTACTTGGAATAAGGAGGCTGCTGGTTTGTGGCGACTCCACCGTCGTTATAAACCAAGTCAACAAAGAATGGGATCGCCACAGTGAATGGATGAATGCTTACTGTGAGGCAGTACATAAGCAGGAAGGAAAATTCTACGGAATAGAATACCATCACATTCCACGAGAGAACAACCTCGCAGCTGACGCACTCGCCAAACTGGGGTCAACCCGCGTGGAAGTACGCGGAGGTGTGTCCGTGCAAGGTCTCCTCAAACCCACTGTTAAAGAATTGGGAGACGAACCAGAACCTGCCCCTGAATTCTGTGAGGTAATGACCGTCGATGCCAAAGAAGAGTGGATGGCCGAGTTCATAGATTGCCTCGCCCATAACAAGGTGCCAGAAGACCCCACAGCATGGAAGATTCTGGAATGCCAAAGCAAGAACTATGTGGTGGTCGGCAACGCCCTATACAGACGAGCCGCTACAAGCCAGGTGTTCATCAAATGCGTCACGAAAGAAGTCGGCCTCCAGATCCTTGACGATATCCACTCGGGAGTTTGCGGAAGCCACGCCGCCGCAGGAACACTAGTCGGAAAAGCATACCGGGCTGGGTTCTTTTGGCCTACTGCCGTCTCTGATGCCAAAGAACTCGTCCGACGGTGCCATGGGTGCCAGTTCTTCGCCAAGCAGAAACACCTCCCAGCCCAAGCTTTATGCACAATCCCGCCCTCATGGCCTTTCGCCTGTTGGGGATTGGACATGGTGGGACCATTTAGAGCAGCTCCGGGAGGTTACACGCACATACTCGTCGCCATCGACAAATTCTCCAAATGGATAGAGTACAAAGCCATTGTCGGAACTCCAACGTCAAAGCAAGCCGCCGCCTTCATCGAAGAAATCACGCACCGGTTTGGGGTCCCAAATAGGATTATAACCGACTTGGGAACACAGTTCACCTCATCCGCCTTCTGGGATTTTTGCGAGAGCAGGTGCATTGATGTATATTACGCCTCGGTCGCCCACCCCAGGTGCAACGGACAGGTGGAACGAGCCAACGCCATGATACTCCAAGGCCTAAAGGCAAGGATCTTCGATCCGTTGAAGAAGTTCGCCGGATGATGGCACCAGGAGCTACCACAGGTCATTTGGGGACTCAGGACTCAGCCGAGTAGGGCCACAGGCCACACTCCCTTCTTCCTGGTTTACGGCTCCGAGGCAATCCTCCCGACCGACATCACCTTTGGATCACCGCGCATCGACAACTACGAGGAAGGCGAAGTGGAAGCAGCCCGCGAGGTGGACCTCGACTCTATCAGGAACATAGAGTTAACACCCACATACAGCATGCGCGCTACCAACAACAACTCCGACGCTACCATGACAAGAACGTCCAGCAACGGGACTTCAACATCGGCGACCTCGTCTTACGCCGAGTGCAATCGACAGCAGGAGCTCACAAACTCTCCGCCCCATGGGAAGGACCGTTCATAGTGACCCAGGTCACATGTCCGGGTACTTTTCGACTCCAATACGAGGACGGCACCGAAGTCCCGCATCCGTGGAATATAGAGCACTTACGCTGATTCTACCCATAACAAAGCTATGTATTACCAAGTTCAATAAAGATATCCTCTTTTCATTTAATTTTTTCTCCTAGCAAAACCACTTGGCATTACTCCATTCCGAGTAGTTCCTAACTAAATGCTGTGTAACTGGGCCTGGAATGACGCCTAAGCCTTTCTACACGTGCACGGGACCCGTTCTCGACGTTATGAACTTAGGATAAGTGAAGCGAAGGGAAAAGCGCATCCAACCAAAAGAACTACTCGGACAACCATAAAACATGAGATAAAATATCAAAGTTTTACTCATTTCTGAATACTTGTATATACAAAAACTACTCTACCCTACTCCACCATGCAGGATCCTACTCCAGCTTGAGGGCCTCGCCGACCTTCTCCGTGATTGGGCGAGTCTGAGCCAGTGCCTCCTTCACTTGCTCGCTTGTAGCATCCGCTGCCACCCCATCACCAACTGGCGCAAGGTCGATCCGCGGGAAAAGCGTCCGAACACGCGCGAGAGCGTCGTTCGCACACACAACCGCCGACTCTTTGACCAGGTCGGCGATCCGGGCCGGCGCGGCCTGCAGTCGGGCGATGAGAGCTGTCGGCTCACCCTCTTCTGGAGCAACGGCGTCCAGCAGGTCCTTCGCCGCGTCGTGGATCTCCGTCAAGGACAAGTGTGATGAAGCCAGTTCTTGCTCCAAGCCTGTTATGATTTGAGCGTTATTCTGGATAGTATACATGGCTTGAAGCATCGTCATGTCCGCACCTTTTTGGAACTCCTGCTCCCTTTTCAGCTTGCCCGCCATGACTTCCTTGGACTTCTGCAGATTGGTGTTCGCAAAACGCAAATCCTTCAGCTCGTCGAGGTGACGGGCCCTCTCCATCTCCTTCTCTGAAAAAGCAGGGGAGCACTCGGTCAGGACTAAAAGTACATGGCAAAACTCCACCGCAAAGCAAGAGCACTAAGGAAGTTACAAGGACGAGGCCTTACCATGAAGACTCGAGCGATGCTGCACGATGGCGTCGTTCAAACTCTTCTGGGCGACGTCACGCTGACGCTTGACCCGTTTGAGCTCCGCCTTCAGCTCCGCCTCGCGCCGTCGCACCGACTGCACATCACGGAGCTGCTCGAGGCGCGACTGCCGTAGCGTGGCTAACCTCTGCATCAATCAGCGAAAAGCGGAGAATTCAGGCAATGTACAATGAAGAATGGCAAACAAACAAAGCGGATGAGGAGACAAACCTCCACGCAGCGCCGAGATTGGTCGACTGCGAGCTGTAGCTCGGCAAGCACCGCCTCCTCCTCCGTTGCATGGGCATCAATCGCAGGGACCGTCATAGCACCCGAGTCGTCCGACTGCTTTTGGAGGCCCTCCCCTTGAACCTCTCCTTGAGCAGCGGCATCTCTATCCGCGTGCAGAGCCGGCATCGAGGGATCCACTACAGGATCCCCAGCGCCACTGCTCGGGGAAGCCGTTACCACGTTCTCCTCCGGAGCAGGCCCGGCTGGCACCTGCTTCGGTTGCGGCGCCATCGACCCCTGGGTCGAATCCATCACGCCGGGCACCACGCCCGAGGGTGGCATGCCAACGGGTGCAACCGGGGGGAATTCGGTTTCTGCGGGGAAGCAGTCGAAGACCCCGTCCCGCCGGCCGCCTTACCATCAACATCGGAGGATTTGCTGAAAAAAGCAGTCGGCAGTTAAAATGCGAACTCGGGAATAATGATACGCACAGCTAAAATACTAGGGAGCATGAGAACGAAGACTTACTGGGTACTCTTCACCACAACAACTCGGGGCCGCAAGATCGGAAGCTTGGGGCACCGCTGCACCGAGGCCATCGTCAGGATTGGCCTGGTTCCCAGACTGGAGACTGGCCTGGCATCCGCGGCAGCCTGGACAACGGCTTCCGCCACCATCTGCCGCTTTTCTTCTAACGACACGCCCATGGCGCGGGCGTGCTCCTGCTCTTGGAATAAGGAGTCGGACACTGCTTCGTCCTTCTCCTCTTCCTCTACCTCCACGACGGCCGGAGAAGGTCGTCCCAGCTCGTCAACGTCGGAGTCCGAACCCGCCAATGGTTGCTTGGCCGGCTGCGCGGGCGGTTTCTTCGCCGTCTCCTTCCTTGTGCGCCTCCGCTTGGCAGGCGGCACCGTATGCGCCACTGCTTCCTGAATGGAGGGCGCCTCGTCAGACAACGTAGTCGAGTCGTCGTCAGCCGCATCACCATCTTCAGACGCCGCCGGCTTAGAAACGCGGGCTCTACGAGACCCGACTTTTGCCACGGTCACCCGTCGTTTCCGTGGGCGGTTCTCCTCTACATCTTCATCCGAAGGGCTCAGGGAGCCCACCGTATCACTGGCTGCCCACTCCAAAGGAGCGGGCGGAGCAAGTGCTCCCCCGCCGGGACTTCGCCTTGATCACCCAGGGGTGTTCCCCCCAGGAACGCCTTCCTAGGCGAATCCTCTGGAAGCGGGAAAGGAGAAAAATACTCGAAGACCCGATCCTGCGACAGGAGAGTCGCAAAACCAGACGGCCAACGGACGATTAGATCAAAATTAAAACCTAGCATCAAGATGAACACGCTAAAGCACTCGGAACGAAAACTTACCGGTGGAGCAGGCCTCTTCAAGGAGAATGGACGCGGTTGATGCTTCTCCGACACGTGGCCGAGGAAGAACCCGCCTACTCGCGCCTTCATCTCCTCCTTGCCCACCGTCCGGCGGGCCCCCCGGGTAGGATCCTCCCGGCCCGAGTACTCGAAGCCCGGGTGCTTCCTCTCCTGGATCGGCTGAACCAACCGCCGGCTAAAGTTGCAGGCGACGCCAACCGCTGTCAAACCCCGATCTTTGAGCTCCTTGATCATCGCAAGGAGCTCCTCCACCTCGCGCACCTGGTGATCATCGCAAGGAGCTCCTCCACCTCGCGCACCTGGTGACCGTTGGGAAGTTCGTTCCAACAGGTCTTGATCACCGGCCGTGCTCCGCGATGGCAGGGGATCGTTGGCGCGTGGTTCCCAATGTAGAACCACTCCGCCTTCCAGCCCTTGTTGGAGGTGTTGAGGGCGATGTCGAAGTACTGCTCCTTCCGGCCTTGGCGCAGCATGAATCCGGCGCCTCCCACCATGACCATCTTCTCCTCACTTGGCAGAGGCTTCAACCAGTAGAGGTACCTCCGCAGGTCGAAATGGGGAGTGATCCCCAGGTAGGCCTCGATCCCGTAGTAGTGGAGCAGGCCTCGGAAGAAGGCTCCCGCCGGCAAACCAAACCCCGCCTCGAAGAATGGCTTGAAAAGCACAAGTTCGCCGGAGTTCTCCAATGGGAAAGCTTCCCCGGCGCTTGGGCGCCACTCCGCCACTGCTTGAGGCGGAAGGATACTCCGCTCCACCATCTCCTCCAAGATCTCCTCGGTCACCTTCCCCCGTACCCATGCGACGGCGGGGGAGGGGATCTTCTCTGATTGGGGAGGTCGGCGAGCTTCCTCTTCGGCGCCATGGCTTTGGGCACAGAGCGCCTTGTTCGCATCCGCGAGGCTACGCTCCCCGTGGTGGCTAAATCCGCGGAGCGGATCTACCAGCAGGGAGAGTTTTTGGTGGCGGCAAAATGAAGAATGGAGCAAGGGGGAGATTGAATCTGGAAACAGAGGGATTTCCTCGTCAGACCTAATCCTCGCCTTATATGGCGCTTCACAACGTCCGAAATTACCGCAAGACGGCGCGATTAACGGATGAGAGCGCAACAGTAAAAAGAGCCGTTGAGCGCCCTCGTGAATCGTTATGCTCGGAGCGTTACCATTAAAAACGACACCGTGCACTCGGACAAGACGAAGAAGTCGGCGTGCCGCTAAGGCTCGACCAGCACTCGGACTCGGGGGCTGGCGCCGCATTAAAGACAGTGTGCCTCTTGGGCTCGATTGGCCCCGAACCACTCGGGAGCCAACACTGCAAAATAGGTGGCGTGCCACTAAGGCTCGACCAGCACTTGGACTCGGGGGCTGGCGCCGCATTAAAGACAGTGTACCTCTTGGGCTCGATTGGCCCCGAACCACTCGGGAGCCAACACTGCAAAATAGGTGGCGTGCCTCTAAGGCTCGACCAACACTCGGACTCGGGGGCTGGCGCCGCATTAAAGACAGTGTGCCTCTTGGGCTCGATTGGCCCCCGAACCACTTGGGAGCCAATACTGCAAAATAGGTGGCATGCCGCTAAGGCTCGACCAGCACTAGGACTCGGGGGCTGGCGCCGCATTAAAGACAGTGTGCCTCTTGGGCTCGATTGGCCTCGAACCACTCGGGAGCCAACACTGCAAAATAAGCGGCGCGCCGCTAATGCTCGACCAGTCCTCGGACTCGGGGTCTGGCACCGCATCAGAAGCAGAGTGCCTCTCAGTCAATCCCGAAGTGCTCGGGGGCTGACACTGCAAACAAGTTACTGCAATCGGACGAGCGCCGTCAGCCCCCAACAGCTCGGGGGTTGGCGCGGATAAGAAAAGGAACACAGAAGCTCCATTTCCGATACAATCCAGGAAAGAAGCTCTTTTGTGGATTATACAGTTACAATGAAGCCGGCCATGCGCCGGGTACAAGAATAAAAGACTCCGCCGTCACTGAGACGTCTTAGGGCACTCGCCGGTGCGCCAAGTGTTGCATCCACAGCAAGCTTGGTCCACATGAGCTCATTGCAAGCTCTCTTGTAGCACCACTGCAGCCATCGACGAGACAGTCCCCTCCGAGGGTTGAGAGCGAATGCCTCTGGGTGCCTCTTGGATTGCCAGAGCATTACGCCCTGACAGTCCTGAATCAAAGGCAAGGCAAGGAGCCAACGGAACTGCATCCAGACGCTGATCAACACCTCAAATACATCGCAATCACTCTTCTAGCACCTCACTCTTATGACTCCATGGATTTTCCCCGGTGGATGAACCCAGCAATGAGACTCTAGCATATTCGCCACAAGGTTCCTATACATATTCGCTTCTGGGTGGCAGCTCTGGCTCCCGGTGAGTATTTATAGCCTCGGGCTACCGAGGGACGAGAAACGATCCTGCACTGTGAAGCGTGTGAGCTCCAAGCCACGTGTCCCTCCTTCTCCCAAGGCGCACAGGTCACCCTTATCGCCTTTGGTTTTACTCGACCACGGGCGTGCCCTGTGCGTTCATGGGGAAAACTGTTCCTATCGCTGCATGCTAGAAAAGACGTTCCTCCGTCTATGGTATCTCTGGGGTGTCCGAAAGAAGAGGGGCTCCTCAAGGACTAGGATCGTCCACCGAGCTAAGTATTAAATCAATTGATTTTGTCGATTTCGTAAGGCTTTATACAAGTCGCTAAAGTATTCGGGCAGCACATGCCTTAATTCATGAAACCTCGACTCTTCTGTACGCCTACGCTCCTACGCGTGCATGTGGCCCAGCTCCCTGCGCTACGGACTATGGCTATCGGGGATCAGGTGCATAAACGGAATAGGCTAACTACTTGGGGAAATTAATAGACTTAAAAAGCTGGGAGCAGAAATTGTTTTCATGCATTGCCGAATACTTTTCTTCTCGGATTTGTATTACATCATATACTGTCATCGCACTATGCTTTCGCTGCAGGGTATGGATGACTACTCGGCGTGCTTCGCCCCACACGCTCGGGGGCTGGCGCCGGGACGACTACTCGGCATGCTTCGGCCCTCACGCTCGGGGGCTGGCACCGGGACGACTACTCGGCGTGCTTCGGCCCTCACGCTCGGGGGCTGGCGCCGGGATGACTTGTCGGCACGCTTGGACCCTCACGTTTAGGGGGCGGGCCGCCGAAATTGACGCCAGAAGGAAATGCTGAAATGCTCCTCGAATAAGCCTTGAGCCGATTCCTATGGAATCGCCTTAAGGCTCGAGGGCTACGGCCAACGGACGCACCTCGCGGCGCATCCATTGATTGTCTGGCGACCACGACGAAGATGATCAGAACAAGGCTACAAACCCTTGGACCGATTCCTCCGGAATCGCTTCAAGGCTCGGGGGCTACGGCCAACGGACGCACCTCGCGGCGCATCCGTTGCAGACGGCTCTCTTTTCTCTCCAGTATCACGCGGTTTTGCTTCCAACCGCAGCAAGCTCGAAGCTCAGCAGATAGCACGACCTCGCCGAGTTGTCGCTCAACCACGTACTACTCGGGGGCTTGTCGGGGATAGACCCCCGGGGGTACCCAGAAGGCGGATTGGCCCAATCAGCAAGGGGTGGCCCAATTCGAGTGCTATTGGCCCAACTTGTCAGACTGGATGGCCCACCAGTCGGGAGGCCCACCAGTCGGATAAGCCGGGTTGGGTATGACAGCGCGCGGGACAAGTAAGAAGACGGCGTATCTCGCAAGAAGATCGGAGATCAAGATAAACTAGTCGGAATTCTAGGGAAAGATATCTGTAATCGTTATAGGATCGAATCCTTGTATTCCGGGTAGGTTACGATCTCTATCCGACTTGTAACTCAAGGCAACCGGACTATATAAGGTGCCTTGGGACCCCCCCCAAATGACGACAGAACCCAACTACGGAGATCCTTCAGGAACTTCATACACAGCAATCCATACACCCAACACAGGACGTAGGGTATTACGTCATCTCGACGGCCCGAACCTGTTCAATCCTTGCATCTTGTGTTACCATTGACTTGTGATCCTCGATCTGTCTCTCAACAAATTAACCACGCAGACTACCCGTGTGGACTGCCGGGTCCATAAATCCGACACACGTCGGCCGACCTGGTGAGGTCGGCCGACCTGGCCTTGAGCCCGGTCGCCTTTTCCTTCTTTGTGCACTACGTGACAGGTCCACTAAGCCCCAAAATGTGTGCATTCAGGCTCTAGGGGTTAAGGATTTAGCATAAGGTGTAA
>CM014275.1:9484673-9506114 GCA_004135705.1 Alloteropsis semialata
TTCCCCCGCACAACATCGTCATCGTCGCTCCACACCAAGCTGGAGGGTCGATGACTTGCCAGCAAGTCACCAAGGCTCCAAGGGGCCGGCACACCAAGATTACAAGTATTGGTTCACTTTAAAACCAAGTGCAAGGCTCAACACCTTGCAAACTCTCTCACTAGGCCTATCCTAGCTCTCTCACTCACTACGGATGAAGAATGTAGCACAAATGGTGGCTTGGATGTCTTGTGGTTGTAGATGGGCTTCTTTGGACTCCAGTGATTCAGAATGGCCGAATAGGGTGGTATATATAGCCTAAGGGGCTCAACTAACCGTTGCTCAAAAGCTGCACAGAAATCATGAACGCCGTATGTTCCGCCGTGCACTTCAGCCCCATCGGCGTATAATATGCCGTGTGCTTTTCCATCAGTCGAATTAACTTTTTCAGCGGCTCTTTGCACACGCCGTATGCTTCTGGATTTGTACACCGATGGTCGGTGTTTAATACGCCGTGGCCTTTTTTCCATCTTCTCTTGACATCGTCTCAGTGTAACTTGTACGCCGTTTGTCCGCTGATGGTCGGTGTATGATACGCCGTGTAGGGTATTGGTGACCCATCTTGAACACATCCATGCCTTGAGCACCGTGTCATCCGCCCTGTATGCGCACAATAATATCGGAACATATGCTGATGCCCTTCCTCTGAATTCTCCGAGTGTCGTATGTTTCTGAACATGTACACCGTGCACCGCCGTATAATACGCCGTGTAGAATCTTCTTGCTCTGCTTGATCAGCCTCTACATACCGTATGTTTCTTGTTTGTACGCCATAGGCCGGCGTATAATACATCGTGTACAAACTCGATGGGTTATTCCAATTCAATCAACTCAAGCCCTTTCTATGGTTTCTCATGCCAATACCATGTCTAGAATACTGCAAAATAAGACTGTCTGGTTTTTTCCTATGGTTTGAAATCATTCTTGGGAAGTAATTTCCTACTTATAACACTTAAAAAATTTGTTAGTTCTAATGACTATGTTGTCATTTCAATCATCAAAATCACAATATAATGGCACATAGGACCATTTTCCTTACAGTATCTGGATTTTCTCTCACCCTATCTCTCTTTCTCTCCCTCCTCTGCTTGTTGACGATGGGTGTAGTCTCGTGGCTCTCTTTTTCTGATTGATTGGAAAACCTCCATACAACAACAGTGACCCACTGATGCTGTGAGGACACAAGGAGGCTGAGGAAGCATTACTTGTGTCCTCCGTAAAGGTGGTCGATGCTTGGTTCAAGAGCACAAGAAAAGAATAAAGATCACTTTACTTATGTCGTATGTTATAAGATCTATGGCACGTCTCAGGGCTGTCCGTCTATTACTATAAGAGGAGGGGAAATTTTACACCAAAACCTGAGTGCCCTTAGTTGCCAACAGCGCGTGCAAATATTCAGTGCAAGGGATCCAGCAAGAAAGTAGAAACTCGGTCGTCGATGCGTGCGAGGTGAGTGTCATTGTAAGGTAAACTGCAAATCTGCAACTCAAGTATACACATATGGATTATATTCATCTTCCCAGTTATGCTTTGATTTCATTGTCCAGTTCCAAGTACTTCAAGAGTTCAAGTGTAAATTTGTTTCTTAGGAACATTTTATTGAAAAAAATGACCTTCCACGAATCTCATTTCCATGAGATTTAATTACACGGATAAATAACTTCTTGTGCTAGCAGCTGGCTTCTCTCCATGGCACGACAAAATTTGGGAAGTGGAATATTTTGACACCGATTTATGGTATTTTGTCATGTGGCATCATACTGGGACTTGGTTTAAAAATTAGACTTCACCAGTTCTTTTTGGTTAGCTTTGAATTGGAACATGGATTAAATATAGTTTATGCGAGCTTAGAATTTCATCACCTCGTCGTCGCGTGGCTCCTTCTTCCCTGTGTCTCCTCCGTCTCTCCCCTGCCCCATCGGTCGCTGCCCACCTCAAGTTCTTCTCAGGTGGGCCAACGAGGGCCGTCGGCGCCTCCCTCCGTCTCATGGCCTGCTACCCCCGCCGTCCGCCTGCCGCACTGGCGCACCGCTCGCCTACGCTTGATCCGGCCGCCGGAGCACAAGGATGAGAGACCATGATGGCAATGAGGTGGCGCCAGCAGTTGACCTTTGCCTTCCCCCCTGCTCCGACAACCCCCATTGCCTCCCCAGCAGATGCCCCTGCAACCTGCTCGGCTGTTCCCCAGTCCCGCACAATGTCAAGGAGCGGCACACCGCGCTGCGAGGTGACGCATGGGGCAATCGCTGCGAAGCTTGTGCCTTGGGCACCGCACATGTCCCCTTGGTAGGCTCCTCCTCACGGCCAAGGCCATTTACAATTGTGTCCTGAGTTGAGCCTAAACATTGTGCTCTGCTGCTCATCACTGTCTCTTCATAGCACACGCACACCAAGTGCTCGATGCATTGCCTATCAGCCTATGCAAGTTGATTTAGTCCATATATAATTGTTTTCATTGCCAACCAAAGGCCTCATTCTTCCTTTCCATTTACCAGAATGTGTAACCACAAATGCAGGTGACAAAGGCTCCTACTTAATGAATGAGAGAAAAAAAAAGAGAAATCCTTAGGTGATGTGTTTTCCTAAGCTATCCATGCTAGCTAGGACAAGAATTTCATGTTTAGTATTTTTTTCACGTATCTTTATGTAATATCATAATGTTTATCATTGCTGTTTTTTCCACTTTGTAGGATTATCAGAGAGACATGTCAGTTCGCATGAGATATATTCTAATGGTGGTATTGTAGTCTATAAAACGGAGCTGCTCGAGGCGCGACTGCCGTAGCGTGGCTAACCTCTGCATCAATCAGCGAAAAGCGGAGAATTCAGGCAATGTACAATGAAGAATGGCAAACAAACAAAGCGGATGAGGAGACAAACCTCCACGCAGCGCCGAGATTGGTCGACTGCGAGCTGTAGCTCGGCAAGCACCGCCTCCTCCTCCGTTGCATGGGCATCAATCGCAGGGACCGTCATAGCACCCGAGTCGTCCGACTGCTTTTGGAGGCCCTCCCCTTGAACCTCTCCTTGAGCAGCGGCATCTCTATCCGCGTGCAGAGCCGGCATCGAGGGATCCACTACAGGATCCCCAGCGCCACTGCTCGGGGAAGCCGTTACCACGTTCTCCTCCGGAGCAGGCCCGGCTGGCACCTGCTTCGGTTGCGGCGCCATCGACCCCTGGGTCGAATCCATCACGCCGGGCACCACGCCCGAGGGTGGCATGCCAACGGGTGCAACCGGGGGGAATTCGGTTTCTGCGGGGAAGCAGTCGAAGACCCCGTCCCGCCGGCCGCCTTACCATCAACATCGGAGGATTTGCTGAAAAAAGCAGTCGGCAGTTAAAATGCGAACTCGGGAATAATGATACGCACAGCTAAAATACTAGGGAGCATGAGAACGAAGACTTACTGGGTACTCTTCACCACAACAACTCGGGGCCGCAAGATCGGAAGCTTGGGGCACCGCTGCACCGAGGCCATCGTCAGGATTGGCCTGGTTCCCAGACTGGAGACTGGCCTGGCATCCGCGGCAGCCTGGACAACGGCTTCCGCCACCATCTGCCGCTTTTCTTCTAACGACACGCCCATGGCGCGGGCGTGCTCCTGCTCTTGGAATAAGGAGTCGGACACTGCTTCGTCCTTCTCCTCTTCCTCTACCTCCACGACGGCCGGAGAAGGTCGTCCCAGCTCGTCAACGTCGGAGTCCGAACCCGCCAATGGTTGCTTGGCCGGCTGCGCGGGCGGTTTCTTCGCCGTCTCCTTCCTTGTGCGCCTCCGCTTGGCAGGCGGCACCGTATGCGCCACTGCTTCCTGAATGGAGGGCGCCTCGTCAGACAACGTAGTCGAGTCGTCGTCAGCCGCATCACCATCTTCAGACGCCGCCGGCTTAGAAACGCGGGCTCTACGAGACCCGACTTTTGCCACGGTCACCCGTCGTTTCCGTGGGCGGTTCTCCTCTACATCTTCATCCGAAGGGCTCAGGGAGCCCACCGTATCACTGGCTGCCCACTCCAAAGACCGGCGGAGCAAGTGCTCCTCCCGCCGGACGTCGCCTTGATCACCCGGGGGTGTTCCCTCCAGGAACGCCTTCCTAGGCGAATCCTCTGGAAGCGGGAAAGGAGAAAAATACTCGAAGACCCGATCCTGCGACAGGAGAGTCGCAAAACCAGACGGCCAACGGACGATTAGATCAAAATTAAAACCTAGCATCAAGATGAACACGCTAAAGCACTCGGAACGAAAACTTACCGGTGGAGCAGGCCTCTTCAAGGAGAATGGACGCGGTTGATGCTTCTCCGACACGTGGCCGAGGAAGAACCCGCCTACTCGCGCCTTCATCTCCTCCTTGCCCACCGTCCGGCGAGTCCCCCGGGTAGGATCCTCCCGGCCCGAGTACTCGAAGCCCGGGTGCTTCCTCTCCTGGATCGGCTGAACCAACCGCCGGCTAAAGTTGCAGGCGACGCCAACCGCTGTCAAACCCCGATCTTTGAGCTCCTTGATCATCGCAAGGAGCTCCTCCACCTCGCGCACCTGGTGATCATCGCAAGGAGCTCCTCCACCTCGCGCACCTGGTGACCGTTGGGAAGTTCGTTCCAACAGGTCTTGATCACCGGCCGTGCTCCGCGATGGCAGGGGATCGTTGGCGCGTGGTTCCCAATGTAGAACCACTCCGCCTTCCAGCCCTTGTTGGAGGTGTTGAGGGCGATGTCGAAGTACTGCTCCTTCCGGCCTTGGCGCAGCATGAATCCGGCGCCTCCCACCATGACCATCTTCTCCTCACTTGGCAGAGGCTTCAACCAGTAGAGGTACCTCCGCAGGTCGAAATGGGGAGTGATCCCCAGGTAGGCCTCGATCCCGTAGTAGTGGAGCAGGCCTCGGAAGAAGGCTCCCGCCGGCAAACCAAACCCCGCCTCGAAGAATGGCTTGAAAAGCACAAGTTCGCCGGAGTTCTCCAATGGGAAAGCTTCCCCGGCGCTTGGGCGCCACTCCGCCACTGCTTGAGGCGGAAGGATACTCCGCTCCACCATCTCCTCCAAGATCTCCTCGGTCACCTTCCCCCGTACCCATGCGACGGCGGGGGAGGGGATCTTCTCTGATTGGGGAGGTCGGCGAGCTTCCTCTTCGGCGCCATGGCTTTGGGCACAGAGCGCCTTGTTCGCATCCGCGAGGCTACGCTCCCCGTGGTGGCTAAATCCGCGGAGCGGATCTACCAGCAGGGAGAGTTTTTGGTGGCGGCAAAATGAAGAATGGAGCAAGGGGGAGATTGAATCTGGAAACAGAGGGATTTCCTCGTCAGACCTAATCCTCGCCTTATATGGCGCTTCACAACGTCCGAAATTACCGCAAGACGGCGCGATTAACGGATGAGAGCGCAACAGTAAAAAGAGCCGTTGAGCGCCCTCGTGAATCGTTATGCTCGGAGCGTTACCATTAAAAACGACACCGTGCACTCGGACAAGACGAAGAAGTCGGCGTGCCGCTAAGGCTCGACCAGCACTCGGACTCGGGGGCTGGCGCCGCATTAAAGACAGTGTGCCTCTTGGGCTCGATTGGCCCCGAACCACTCGGGAGCCAACACTGCAAAATAGGTGGCGTGCCACTAAGGCTCGACCAGCACTTGGACTCGGGGGCTGGCGCCGCATTAAAGACAGTGTACCTCTTGGGCTCGATTGGCCCCGAACCACTCGGGAGCCAACACTGCAAAATAGGTGGCGTGCCTCTAAGGCTCGACCAACACTCGGACTCGGGGGCTGGCGCCGCATTAAAGACAGTGTGCCTCTTGGGCTCGATTGGCCCCCGAACCACTTGGGAGCCAATACTGCAAAATAGGTGGCATGCCGCTAAGGCTCGACCAGCACTAGGACTCGGGGGCTGGCGCCGCATTAAAGACAGTGTGCCTCTTGGGCTCGATTGGCCTCGAACCACTCGGGAGCCAACACTGCAAAATAAGCGGCGCGCCGCTAATGCTCGACCAGTCCTCGGACTCGGGGTCTGGCACCGCATCAGAAGCAGAGTGCCTCTCAGTCAATCCCGAAGTGCTCGGGGGCTGACACTGCAAACAAGTTACTGCAATCGGACGAGCGCCGTCAGCCCCCAACAGCTCGGGGGTTGGCGCGGATAAGAAAAGGAACACAGAAGCTCCATTTCCGATACAATCCAGGAAAGAAGCTCTTTTGTGGATTATACAGTTACAATGAAGCCGGCCATGCGCCGGGTACAAGAATAAAAGACTCCGCCGTCACTGAGACGTCTTAGGGCACTCGCCGGTGCGCCAAGTGTTGCATCCACAGCAAGCTTGGTCCACATGAGCTCATTGCAAGCTCTCTTGTAGCACCACTGCAGCCATCGACGAGACAGTCCCCTCCGAGGGTTGAGAGCGAATGCCTCTGGGTGCCTCTTGGATTGCCAGAGCATTACGCCCTGACAGTCCTGAATCAAAGGCAAGGCAAGGAGCCAACGGAACTGCATCCAGACGCTGATCAACACCTCAAATACATCGCAATCACTCTTCTAGCACCTCACTCTTATGACTCCATGGATTTTCCCCGGTGGATGAACCCAGCAATGAGACTCTAGCATATTCGCCACAAGGTTCCTATACATATTCGCTTCTGGGTGGCAGCTCTGGCTCCCGGTGAGTATTTATAGCCTCGGGCTACCGAGGGACGAGAAACGATCCTGCACTGTGAAGCGTGTGAGCTCCAAGCCACGTGTCCCTCCTTCTCCCAAGGCGCACAGGTCACCCTTATCGCCTTTGGTTTTACTCGACCACGGGCGTGCCCTGTGCGTTCATGGGGAAAACTGTTCCTATCGCTGCATGCTAGAAAAGACGTTCCTCCGTCTATGGTATCTCTGGGGTGTCCGAAAGAAGAGGGGCTCCTCAAGGACTAGGATCGTCCACCGAGCTAAGTATTAAATCAATTGATTTTGTCGATTTCGTAAGGCTTTATACAAGTCGCTAAAGTATTCGGGCAGCACATGCCTTAATTCATGAAACCTCGACTCTTCTGTACGCCTACGCTCCTACGCGTGCATGTGGCCCAGCTCCCTGCGCTACGGACTATGGCTATCGGGGATCAGGTGCATAAACGGAATAGGCTAACTACTTGGGGAAATTAATAGACTTAAAAAGCTGGGAGCAGAAATCGTTTTCATGCATTGCCGAATACTTTTCTTCTCGGATTTGTATTACATCATATACTGTCATCGCACTATGCTTTCGCTGCAGGGTATGGATGACTACTCGGCGTGCTTCGCCCCACACGCTCGGGGGCTGGCGCCGGGACGACTACTCGGCATGCTTCGGCCCTCACGCTCGGGGGCTGGCACCGGGACGACTACTCGGCGTGCTTCGGCCCTCACGCTCGGGGGCTGGCGCCGGGATGACTTGTCGGCACGCTTGGACCCTCACGTTTAGGGGGCGGGCCGCCGAAATTGACGCCAGAAGGAAATGCTGAAATGCTCCTCGAATAAGCCTTGAGCCGATTCCTATGGAATCGCCTTAAGGCTCGAGGGCTACGGCCAACGGACGCACCTCGCGGCGCATCCATTGATTGTCTGGCGACCACGACGAAGATGATCAGAACAAGGCTACAAACCCTTGGACCGATTCCTCCGGAATCGCTTCAAGGCTCGGGGGCTACGGCCAACGGACGCACCTCGCGGCGCATCCGTTGCAGACGGCTCTCTTTTCTCTCCAGTATCACGCGGTTTTGCTTCCAACCGCAGCAAGCTCGAAGCTCAGCAGATAGCACGACCTCGCCGAGTTGTCGCTCAACCACGTACTACTCGGGGGCTTGTCGGGGATAGACCCCCGGGGGTACCCAGAAGGCGGATTGGCCCAATCAGCAAGGGGTGGCCCAATTCGAGTGCTATTGGCCCAACTTGTCAGACTGGATGGCCCACCAGTCGGGAGGCCCACCAGTCGGATAAGCCGGGTTGGGTATGACAGCGCGCGGGACAAGTAAGAAGACGGCGTATCTCGCAAGAAGATCGGAGATCAAGATAAACTAGTCGGAATTCTAGGGAAAGATATCTGTAATCGTTATAGGATCGAATCCTTGTATTCCGGGTAGGTTACGATCTCTATCCGACTTGTAACTCAAGGCAACCGGACTATATAAGGTGCCTTGGGACCCCCCCCAAATGACGACAGAACCCAACTACGGAGATCCTTCAGGAACTTCATACACAGCAATCCATACACCCAACACAGGACGTAGGGTATTACGTCATCTCGACGGCCCGAACCTGTTCAATCCTTGCATCTTGTGTTACCATTGACTTGTGATCCTCGATCTGTCTCTCAACAAATTAACCACGCAGACTACCCGTGTGGACTGCCGGGTCCATAAATCCGACACACGTCGGCCGACCTGGTGAGGTCGGCCGACCTGGCCTTGAGCCCGGTCGCCTTTTCCTTCTTTGTGCACTACGTGACAGGTCCACTAAGCCCCAAAATGTGTGCATTCAGGCTCTAGGGGTTAAGGATTTAGCATAAGGTGTAATTATAAATGGGAATCATCCATGACCAAATTGATCACATCAAATTCCCCATCTACTTTATCAGGTTCAAGGAGAACTTTTAAACGTTGACCATTTACCTTGAAGAGGTTACCTTCATCATCTTGGAGTGTGATTGCCCCGTGCGACGATGTCTCCACCACAACGAACGGTCCTTCCCATTTGCTCCAAAGTTTTCCATGTCCAAAGAGCTTCACCCTGGAATTAAAGAGTAATACCTTATCCCCGGGGTGGAACTCCTTCACCTGGATCCTCTTGTCGTGCCATCTCTTGGTTTTGTCCTTGTAGATTCTGGCACTGTGGTATGCTTTGTCTCTCCACTCTTCCAGCTCTGATAGTTGCATTCTTCTCATCTGTTGGGCTGCTGGCAAATCCATGTTCCACTTTCTTATGGCCCAGTGCGCCCGATGCTCTAGCTCAACCGGTAGATGGCAAGTCTTACCGTAAACCAGCTGATATGGGGACATTCCGATTGGCGTTTTGTATGCCGTTCGGTAAGCCCATAGAGCATCTGGTAACTTGCTCTTCCATCCTTTGCCCATTTCTGTCACGGTCTTCTGCAGAATGTTCTTGATCTGCTTGTTCGATGTTTCTGCTTGACCGCTTGTCTGGGGGTGGTACGGCGTAGCTATGTTGTGCTTTGCCCCAGTTCTGCCAGAAACTTCCGGAAGGTCTTGTCGATGAAATGTGACCCTCCATCACTGATCACCCTCCTGGAGGTTCCAAAACGTGGAAAGATGATCTCATGGAACATCTTTCGCGCGTGTTTGGAGTCAGCGGGTCGACATGGCAATGCTTCAACCCACTTCGAGACATAGTCCACTGCCACCAGGATGTACTCACTGTCATAGGATTTGACAAAGGGTCCCATGAAATCAATGCCCCACACATCAAACAGCTCAACTTGTAAATTGTTTGTGAGTGGCATTGCATCTCTTGCGGTGATCCCTCCATGTTTCTGGCACTGCTGGCATCGTCGGATGAATTCCTTTGTATCCTCATACATTGTGGACCAGTAGAATCCACTCTACCAGATCTTCGATCCTGTCCTGAACGCCCCGTAGTGACATCCATATGGGGCTGCATGGCACTGCTCAAGGATCTTTCTTGCTTCATTTGTTGGTACACATCGCCTGAGCATGCCATCTGAACATACCCTGTACAGGTATGGTTCATCCCATAGATAGAGTCTACTCTCATAGATCAGCCTTCTCTTGTTCTCCCCTGGCGGTACATATCCTGCAACCATAAAGTTCACAATATTTGCATACCAGGGGTCGGAGGCAGTCACCTTGAGTAGGGTGTCGTCGCGTAGAAATCATTTATCGGTAGATCCTGCATGTCAGTAAACTGCATACGCGACAAATGATCTGCTACTGAATTCTCTACTCCCTTTTTATCCTTAATTTCCAAATCAAATTCTTGGAGTAAGAGAATCCATCGGATAAGGCGTGCTTTAGCATCTTTCTTGTTAAGCAGATTTTTCAAGGCGGCATGATCGGTGTAGACAATCACCTTAGCTCCTATCAAGTAAGACCTAAACTTGTCTATAGCAAAAACTACTGCCAAGAGCTCTTTTTCAGTGGTAGCATAGTTAAGTTGAGCTCCTGTCAAAGTTTTACTAGCATACGAGATAGCATGATGGTTCTTATTTTTGGTTTGCCCAAGGACAGCACCAACAGCATAATCACTGGCATCACACATAATCTCAAAAGGTAGCGTCTAGTCAGGGGGTTGAATGACTGGCGCTGAGATGAGAGTGTTCTTTAAAATGGTGAAAGCATGTAAACACTCATCATCAAAATCGAAAGGTACATCCTTGGCTAAAAGGCTAGTGAGGGGCCTGGCTATCTGAGAAAAATCTCTGATAAAACGTCGGTAAAACCCCGCATGGCCTAGGAAGCTACGGATCCCCTTAACATTGGTAGGAGGTGGAAGCTTTTCTATGACTTCAATTTTCGCTCTATCCACCTCTATTCCCCGTTCGGACACCATGTGTCCCAACACTATTCCCTCTCGGACCATGAAATGACACTTTTCCCAGTTTAGCACCAGGTCCTTGTCTCGGCATCTTTGTAGTACCTTGTCTAAGTTCTGCAGATAATGGTCAAAAGTCTTTCCATAGTCTGAAAAATCATCCATGAAAACTTCCATGATCTCTTCAATCATGTCTGAGAAAATAGACATCATGCACCTTTGGAACGATGTTGGCGCATTGCATAACCTGAATGACATCCTACGATATGCATATGTTCCATAGGGGCAAGTGAAGGTGGTGTTTTCTTGATCATCAGGGTGGATGGGAATCTAGTGATAGCTGGAATGCCCATCAAGAAAACAAAAGAAGGAGTGGTTCGCGAGTCTCTCCAACATCTCATCGATGAAGGGGAGCGGGAAGTGATCCTTCTTTGTCGCCTTGTTGAGTCGGCGGTAATCAATGCACATCTGCCACCCAGTAACGGTACGCTGCGGAATCAGCTCGTTTTTCTCGTTACTTACGACGGTCATGCCTCCCTTCTTAGGTACTACTTGGACAGGGCTGACCCATTCACTATGAGGGACGTGGTAGATGATCCCGGCGTGCAGAAGTTTCAGAACTTCCTTCTTCACGACTTCCCTCATCGCATTGTTTAGCCTACGCTGAGGCTCCCTAGAAGGTGTAGAAGCTGGATCTATGGGAATGCGATGGGTACAGAGTGCAGGGCTTACTCCCTTCAAGTCCTTGAGGGAGTACCTGAACGCCGAGCGGTGTTTCTCAAGCACCTTTACGAGTCTATCACTCTCGTCATGCGATAGCTTGTCGCTAAATAATTTGGGTTGTATGAGTTGATGGGCTTCAAGTATAATTGGAATGAGGAAATTATTGCTCAGTTTCATGCTAGCTACTTTCATGAGCCCGAGAACAACTCCATCCATTGGACAACGGAGGGCATTCACTATTGCATTGATTATGTCACCTTCTCTAGGCTCTTTGTTCCAAGGACAACATGAGGCCATGCATCCATGATGAGAAGAAACTCAAGATATATGAGGTGTCCTACATGTACTACAACCCCATCTTGGCTAGGGAAGGAAAAAGCAACAATCTGCTGCCCTACTTTCATCATCTCAATAACATGTTCAGGGTCACCATTGACCCCAAAAGTGGTGATGCTACAGGCCTCCATTCCTATGCTCCTAATCTGCTGCATCATTTGGGACAGTTGGACGCTCCTTTTTGCATCTTTGCTTACATATGGACTGAGCTGAAAAGAGCTATGGAGGACTCGAGGATTGGATTTTTTTTATGCTGCTTATGTGATGTATATGATTGAGAAGGTACCCAAGATCACCTTTCCTAAGGATGTGATGCATGAGCCTCTCCACCTAAGGCCTAGGCAAGATGATGCCCCCTCCCTCCCATGGTGGTCCTTCTCCTCAGCCTGTTCCCTCTCGTGATTCATATGTGGCTCCATCTGCTGCTGCTCCTAGCTCCTCTAGGCAGCGCAAAGGTTCAATGGTCAAGAAAGTGCTCAAGTCCATCTTTGGCATTTGCAAGCAAATTGCCAAAGACACTAATGAGAACCGCAGGGATACTATTGAAATCAAGAGTCACTTGGGGCTGCCCACTGATCCTTACCATGAAGCACCTGACTTTGTTGATCCATTTGAGGAATGGGATGCCGAGGATGCTGCTCCAACCACTCCTCCCTTCACAGCTCATCCTTCTTTCATTGACCCTTTCTTAGTTGGTCCTAGTACCTCTGCTGGTCCCTCCAAGATTGTTGACTATGAGGATACTTCTGAGGAGGAACCTGTCGGCTACTACGAGCACAATGATGATGAAGAGGACGAAGACACGAGTGAGGAGGAGGCTGATGATGAGGAGGAGGAATAGAAGATGCTGCTGCTCCTGCTCTGCCAGTTCATTCCCTTTTTGGTGCTTGATGCCAAAGGGGGACTGAAATCTATCTATTTATGTAATGGGCTTCTAATGAACATTAAGTACTTGTGTGTGGAACTTAGGGCCTGAAAACTTGTCTGTGTGTATTTGTGGTGAACCTGAACTACTATTGCTTTCTTAGAATTAATCCTGTGATAATGTGTGGTAAAATCTGGATGTTTGATGTGCTGTGTGTTGCCTGGCAGCAGAATCTTCGGAGTCTCCGAACTTGTTCGGAGACTCCGGATTTTTCTCCGAACTCTCCGGATTTTCTGGCTGCAACCTTTTTCTATTCTAGATTGTTGTGCACAACTGTCATATGCATTGTTCTATATATTTGCTGCACATTTCTTGAATACTCATTGCTATTGGAGCGAATAGATTGATCTCTTGTCCCTCTTATTGTGCAAATTGACGTTTTTATGGTCAATTCTTGAATTCGATTCAATGCACATATAAAGGGGGAGTTCATTCACTGGAATTCACTTATGTGTTTGCACCAATTTTGGCCTGACCTAAAGTGTATGGAATATCCATACCATATTAAATTAAATGATAATGATGGCTAAATTCCCTTTGATTGAAAAAAAGGAAACCAATATAGTTTGATGTTCCCGGTGAAATCTAATTGCACCTAAGAAATGTTCATGGATCAACATATCAATACAGACCATTCGGAATACGCGGCTGGCCGATCGTCTACTCCGTAAATACGAATGGTTCAAAAAAGAGCAATATATCCACTTGGCTAATTAAATGATATTGGTAAATGTAATGGCATCGCCCCTATGATCATCCGAGCTATAATACATGTGGTGATCAAAGAGAAAAGAAATGACAACAACAACAACATAACCTTTTGTCCCAAGCAAGTTGGGGTAGGCTAGAGATGAAACCCAAAAGAAACAAGGATAAGAGAGACATAAAAAGGCAAAAAAAGACAAAAGGTAGAGTTAGGGAAAAAGAAAAAGATCACGGCTCAGGCACGTTGATTGCTAATCTCCAAGCGCTCCTATCTATAGCTAAATCCCTGGAGATATTCCACTCCTTAAGATCTCTCTTAACCGACTCGTCCAAGTCAATTTAGGACGTCCTCTACCTCTCTTTACATTATCTATCCGCTTTAAAAACCCCACTACGCACTGGCGCCTCAGGAGGCCTCCGTTGGACATGTCCAAACCATCTCAGCCGATGTTGCACCAGTTTCTCCTCGATTGGTGCCACCCCAACCCTATCCCGAATATCTTCATTCCGGACTCTATCCCTTCTAGTGTGCCCGCAAAACCAACGTTGACTGGAAGACTTTTCTGAGTCGTCTCAACATAGCCGGTCCCAAGCCCGGATAAAGGAGGAGGGGGTGCGCTAGGTTTGGCGAACCAGCATCTATGACAACCACTCTAATGGATGTGAAAGAGAAAAGAAATGACAAGGGAAATAAATGAACTTAACCCGTTCATGCACGTAGATGTGCTTATTAGCTACATGCATGGACACGTACGCTAGATATGCAATGCTGGTTAAAGCTAAGTGGATGAGACACATGAGCGTTGTAGCTTTATGTCGGCCGGAAGATAATTAAATATATTTTCTAATCGCATAATTAGAAGAAAAGGCTGGAGGCCCGCCGGGGATCTTCCGCTCGCGCGTGTGACGTTCAAACGAATGAAGGCATTTGAATGAGTTAGGACGCACGAACCCCACGTTCTACGTACCGCGCACGGCAGCGATTCGAAATCCTAGTTGCCGCCGCAGTTTGGTGTGGGATTAGCAAATCCAAAATCAAATCAGGAGAGCGCGAGTCCTCCGAGGAACCGCCCAGCCCCTCGCCTATAAATAGCAAGCATCCGCATCGATCAAACCCCCGGCTCTGAAGACAAAAAAAAACTCCGTCAGGCTGCTGCGCCAAGAAGCAATACAAAGCGCCGCCAGGCTGCCGGCAAGAGAGCGAGAGAGAGAGAGAGAGCAAGGCCCGTCGAGAAGCATCGCCATGCTGCAGAGCCTTGAACTCATGCAGTTGTGTCAAGAAGAGCACCGTCGTCAGGCTGCCGGAGCTCCGAGCTTCCGTGCAGTCCAGAAGAACACCTGGCAACAAGAAGCTGCTCGTGGAGGAACTGCAAGGTGAGATGCCTCAACATCATGTTGGAGATATGCGAATTATTCTACCAGATATTAATTCGAGGCATATTTCGTAAGTAATTTCTACTGCTATGTAACACAAATAACCAGGCATAAAACTCAAGAACGAGGACAGCAGGAACATCATAGATACAGCCAGCATATATGTGATAAACATGATCAAACGCATCGCTGAACTATCACCCATCTAAGGACTTACAGAGTAGCGCTCCGTCCTCGTGTAGATTCGGTGTAGAGGTAGTGCACAACGAAGTCGATCAGCTTCGAGCGGTCGCGCAGTTGCGCTGCCCAGAAACCTTATTGTCGCCCCTCGTGCAGGCTTCACGACGGCAAGGGCTCGGAGATACCGCTCCTCTCCTTCTCAGTGCACGCCAAGAAGAAGAGCCGGCGAGATCCGGCAGCTCAGCACCACAGCACACTTCTCCCGGAATCAGAGAGAAAAATCAGAAAGAGTTCGTGGGGATTTTCACTTGTGTTTTTCGTGGACGTCTCCAGGTCTCTTATAGAGAGAACGGCAGTCCATTGCTGACCATTTCTTCTATAATGACGCCCCATTAGTTGGCAGTAGTAACCGCCCACATAACTCGGGATTAAGTCATTGACTGCGCACTTATCCTCTCTAATGACCGTTGTCAAAAGATTAATACGCAGATGGCAAAAAGATTACACAATCTTGGCTTGGCTGCTCGCTGCGTCGCAAGTCACAAGTCACGCGATCATTCACGCGAAAAGGACGCGAATACGCGTGTGCGCGCGCTTGTGTAACCTTAGCCTCATTCTCTCCAAGTGTTCAGACTAGTGAGAGAGTTCTCGTATTTAAGTTGGCATGCACCAACTCAAACCAGCAGTATGGGACATCTCTATGCCATGCACTCTTGATTTGGGATTTAATTAAATGGACCTCTCCATGGGCCTATTTTCCAACAATCCCCCACCAATGCCAAAGTAAGAAGAAGGAGAATGACAAAGGATCAATATGCTGTTGTACTGTTAATATACCAGCGTTTCAGTATGAGTCCCGTACGGGTTGAACTTATACCTAGAACAACAAGATTCATCTTTCCGCGGCCGGAGAATGGACTACGCCTTGAATTCCCAGCTTTAGTGCAGTCAGATTTCACTCGAAGTCATAGCTGATACTAGGCTGCCAAAGTAACCTCGCCTAACCGGAGCATTAATGGTCTGCTCCCATGTCTTTTAGTGAGCTTTCAATGAGAGCGCCCTGTCTCAAGAACTGCGACCTACAGTTAGGCTCACGTAGGTGTTCTCCTTCAAGAATATCCTGCGGGCTGATATCTTTTCCAACGGAAAACATTAAGGCCTTATGCCAACCTTCCATGCAGTAAAGAGTACTTTATTTGTCATTTGGACACGGGTACATTTTATTATGTAAATGTACTCTTTGAGTCACACCATCAATTTGTTCTTCCTATTACCTACTTCACGGGATCTCCGATCACATTAGGATAGGTTGCCATTGTGGTGCAACATATTCAAATGGGCCTCATACCCATGTCCTTAGACATCACAGAAATCGCATCCCGTGGTAATCCCTTTGTAAAAAGGTCTGCCAGATTCTTTTCAGTTCGCACGTAGCTCACAGCTATAACTCCAGAGTTTTTTATTTTTCTGACAGTTTTAAGCCTCCGCTTAATATGTTTGTTGGACTTGGAATTATCCTTTGTATTCATAACCTGAGCTAGCATTGATTGGTTATCGCAATACATTAGGATGGGTGGTACCGGCTTCTCAAGCAAAGGCAAGTCCATCAACAGCTCTCTTAGCCATTCAGCCTCATTAGTGGCAGTCTCAAGTGCTACAAGTTCTGCTTCAGCCGTAGACTTTGTCAGTACTGTTTGTTTGCAGGACCTCCACGCAACTGCAGCACCCGCTAGAGTGAATAAATAGCCACTAGTAGCTTTGATCTCATCCGCATCTGAGACCCAATTGGAATCACTATACCCCTCTAACACACGGGGATATCCCGAGTAGTAAATTCCAAGCGCTGTAGTGCCTTTCAAATATCGCAGCACTCTCTCTAGTGCTTTCCAATGATCTTCTCCTGGATTAGATGTGAACCGACTCAATTTGCTCACAGCATAGGAGATATCAGGTCTTGTGGCACCAGCTAAATACATAAGGGATCCAATTATTTGAGAATATCTCAGTTGATCTCTTCCCTGTCCTTCGAATTTTTGAAGTTTCACACTCGCATCATAGGGAGTTGGAGAGACTTTACAGTCCTCAAAGCCAAAACGGCTAAGGATCTTCTCTGTATAGTGGGACTGACTCAACATAATCCCATTCTCCGTTTTTATCAACTTAATATTCAGAATAACATCTGCCGAACCCAGATCTTTCATATCAAAACAACGAGATAAGAAAGTCTTAATCTCATCAATCACAGCAGTGTTGGTCCCAAATATGAGTATGTCATCGACATACAAACACAATATAACTCCTTCACCCCCACCATAACGGTAGTACACACACTTATCTGCCTCGTTCACTCTGAACCCCGCAGATCTCAAAGTGGTGTCAAATTTTTCGTGCCATTGTTTGGGAGCTTGCTTTAGGCCATATAATGATTTTATTAATCTGCACACTTTATTCTCCTCCCCAGGAATTACAAAACCATCTGGCTGCTCCATATATATTTCTTCCTCCATCTCTCCATAAAGGAAAGCCGTTTTCACATCCATTTGATGGACATGTAAACCATGGGACGCAGCCAGCGCAAGGAGAAACCTTATGGTAGTAATTCGGGCAACAGGGGAGTAAGTGTCAAAGAAATCTTCTCCTTCTTTTTGGGTATAACCCTTGGCCACAAGCCTTGCCTTGTACTTCTCAATTGTACCATCAGGCCTCAATTTCTTTTTAAAGATCCATTTACATCCAACTGGTTTACACCCGCTTGGACATTCAGTGATCTCCCAAGTCCCATTGGACATGATGGAGTCCATCTCACTATGGACTGCCTCCTTCCAATACTCCGCATCAGATGATGCATAAGCCTCTGGAAGTGTTTTTGGCACATCATCCACAAGATAGACGATAAAGTCATTACCAAAAGATCTCGCTATCTTTGGTCTCTTACTTCTGCGTGGAGTATCATTGACTATATCATCATCTTCGTCGGATGTAGTCGGTTCACTATTTGGTTCAGGTGGAATTAGTGGTTCAGGTGGAGTATAAACCTGATTTTCGCTACCTGTTATTCTCATAGGATACATATCCTCAAAAAATGAAGCATCTCGTGACTCCATAATTGTATTTATGCTCACATCTGGAGTATCGGATTTTACTACCAAGAATCTATAAGCCGCGCTATTCTATGCATAGCCCAAAAATACACAATCAACTGTTTTAGGTCCAAGCTTTCTCTTTTTCGGCGCTGGTATATTGACTTTCGCCAAACAACCCCACGTGCGCAGAAAATTGACATTAGGCTTTCGCCCCTTCCATCCCTCATAGGGAGTGACATCTTTGCTCTTTGTCACAACTCTATTTAGGACAAAAGTCGCTGTCAAAATAGCTTCCCCCACCATTCATAGGACATACTAGCACTCTCTAACATGGCATTCACCAAGTCTGTAAGTGTCCGATTTTTCCTCTCAGCCACCCCATTTGATTGTGGCAAATATGGTGGTGTGACCTCATGGATTATACCATGATCAGCACAGAAATGAGAGAACTCAGTGGAGATATATTCTCCTACATGATCATCACGTAAACGCTTGATCTTTCTCTCAAGTTGGTTCTCAACCTCGGCCTTAAAAATCTTAAAGTAGTGAAAAGCTTCATCTTTTGTTTTCAGCAAGTAAACATAGCAATAGCGAGTAGCATCATCTATCAAAGTCATGAAATATCTCTTGCCTCCTCTAATCAACAATCCATTCATTTCACATAGATCTGAATGAATAAGATCTAATGGTGCCAAATCTCTCTTTTCCACTAAACTCTTAAAAGGTTTTCGAGGTTGTTTCGCTTGTACACAAGAATGGCACTTTGATCCTTTGACTATTTCCACTTTTGGGATTAACTCTAATCTGGACATTCTAGCAATGGTGTCAAAATTAATATGACAGAAACGAGAGTGCCTCACATTGGACTCACAAATTTTATTCATGGATGCAACATTTAAATGATAATTTGACTCAACAGTATTTAGGCGGAACAAGCCTCCGCTGTCATAGCCTTTACCAACAAAGTTCCCGAATTTAGAAATTACAACTTTATTGGACTCAAACACTAACTTATATCCATCTCGACATAACAAGGATCCACTAATGAGATTCCTGTTTATCGACGGATCATGCTGCACGTTCCTCAAATATACAGTCTTCCCTGAAGATAGCTTCAGTTCGACCGTACCAACACCAAGAACATGTGCAGCTGATCCGTTCCCCATCAAGACGAAGGAGACTCACGCTCCCTGATAAGAAGAAAATAGAGACATGTCAAAGCATACATGTATATTCGCTCCAGTATCAACCCACCAATCATTAGATTGCAATACTGAGAATACACTTGGTATTTCACCATACCTGGATGAATTGGCCTCATTGCCATTGCCAATGGTGACGTTCACCTTCTTGTTTGGCTTTTCATCATCTCTGTCTTCGCGGTGGCGGCAATTCTTCGCAAGATGCCCTTCTTTGCCACACACATAACAAGCTCTGACTTTATCTTCTTTCTCATATCTCTTCTTGAAGTTAGTGGTTTTCTTGGCCTTACCACCATACTGCATTTTCCCCTTGCCCTTGTTTTTGGGCTTGGTCACTACGATGTTTGCACTTGCACCCTGAGCAGATGTGCCAGGCGCATCCTTTGCCCTTGCCTTTTCTACCACATCGAGGGCTACTATGAGATCCTCAGTGGAGATATCTTCTCTTTTATGTTTCAGGCTAGTGGCAAAATCCCTCCATGTCGCAGGGAGTTTGGCAATAATGCCCGCAGCCACAAACCTGTCCAGCAAGGGACAACCCAAACTTGCGATCTCTCCAACTAGCAGCTGCATCTCATGTGCCTGTGCAACTATCGACTTTGCAGCATCAATGCTGTAGTCATAGTACTGCTCACAGGAATAGAGTAAGAGACCGCCTTCAGAGACCGCAAACTTGTGCTCAAGTGCATCCCACAACTCTGTGGGGTTTGTATAATTCATATACACATCATAGAGTTGATCTGACAATAAGGTCAGAATGCATCCAAGTGCAGTATCACACGCACTAGGAAAACTGGCCTCTTGTTCAATCGTGAACGGCATCGCCTGGTGGATCACCCACCACAGCCCCATAGACATGAGCCAAAATTTGACTCTAGTCTGCCATCTGTGAAAGTTTCCACCAGAAAACCTCTCAGGTTACATTGCATCCGAAGCACCAGCCATTACTAAATTAGAATAAACGCATAAATAAGGTTTCTGGATTGTTGGAGATATGCGAATTATTCTACCAGATATTAATTCGAGGCATATTTCGTAAGTAATTGCTACTACTATGTAACACAAATAACCAGGCATAAAACTCAAGAATGAGGATAGCAGGAACATCATAGATATAGCCAGCATATATGTGATAAACATGATCAAACGCATCGCTGAACTATCACCCATCTAAGGACTTACAGAGTAGCGCTCCGTCCTCGTGTAGATTCGGCGTAGAGGCAGTGCACAACGAAGTCGATCAGCTTCGAGCGGTCGCGCAGTTGCGCTGCCCAGAAACCTTATTGTCGCCCCTCGTGCAGGCTTCACGACGGCGAGATCCGGCAGCTTAGCACCACATCACACTTCTCCCGGAATCAGAGAGAAAAATCAGAAAGAGTTCGTGGGGATTTTCACTTGTGTTTTTCCTGGACGTCTCCAGGTCTCTTATAGAGAGAACGGCAGTCCATTGCTGACCGTTTCTTCTATAATGTTGCCCCATTAGTTGGCAGTAGTAACCGCCCACATAACTCGGGATTAAGGCATTGACTGCGCACTTATCCTCTCTAATGACCGTTGTCAAAAGATTAATACGCAGATGGCAAAAAGATTACACAATCTTGGCTTGGCTGCTCGCTGCGTCGCAAGTCACAAGTCACGCGATCATTCACGTGAAAAGGACGCGAATACGCGCGTGCGCGCGCGTGTGTAACCTTAGCCCCATTCTCTCCAAGTGTTCAGACTAGTGAGAGAGCTCTCGTATTTAAGTTGGCATGCACCAACTCAAACCAGCAGTATGGGACATCTCTATGACATGCACTCTTGCTTTGGGATTTAATTAAATGAGCCTCTCCATGGGCCTATTTTCCAACAATCCCCCACCAATGCCAAAGTAAGAAGAAGGAGAATGACAAAGGATCAATGTGCTGTTGTACTGTTAATATACCAGCGTTTCAGTATGAGTCACGTACGGGTTGAACTTATACCTAGAACAACAAGATTCATCTTTCCGTGGCTGGAGAATGGACTACGCCTTGAATTCCCAGCTTTAGTGCAGTCAGATTTCACTCGAAGTCATAGCTGATACTAGGCTGCCAAAGTAACCTTGCCTAACCGGAGCGTTAATGGTCTGCTCTCGTATTTAAGTTGGCATGCACCAACTCAAACCAGCAGTATGGGACATCTCTATGCCATGCACTCTTGCTTTGGATTTAATTAAATGGGCCTCTCCATGGGCCTATTTTCCAACACATCAAGGAGGCCTCCGTCTCTGATCTCTCTTTCTGTTCTTCCCACTCCCCCCCCCCCCCCCCCCCCCCCCCCCCCCCCCCCCCCCCCCCCCCCCCCCCCCCCCCCCCACCCCCCCCCCCCCCCCCCCCCCCCCCCCCCCCCCCCCC
>CM014275.1:9506776-9556529 GCA_004135705.1 Alloteropsis semialata
GCTGCGCCATACTAGCTGCCACAAACGTGCGTGCCACATCCAAATTAGCACTCACTTTGACCAAACTTTATATGCATGGGTACACACTCTAATTCCATGCTCTGTTGAGCTGAGTCATATAAACTATTAAAATAGATCATATACATATGCATCAAAATGCATCCCATCATGCTTTCTTGCTCAATGCTGGTTCTGTTAAACCAAGATAATTTCTTGAGCGTATGTGAAACAAATGCTAAATTAACAGTTGTGTTGCTTAGAAATGGTTATATATACTCCAAGCCCCACACGTGTCTGCTATGCAGCTGCTACACAATTCGTAGTAGTTCACGTGGACCGATATAAAATCACGATGGAGCATCCTCACTCTGAAATTGGGTTGCTATCACAGCCCGTTGAAATGTATCATGTCCCCAAATTAAATAAGTGACATGAAAATAAGAAAATCACGTAGCATCTTGCATCTCATATCACCATACAAAGACGCAAGGTGTAATCATACTAAATGTTATATGAAGGATATGCATGTATAAATTCATGCAACATTCGCTAAGTATGAGTCTACAGCAAGCATCCATCCACGGCGAATAGATGAAGGCCTCTTATTTACTTTTATAGTTTGTAATAGGCAGCCATATGGTGTAACCTTTCCATGTATGTATTCATGTTGGAACTCTTAATCAGGGGTGTTCTCTTCAGAGATGTAATTAACATAGTTTTTATGCATATATAAGAATTATGGAAGTATGGACTCGCAATACTTGATTCTCTTACTTTGTCCCATTTAAAATTAAACCAAAATCAAAATCAAACTTGTCTCTGCTGACGCGGAGGCGGGCTCTCGTCCGCCCGTTTTCTCGACATCATTATGGATTATGATTGTCTTGTTAAAGGGTGTTGTCATCAATCACCAAAAAGGGGGAGATTGAAAGTGCATCTATGTTCCCTTTGTGTTTTGGTGGATTAATGACAACACACTTTAAGATCTAATGTTTGCAATGAGGAATATGCACAGATGACAGGTGAAACAATTAAGAGCATGTGGAGAAATGTGATACTCAAAAAAGGAAATGAAAGCATGGATGAAGATTACATGAAGATTATTTTTTAATTCTCTTGACAATTTGAGTTTAGGAAAAACTGTACTATCAAGAGGGATGTTGAAGAACTAGTTTGGTGATGACAAGGTGCTCAAATATGAACTAACTTAACCATGAGAGACACCTTGCACTTGCACTTCATTTGGGAATTAATTGAGAGTGCTTTACCTGGAAAGTTTCGGAGTTTACGAAGAATGGTGACTGGAGTCTGGTGTTCTCTAGAAAGTTCGGAGACTCCGGAACTTAATAGGACTAACGGCTAGTTCGGCTGAAGGGGTATTTATACCCCTCCTGCCCCCTCCTTTTTGCTCTCTCTGACCTCTTTCAAACTGAAGCTTCCTTTGAGCATTCTAAAGCTTCTCTCCTCTCCCTTTTGCTTCCAAAGTGAGACTTGGTTAGGGATTGAGTGGAGGTCAAGAGATTGTGCTTGTGAGCTGATTCCCCATCCATTGAGCACCTTGTTCATCATCAAGCCGGTGATTCACATTTGTTACTCTTGGAGCTTCAAGCTCCTAGACGGCTAGGCGTCGCTCAAGAGCAACCAATCCGCTGTGGTTGCCTTGAGAGGTTTGTATTACCCCTGCAGTTGAGTAAGTTCTTCATTTGACCTTCGGGTTGAGTGGAGATGAGGAAAGTGGTTTGGTGGATAAACTCACCCTTCGTGGGCTCCTCAATGGAGACGTAGGTTCTTTGTGTGGAACTAAACTCCAGGAATCAAATCCCTATGTCTCCTTGTGATTGTTACTTGTTCTTGTACTACTTGTGTTGAATTCTAGGGTTTGGTCCCGATCTATCTTATTAGAAGGTTTCTGCTACAAGTAACACCTGAATTGAGTTGTATTCACCCCAAGGTTGTATGGTAATTCGGCGATTTGATTTGTGTTGAGGTTTGATCTGTCATAGTTCGTTTCAGCATTATCTTCAGATCCTCCGAAGAAATCTTCGGAGTCTCCGGACATCTTCGGAGTCTCCGGACATTTCTTTAGAGTCTCCGCATTTTCTGTGACTGACAGCTGTTTTGAGCGAAAATTTTTAGTTTCTACTCTTCACCCCTCCTCTAGTTGACATTCTAGGTCCTTTCACTTTCGAGCCAAATCTTATTTTGGTCCTGAGCTGGTGTTAGTTTTTGCACATTGATAAAAAAATTTGAGGCTCTTGGTATTTAGAACCAAAGTGCCCTTGTTTTGTTTCCACCATGTATGAATAAATGCAGGTACATGATCAAGTGTGAGGGTCTCTCAAGTTTTTGATGCACACATGTTCGAGACCACCCACAGACAGACTGCACAACATCGCACAAAACTACACAAGAAAGATCAAGGTGAAAAAGGCCCAGAAGGGGTCGGCCGACCCCATCAGGTGGGCCGATGGCCCTCTGGTGCCTTTCGTCTCCAATTTCGTCCAGAGCGATGGTTTGCGCACCCTATCCCTCATCCTCTTTGATTCATGAGTTAATTCATTCCTATCTTCAGATGATCATTAAAATTAAACTCATGATAAAATAAGCTTTGATGCTCCTTTGGTTTACATGTCTATCCTTGATTGGCTTGCATATTCTTTATTCCTTGCACATGCACCTGTTACTTGTGAGCATATATCTTTAGGAAAACATGTTTATCTAAGTGGTTGATTAATGAGATATGGTATGATGAAAGAAATCTTGCTCTTTCTTTATAAAGTGCTTGGGATATTTTTCTTGAAAAACCTTAAATAGCCTTACAGAGCTCCTCAGTGATGTCTTATCCCTACCAAAGCCATATGTTGTTCATATTGCACAAACCTATACACATATGCTGCTTGCTATTGCATTGAGCTTTGTCAAATTGTTCTGACCCTTGTAAGATGCTCTTCATGCTTTCATGATCAAGATCACGTACACTCCACATACACATGCTAAATTTCCACATTGGAAGTTAGCAACATACATTTCATCCATCCACAAAACAAATACTCCATCTATGTGTTGATCTCCTCTTCAAGTATTATTTCAAAAGAGACAAGGGTTATAGAAAAAAAATATGGACACATGAAGGTCCAAGCATAAAAAAAGAGAGAGAAGAGAAAAAAATATGGGCACATGAAAGCCCAAGTATCATGAAAAAAAATTATAGCCATGTTCTCAAAATAAATTCAAGAGGAGAGAGATCATACAAAAAGGAGTTATCATTCTATTGTTCCGCACATATGCACATCTTGATCAGATTGTATGGATAGTTTTCTTCATGGATCCACTCTTTGACCTTGCAATATATGTGATGCAAGTATGATTTATCTTTACTCCTACCTTGAGCTCCACATAAGCCTTTTAGAAGTAGGGTGAAATAAGGCAAAGAAATGCCTTGGTGAGGAATCATACACAAAGAGCGATCTGAGAGAATCATTTGAGGAGCTAGGTAAGGTTATGTTTTTGAAATTTATCAAAAACCCAAGCTACTTAACAGAAGAGTTGAGATGACTTGAATCAAGGCCGTTCTATTCCTCAACCACCTAAGATGGCATGGTAGACACTTCCAAATTCACAAGTGCGGGTATGTCTTGGAATAACTTATATGCTAGCTTCATATCAGAAGGAGTCATGGTTTCCACTTTAGACCTAAGGCTTTACTCGAGGACGAGCAAAGGCTAAGTGTGGGGGAGCTTGTTGATGGTCCTTAAGTGCCACTTTTTACCGTCAGTTCCTACAGAAAATATAAACAAAAATGCATTCACCATAGTTATAGGGCTTATATCTAATCCATTCCACAAGTTTTGGTGAATACATGAGTGTAAGGATTAAATGCCAAAAGAGGAGGACAATTGGGCTCAGGGCCAGGTCGCCCAAGCCCAATGAAGCCCATCTTTGACCAGGGTAAAGAAGCACACTCCAGGACCATCCTAGCCACTGATTCCATGTCGGTTGAATCCAAGAGATGGGAATGGTCCAAGGGGAGGTCACATGGATTGAAGGGCCCACATCTACATGTATACTCACACAAATGAGGCGCACCCACCTAGAACCGACCTCAGGGCCCACAGAGTAGTCACTCATAAGAGGATGGGCCCGAGAGGTGGTTAGTCCAGGTCGGCCGACCCCCTAGGTCTGCCGACCTGAGCGCGCGCCCGAACCGGTCCTCCCTTGACCCGTACCTTCCTACCGACTCTAGAGACGCATCTGGGCCGTGCACGATGCAAGGCGGTGCATCTGAGGGTCGGCCGACCCCCCTTGGTCGGCCGACCTAGTCCCGGGGCTAAACGGCCTCAACCGCCTCGAGCGACCTCTCCACCATCCTACCAAGCTAAAAATAGCTGCGCCCCGGTCGTTGAAGATCATCATCGAGCTGGAGTATCAAGTCAAGGCGAAGCCCTCCTCAAATGAGAGTAGAAATAGGGAGAGAGTGAGGGAGAGTCTGGAGGAGTCCCGGCGTGTCGGCGACCCTCCACCTGTACCTCGGCGGATGCGAGCTCCTTAGTAAGTATCCGGGATATTCAGCTTAGTATTTAAGTCTGAGTTATAGAAAGCTGAGTTCTTTATTTTGCTTGTGGGTTTGTTGCTTTATTCATAAAGTATCTTAATCTTTGGCCAAGATCTGGTATGAACCTCTAGCCACCATGGCTACAAGATCACCCCAAGCAATCTATAAGCTTAATAGATTGAAAGCAAAGCAAACCCTAGAAAAGCACAAGATCGTAAAAGGAGGAATCGAGTCGCTAAAAGATCGGATGACATGAAGAACATTACTCACATAATAGATGTATTAGATCATCACCTCCGAGTACATACCATAGATGATCCACTACTAGCTCTTGAACTCCACCATGGCACAACCACGCAGGGAGGCCATGGTGGTTAGGGTTGGCCTAAGCCATCCCTAGACAACTTCGAGGACTTGCGGCGGCCGTTGTCTCCCTTTGATGTATGCCCTAGGTTTCGCCGAGTTCTGGTGGATGGATCTGCGAGCACTCGTGCATCGGTGCTATAAATAGTTTGAGAAAACCCTAGTTCGAAAGGGAGGCCGAGGTGGCACAAAAACACCCTAGGCTGACCGGCTTGGGCCCCCCTGCGCCGGCCGGCCTGGGCTGTTTTTGTGGCCCCTCGGTCCCATCTTTCGCGTCCAAGATTCTAGATCCCCCAAGAGTTGATTTGCCAATGCATGTGGGTATTTGACGTCGGTTGCTTCGGGATAAGATTGGGTCTTGATATCTTTCCATATGTCTGCCTGATTCGCCTTGATCCCGAAGTTATCCAACCTTATCTTCAAGTTTTTGCCCTTCCACATTCTTGGAGGTTGTTTCACCATAGATAAGAGCGAACGAAATCCGTGTTGTATTAGGTTTTGGCCTTCATATTCCTCCATGCTACGCATGACCTTAGTCTTCATCCAAAAGTGCTCATTTATAGCTCAAATACATGTGTAAATGAAAATCCTCCAAAAATACATGCATATGCAAAAACAGGATTATTTTAAGTGCCAAATGGCGGGTTAGTATATAAATTGGTCCCAAAACACCACTTAAATAGCACTAAAAGTGTGTCGCTAATGAGCGTCAACATTGACCAGCCTGAAGATGTCATTGATGCAGGAGAACTCTCTGATGCTTCAATGGAAGAAGAACAAGATGTTGCTCCTGTGATAGAACCTAAGGAAATCAATGTTGAAGTTTTCATTCCAATTGAGAAAAATGGTGTACCCCTCCCGATCATGCCTGAGGAAATTCAAGAGGAAGAACTGCTTGGGGTAGACTTGCTTCAAGAAATTGATAATGGTATTGATTTGCCTTTGCATCATGGGGACAACAACATGCAGCTTGGCTTTGTTAACCTGATACAACCTGAGCAAGACCCTATTTTCTCCACTTTTATTGGTCCCTAGATGCACAAAGAGACAAAGCTGCCAGCAGATATCCTTAGGATTTGGGCAAGGTTTTTTAACTCTAAAGGTGAGATTGGGCCACACCCACCAGTTCCTATTCCTTTAGGCTGGTCAGCCTTTTTCACTGTCATGTTGTTATATCAAGGAAACTTCACCTGGGCAAAACAGTTCCTGGAATCCCATGCCTGGGATCTCTTCAGATCAAACAGAGGGCCTTCCCTTGCTTTTGCAATCCCAGACAAGTTTCCTGGGCCTGTACTCTCACACTGCCCACCACAGGGAAGCAAATTCTAAGAACCTTCTGATTTTGCATCATGTGCCACACCACCAAGTCAGCCACATTGGTCCTCCCTAGTGGGTAGTACTGAATCAAACATCAGGGATGTCTCTCGCTCCACAGGCCCCTGGTCCAAGACTCTGCTACAAAAGGCAGAAAAGTTGCAGTTGTTTTAGACACATCCAACCCTAAGAAGAAGTCTTAGAAAGAAGAATCTCAATAAGGGCTTCAAGAAGAATTCTTGCATGGATCATAACTCAGCAAGGTAATCCCCCCAAACATCTCCCCCTCCATTATCAGGAATTTAGGGGAAACCATCTGCAAGGTGGACCCCCAGAAGCTCACAGATGAAGCCCTTCATTTGAAGAAAAAGGTGATGACCCCTGGTGGGAAGAAACCTGTAACTTCCAGAAAATCCAAATCAAATGAAGAAAATGATAAGAAGGTGTCAAAGAAAAAGCCCAAGCAGTGATGATGCCTCTCAACAGGCCCACTATTGGTGGATTACTCTTTTTGGTGGCAGATATCTCCCCACTAGTCAAATGAACTTTTTTCATATATATCTTTTGGTCTGTAATAATTCAGGATGGTTTTCTTGGTGGAGACCTAGTACTACTTCTGATCTGGCTTTATCAAGTAACTGGTTGGACTGGCTTTTAAGTATACATGTTACACATGTAATACTAGTTTTCCACCTCATTGTCATGATTCATGAATCATAACAACACTAATAGGGAATGGAAGGTGCTCTGTTGGAATATCAGGGGAATTAACTCAAACACCAAATGGAATTCAGTCAGGGACAAAATCATGGAGAGTGGATGTGATGTGCTTTGCATACAGGAAACAAAACGAGAACACTTTTACTCCCAATTCATAAGAAACGTCTAGCCCCCAGCTTTTGATTCCTTTGAATACATACCATCAACAGACAACTCAGGTGGCATCATCACCATTTGGAAATCAAACCTTTTGGATGGCTAGTTAGCCTTTAAAAATGAATTCTCTATTGAGTTTAAATCAAGGCACAACAATGCTGAATGGATTTTGACCAATGTTTATGGACCATGCATGGCTGAAGGGAAGAGAAATTTTGCTAGTTGGCTGAAACATATACAAATGCCCCCTGAGGTGGAATGGATTGTTTTATGAGACTTTAATCTGATGAGGGACCCATCCAATAGAAATAAGCCAGGTGGGATCTGGCCGAGATATTTCTGTTCAATGAAGCCATCAGTAAATTGGGTCTAGTGGACATCTCTGTCCGAGGAAGACAATACACTTGGACCAATAAACAGCCTTCACCTCTGATGGAGAAGATTGACTGGGTGCTCACTTCAGGCTCCTAGACCCTGACCTTCCCTGTCACTAAAGCCTGGCCATTAGTGATGGAAACTTCAGATCATATCCCCTTCTTTGTCAGTATTGGCTCTGATGCCCCCAAGGGCAGAATCTTTAGATTTGAGAACTATTGGATGGAACATGAGCACTTTATGGCAGTCATTCAACATGGATGAAATTTGCCCACACATCAAGTTTAAGAATTTGAGAAGGGTGCTCAAGGCCTGGCAGTCACAATTATCTAGTCTCAAGGCAAATATTCACAATGTCAAGCTAATCCTCTCCCTCCTAGATTCCATTCAGGAATATAAAGACCTGACTGTCCCTAAATGGAACTTCAAGGCCCTACTAGATGAAAAGCTTGTTTCACTCCTAAACCAGCAGAGAATCTATTGGAAGCAACGAGGCACAGTTAATTGGGTTAAGTTTGGGGATGAAGGCACACAGTTTTTCCATGCCAATGCTACAATCAGACACACAAAGAGCATAATTACTTCATTGGAACATTCCTCTGGCCAGAGCATCTGCAATCATCCAGGGAAAGCAGACATCCTTTGGAATGCCTTTAAAGCAAGGCTAGGAGTCTCAGAGTCTAGATCCCCAAGTTAATCTTGTGCAGCTCTTCTCTGCCCCGCCAGATTTATCTAGTTTGGAGATCCCCTTTACTCATGAGGAAATTGACAGGGTAGTCAGTAATCTGCCCTCTGATAAAGCCCCAGGCCTTGATGGGTTTAACACTGATTTCATCAAAACATGTTGGCCAATCATCAAGCAAGATTTCTACCATTTATGTGAGGAATTCCAGATGGGTCGTTTATGTCTTCAAAGCCTTAATGTCTCATACATTTCTCTTATACCTAAAGTTGAGGCTTCAACCAAGCCAGGGGATTTTAGGCCAATTTCTCTCCTAAACACATCGATGAAACTCATAACCAAGCTTCTGGCAAATAGGCTGCAAGAAGAAATATCTAGCCTAATCCACAAAAACCAGTATGGCTTCATCAAAACACGTACAATTCAAGATTGTCTTGCTTGGGCACTAGAATATCTCCACATCTGCCACCACTCCAAGAAAGAATTAGTAATTTTAAAGCTAGACTTTGAAAAAGCTTTTGACACAATGGAACATGAAGAAATGCTACAAGTTATGAAGCATAAAGGATTTGGGGATGTGTGGCTCAACTAGATGAAGACCATTTTTACCTATGGCACCTCTTCTGTGTTGCTAAATGGAGTCCCTAGCAAGACCTTCCATTGTAAAAGGGGTGTAAGGCAAGGTGACCCTCTCTCACCATTACTCTTTGTCCTGATGGCTGACCTGCTTCAGACAGTAATAAATGATGCAAGAAGAAGAAACATTCTTAACCTGCCAATCCCCCTTCAGCACAGTCTAGATTTCCCAGTTTTATAGTATGTAGACGACACACTGATTATTATGGAAGGTTGCCCAGTGCAATTACTTGCTCTAAAAGATATTCTGGGCCTGTTTGCCTCCTCTACTGGCCTCAAAGTTAATTATGCCAAGTCCATGATGATCCCAGTAAACCTCTCAGCTGAAAAACTGTCCTCTCTGTCACAAACTTTTGGATGCAGCACAGGCACAATGCCCTTCACCTACCTAGGGCTACCTCTCAGCTTAAGCAAACCCAGAGTGGAAGATTTCTACCCCCTAGTATCAAGATGTGAGAGAAGGCTAAGCTCCACTGCCTCTTTTCTGGGTGAGGCAGGCCGCTTGCAGATCACCAATGCTGTCTTTACATCCTTCCCAATGTTCTTCATGTGCACATTCCTTTTATATAAGACTGAAATCAAGCAAGTTGATAAATTCAGGAAACACTGTGTTGACAATCAAAATTGGCACAAGACATTTAGACAGAGGAAACCGGTGGAACCGAATTCAAGAAGTGGTGGAACCGGTTTGGTTCCTGTTGCCCGTCTGACAGGGCAATCTGGTGACACCGGATTCTGAAACCGGTGGCACCGGTTTTCCCCAAGTCTTAGTAGATTTGGGCTCTTTTTGTAGATCCGAGTTGTAATAGGGCTTTTCTTGCGGGGCAAGACCTCCACACCCTATAAATATGAAGGGTTGCGGCCGATTGAGTTTCAAGCCAATCGATCAAACATTTATTACCTTTACTTTTTGTCATCTCCAAACCCTAGCTTTTCCAACACTAATTTTTGTTCGTGCTTCGTCTCTACGGCGTTGACGGCGTTCTGAGTGGCCTGCCAACCTCAGAGCAACCGTAGGAACGCCTGCCCTAACGGGGTCCCTCCCGGGCTGGTGATCTTAGTCTCACGCAGCAAGCCACAGGAAACCGGTACCACCTGAATCTCAAAACCAGTTCCACCGATTTTGTTCGGCCAGCTACAGTTGACCGATCCGTTGCGGATCCGTGCGAGCTAGCGCAACTCAGTGTGTTGACCGTAAAAGGCGTCAACACATTTTTGGCGACTCCTCTGGGGAAAGAGATCTTGGTTTCTATAACCGGTCTACCTAACCCTAGCCAGATGGGATCTACTGCAGAACTGGACAAGGACAACATCATCGTGCCCTCCATTGAGGAAATCAGTGATGAAGAGCGTCAAAGATTTGAAGCAGCCCGAGCGTACTTCGAGAATCAGTTTTTGATGGGGCTGAAGAAGGAGGATCGCCAAGGCAAGGTGACAAGAACTCACGAATTCATGATGCCGGCGTTCACGATGAAACATCAATAGGTGGAAGAAATACTTCTGGTAACTGTACACCCACCTGAAACTTCTGTTCCTAAGTCTAATGGAGATATTAGTGCCGCTCTTTTACATACCGAAGAATTACTATGCACACTTGCGGATAGAATGGATAAATTTGAAAAGGATAGGTTGGTAGAGTCTTCTTATCATACACATAATTTACCACCTATGCAACATGAGAATATGCATGCGAATGTGTCGGCTACACCTGGAAAATCACCTCAAAATCCACTGTATGGTATGTCGGCTAACTTTTATCCAGAACAAATACCGCCGTCGCAGCAAGTTTCACCAGCCACGGTGAAACCGGTGACACCGGTTCTAGAAACCGGTGGCACTGGTTTCGCCGCCCCAGCTGCGCAGCAGTTAGTACCCCCACTCTTCAAATCCTCTTTCGGTAGTCCCTAATTGAAATACAGAGGTGGTTAATGGATCTGCTTATATTGGAACACGTGCTTATACATCACCCCCTATACCTAATCAAAACATTACTTCTAGTGGGATTCCTAATGATGTATATGACCAATATTTGTGGCAAAACTCTTATCGCAAGCCTCATGTTGACAGCCACAGGGCAATCTAATCTAGCTCATTCAAATTTGCACGCTGAATTTTCTAAATTAAAGGACGAGTTAGCTAGCATGGTACAGGATAAACTTGGCATTGATGTGGGTAATTCTAGATCATATTCTGCAAATTTTGATTCTGTTCCTTACCCACCTAATTGGCGTGTTCCTGATTTTGTGAAATTTAATGGTGATGACAGTAAGACCACATGGGAACACATTAGCCAATATATTGCTCAACTAGGAGAATCTAGTTTCAGTGATGCTTTGAAAGTTCGCTTGTTTTCGTTATCTTTGACTGGAACTGCTTTCTCTTGGTTTTCTTCATTAACTCCTGGCTCAATTAATTCATAGAATCAATTAGAGCAGAAATTTCATGATTACTTTTACAGTGGGAGTGTTCAGTTGAAATTGATAGATTTAACATCGGTTAGGCAACAAAAAGATGAATTTGTTGTGGATTATTTTAAATGATTTAAAGAAACTAGAAACCGATGCTTTAATTTCTCACTTTCTGAAAGAGATCTTATTGATGTTGCTTTTAATGGTTTAAGATCCTCTATTAAAGAAAAGATAGAAGGCTTTGAACACTTTTCGGTTAATCAAGTGCAAATAAGAGCTTTAGTTGCTGAAAACCGAATAAAAAATAATAAGGATACATATAAGACTCATCGTTCTAATGTGCATGTTGTCACTGATGATTCTAGTAGTTTGGACGATGATGAGGATATGTATGTTGCTGAACTTGTATGGCCTTCTAAGAATAAATCGTACACATTGTCCATCTCTTAAGCCAATTCAAAAGAATCGGAAAGAAGAAGTGCGATTTACTTTTGATGTTTCCAAGTGTGATCGTATTTTTGATGAATTGTTAAAGAATGGAAACATTAAAATGTCTCATACTATTCCTTCACCTGAAGAACTCAAAAGGCGGGCATATTGCAAATTGCATAATTCTTTTTCGCATGCTACTAATGATTGCAATGTTTTCCATCGACATGTGCAATCGGCCTTGAATGAAGGACGTTTGACACTACATGAGATGCAGGTTGACAAGGCACCTTTTCCTGTTAACACCCTTAAGATGCAACATCATAAGGTTCTGGTTCGGCCACATCAAGTCAAATCAACCAAAGAAAAAAATATTGTTGTGGGTGATGAGAAGCCGAAGCCTGAGAATTTGAAGGAAAAATCAATTATCAGGGAAGTGGTGTGTGAGAAGACCCCTAATGACAGAGAGACTTTCAAAATCACTGCAAGGATTGCGGATCTCGGGGGGCAAGGAACATCAAAGGCACCGTTTGAGCCTGCTGCACAGGACAAACCAGTGCCACTGGTTTCTGAAACCGGTACTACCGGTTTTGGTCAGGGGCGCCCAAAAATGTTGAAGCCTAAGTGTCCTGAGATTCGAACCCAGAAAGTCAATGTGGCCAAAGATCAGGGTAAAGTTGCAAAGCCAAAGCTGACCTTTGATAAGTTATTTTCCAAATATGCAAATCAAGGGCCAGTTGATGAGGATTGGCCAGCAATAAAGAGAAAGAGATCACCTATGCGCCAAGAGAAGCCAATTTCGCCTCCAAGGGCGAATAACAGGTATAAAGGTGATGTTGCTGCTAGGTATCCCCAACAGAATCAATATCAACCCATGCCATGGATGCCTCCATATTACAATTCTCCATATCCAGCATGGGATTACAATGGGATGTCTTATTACTCCATGCAATATCCTCCTTTTCATCCAGGATAGGGTAATAACAAAGGACATATACATGAGAGGTTGGTGGATAACCGTTCGGCTCCTCGTCGATCAGGTTGGGACGTGCCACCCAAAACCGGTGGCACCGGTTTTCAAAACTGGAGGAACCGGTTTCCTCAGAAAAGGCAACCATCTCCTCCCAAGCAGGTATATCAGCCTAAAAAGGTGGAGGAAGTTGTCCAGGAGATGGATGTCGACCAAGAAAGGACTACTGCTGCAGATGTGATTCAGATTGGTGACGTCAAAGTGATTCCGGAGGACGATGACAAGATGCCAATTGTGATTGGTGATGAGGCTAAGCCATCAGTCTAGGAAAATGTTGCTGCAGATCCTGATGAAGGTAAGAAGGCAGAAATTGATAAGTCTAAATACTTCATGTCGAGATGGTGTCCTCCAGGTTTGACAAGCACACAAAAGAGGAAGTTGTTGTTGGATATATGCCCGAGAGACAATAGGATTGGATCGGTTTATGGGCTTATGATCCATGAGGGATTAAGGTTACTAATGGGCCTACAAGGTGGAAGCCCATTAGCAAGGCTCATTAGCAGTAGAGGGACTATACCATCTATTAGTCCCATATTGCTAATGGACGAGGGTGTGGGAGTTTTTCCTCCTCATATATACGTGGGAGGGGCAAGGGAAGGTGTACCAATTGTTGGAGCCGCCCCAAGCCCTAGCCGCCCTCCCTGGCTGCCGCACCTGTCTCCTCTCTCTCCCTCACCACGCGTTCCCGGTGCTGGCACACCGGCGCTCGGCGTTCCATCCCCGTACGTGTGGATACTTCGGAGGTGCTGCATCTGGAGCATTAGGGCGAACCGCACGTGCAGGACCAGGCGGACGTGAGCAACTGCACGGCACTGCTACCTCGATGCGCTTCTCTACACCGAGACGGTTCCGCTGCATCTGCGCGTCTAGTGGTAATTCCGTGATCTATAACTGCAGCTGTTCCTGTTTTTCGGGGTAGGCGATTTTGAATTGTGCTAGCGTAGCCTCCCTGAATCCCTTCAGTGGTATCAAAGCCGTAGCTGCCTCGTTATAGGTTCGGATGTGTGCATACAGAGATATGCATGGATGTAGATGAGTCTCAGATCGGTTCGTGATCTTCGCCATGATGGTCGTGTAACGAATTGCTCCTACCGGTCGGATTTCCGCCATCGAAGTTAAGTGATACATGTAAACCCTGTCGTGGTGAGATGTAGATCAATTGTATTGGTCGAATCGAACTTAGGTTAATGGCCAGGCGCATGGGATGCACAGCGGTGGAGATTGGATCTGCTACTGGGCTGGGGTTTTCTGCGAAAAACAGGTTGTTCGTAAAACAGCCATAACTTTTGCATACGACCTCGGATTGAGATGAAATTTATATAAAATTGATCTATAGAAAATTTTACACATGAAATCAAACAGCTTTGCTGTTTTCGCTGAAATTAGATTTGCAAAATTCGGCTTGGAAGATAGAGTTTTCTGCGATTGAAGTTTAGACGTCGGAATCGCCTAACTTGTTTTTGCAGAAATTCATGTGATCGGTATGGCCCTTATGTGTATGTGATGCATGTATGTAACAGAACCATGACCTGCGTGTCATGTGTGTGGCAATACGGTTGGAGCCTTATGTATTGTCGAATTGATGTAATGGCCTGCGTGCCAACTTGTGATGATCCAAGTTGCGACTATGTAATTTACATTACTTGCATACACTAGATAGTAGCTCTTGGAGGATGGCGCACATGGATCATAGAGATGGAGATCACCGTGATGGACAGCACCATGCAGATGGAGATCTACATGTGATTAATGAGCCATGCCGTGTCATTATATTATGTGCTTGTTGTCTTACTACGTTCTATTTACAAGCGATGATAGAAGTAGAACGAGGACGATCTCTCGGCAATGTTTAAGCTTGTGTGCCCTCCCAAACCTTGCACCATCATGTCTTGTACAACCAGTGGTGGGTCTATGAAATTAGGGTGCCACTGGTTTTCCTCGACTAGATGGGTTCGTATCGGATACTTACTTGCATTGGGTTTGGTTATCTTAAACAAGGTCATCTTAACGGTTAGGGACCTTGGGGCGCATGGGTTGGGCGCCGAGACATAGAGATGTCACCCAACAACAGGAGTCATATGAGATATGATTAGCAAAGAGTTGCTTGCCGATCTACCCTATCTTCTGGCAGTGATGCTAAAGCTCACTAGTCGACTTGTTAGATGTGGGTCCTGAATCACTAAGTATCAATTGAGGGATATTGATTTTAGTGGGAGTAGATTCAGTAATGTTTTATTTAATTTACTTGGTCATGGATACGTTTGTCTTAGTATTTTGCATTATTATTTTGTTGTAGATCAATGGCTGTCAACGCACCGTTTACTTTACGTTCGATCCTTGAGAAAGAGAAGTTGAATGGAACAAACTATGTGGATTGGATCCGCAATGTGAGAATTGTTCTCAAGGCAGAGAAAAAGGAGGATGTTCTAGACACCCCTTTACTAGACGAGCCTGCTGAAAATGCAACTGCTGCTGTTAGAAACGCCCACCAGAGAGTGTTGGACGTTGACAATCAGATAAGCTGCCTTCTACTTGCTAGTATGGAGCCCGATCTGCAGATGCAGTTTAAGGGATACACTACACACGATATGATCGTGGCTCTCTAGGAAATGTTCCAGACTCAAGCTAGGACTGAAAGGTTCAATGTGTCCAAAGCTTTTGTGGAGAGCAAGTTGGTAGAAGGTGCTGCAGTTGGGCCACATGTGATCAAGATGGTTTGTTACACTCAGAGATTGGAGAAGCCAGGCTTCCTAATAGGCCCAGAGTTGGCCACTGATTTCATTCTAGCGTCTCTTCTGCCAAACTATGGGAGCTTCATCTCGAACTACCATATGCATGGGGCAGAGAAGGGCCTGAATGAGTTGTGTGGCATGCTTAAGACAACGGAGGCTGACATTAAGAAGAGCAATGGTGGCGGCCATGTGATGGCAATCCAGAATAAGCCCAACTTTAAGAAGAAGGGCAATTGGAAGAAGAAGGGTAAGGCTAAAGATGTGATCAACAAGCCAAACTCGGATCCCAAACCTGGACCAGTGCCAGATCAGCCATGCTTTCATTGTCATGAACTGGGTCACTGGAAGAGAAACTGCAAGCAGTATCTAGAAATGAAGAACAAGGGAAGTAAGAGTACTCCCGGTTCAGGTATGCTTCATGTTTATGTTACAAATATTTTTCTCACTGATACTTATATTAATTCTTGGTTATTTTATACCAGATCGGTTGCTCATATTTGCAATTCGATGCAGAGAATAATAAGAAGTAGAAGCATTGAAAGAGGAGAAGTTAATTTTCGCGTGGGCAATAATGCAAGAGTTGCTGCACTAACCGTCGGGACGACGCAACTTCCCCTCCCATCAGGATTTATTTTGGAATTAAATAATTGTTATTATGTTTCTAGTTTAAGTCGAAACATTGTGTCTCCTTCATGTTTGATGAAGGATAGTTATTCATTTGCGAGTGAAAACAATGGTTGTGTGATCTCTAAGAATGGCATGTTTGTGGTTTTTGCATCCATTGTGAATGGTTTGTTTATTTTAAATCTTGATGATGCGCCTATCTGTAATATAAGTGCTAAAAGGCTTCAGCCTAATGATTTAAGTCTGACCTACATGTGGCATTGTCGTTTGGGTCATATAAGCGAGAAGCGCATGAAAAGGCTCCATTCTGATGGGCTTTTAACTTCGTTTGATTTTGAATCATACGAGACACGCGAAGCTTGTTTGCTAGGAAAGATGACCAAGACGCCGTTCACAGGTTTTTCTAAGAGGGCGCATGACTTGTTGGAACTCATACATACGGATGTATGTGGACCGATGAGTACGACAGCTATAGGTGGATTCCAATACTTCATTACTTTCACTGATGATTTTAGTAGATATGGCTACGTCTACTTAATGAAGCATAAGTCAGAAACCTTTGAAAAGTTCAAGGAATTTCAGAATGAAGTGGAAAATCAATGTGGCAAGAAAATTAAGGCCTTACAATCCGATCGCGGAGGCGAGTATTTGAGCCACGAGTTTAGCAGTCATCTAAAGAGTTGCGGAATTGTTCCACAGCTTACGCCGCCTGGAACGCCTCAGAGAAACGGCGTATCCGAGCGACGTAATCGAACTTTGTTGGACATGGTTTGATCAATGATGAGCCAGTCAGACCTGCCGTTATTGTTTTGGGGATACGCTCTAGAAACAGCAGCTTTCATACTTAATAGGGTACCGTCTAAGTCCGTAGATAAGACACCATATGAGATATGGACTGGCAAGACTCCCAGATTGTCTTTTCTAAAAATATGAGGTTGTGAAGCATATGTCAAGAGATTTCAGTCAGACAAGCTTACACCCAAGTCAGACAAGTGCATATTCGTGGGATATCCAAAGGAGACAATTGGGTATTATTTCTACAACCGATCAGAGGGCAAAGTGTTTGTCGCTCGGAACGGTGTTTTCTTGGAGAAAGAGTTTCTCAAGAGCGAGAAAAGTAGACAAAAGGTGTACCTTAAAGAAGTTCGAGATGAGCCTGTGAGGCAAGACTCTACGAGTGAAGCTAATGTAGTAGAACAAGTGGAGGCACCTGTGGTGAGACAAGAACCACCACAACCACGAAGGTCCGAAAGGCCACGTCACGCAACTGACAAGTTAAATATCCTAATTACGGCAGAGCGCGACATATTGTTAATAGAAAACGATGAGCCTAGGACATATGCGGAAGCAATGATGGACCCAGATTCCGAGAAATGGCAAGGTACCATGAGATCCGAGATAGATTCCATGGGACACAATCAAGTTTGGAACTTGGTTGACCCGCCTGATGGTGTTAGACCCATCGAGTGTAAGTTGATCTTTAAGAAAAAGAAAGATATGGACGGAAATGTTCACGTCTACAAAGCATGGCTTGTTGTGAAAGGTTTTCAACAAGTTCAAGGAGTTGACTACGATGAGACATATTCTCCAGTAGCGATGCTTAAATCTATTCGGATCATTCTAGCAATAGCTACGTATTTCGATTATGAGATATGGCAGATGGATGTCAAAACAGCTTTCCTTAATGGAAACCTTGATGAGGACGTGTATATGATACAGCCCGAAGGTTTTGTTGATCCGACCAATGCTGGAAAGATATGCAAGCTTCAGAAATCCATTTATGGACTAAAACAAGCATCTCGGAGTTGGAATATTCGTTTCGATGAAGTAGTCAAAGGGTTTGGTTTTCATCAAAACGTAGAAGAAGCTTGTGTTTACAAGAAAGAAAGTGGGAGCTCTGTTGTATTTCTGATCTTGTATGTGGACGACATATTATTGATTGGAAATGAAATTCCTATGCTGGAATCCGTAAAGACTTCACTGAAAAATAGTTTTTCTATGAAGGACTTAGGAGAAGCAGCATATATTCTGGGCATAAAGATCTATAGAGATAGATCGAGGAGACTTATAGGATTAAGTCAAGATACTTATATTGACAAGGTGCTGAAACGGTTCAGCAAGGAGCAATCCATGAAGGGATTCTTGCCTATGTCACATGGTGTACACCTCAGCAAGAATCAGCGTCCTCAGATGGCTGATGAGCACGAGCGCACAAATAAGATATCATACGCTTCAGCAATTGGGTCTATCATGTATGCCATGATAAGTACTCATCCAGATGTCTCATTTGCTCTAAGTATGACGAGCAGACACCAGTCTGATCCGGGTGAGAGTCACTAGACAACGGTGAAAAGTATTCTTATGTACTTTAGAAGGACTACAGATATGTTCCCAGTCTATGGAGGTGAGGAGGAGCTCGTTGTAAATGGTTACACCGATGCTAGCTTCCAAACTGATCCAGATGATTCACAATCTCAATCAGGATTCATATTTACTTTAAATGGTGGTGCTGTAAGCTGGAAGAGTTCCAAGCAGGAGACCGTGGCCGATTCTACAACAGAAGCCGAGTACATCGCAGCTTCTGAAGCTGCGAAGGAAGGTGTTTGGATAAGGAAATTTCTTATTGAACTTGGTGTGCTTCCGAGTGCATCTAGCCCATTGAACCTCAACTGCGACAACAATGGGGCTATTGCGCAGGCTAAGGAGCCAAGGAATCACTCAAAGAGCAAACACGTACTGTGGAAGTTTCACCTCATTCGGGAGTTCGTTAGACGAGGTGAAATCAAGATATGCAAAATACATACGGATCTGAATGTTGCTGATCCTTTGACAAAGGCTCTTCCACAGCCTAAGCATGAATCTCACATGAGACCTATGGGTATTAGATATCTTCTAGATTAGCTCTATTTCGAGTGGATGATCATAGAGATGGTCGTTTTGTATCTATGACATACTATTTATTTATTGAATATCCATGAAAAGCAACGTGTATTGATCAATAATTGTGTGAATTATTTATGAAATTCTTTACTTGTATGGTTATTCAAAAGATGTCCATAATCTGACTTATTGATTAGCACATGTATTAGTTGACGACTATATTTCGCAAGTCATGGGCATAGAGATGTCAAACTAATAATGTGGGCACATGTATGACATGGGCTGGATCGACCCAACGTGAGATGTTGTAATATTGTTCTCTATTTTTCACAACGTGTATGCTTTGTTCTAAGACCTGAGATTGTCGCATGTACTCAAGATGTGAATTGACCTACTTAGGGGCTATCAAACGCTACGCCGTAACTGGGTAGTAATAAAGATAGTTTTCGGGTTTGTCAGGAAGCATGCTGTGAGGCATGGTCAATCAAGATGGAATTTGCCCCTCTCTATGTGAGAGAGATATCTCTGGGCCCCTCGAGTGATCGGATCAAGAAATGCATGGCCGTGCTAGGTTAAGTGTTAACCTCTTGAAGGATCCGATTCACAAGTTCGAGAAAGAGAGGTCAGCTTGGAAAAGTAAGACCAAATATCGTGAGGCAAAGTGTTGACGTCCAAAAAGTCAGGCGTTGACTCTCGAAAATTAACACTGTGGCCTGGAAGATTTGCTTCACTTCAGTGCAGGTCCAAAAATCTTGAGGTTCGTGGCGTGCCAGTCAATTTGACCTGAAATTGACAAGGTAGAGTTTAATCAGTAAGCAACAAGGAACTCATCGGCCAAGGCCCCGATTCGTTCCAGAAATCGGATCAGCATAAAGAGTAGTCCGATTTTGATGACATGAACCATCGGCCTTGAGTCCGATTCGTGAGAATATAACGTATATTGAAATAAACCACCGGCTATGAAAACCGAATCGGAGATAGATCTAATTTAAACTCATTCTTTAATATGCATCTTTCCAAAGGCGATAAACAAATCAAATCTCATGTCACTAGCAATCGGATCGATTTCGAGACAGCGTTGCTAGCAGGGCACCGATTTGCTTGTTTACTCCAATATATCAATATATATTAAAGAACTCGTTCAAACCAAATCTATTTGTAACTTGCTTATTAAATCTAAATCAGCTATATAAACATAATAAACAGATCTATTATGAAACTTGAATAATTACTAAAAACAGAATAGATCTTCTCTGATAGATGTAAGCCGATACGATAAAATCAACAAGATACGGTAAAAGGATGAGCGATCTAAATAAAGAAGGGCGATACACCTCAATCTAAAGCCTAGAACAACTCGGTAAAATGGTGAATTAACTAAACAAAGAAGGGCGATACGCCTCAATCTAAAGCCTAGATTAATTCGATAGGGTGTCGGACTTATAAACAAACCGGAGGTCAAGATGAGGCAGCCCTGCTTGCTGAAGATCTCGACGAAAAAGGTTGTTGGCACGTGAGGCCGAAAGTTGGGTTTGATTGATTGGTTGAGTGAACATTTTTTACAATGGCGCAGGGTTTATATTTATACCCTGGAAATCTAGCTAAAACTTGCCGGCTACAACAATATCTCTCATTTATCTAAAGCAATCTAATCCTAAACTACCAAAACTATTACAAATCTTGACGCACAATCAGGCCCTGAAGAAGCTTCCAGACGCGCCTCCCCTCAGAAGTCGTACGTGCTCTGGCCTTCTCCTTCCCGTGTCCGATCAGGACTCCTATCGGACGTACTCCGATCGGAATCGGAGGCTAACTCAGAATCGGACTCGGCCACTTCGTCAATTTCGTCGCACAACTCCAGCTGAGTCAAAATCTGGTGTCAACACATGCCCCCCAATTTTTGGATAAAATATTATTTTATTCCAAAATTCTCCGAGCAATGATGACCCTGGCAGCAAACAGTATATGGAAACCCTCAACCTTCACTGTTGTAATCCTCGAATCCCGTGCGGATTCGGCGCCGTGGCCTTCGGGCGGTTCCTTCTCCCATAAGCCCTATAAATGCAGACCCGAACCATCGTCTTCCTCACCTCGCATCTGTTACAACTCTAACACGCCCGCCATTGTCACCTCCGCAAGCTTCGTTCCGGCAAACTCTTGATCTTCAAGCTCCAATCTTTCACCGAAATCCGGGTAAGGAACTACTCCGCATATGATTCACACCATGCATCTGAATCCTACTGCATTTCTCACGGTGATTTTCTCAATCTATTCATCCAAACCACAGTTCACTGTAGATCTATTCCATCAATGGTGGCTCCTCTTGAGAAGGCTGATACCGACCAAGTTCCCGAGGTAAAACTACTCAAAAATCTCCCTTTAATCTCTGCGTTCTTGCTCTAGAACTTCTTGTGAGCCCCCACATCTATATTTATTACTCTATTTCTTCTAAATGTAGCATCTTAAGAACAACCTAGTCATCCCCGTTTCCCATGTTGAAGCTGGGTATTACCTTGGTCCGATGGGTGACCCCGATCCGACGGACCTGATCAAATGGAATCGGAGAGACTCCCGTTTAAAGGATCGGACCTGCAAGTTGCCGATTGGGCCGGCTCCTTCCGATCATGGCCGGGCAGCGTCCCAGGATGGAGGAAATGGTTCCTCAGGATGCGAGCTGCCAAATCCGCCTTTTGGGATGAAAAGGACATAGGCCAATGTCTCACGCTCTCTCTTGCCGACATGGTCAAGGACGAGAATTTACTGGCCGCTACCTCCCTCTTTTGGTCCGATGCTCTTAATGCCTACATATTTGGTCATGGTCCAATGAAGCCAACACTCATGGATGTACACATGCTCACCGGTCTCAACACCGTCAACGCCATGAATCCAAGAAGACTTTCCAATGAACTGAACCACAAACTAGTAGGCACAGGCTCCAAGGGCTGGAAGAAATATGTTGCCGATCACTGCAAAACTGGCACTATCGGAGATAGAGAACATGTAGCTTTCCTCAACATGTGGTTGGAAAGATTTGTATTTTGTGGATCAACCCTTGGTGCCACCTCCAACATGCAAACAATCGCAGAAGCACTATCTCGCGGCGAATCGGTTCCTCTTGGTCGTCTCCTCCTCGGAGCTGTTTATCATCTCCTCCACCAAATATCGGTCAGATTGTTAGACGGCCAAGCAGTTGGTCATATCGGAGGCCCCTGGTGGTTTATCCAGTTATGGTTACATACCCAGTTCCGATCTGCTCTCCAATATAACTTCAAGGATTGCCAATTTCCAAATTATTGCGCAGAAGAGGAAGATGTAACCACTCACCGATGCATGTCATTTGGGGAAGCAGCATCGGCCTGCCCTGGATCAAGGCTTGAATCAAAGGACATGGCCAGCTACTTTGAAAGCTTTTACCATGGGATCGCATCGGAGCGCTTTAGCTGCTTTGCTTATGGTGATCCTGATCGTGACTATGAGCTGCCTTTATTCAACATTCAGAATGAGCTGGCATCGATCATGCCGATTCTCAAATCCTTCATAACACCAGCTATTCTAGGTAGCAATATTGCATTCGGCCGCAAGACCACATCGTACGAATTTTACAATCCATCGGTGGCAGCTCGTCAGATGGGCTTTGGTCAGCTTCCGATCGGCCTATACTTCTCCAATAAAATTAAGCACAGAGAACTGGTTTCATCATCCCTAGAGATGGACAAAATCTTATCGCTTGCTCCCCAGGCCGATTTCGAAATACCTGCATGGCTATGCACCAGCTTCTCATCCAGACTATTCAGGAACTGGTAGAAAGAATTATGCCTTCACATATTCAGACTCCCAGCTGTCACCTACTACACACTCATAGACTCCGATTTTGAGGCCATGGAAAACCCTATAAGTCTTTTGAAATCTCCCCACTTTTATTCATTTCTTATTTAAGTGAACTCCTCATAATTTGAATCCCAATCTTGTAACAGCCAGCCGAAGAGAACGCACCATCAGTGAGCAATAGCGGGAAGCCGATCCGATACGCAATCAGGACACCAAACCCAAGAATCGGCTCTTCTGCTCCATCTCTCAAAACATCATGGATGGTAAGGGCAAAAGGAAAACTGCTCCCACTAAAGTGCCCGCACCAAAGAAACAGAAGAAAAGCCAAGCGGTATGATTTTCTCATCCTTCCGATTCTTCGTTCCGATTCTTCTTTCCGATTCTTATTCTAAGCAAATGATTATATGTATAGCCTCTCGGAAAGATTCTCGGTCAATCAACTTCCAGAGCTGCTGAAGAAACTGCCCAGCAAGCTACTGAGGGTGCAAGAATGCTTCTTGATGCAGTATCGGTAATGATCCGATCCTATTCATCTAATTTCTTTTAAGATAAATCATTAATAGCAACCTTTTTTCAGCAAACAAATATTACACTGCCCGAACCTCAATCGGCTCCAGTCCAAGACATCCAAACTGAATCGGCCCATCAGGTAATCTTGACCCAATCCATATTTTCTTCAAACTTATACGCTTGAACTAACCGATTCAATCTATAGATCGCCACTTCGCAACCAATCATTGAGGAACCAAGTGCAAATATTCAATCGAGAGGCCATCCCTGAGCAACAAATCGGAGAACCATCTGTAAATGTTCAATCGGAAACACTCCCTGAGCAGGAAATCAGAGAACGGACTGTAAATGTTCAATCGGAGGCCACCCCTGAGCAACCAACAACAACTACCCCACCGGTATCTTCTCCGATTGAGCCATCCCAAACGCTTCAGATAGCTGCTCCCAGCACAAGCACTGCCCAACCTCAAGTAATCCCCGATTATGTCCGAGAGGGACAATTCAAATTGGTACCGATCCATCCTCTTGTGTCAATATTATTATTTTAATAACACTTGTTCATCAATATTTTTGTTTCAGGCGCACGATTCTCCGGCAATGAGTTTCGCATCATTTGATTTGGACGCCGCCATCAGAGAAGAAGAAATTAGCTATGCTCAATCATCTTCTACCATCTCCGATGAGGTCAAGGCAAAGCTTCAAGAAATGCTGAATCATTTAACCAAGAGCGTCGCCGTCCTTGTGGAAGATGCAGAGCCAATTCGTCAAATCTTCAAGAATTTGAAAGGTCAACTGCCATCGGAGCTGGAGAGTGCGATCATCCCTGCGGCTTTTATTGAAGGGCACCAACCCCAAGTTTCTGCTGCCCGTCAAAGAATATCAAAGCGGCTGTCCCAGCAAGACTTGACCAAGAAACACAACGACGGCCGTGACGAATTGAAAGCTATACAGGTCCAAATCAAGACCCTCCAAGCTAAACCAACGCAGCTAGAGAATCGGATGAAGCATCTTCATGGCGTTGAAGCCGAACTGCTCAAACGGCTTGCAGAAGTTCGCAAAGAAATGTCGGAGACCCAAGACGAACTCAACCAGATTCCATCTTCCATCAAATTGGCGCAAGAAAATTTAAACAAACGCCTGGAGGAAGTTCGCCAAATTCACAGAAGTATCAAGAACATCCCCGGCTCCGATGTGGATGACCTGGAAGAGATTCAGAAGATTGATAACATCCGGTTGAACGCGGTCGAAGCAATCCGCAAATTCTTGTAATAGTTAAACTTTTAACTGCACTGCTCTGATGACATCGATCATCGATGAACTCTATTGGATCCGACGATGCTGATCGTCGATGAACACTTATTTTTGTAAATATTTTTGCCCTTAAGGCGATACGTATCGTATCGGCTATCTTAGACGATATAGAATATCGGCTTTATGAATCTACCCAAATACTTGGATAATATTTTTTCAAATATTTTCCATTAAGCGCTTTTGAAAACTCTTCTCCTTCCAATGTTTCCAGAATATACGCATTTCCTGGAACGCACCGATTTACACGATAGGGACCTTCCCAATTCGGCGACCATTTTCCAAACATAGAACTCTTAGTTCCTACCGGCAAAATCAACTTCCAAACCAATTCACCCTCGATGAACTCCTTTGGCTTAACCTTTTTATCATAATACTTAGCAACGCGTGCTTTATTATTCTCAATATTTTCCAACGCTCTCAATCGGGTTTCAGCCAAATTGTCCAACTCAAAATTCATCAAACTTTTATACGCATCGGCAGTCAAGTTTCTCTGTTCCGATATTCGTCTCGATCCGATTTTAATCTCCCAAAGGCAAAACAGCTTCATGTCCATAAACCAAATGATACGGGGACAATTTAGTAGATCTATGACATGCCATCCGATATGCCCATAACGATTCGGTCAACGTTAGATGCCATCGCCTTGGTTGTTCATCAATCTTCCGTTTGATGATTTTGATAATACTTTTATTTGATGCTTCCGCTTGACCATTGGCTTGCGCATAATAAGGAGAAGAATTTAACAACTTAATACCCATAGTGGCAGCAAAATCTTGAAATTCGCTAGACATAAACATAGTTCCTTGATCGGTCGTGATAGTTTGAGGAATACCAAACTGATATATAATATGCTCCTTAACGAATTCCACCATATTCTTGGAATCGGCAACCTTTAAAGGAATCGCTTCAACCCACTTAGTGAAATAATCTGCTGCCACCAATATAAATTTATGACCCTTGCTTGACGATGGATAAATTTGTCCGGTCAAATCAATTCCCCATCCTCGAAAAGGCCACGGCTTGATAATCGGATTCATGGCTGACGCAGGCGCTTTCTGCACATTTCCAAATTTCTGGCATTCTTGGCAACCTTTATAATATTCAAAACAATCTTCCAAAATCATTGGCCAAAAACAACCTGTTTTACGAATAACCCACTTCATCTTATAAGCCGATTGATGCGCACCACAAACTCCCTCATGCACTTCATCCATTATGTCTTTGGATTCCGATTTACTCAAACATCGGAGCAACACACCATCAATCATCTTATAATATAATTGATCATCAAGCAACACATATTTAACAGCCGTGAATCTTAACTTCCTGAAAACCCTTTGTGATGGATCCTTAAGATAACTTACAATCTCATATCTCCAATATCCGATTTCTGGCTCAATCGTCATGATCTCATGAAAATGCCGATAGCTAGAAGCAGCTTGTGCCAAATTGTTAGCTTCCTGATTTTGAGTCTTGGGGATATGTTCAATATTAACCATCACAAATTCTTTCAACGATAAACGGCACTCTTCAAAATAACAAATCAGAATATCATCTTTGCATTCATATTTACCGATCAATTGATAAATCACCAACTGGGAGTCTCCAAAAATCTCGACAGCTTCAGCTCCGATTTCCAACAATAATTTTAATCCTTTAAGCAATGCTTCGTATTCAACCCGATTATTGGTGAAACTTGGATCCATCGGATACCTAAACTCAAAATTTGCCCCCCGAGGCGAAACAATAACAATTTCGATGCCACATCCCTGACCACACGACGATCCATCAAAGAATAATGTCCAAGGCATCGGTTCAACCAATTTTACTTCATCTCCGATGTGTTGCGTCACGAAATCAGCCATTACCTGTCCTTTAACCACTTTAGCCGATTCGTATTTTAAATCAAACTCTGACAATGCCAATATCCACTTCTCGGTTCTTCCTTTTAACATCGGCATGGACAACATATACTTGACCACATCGGTTTTACAAACGATTGTACACTCAGAAGATAATAAATAATGTCTCAGCTTAGTGCATGAAAAATATAAGCATAAGCATAATTTCTCGATTGGTAAATATCTTGTTTCCGCATCAATTAACTTCCGACTCAAATAATAAACCACTCTTTCCTTCCCTTCAAATTCTTGTATAAGAACGGATCCGATTGACAACTCATCGGTCGACAAATATAATCGGAATGGCTTATCTCTCTGAGGTGGAATCAAAACTGGCGGTGTCATCATATACTGCTTTATTTCATCAAATGCCTTTTGTTGATCCTCTCCCCAAATGAATTCCTCGTCGGCTTTTAATTTCAGCAGCGGGGAAAAAGGACGAATTCTTCCAGATAAATTTGAAATAAATCTTCTGACAAAATTAATCTTATCGATTAACGACTGGAGACTTGTCTTATCAGTAGATGGCTTAGCATCTCTTATAGCCTTCATGCTTTTCTGTCCGACTTCAATCCCTTTTTCATGAACCATGAAACCCAAAAACTGTCCGGCCGATACTCCAAACGCACACTTGTTAGGATTCATTTTCAAGCCATGCTTCCTTGTGCATTCAAGAGTTTCTCGTAAATCGTCCAGATGCTGTTCGTATCCATCGGACTTCACCACTACATCATCAATATAAATTTCAACAATCCTGCTGATCAACTTGTGAAATATATAATTCATTGCTCTTTGATATGTGGCGCCAACATTTTTTAAACCAAAAGTCATTACGACCCACTCATATAATCCAAGTGCACCAGGACATCGGAATGCAGTCTTAGGAACATCTTCTTCTGCCATAAAAATCTGATTATATCCTGCATTACCATCCATAAAACTAATCACCTTATGTCCTGAAGCTGCATCGACCAACATATCAGCAATCGGCATCGAATACCCATCCATCGGAGTCGCCTTGTTAAGATTCCTGAAATCAACACAAACCCGCAACTTCCCATTTTTCTTGAAAACAGGAACGATATTAGATATCCATTCAGCATATCGACAAGGTTGAATAAACTTAGCTTCATACAACCGAGTTATTTCGGCTTTTATTTATTTATCTAACTCAGGTTTAAATCGTCTCGGCGCTTGTTTAAAAGGCCGATATCCTGGCTTGATCGGGAGCCGATGTTCAACAATAGATCGGCTTAAACCGGGCATTTCATAGTATTCCCAAGCAAAACAATCACGATACTCTTTTAATAACTTTATTAATTCTTGTTTAAACTCAAGATCCAACTTTGCACTTACATATGTCGGCCGAGGTCTATCTCCTAAACCTATATCTATTTCCTCTAGCTCATCGGCCGACATAAACCCTTGACCAAGTTTACCCTCATCTTCAATGAAATCATCCATTAATACAAGCTCTCAGAACCGATTGCTTGGATCAGTTTTAATCCATCATCGGACACTTGGATAAAATCTCCTTCCCAAACCTTGCCCGATAAGCATTCAATCCCTTCAAACTCCCAAACCGTCAAATCGGCGGTAGCGACGCTGACCGATTCATTGGTTTGAACAGTCTCAATGTGATCTCCATGCCATTGGATGAGACATTGGTGTATGGTAGACGGCACACAGCAATTAGCATGAATCCAATCACGCCCAAGGAGCAAACTGTAAGATCTTTTACTGTCGACGACGAAGAACGTAGTAGGCAAAGTCTTGTTCCCGATCGTCAGTTCAACATTTAATGCCCCCCGAGGCGGCGATGGATTCCCACCAAAATCCTTGAGCATCCTATCGGTCTTGATCAAATCATCATGTCCTTTGCCAAGCTTCCGATACGTAGTATAAGGCATCAAATTCACAGTAGCTCCCCTATCAACAAGCATCTTGGTCATCGGCTTGCCATCAACATATCCTTTAACATATAAAGGCCTCAAATGCCGATACTTTTCATCAACTGGTTTGTCAAACATAGCTTGTTGAGGTTGCAAGACCAACTGCGCCATGGCTTCTTCTAAATCATCGGCCTCATCATCGGTTGAACTCACATTGTATTCTGCAGGCAACACAAAAACCATGTTCACCGATGCCGACGGCCCATCATCATCATGTTTGGGCTTAACTCTCCAAATCTTGGAATTATCATCTCTTTGACGCTTTTCCTTAAGCAATTCCTTGAATCGGAGATGCCGAACCCTCCTTTTTTGAGTCTTGGTCAAACCTTCAGGACACCATTGCGGATTGACTCCTGGACGCATGTCCGATTTGACCTCCTCCTCTGATTCCTGTGCATCTTCTGGTTTTTGAACAATTTCCTTTTTCCTGTAAACCAGACGATCGTACACAGAAAGACGGTCTCCCTTATATTTTTGGCGATCATTATACTTTCGGCGATCATCGTCCCAACGGTCATAGCACCGATTTTCATACTCACGCCGATCATGGTATTCACGCCAATCTTCGCGCTCTTGCTGATAAGCTACTTCATCATGCCAGCTGCATCGGCGTCCAAAATCCAATCGGTCATGTACAGATTGCCGCTGCCTCTTTGAATCTCTATAACTTTCATACTGATCGCTGCACTCCGGACAATCATAGATCGATGGAAGCCTTAACTTTTCATTCCAGCAGAACCTAAAGAACGGACATCCCAATGGTCTTCTTTGTCAAACCTTCTTGCCAGAGGACTCCGATCCCTTTCCTGCTGACGCATATATTTATCAATGAGCTGTCCCGATGTAACCCTAGGCTTCTCCCTACGTCGGTGGTCTTCCCGATATTGCTGATGATTTCGATTTTGTACATCATCGGCCGTTACTTGGCAATCTGGATCAACAGCTCCTGATTTCTTCGCATTCTAGGACGTAAGAACTTTAGCTTTCATTTTTCTATCGGGTGCTCCGATCTCCACCATATTTTGAGGAAATGGGTGTCCATCGAGCTTCATTGGCTTCTTACCAGTTTCAACTTTGATAATCCCTTTTTCAATTGCCGATTGAATCTCATTGCGGAATACTTTGCAATCGCTGGTACGATGAGAAACTGAATTATGCCACTTGCAATATTTCTTTTTCTTTAATTCTTCGGCAGAAGGAATCGTATGATTTGGGGAAAGCCTGATTTGTTTTTCTGCTAGCAATAAATCAAATATTTTATTGGCTTTCGTAATATCGAAACTGTACCTTTCTGGCTCGACCTTCACCCATGGACAGGCAACAGAATTCTTGTTCTTGGTCCATTCAGCCAAATCGATCTCAGCTTCTTCCCCATCAGAATCATATTCAATATTTGCAATCTTTCTTTGAAACTTCTCCCTCCGATAATCGTTTCCACATCCTTCATGCTGAGAGAGCTTTTGAATCATGTGACCCAGGCCTTCAAAATCTTGACTTGTATAACGATCCTTGACTTGAGGCAACAATCCTTAGAAGCCCAAATCCACCAGCTGTCCCTCCGATAAGTTCAATGAATGGCATCGGCTGCGTATATCTCTGAATCTCTGAACAAATTCGCTAACCGATTCTCTATTTCTCTGTTGGAGCGCAGTCAAATCGGACAACCTGGTTTCTTGTACTCCCATGAAGAAATAGGCATGAAATTGCTTTTCCAAATCGGCCCAATTACTGATGGAATTTGGTGGCAATGATGAAAACCATGAGAAGGCCGACCCAGAAAGCGACATGGGAAATAGCTTAACTTTCAACGGATCAATCGATGCTACTTCACCACACTGAATTGTATAGCGACTGATATGCTCGATGGTGGTAACATCTCCTTGTCCAGAAAATTTATAGAAATCTGGAATCCTGAATTGGGCTGGCATGGGCAGTGTATCAAACCAGTCCGGATACGGCTTCCGATACAGATATGATTGTCCCTTAGGCTTCAAACCAAACTGATTTTTCATGACGTCAGCAATCTTATCTGTCCAATCTTCCTGAGTGTAATTTCCCTGACTAATCGGAGCACGAGTCATTATGACTGGTGTCTCAGTAGGTCCAATCGACGGCTCCCGATTGTCAGCTCCCTTCTTTGGCGGATCTTCGGGGTTGAAGAAAATAGGATAAACCATTTTGCCATCAATTACAGGAATTCGGCTACCAAACTGATCAATATGTTGGGTCCCGCCATAACTCTTGTCTTCCGATTCCTCTTATTGTTCTTTTTCTTCACCTCCATCCCCTGTCTTGGCTTTTGCCTTTTTTGCCTTCGGAGTTTCATAGCACTCAGGACGTGTTTCTGGTGATGTAGACGAATTGATCTGCACCATTTTCTTCTTGAGATCTTTAATTGCTGAAGAAGTACCAGTATCAAAATAAGCAGGTCCCTTTTGGACATCTTTCAGTATAGCTCCATCCAGCAACTTGGCAATCAATCCCACCACTGTGTTAACCAATATTCCAGATTGGTTAATCAAAGCATGACTCACTCCAGCATCTATGTATTCTTGGAAAAATTTTCTTTCCTCGGCAGTGATCCGATCGAACGCTTCCTGAGGAACAGGCAACTGATTTTTCTTGATCACCGCATTGAGAGTTTTGCTGAATGAGTCGAGGCACAGGTTCTTGAATTCTTCAAGTTGTGCTTCCACGAGTTTCTTCTGATCATCGCTGAGATCTTCCATGGTGACAGCGGGGATCTCAGAGGGTGCCATCGCAGAAGCCTTCTTGTCCCACCGAGCATGCCAAAATGTGTTGACATCCAAAAAGTCAGGCGTTGACTCTCAAAAATTAACACTGTGGCCTGGAAGATTTGCTTCACTTCAGTGCAGGTCCAAAAATCTTGAGGTTCGCGACGTGCTAGTCAATTTGACCTGAAATTGACAAGGTAGAGTTTAATCAGTAAGCAACAAGGAACTCATCGGCCAAGGCCCCGATTCGTTCCAGAAATTGGATCAGCATAAAGTGTAGTCCGATTTCGATGACATGAACCATCGGCCTTGAGTCCGATTCATGAGAATATAACGTATATTGAAATAAACCATTGGCTATGAAAACCGAATCGAAGATAGATCTAATTTAAACTCATTCTTTAATATGCATCTTATGCATCTTTCCAAAGGCGATAAACAAATCAAATCTCATGTCACTAGCAATCGGATCGATTTCGAGACAGCGTTGCTAGCAGGGCACCGATTTGCTTGTTTACTCCGATAGATCAATATATATTAAAGAACTCGTTCAAACCAAATCTATTTGTAACTTGCTTATTAAATCTAAATCAGCTATATAAACATAATAAACAGATCTATTATGAAACTTGAATAATTACTAAAAACAGAATAGATCTTCTCGATAGATGTAAGCCGATATGATAAAATCAACAAGATACGGTAAAAGGATGAGCGATCTAAACGAAGAAGGGCGATACACCTCAATCTAAAGCCTAGAACAACTCGATAAAATGGTGAATTAACTAAACAAAGAAGGGCGATACGCCTCAATCTAAAGCCTAGATTAATTCGATAGGGTGTCGGACTTACAAACAAACCGGAGGTCAAGATGATGCAGCCCTGCTTGCTGAAGAACTCGACGAAAAAGGTTGTTGGCACGTGAGGCCGAAAGTTGGGTTTGATTGATTGGTTGTGTGAACATTTTTTACAATGGCGCAGGGTTTATATTTATACCCTAAAAATCTAGCTAAAACTTGTCGGCTATGACAATATCTCTAATTTATCTAAAGCAATCTAATCTTAAACTACCAAAACTATTACAAATCTTGACGCACAATCAGGCCCTGAAGAAGCTTCCAGACGCGCCTCCCCTCAGAAGTCGTACGTGCTCCGGCCTTCTCCTTCCCGTGTCCGATCAGGACTCCTATCGGACGTACTCCGATCGGAATCGGAGGCTGACTCAGAATCGGACTCGTCCTCTTCGTCAATTCCGTCGCACAACTCCAGCCGAGTCAAAATCTGGTGTCAACACAAAGGGAATAGCTGGTACGTGACGTTGTGGTGGTTCGTCTGATATGATCTTTACGTTGCATGGGAGTTGACATGTCTTGCTAGAGGCCGTTGTCAACTATTGGATCGAGTAGGAGTACTCGGGTCATGTCCATGTGTACGTGAACCCAGACGGTCGCACGCTTAAGGGGTTTGGAACATTGAAAGGCTTGACTAAGAGATTGTCTCTAGTGCAAGTGGAAGGCTATTGGATATATGCCCGAGAGACAATAGGATTGGATCGGTTTATGGGCTTATGATCCATGAGGGATTAAGGTTACTAATGGGCCTACAAGGTGGAAGCCCATTAGCAAGGCTCATTAGCAGTAGAGGGACTATACCATCTATTAGTCCCATATTGCTAATGGACGAGGGTGTGGGAGTTTTTCCTCCTCATATATACGTGGGAGGGGCAAGGGGAGGTGTACCAATTGTTGGAGCCGCCCCAAGCCCTAGCCGCCCTCCCTGGCCGCCGCCCCTGTCTCCTCTCTCTCCCTCGCCGCATGTTCCTGGTACTGGCACACCGGCGCTCGGCGTTCTATCCCTGAACGTGTGGATACTTCGGAGGTGCTGCATCTAGAGCACTAGGGCGAACCGCACGTGCAGGACCAGGCGGACGTGAGCAACTGCACGTCACTGCTACCTCAACGCGCTTCTCTACACCGAGATGGTTCCGCTGCATCTGCGCGTCTAGTGGTAATTCCGTGATCTATAACTGCAGCTGTTCCTGTTTTTTGGGGTAGACGATTTTGAATTGTGCTAGCGTAGCCTCCCCGAATCCCTTCAGTTGCAGCGGCTTCGCTTTCAAGACCAGAAGGAGAAGGAGTTGGAGAAGCAGAGGGAGGAGCACTTCAACAAATACAGGCCCATGATTCCTCCAGGCAAGGGGTGGAAGAAGATTGAAACTCCAGGGACAAATCTGGTGGTACCGGATTCTAAACCGGTGGAACCGGTTTCACCTGCGTCGGTGCTAGTTGCTGCGCTAAAACCGGTGGCACCGGTTTTGGATCCGATGGTACCGGTTTCTGCTGATCCAGGTCCATCTTGTATTGCTTCTGAAATTTCTGTTACTTCTACATTTAATCAGAAGTTGTCATCGGAATCCCAGAATATGGACAATGAACAGCTGATTGATTATGGGTCATCACCTAAACATATGAATGTTGATGCTAATGAGGTACACCTATCTTCAGATTATTACATTATTCCAGAGGAAGAGATGGCTCATCTGGATTTTGGCCCAAAAGAAGCTGTATTTAAAAGGCCAAAGGATTCTGAAAATCATCTAGAGGCGCTATACATGAAAGGGCATATCAATGGGAAGCCAGTTTCGAGGATGCTTGTTGATACTGGGGCAATTGTCAATTTGATGCCCTATTCTATGTTCAAGAAACTTGGTGGTTTAGATGATGAGCTGATCAAGACCAACATGACTATCAGTGGTGTGGGAGGAGGCGAGCCTATGAGTGCTAAGGGCGTTGCTTCTATGGAGCTCACCATTGGGAGCAAGACGTTGGCTACTGCTTTCTTCGTCGCCGAGACCCAAGGAAACTTCAGTTTGATATTGGGTCATGATTGGATTCATGCAAATAGATGTGTACCTTCTAGTTTTCATCAATTTCTTATTCAATGGGTAGACGAAGATATTGAGGTTGTGCATGGAGACACATCGGCTTGTGTTGCTGTGGCTGATGGTTCTACCATGTCTATGCATGATCATGTCAAGTGCTTAACAGGGTTAGATATTTCTGACTATGAGATGATCAGTTGTACTAGAGATGGCTTTGTGCCTGCTGTTCTAAAGCCGGTTCAGTATCGGCTAAACCATTTGTTATGAATTAATGAATAGTTCAGAATGGTTGCAGCAGAGACTTGAGCACTATCGGGCACAAAAGAACGATATGTGTGAGGCCATTGAAGATTTTGATGATATAAGTAAATTGGGACAAGGTTTCACGTCAGCTGATCCTTTAGAGGAGGTTGATATTGGTGATGGTTCTAAACCAAGGCCGACGTTTGTAAATAAAACTTTGAAAGCTGATTATAAAGCTGAATTAATTGAGCTATTAAAAGAATATGTTGATTGTTTTGCATGGAACTATCAAGAGATGCCAGGTTTGAGCCGCAAGTTAGTTGAACATCAGCTGCCTATTAAACCTGGTTTTAGGCCTTTTAAACAAACTGCTAGGTGTTTCAATCCTAATATGTATGACCGGATTAAAGAAAAAATTAATTGGTTGTTGGATGCGAATTTTATTAGGCATTATCGTTATGCTGAATGGTAATCAAATATTGTGCCAGTTGAGAAGAAAGATTCTGGTAAGCTCAGAGTTTGCATTGATTTTAGAAATCTTAATAGAGCTACTCCTAAAGATGAATATTTGCTCTAAGTATGACGAGCAGACACCAATCTGATCCGGGTGAGAGTCACTAGACAACGGTGAAAAGTATTCTTAAGTACTTTAGAAGGACTACAGATATGTTCCCAGTCTATGGAGGTGAGGAGGAGCTCGTTGTAAATGGTTACACCGATGCTAGCTTCCAAACTGATCCAGATGATTCACAATCTCAATCAGGATTCATATTTACTTTAAATGGTGGTGCTGTAAGCTGGAAGAGTTCCAAGCAGGAGACCGTGGCCGATTCTACAACAGAAGCCGAGTACATCGTAGCTTCTGAAGCTGCGAAGGAAGGTGTTTGGATAAGGAAATTTCTTATTGAACTTGGTGTGTTTCCAAGTGCATCTAGCCCATTGAACCACTACTGCGACAACAATGGGGCTATTGCACAGGCTAAGGAGTCAAGGAATCACTCGAAGAGCAAACACGTACTGCGGAAGTTTCACTTCATTCGGGAGTTCGTTAGACGAGGTGAAATCAAGATATGCAAAATACATACGGATCTGAATGTTGCTGATCCTTTGACAAAGGCTCTTCCACAGCCTAAGCATGAATCTCACATGAGAGCTATGGGTATTAGATATCTTCTAGATTAGCTCTATTTCGAGTGGATGATCATAGAGATGGTCGTTTTGTATCTATGACATACTGTTTATTTATTGAATATCCATGAAAGGCAACGTGTATTGATCAATAATTGTGTGAATTATTTGTGAAATTCTTTACTTGTATGGTTATTCAAAAGATGTCCCTAATCTGACTTATTGATTAGTACATGTATTAGTTGATGACTATATTTCGCAAGTCATGGGCATAGAGATGTCAAACTAATAATGTGGGCACATGTATGACATGGGCTGGATCGACCCAACATGAGATGTTGTAATATTGTTCTCTATTTTTCACAATGTGTATGCTTTGTTCTAAGACCTGAGATTGTCGCATGTACTCAAGATGTGAATTGACCTATTTAGGGGCTATCAAACCCTACGCCGTAACTGGGTAGTAATAAAGATAGTTTTCAGGTTTGTCAGGAAGCATGCTGTGAGGCATGGTCAATCAAGATGGAATTTGGCCCTCTCTATGTGAGAGAGATATCTCTGGGCCCCTCGAGTGATCGGATCAAGAAATGCATGGCCGTGCTAGGTTAAGTGTTAACCTCTTGAAGGATCCGATTCACAAGTTCGAGAAAGAGAGGTCAGCTTGGAAAAGTAAGACCAAATATCGTGAGGCAAAGGGAATAGCTGGTACGTGACGTTGTGGTGGTTCGTCTGATATGATCTTTACGTTGCATGGGAGTTGACATGTCTTGCTAGAGGCCGTTGTCAACTATTGGATTGAGTAGGAGTACTCGGGTCATGTCCATGTGTACGTGAACCCAGAGGGTCGAACGCTTAAGGGGTTTGGAACATTGAAAGGCTTGACTAAGAGATTGTCTCTAGTGAAAGTGGAAGACTGTTGGAAGCATTTGGTGATTTTCTGCTGGTTGTACAGCAATTTAATAAGGTGTACCAATGCTTTGATGGGTTATTAAATGCATGTCTTGATAAATGCTTGGATATGATTGCTCAATTTGAAGAATTCTCTATATATCATGTTTCAAGAGATGAGAATCCAAGGGTGAATGCTCTGGCTCAGCAAGCGTATGGCTATGATGTTCAAAAAAGAATTTTTTATGAAGGAAAGCCGACACTTTGCATCGCCGAGTTTTCTGCCAAGGAGGAACCGGTGGAATCGGATTCCGAAACTGGTGGGACCGGAAATTCCGGTGGAACTGGATCTGAAACCGGTGGCACCGGTTTACCTGCTGACAACAGCACTTCGGCCATTGAGCAATCCAAAATTAATAAGGACGAAGTTGATGATTGGAGAATACCCATTATTGAATATTTGCAGAATCTTAATCATAACGTTGACAGAAAAGTTCGATGGTGGGCATTGAAATTTACTTTAGTTGATGGTGAATTATATCGTCAGACAACTGAGGATTTATTATTGAAATATCTGGATTCTGATCAAGCTAAGGTTGCAATGGGTGAAGTTCATAAAGGAATTTGTGATACACATCAATCGGCTCCTAAGATGAAGTGGCTTTTGAGAAGAGTTTGTTTCTATTGGCCTAATATGCTTGCTGTTTGCTTTGGTACTACAAAGGTTGTGAAGAGTGTCAAAGGTTTGGTAATATTCAGATGATTCCAGTAGCATTATTATATCCTATTATCAAGCCTTGGCCTTTTCGAGGTTGGAGATTGGACTTTGTTGGACAGATTCATCATCCTTCTTCAAAGGGACATCGCTTCGTATTAGTGGCTACTTATTATTTTACAAAGTGGACCGAAGCAGTACCTTTGAAGAATATGACACATCAGGAGGTAATTGATTTGGCATTCCACAAACTTTGACTACTGATCAGGGTACTTCATTTATATCAAAGGAAGTTTGTGAGTTTGTTGAAATGTATGGTATTAAGTTGCTTAATTCATCTCCATACTATGCTCAGGCTAATGGTCAGGCCGAGTCTAGTAATAAAACTTTTATTAAGCTCATTAAAAAGAAGATAGAGGAGAATCTCAGGAGGTGGCATGAGGTTTTATCTGAAGCTTTGTGAGCTCATCGTATATCTAGACATGGTGCTACTAAGGTTACTCCTTTTGAGCTTGTATATGGCCAAGAGGTTATTTTACCTATTGAAGTGAATTTGAGTGCTTATCGGTTGGCTAAGCAAAATGATCTCAATGCTATTGATTATCATAACTTGATGATGGACAATATTGATGAGGTGACCGACAAGTGATTAAGAGCTTTGAAGGAAATTGAGAAGGACAAGATTTGGGTTTCCAAGGCTTACAATAAGAAGGTAAAACAAAAGTCTTTTTAGGTTGGTGATCTGTTTTGGAAGACAATTCTACCTATAGGGTCGAAGAGCAATAAGTTTGGCAAGTGGTCTCCAAGTTGGGAAGGTCCATACAAGGTAATTAAAGTGATCTTCGGTAATTCTTACATGGTGGAGACTTTACAAGGTCAGCGGCTGCCAAGAGCTCTCAATGGGAGGTATTTGAAGAAGTATCATCCAAGTATTTGACAGGAAGCTTGATTTATATGGTCGATAATATTGAATATCACCCTTAGGATGAAAAGGCCGATGGATTTTGTTTAAACATCGCCCTCAGGAGGATTTTCTTGTGCTAAAATGTTTTCAAGTACGCAAGCTTTACCAAAAAAACAGGGGGGCATATGTTGACGATCAAAATTGGAACAAGACATTTAGACAGAGGAAACCGATGGAACCGGAATCAAGAACCGGTGGAAACGGTTTGGTTCCTGTTGCCCGTCTGACAAGGCAATCCGGTGACACCGGATTCTAAAACCGGCGGCACCGGTTTTCCCCGAGTCTTAGTAGATTTGGACTCTTTTTGTAGATCCGAGTTGTAATAGGGCTTTCCTTGCGGGGCAAGACCTCTACACCCTATAAATATGAAGGGTTGCGGTCGATTGAGTATCATTCCAATCGATCAAACATTTATTACCTTTACTTTTTTGTCATCTCCAAACCCTAGCTTTTTCAACCCTAATTTATGTTCGTGCTTCGTCTCTACAGCATTGACGGCATTCTGAGTGGCCTGCCAACCTCAGAGCAACCCTAGACGCGCCTGCCCTGACGGGGTCCCTCCCGGACTGGTGATCTTAGGCTCACGCAGCAAGCCCTAGGAAACCGGTACCACCGGAATCCCAAAACCGGTTCCACTGGTTTTGTTCGGCCTGCTACAGTTGACCGATCTGTTGCGGATCCGCGCAAGCTAGCGCAACTCGGTGTGTTGACCATAAAAGGCGTCAACACACTGTCTCTGGCGAGGCTCAGACATCAATGCCATAGCACCCTCTAAGGCTGCCTGGGAATATGTCTGCTTACCTAAAGAGGAAGGAGGACTGGGAGTGATCATACTGCAAATTTGTGCTCAAGTGCAACCCACAACTCTGTGGGGTCTGTGTAATTCATATACACATCGTAGAGTTGATCTGACAACAAAGTCAGAATGCATCGAAGTGCAGTATTTCGCACACTGGAAAAAGTGGCCTCTTGTTCAATCGTTAACGGCATCACTGGGTGGATCACCCACCACAGTCCCATAGACATGAGCCAAAATTTGACTCTAGTCTGTCATCTACGAAAGATACCACCAGAAAACCTCTCAGGTTTCATTGCATCCAAAGCACCAGCCATTGCTGAATTAGAATAAATGCATAAATAAGGTTTCTGGAATGTTGGAGATATGCGAATTATTCTACCAGATTTTAATTTGAGGCATATTTTGTAAGCAAAAGCTACTGCTATGTAAAGGAAATAACTAGGCACAAATCTCAAGAACGAGAACAGCAAAGACATCATAGACATAGCCAGCAGATATGTAATAAACATAACCAAACGCATTGTTGTACTATCACTCATCTATGGACTTACAGAATAGCGCTCTGTCTTCGTGTAGAGTCAATGTAAAGGCAGCGCAGAACAAAGTCGGTCAGTTTCGAGCGGTCGCGCAGTTGCGCTGCCCAGAAACCTTATTGTCGTCCCTCATGCAGGCTTCACGATAGCAAGGGCTCGGAGATACCGCTCCTTTCCTTCTCAGTGCACATCAAGAAGAAGAGCCGGCGAGATCAGGCAGCTCAGCACCACAACACACTTCTCCCGGAATCAGAGAGAAAATTCCGAAAGAGTTCGTGGGGATTTCCTCGTGTATATTGCCTGGACGTCTCCAGGTCCTCTTATAGAGAAAGCGGCAGCCACTGCTGACCGTTTTGTCTATAATGATGCCCCATTAATCGGCAGTAGTAACTGCCCAATTAATTCAGGATTAAGGCATTGACTGCGTACTTATCCTCTCTAATGACCGTTGTCAAAAGATTAATACGCAGATGGCAAAAAGATTACACAAACTTGGCTGCTCGCTGCGTCGTAAGTCACAAGTCACACGTTCGTTTATGCGAAAAGAACGTGAATACGCGCATGCGCGCGCGTGTGTAACCCAAGCCCCATTCTCTCCAAGTCTTCAGACAAGTGAGAGAGCTTTCATATTTAAGTTGGCATGCACCAACTCAAACCAGCGGTATGACACAACTCTATGTCATGCACTCTTGCTTTGGGAGAGTAGCATGCGGATGGTCAGTGGCGAGATCCCCCATCAATGGTGGCGGATTTGGAGGCGCCATGTCTGTCATAGCTGTAGCTAGCAGGGGGAGGGAGTTGGGGAAGAAACAGAGGAAGGAGAGCTGTGTTGTGCAGTGCATGTGTGGGTTCAGGGGAGAGAGAGAGAGAGAAAGGTAGGCGAAAGGCTGACCTGTGGGCCCATCCTTTGGTGCTCATGATGGGAATAAAGTGATAACTAAAACATGATTAAGTGCACAAATCTGGTTTAGGCAACCATAAGCACATATAAATTTATCACGTAACCTGAAATATATTAGCAAGGGTATTTACTCTGAAATACATCGCGTAACCTCAAATGTCTGCACATACCGTAGCTGTTAGGCACCCTTACTGAAGCACACGTATGTATACTTGGCTTAACCTTTGCATTGTAATTTATTTAAGCTCAAACCAATATATGTCGCAAGTCACAAGTCACACATTCGTTTACGCGAAAAGAACATAAATACGCACGTGCGCGCGCATGTGTAACTTAAGCCTCATTCTCTCCAAGTGTTCAGACTAGTAAGAGAGCTTTCGTATTTAAGTTGGCATGCACCAACTCAAACCAACAGTATGGGACAACTCTATGCCATTGTGACATCCTGGCCCAAGGCTTACTAGGATTGATAGAATACTCATACCAACAAGTTGTAACTTCTTTTCTGGAAGCTCATCTCGAAAGAATTTGGAGGTTAAACTTGCTTGGCCTGGAGCAATTTCGGGATGGGTGACCGAACGGGAAGTTCTTCTCGGGTGCGTACTAGTGAGGACAAAGTGCGCAGAAAAAACTTGTGTTGGTCTGTGAGGGGATTCTTGAAGTCCTAGAGAGCCGCCAGGCGTAAGCGGGCCCGGACCCGGGGGTCGGAACGTTACAATTGGTATCAGAGCTGACTCTCGCGGTTTCACGGGCGCATGGGGTTGCAGTTGCGTAGACATGGTGCGTGTTGACGCTAAAACGCGCCGCGCCAAACACTCACACACGCAGAATCGCGAAACGCTGACCTGGCTGAAACCGGTTTTCTAGGGTTTCCTGCGAAGACCAACGAACGCTCACCCGGGAGGGACCCCGTCAGGGTGTGCGCACTTTGGGTTGTTCTAGGATCGGCAGGCCACTTAGAACGTCCTCAATCGCCGTAGAGACGAAGGAAGAACAGCAATTAGGGTTTGGAAGAGCTAGGGTTTGAGAAACAGAAAGTAAAGACAAATAAAAGATAAATTGTGTTTGATCGATTGGATGATACTCAATCGGCCACAACCCTTTATATCTATAGGGTGGGGAGGTCTTGCCCCGCAAGGAAAGTCCAATTACATCCTGGATCTACAAAAAGAGTCCAATCCTATTACAACTCAGGGAAAACCGGTTCCACCGGTCCCAAATCCGGTTCCACCGATTTATCTTGTCAGACGCGTCACAGTGAACCAAACCGGTTCAGCCGGTTCATAAATCCGGTTCAGCCGGTTTCCCTGCAGAACTTGTTCCTTGCCAATTTTGATCGTCAACATATGCCCCCTGTTTTCTAGTAAACTTATGCACTAGAAAACACTTCTAAGATCAAAATTGTTCTCTGGATGATGTTAAACATATAAAGCATCGGCCATGTCATGCATCTCACCTATGTTGAAGTTGAAGCAACTTGTTTTGGTCTCCACACCATCCTTGTAGGTGCCGCTAATTTTTGTTCAACTTCTGGCTCCATTGATTGCCTGCGCATCCTTTGTAATTTTCTCTTTTGAGTGCGGTTAAGCCTGAGGGACACCACCTCGGCTGCATATACTTAGAATCTGATTTACTGTTATTCTCACACTGTTTAGGATCAGTACATGCATCCTTTTTTACCGGATTACCATTGTAAGCAATCGGTTGTTGCAAAACACCATAATTTGGATAAGAAATAATATGTGGCGGCATGTACATACTACCATAGTCACTAGGAGCATAATAACAAGGATATGACCAAGACAACGCCATATATGATCCACCAAAATAATATGGTGCAGCAGCATAATTACCCTGGTGTTGGTGAAATTTTTGTCTATCTTGATGTCTTGGTGTTGAATTTGCATTTCCAGTGCTATGTGATCGACTTATTTGCTTCTGGACAGCTCCCTTCTTCTTATATTTTTCCAAAAGCTCTTCGAAGTTTGGCCTTGCTTTCTTCTTTGAACCGCCAGAATCTTCAGGTGTAAACCGGTTATACCGGTTTGAGGAACCGGTTCCACCGGTTCTAACAGAACCAGCATCTTTGCTCTTGTTTTGCCCCCCGAGTGTCAAATTTTTTTTTGCAACTTGAGGGTCTTTTTTCAGCCACACCTTCTTGCTCCTTTTCTGTTCTGGTCGTGCTTCACCAATGATTACATTTGTTTCCTTTTGTTGTATCGGCTTGATTTGGCCGGATCAACACTTTAGGATTCTGTAATTCAATGGTATTGACAGAGAAATTCTTAGGAAAAGGATCAGAATCAACTTTCATTTCATGCAAAGTCAAATGGCCTTCATTAAGGGCCGATTGAATTCACCTACGAAATACATTACAATCATTAGTTGCATGTGAAAAAGAATTATGAAATTTACAATATGCACGTCGCTTCAACTCATCAAGCGGTGGTAAAGTATATGCAGATCTGATGTACCCGTTTTTATGCAACTCATCAAATATCCTATCACATTTGGACACATCAAAAGTAAATTTCACTTCTTCTTGCCGATTTTTGTGGATTGGCTTAAGTGAAGGGCAACTATATGATTGAGACTTGCTTGGCCATGTAAATTCAGCAGCACAAACTTCTCCATTCTCATCGTCCAATGAATCATAGTTTAACATATGCATGTTAGGACGATCAGATTTTGGCCTAGCATCTTTGGCTTTCTTGAGCCAAAGCTTTTTGTAATACTTGGTTAATGGTAAGAAACTCATAGCCTTCTAATTTATCTTTGATATGAGATTTCAAACCTTTAAAAGCTAATTCGGCAAGATCTTTTTCAGAAATAATCAAACTATAACATCAGTTTTTTGTATCTCTAAATCTTCTAATATAATCAGCAACAGATTCATCATTCTTTTGCATAACCGAAGTTAAGTGAGATAGCCTCAATTCATTATCACCACTATAAAAGTGTGCATAGAATTTATGTTCTAATTGAGAACATGTATAAATAGAATTAGGAGATAATGCCGAAAACCATGAGAAAGCAACACCAAATAATGACAAAGGGAATAATCTAATTTTCAAATGATCAATGCTACCATGAATACCCATTTGTGCATTAAACTGGCTAATATGCTCCCATGTAGTCCTATTGTCTTCCCCAGTAAATTTGATAAATTCTGGCACTTTAAAACCTTGAGGATAAGGCATAGTATCAAAAACTGCAGGGTAAGGTTTCTGAGATACTAAAGTTTTATTCTTAACCTCTACGCCAAAAGTATCCTTAATCATAATAGCCAAATCTTTTTTATATTCTTCCATCAGACTCTGAATATAAAGATCATTTGAGCTTTGCTGATCATTGTTATTTGGCACATGTTGTAACATTTGGTTCGGTGATGCATGTAATGATTGTTGCAAATAACCCGAACTTTGGGAAGACATAGGATTTGTAGTATATGTCATTGGAGTACATGTAGGTACATGACCAGAAACACCATTAATTCGGCCAGAATTAGCCTGAACAATTGGCATACTAGTTATGAGCTCTGGTGTTGTCTGATATGAAATAGCAGGATTAGAACCGGTAGGACCGGTTCTTACAACCGGTTGGACCGGATTTTGACCGTACTGTGTGATGGCGTTAAAACCGGTAGGACCGGTTACAGAAACCGGTTTAACCGGAATTGCCTGGCCAAATTGTCCCTGAGAATTCTGTCCTGTTAAATGATTCAACGGCATCCCATATTGTGGATCTTTGGGTGGTACTGCTGCCGATGAATTTTGAGGTACAATTGCATGCTGTGAAACACCTACTACATCAGAATTAATAGCATTACTAATTACGGTCGAAGGTTGTTTTCCTACGGATTTATCAATCATGCCTTGAACTATCGTAAGAAGACTTTTTTGACCAGAAAGTAATAAGCCATTAATTTGATCAAGGGTAACAGGCGCGGATGCAGCACTTACAGTGGGTGTTACCTCATCTTTTTCTTCTTCTCCTTCTGAAAGAACAACCACCTCCTTGTCCTTGGAGATAGCACCCTTTCGATCCTTGGAGAAGTGTGAGAGGAACCATTGTGCCTTGTCTTCAAGTTTCTTCTTGGCCCATTCCATCTCCTCCTTTTCTTGCTGCAGGAGTTGTTCGAATAGATGACGATCCTCAGCCGATAGCTCGTTAGCAGTCGGCCTTTGAATATTATCAGGATCAACTTCGCCTGGCTTCGGTAGATTTGACATATTAGTCAGGATCAACTTCGCCTGGCTTCGGTAGATTCGACATGGTAGTAGATCCTTTTTTCTTGTTCCCCAGCGGAGTCGCCAAAAAGTGTGTTGACGCTAAAAACGCGCCGCGCCAAACACTCACACGTGCAGAATCGCAGAACGCTGACCTGGCTGCGCAGAAACCGGTGAAACCGGTTTTCTAGGGTTTCCTGCGAAGACCAATGAACGCTCACCCAGGAGGGACCCCGTCAGGGTGTGCGCACCTTGGGTTGTTCTAGGATCGGCAGGCCACCTAGAACGTCCTCAATCGCCGTGGAGACGAAGGAAGAACAGCAATTAGGGTTTGGAAGAGCTAGGGTTTGAGAAACATAAAGTAAAGACAAAAAGTAAAGACAAATAAAAGATAAATTGTGTTTGATCGATTGGATGATACTCAATCGGCCACAACCCTTTATATTTATAGGGTGGGGAGGTCTTGCCCCGCAAGGAAAGTCCAATTACATCCTGAATCTACAAAAAGAGTCCAATCCTATTACAACTCAGGAAAAACCGGTTCCACCGGTCCCAAATCCGGTTTCACCGGTTTGTCTTGTCAGACGCGTCACAGTGAACCAAACCGGTTCAACCGGTTCATAAATCCGGTTCCACCGGTTTTCCTGCAGAACTTGTTCCTTGCCAATTTTGATCGTCAACAGTGCGCATGGCTGGTGTGAGCCCAGAGTGGTCACACAGCATGGCACATGCGCTGGCACTGGGCACACGGTCGTGGCCAAGCGAGGACGTTCCTGGCTTGGGGTTGACCGACAAGGACGTCGGTCTTCTAAGAGGGGGAGGATGTGACATCCTGGCCCAAGGCTTAATAGGATTGATAGAATACTCATACCAATAAGTTGCAACTTCTTTTTCGGAAGCTCATCTCGAAAGAACTCCGAGGTTAAGCGTGCTTGGCCTGGAGCGATGGGTGACCGACCGGGAAGTTCTTCCCGGTGCGCATGAGTGAGGACAAAGTACGCAGAAAAGACTTGTGTTTGTCTGTGAGGGGATTATTGAGGTCCTAGAGAGCTGTCAGGCGTAAACGGGCCTGGACCCGGGGTCGGGACGTTACAGCCATGCACTGTTGCTTTGGGAGAGTAGCATGCGGATGGTCAGTGGCGAGATCCCCCATCAATGGTGGCGGATTTGGAGGTGCCATGTCTGTCATAGCTGTAGCTGGCAGGGGGAGGGAGTTGGGGAAGTAACAGAGGAAGGAGAGCTGTGCTGTGCTGTGCAGTGCAGTGCAGTGCGCGTGTGGGTTCAGGGGAGAGAGAGGTAGGCGAAGGGCTGACCTGTGGGCCCATCCTTTGGTGCTCATGATGGGAATAAAGTGATAACTAAAACATGATTAAGTGCACAAATCTGGTTTAGGCAACCATAAGCACATATAAATTTATCACGTAACCTGAAATATATTAGCAAGGGTATTTAAATACATCGCATAACCTCAAATGTCTGCACATACCGTAGCTGTTAGGCACCCTTACTTGAAGCACACGTATGTATACTTGGCTTAACCTTTGCATTGTAATTTATTTAAGCTCAAACCAATATATGTTAAACTGCAGAGCCTTACAGTAACAGTTTGGAACTGAGCATGAGCATTTCCTGTGAACTCAAGGCAAGTCATGTAGAATTATTTGTTTTTGAAAAGGAAACTTCTTTGGTTGCATCAAAAGCTATTTTCTAAATAAATTCAATTGGGCGATGGATGATGGTGAGCTGATAGTGGTATGTAGAGAGAGCTCATGAAACGTGATGATGAAACAGGGTGGGTCAGATTCTCTCTACATACGGCAACGATAAGGACTAAACCCCTCCCACTCATTAAGTGTGTCGCATCTTTATCGTATCGACCATGGGCTTGTTTGAGACGAGTCGAGTCTAGTACCCATCTAGTTGTTATACACTCCCTAAGTGTAGGAGGAGAGATTTGGGCGATGTCCCATTCAGGTGCCCATGGAGTGCACCCAGGCGCATATATTAGCGCACGTGGAAAAGATGTGGATGTATAATACACGAAAACGGGGAAAGCTCGGTACTTTGACCATGAGTCGCTTCAAAGGAATTGCAATGGCAAATTGGTCGGGGTAATCATAGGTAAAGTGATACAAACCTACGCAGGGTTAAATCGTGAATCACGTCATGTCTCTTGAAATGGAGGCTACGGGAGCCTATAGGTGGCTCTATCTCACTATATGGGTGGATAGTAGATTTCTTAATACTCTTCCTAAAATATGCCAATTTTTGATAAATGATTTATGGTTGACAATGGAGATGATTAGACATGCATTCATTTGATCTTCTATATATACTTGCTGAGTGCTTTGTACTCACTCTTGCTATTAATCCTCCCCCTTCAGATATAAAGGAGAAAACGGAAGCCGGTCTTATTTCGCAGGACAAATGAGTTGAGAAAAGCACGTCAATGACCCAACTAGCTATGTAACCCAATCAAGTTGTTATTTTACCGTTTCTTAGGTAGTATGTGTAGGATCTTTAATCATGAAATGTAATGAATAATGTAAGTCCTAACTATTGTTCTGTTGCATCACTCTGATTAGGGTCATTATTCGAGAAAAGCGATGCTTTGTCGGATAATTATCCTTAAGCTGGCATTTTTACTTTGGCGGTGAAAATGTGGGGTGTTACACAGGTTAAACACCAGAGAGCTCCTACGGCGTAAGCACATGTCACTCCCCTCTTATGAATGTGTTCTTTGCTCAAATCCTCCAAAGGAATCCCTTCTTCATCTCTTTTTGCACTGTCCATTCGCTCAAGCTTGCTGGGCGCTGCTGAATTTGGAGGTAGATATTTTGCTGTCACCTTTTGATCAATTGGAAAGCTTCATTCAACACCTGAATGTTGCATTTGGAATGGTCATTATCATCATCATGTGCTGGTGTATTTGGATGGCGCGCAATGACTATATTTTCAGAAACATCACAGCCAGCATCCAAGTCACCAAGTCCTTGTTCAAGACTAAATTCGCATGGGTTATCCTCAGAGCAAATGCAAAACGCACCCCCTCTATGTCCTTATAGCTATAAGATTTTGTATAATTTTACTTATCTTCTTTGTTTCTTGATTGTAACAGTTTGACACCTCCTGCTCTTTTATAAATATATAACCAGTAGGGGCCAAGGCCCTCCTGTTTCATAAATAAAAGGACAAGACCCTGGTTTTGCAGTTTTCGGTGAAACACGAGCAGAAGCTCGACTGCGGTGGTAGCTATGTGAAACTGCTTGGTGATGATGTGAACCAGAAGATTATTGGTGGCGACAGCCCATCCAGGTGATGACTGGTCACCATTCATCCATTCCTTTGGTGATTGATCACAATTTGTCTATAACTGTCGGTTGCAGCATCATGTTTAAGCCGGACATTTGTGGGTATGCCACTAAGAAGGTCCATGCTATCCTTACTAATAAGAACGACAAGAACCATTTGATCAAGGAGGTGCCATGCGAGACATATCAACTAACACATGTGTATACTCTGATCATCCGTCCTGATGACACATACAGTATCCTCATTGATAATGCTGAGAAGCAATCCGGCAGCATCTATGATGATTGGGATATTCTACCTCCAAAGAAGATCAAAGACCCTGAAGCCAAGAAGGTAATGTTTAAGGAATGTTTCATGCCTCTGCTCACCGGTGCGTGCCATGTCCCTGCTGCAGCTAAGGCGAAAAAATGACGCGCCAGAGACTTAGTCCTAGATTAAACGAGCATCTTCCGATTAACCACAGAAATGGATCCCACAGAATTCCCTGGTTCATGTCATAAACAGACACATACAACAGATACAGCTGGTATTTAATTAAAAAAAAAACAGATACAGCTGGTACATGGTAATCCAAATCTGTAGTGCCTCTTCAACTACTTACTCCTTTGTGCAAGTCCCGAGTGCCTCTTCAACTACTTACTCCTCCTTTGTCTTCTTCGTTATCTTCTTTTTTTTCTTGTTCTTCTCATCAATCCTTTCCAGATCAGACAAGGTGATACCGAATCGAGCAAAACCTTCAGCAGCACTTTTTAAGTCAACAATGGCGTGTTTTCCCTTTCTATCCGCCTTCCCATCACCACCTTGCTTGTAGTCTCCTTTGTCACCACCATCCGCCTTCCCATCACCAACTTGCTTATGGTCTGCTTTGTCACCACCATCCGCCTTGCTACCATCCTTGTGGTCTCCTTTGTCACTATCACATTCCTCCTCGTCTTCCGGGACAATAATTTGGTCTAACAACCAACTGTCCGGATCATACACCGGATCCTCGTAGCCAGTAAGGTCAATATAGTCAGTATCTGTAGTAAAAACACGAAATGAGCGAGAGCCATATTATCCAAAGCAAACGCTAATGATCTCGTCCTTCCCAACTGCCTGATTCTATCTCCAGCCCGCCAATAATTAAAAACAACCAAGAAGGGGAGGCGCCCGAGGACTGCGGCTACTCATTATTGTTAACTTTGATTTGACTTTGTTTGATTTATTATTATGTTCAGGATGCCATTTCTGTTCTCTTTTCTATCTTCAGAAGCTTTAAAAAAGATGATGTATTACAAAATGAAGAAAAGATCAAAGGGGGCGCTAGAATGTGAAGTTGTTGGGCAGCGTCCTCTAGATAGATCAGATGTTACTTTTCCAGACTACAAGATGAAATGATCGGTGACATCAAGGTTCTGTTGGGCCGATGATTGTTGTTGGTATGCTACTTTTGTGTAAATTTTAATTTGATTGGTGTCACTATAGTTTACAAACTATATCCAACTTCTTTGAACTTTTTTAGCTGCAATTCATCAATGCACTGAGTTTAAGAAAAGAAGACTCGCACTTGCTCTTACATTGGTCTTTCAGCTATTGTTGATTCATATATTCACTGAAATTCCAGACCCCAAATTGGATTCTCAGACTTCGCTTTAGTGTGAGAATTCATGATTCACGAGTCCGTGTGGGGAACACAATAAAAAGCATTGTGAAAAAGGGTTTGCGTTCAAGACATCCAAAATAATTCTGTGAAGAAACAACAATTGAGAAGAAAAAGATTACAAGTTTTAGGCGTTAAAATGGTGGCCAATATATTATTCAAAATGAAATTCGTCGAGATAATCGATGGGTTGTAGCACATTACATGTGCCTTTTGAAGAAGTTCCAGCTCATGTAAATGTTGAATGGTATAATTAAAGCAAGATAATAAAATCTCTCTTCAGATATGTTAAAAAAGATCTTGATTTTGCAAAGGTTGGATTTAAACGGAATAAAAGAGAATGCAACTTACTAGCTAACTGCAGTAGCTGCTGCAGCTAGCAG
>CM014275.1:9557529-9584859 GCA_004135705.1 Alloteropsis semialata
AAAAAAAGACAGCCTCTCTGTCAGTACTTCTTCCTTTGCTTTCCTTTTCGAGTTCAATTGCAACGCAAAATTTGAATCGTTATTTTTGAATCGCTGGTGACACCCCCGCAGCACTACGCCACTACCACTAAATAGGAAAAAAAAAAAAAGCGGTTCAAGTCCAGCAAACACAGCAGGCGATCCATGGGATCGATCAATCCTCAGCCGTAGCAAGCGATCCATGTGATCGATCAATCCCAGGTTCTAAAATCAAGCACCACTTCCCACTTGGATTGCTCGGCACCGAACAGCAAATGCATCTCGTGTTCTATAGCTAGTTCTACTCAGGTCATGATCGATGAAGAACTTCTCGAGCTCACTCACATATACAAAAAAAAAAGTAGAAATTGTAAAAGCATGAAACATCAAAGGCAAGGAGCAATTAGTCGCCGAAAAGCATGAAACATCAAAGGCATAGCATTGCGGTTCGAGTCAGTGAAATTAAGCATTATCCAAGTCACACCCAGGTGATCGAGTGCAGTGATCCATCATACCACACAGCCAATGAACATAAATAAGGTCGCTAAGTTAATCTGCAACAGGACACCCAAAACACATGTCACCAGCACAGAGCGTGCCACATCCCAACCAAAACATGCCATCATGACATAACTCGAGTCCAGCACTGCTAGCTAAACCTGTCATAGTAAACGAAAAATTGGCAGGATAAAATGATATTAGCACACGTGCAAGCATAATGTGGAATGAGTAGAATCTACATAGTGATAGAGCAACTGATCAGAGCATCTCCAGCCGGGCCCCTAAATGAGCCTCTATCCCTTGTTTTAGTCTCTCAATGAAAAAAACAACTCCAGCCGGGCCCCTAAACGGGCTACTATTTTGTGGAGGCCTCCAAATTTTGGTCCAGGGCCCCTAGAACTGGAGGCCCTCTAAATTTAGTCACCCGGCTGGAGTTTGAAGCCCCTAAATTTTTGTGGACCGGTCCCTAAAAGCAATATAGAGGCTCAAATTTAGTCCCCCGGCTGGAGTTGCTCTGAAATCAAGTTTGTGGAGATATGATTTCACCGACCTTTGCTCCTAAGCTCATATCAATGTCTGTCTGGTGGTACCAACCAAGTGGTAATCCCGGGATGGTGGTGCTTCAGTAGGTTTAGAGTCTTCAGACGAGCTGATGTCAGTGGACCAATTTGCAGGATCTTCAAGGAAAATAAACCAACAATTGTCAGAACACAACACAAGCCATTTTGCAGATCTGGTTTTCTGTAAGCCAAGTGTATTGCTCAGTCATTATTTAAATAGCCATAATTAACTACTCTATGTGCAAGATATATCTGATAGCAGCATGAAAAGTTCAGAGCAAATGTGTGTAGAAAGGTCAGAAGGTGCATTAGCTGTCTAGATTCTTCAAACATTTGTAGTAACAAGCATTGGCCGTTCAACTTGATCAGACGATATATACCACTAATATATAAACATTTCATTCACATAAAAAAGCATGCCTGACAAAATAATCGTCTCAAGTTGGGTTAAAATTTAAAAGTCAACAGTAATATGCTACTCTATCATATTCTCGGCAAGTGGAGGAAATGTAACACAGCAGCAGGAAACAAGTTCAGAGCAAATGCCTTGTAGGAAGATGCATTGGTTGTCTAATTTAAAAAGATGTTAACTCATATCAGTAAGAATTAAACATCATTTATTTACATACAAAGCATAGTGAGAGTACACAAGTATAGTGTTTTACACTAACCAAGTCTCACCTTGAGATGTGACCAAAAAATCTAGAACAAGCGTTGGCTGTCCAACACAATTAGACGAGTTGGCTGTCCAACCCAATTAGACGATATACCGTTAAGATGTAAACATTTTATTCACATACAAGCACACAGTGAAATTATGAGTACCCCACAAACAACTAAAACTTGTGGTAAACAGTAATGTGCTACTCTAATAGCACACACCAGTGACCAGTGGAGAAAATGTAACTCAGCATCAAACAAAAGAAAATACGCCAGCACAGTTTATACACATAGACCATACAAGGCATAGAGTGCAAGAAATCGACATATAATTGGCATCAGTGATAATCATGTGTGTGGCAATGTAAGTATAACACAATTACAAGTGGAACTTAAGCACGATGATGTTGAAGACATGTAAGTATATAAAACAACAAATGGTGAGTGTTTGCATCAATCTAGCCATGCAGTAGAAGAGGATATATGTCAGGTTATAAGTAAATGCAGTAGTAGGGAGGGGCAAGCGGTCGATCAAGTGCACCCCTTGGAACTTGCACATATGCACGAATAGAAAGAGACGAGTGCATCGATTAAACTGTGAACATGATCAGTAAGTACTGCTAATGAATGCGGCAAGCAGATCAATGAAATGGCAACACATTTCTGCACGAGCACGACGAACATCCCAACAATTTTGAAGCAGGAGAGCCAGAGATGAGATGAGGCCTGGCACTGAATTACTGATACGTACCTGAGGAGACCGATCGCGGCAGCTCCCAAACGCGGACGAACCGGTTGGCGATGGGGTAGTCTCGGGGAGGCGCCACCAGATGGTAGCGGTCGCACTCGACAACCTTGCGGGAGGGCACGTCGACGGCGAAGAGGTGGTCCTCCAGGAAGAAGTAGGCGACGGCGGGGTTGTGGGGGTGGATGAGCGCGAGCACGGGGACTGTCTTGGGGAGGCCAGTCGCCTTGTAGGACTCATCGGCCCAGATGTCGGCGAAGGTGGCCTCGTGCTCCAGCTTCCACTCCCTGGCGTCGGGGTCGGGCAGGGTCCAGACGGTGACCTTGTTGGGGGCGCGTCCGCGGCGGTAGGTGTCCACGAAGCGCAGTTTGCCGGCGCTGACCCCGACGTAGCGGAACCTGTCGAGCACACCACAGGCCTCCATGCACTCGAGCACGCAGGGCCGGGGCAGCGGGACGAAGCCGAGCACGGGTTTGTCGGCGAAGGGGTCGGCGGTGATGATGCCCCAGGAGTAGTCGGCCCACCAGAGCCTGCCGTGGTGCTCGAGCGTGCACATCGGCGTCAGCAGGCGAGGCGGGAGCGGGTAGCGCACGCACTTGTCGACCCACTTGCCGACGTCGGAGGAGTAGCAGCGGAGGTGGGCCGAGTCGCTGCCGATGGTCGGCACAAGCTCGGCGACCATGAAGCCGCCGCCGCCGCCGCCGGGGCGGGTGAGCAGGCCGACGAGCGCCTGGTGCTCGATGTGCTCCTCCGGGGCGGGGTCAGGGAGGCGGAACGCGGCGCCCGTGGCGGCGTCGAGGACGTAGTAGCGCGGGTCGGTGTCCTCCCAGCGGAGCGACTGGCGGTCCGGGCGGTCGATGACGACGCGCCGCGGCGGGGTGGAGAGGATGGCCGAGAGGAGGAGCAGGCCCGAGCGGTCCGCGGCGAGCACGAACGGGTAGCTCCGCGGCGTGATGCGCGCCGGGAAGACGCGGTCGGAGACGGTCAGGCGCGACACGCGCGGGGGCGCGGCGAGCGCCAGCGACATGTCCGCGGCGGCCCCGTCCGCGCCGCGGCCGCCGACGGCGTGAGCGACGCGCGGGATGCTGCCGAGGATGACCCACGGCGGCGGGGTCGGGGTCGCGCCGTCGGCGGTGGGCGCCATCTGAGGACGCTCCGTGGTGGTGGCGCTGTGGCGTCGGAAGAGGGTTTTGGTCGGGCTGCCAGTAGCGAGTTGCGAGGAGGTGAGCGCCGCCGCCGCCGCCGCCGCGGCGGCGACGAGCCAGGCGCAACCCGCACGGAGTCTCATCGAAAACTCCCTTGGGTTTGGCTTGTTTCGATTCGGTGTCTGTGCCTCTGTGGGGTGGGGGTGTGGGGACTCGAGTCGGAACTGGGGGACGGCGGACGGGGACGAGAGACGGAGAAAGTGGTGGTGGGCGCGGCGCGGCCGACGGCAAGGCTTGCCAGTTGCTAGGGATCCGGCAGGCAACAGCGTCCGTAGAGGTTCGAATTCCTTGCTTGGCCCTTGTGGCCTTGTCGCGTCCTGACCGGCTGTAGCGCACCAGCAACCAGGGGCTGCCGTGCCGCTCTGCGAGCCCGAGCCGTTTCCGGTTCGCCGCTGCGTCGACTGGTCTGTGGCCGTGGTGCCGTGCACCCGTGGGCACGCGTCGGTCGCAGAGCTGGAGCTGCGCAGAGGATGGGGCAGTCGGCACCGGCGGTGCCCTGTGAATGTGATCTCCTATCCTCGGGTGCGGTGCGGCGGTGCGGCCGGGCAAAAGATCTGGGGATCCCGATGGCCAATGGCGAGGCCTCGCCATGCGGTGCCGTGTTTGCTCGGAGCCTGCGAGGCCTCTCTGATCAGCTGCAGAATCCGGTCGTGCCCGTGCCAAGCTGGAACCGAACGCATATGCGTGTATAAACATTGAACAGCATCAAGCCGTGCTGTTCCGTTAATCTCGCTGCTCGGCCTACTTTAGAGATTGTCAGTGTTTTGCTCGAAGTTTCCTTTCTCTAAGAAGGTTAGTGTTGTGTGATTGTCCGCGATAATGTGCTCATGCGGAGAAGAAGATGGACTACGTGACTTTCTATCTGCCGGTCAAGAAAAAAAACGTGCCCGGGGTGCAAAGACCTATTCTATTGTTGGCCTGGTTTTTTTCTCTTTTTTTTTCGAGATGGCTTGGTTTTTTCGAGACAAAAAATGTGCAACAATTCCGGTATTATAAATGCACATGAGTGTATTCACTTTTCTTTTCTCTAGCAACATAACCAGAATTCAAATAGCTACAATTACGACCAATGTGGTTCTTGCATATTACCATGTCAAAAATTCAGCACTCCACGATGAAATATGGACCGCACATGTTATATATGAGTCTCCTCTTTACCTCTTATACTTCGATAAAAAATTGTAAATGCTAGTGAACTTTATGGAGCTTAAAATTTTGATGGCGAGCATAATGCTACCGAGGATGACACGGGGCCTCATAGGGGACTCGCAGATGAAGGACGGACGTCATGGGATGCAATTTCGGGATGATCTATGATAGAGATGGTATTATTGAAATGTCGCACAATGACACAAAGGAAAGGTTTTCATAGGGGACTTGAAGGTGGAGGACGGACGTGCAATTTTTGAGATGATCTACGATAGAGGTGCTATTGTTGAAATGTCATACAATGACACAAGGGAAGGTTTTCGTGGTGGGGGGTGGGGGGGCCTCGGAGGTGGAGGACGGACGTGATGGGATGCATTTTTCCAGATGACCTGCAATAGAGGTGGTATTTGTTGAAGTATCACACAATGAAATGTTTTCATTGGCAGGGGCAGATCTAAGAATCCAGAGCTGCACCGGGGCCAGCTATATCAGCAGAGGAGGTCATTAGTAGTATGAAATAGGCTAGATTCGCCCTAGTTCACTGGGTTAGTTGTGCCTGATAGGTGGTGATGGGGTGAGTCTCATGGTTCAGAATGAGGAGGCACGCCAACAACATGCAGGGGTTGTTCTGTTTTGTTTTTGTTTTTGGCTCTATGCTTTTGTGTGAGATAAGATGCAAAAAATAAAAATGACTACAAAGTGGTTGGCTTCCTTCCCATCTCTTGGTTTACTAACTTGTTTCATTGTTAGAATATGCCAAGGAAATAAGCGTCGACAAGGTTTTTTTGACGGAGTAGAAAAACCTGAAGACACGAGAATAGAGAGAACTCACATGATTTGAAATACATACAGCACAGAAGCAATTCCTAAACGCAAAAATGAATTTTGGGAATGGACATTTTGGATGAAACATGGGAAAGCACCACAAACTTTAGAGCCAGAATGAAGCAGTGAACCTTTTCCGCGAGGCTAGTCCTTATTTCAGAACTTACTCAAAATTTTCCATAGTATTCAACTATTCCAAATACTGTGACATATTCACATAAGGCACAAAATGATTTGCGCACACACAACAACCACACGGAGTCTGGATTAACCCAAACTGAAAAGTTCAAAGGCTGCCCTGTCCTACTATCGTCTGCGAGAACACTGGCTCAAAGCGGCAGCTGGCGCGGAGCACGGGAGCAGCCGGTCAGTACGCGACAAGGCCAGGGAAGAGGAAGCAATTCAAACCTGTACCTGTATACTGTACGGGGGCGGACCCTTGGCCTTGGCTTGGCTTCCCTAGCTTGTCTTGCCTCCCAGTCCCAAGCAAAGCAGTTCCAGGGTTCCTCACCGCCGCCGGCACGGCACCACTTCACATTCTTTTCCTTTCTCCCTCTCCGGCTCTCCCGTTCCTCCCCAAAACCAAACCAAAGCCCAATCAAGCCAAGGAGCGATGGGACTCCCCGCGGCTTGCCGGAGCTGGCTTGCTGCCGCTGCCTTCAGCAGAGGCAGCAGCAAAACCCTCGCCGCCGTCGCCGGGGCGCTCTCCTCTTCGCCGCCACCCGCTGGTAGCCCAACCAAAGCCCTCTTCCTCCCGACGCGATGCCACAGCACCACCACCACGGAGCAGCCGCAGATGGCGCCCGCCGCCGACGGGCCGGTCCCGCCGCCGGAGACGTCGCCGTGGGTCATCCTCGGCAGCATCCCGCGTGTCGTCCAGGGTGGCGGCGAGGCCGCCGACGTGTCGCTGGAGCTCGCCGCGCCCCCTCGCGTCTCGCGCCTGGCCGTCTCTTCGCGGGTCTTCCCGGACCGCCCCACGCCGCAGAACTTCCCGTTCGTGCTCGCCGCGGACGCCTCGGGCCTGCTCCTCCTCTCGGCCATCCTCGACGCCCCGCTCACCCGCGTCGAGAGCGCGGACCGCAAGTCGCTCTGCTGGCGGGACTCGGACCCGCGCTACTTCGTCCTGGACGCCGCCACGGGGTCCGCGCTCCGCCTCCCGGACCCGGGCCCGGACGAGCCCATCGAGCACCAGGCGCTCGTCGGCGTCCTCGCCTGCCCCGGCGGCGGCGGCCGCTACGTGGTCTCCGAGCTCCTCCCCCTCATCGGCAGCGACCACGCCGATCTCCGCTGCTACGCCTCCGACGTCGGCGGGTGGGTCAACAAGAGCGTGCGCTACCCGCTCCCGCCGCGGCCCCTGGCGCCGCTCTGCACGCTCGCCCTCCACGGCAGGCTCTGGTGGGCCGACTACTCCTGGGGAATCATCACCGCCAACCCCTTCGCTGACCACCCCGAGCTCGGCTTCGTCCCGCTCCCGCGGTCCTGCGTGCTCGAGTCCAGGGAGGCCTGGGGTGTGCTCGATCAGTTCCGCTACGTCGGGGTCAGCGCCGGCAACCTGCGCTTCGTCGACACCTACCGCCGCGGCGGCGACCCCACCAAGGTTACCGTCTGGACCCTGCCCCACCCGTACGCCCCCGAGTGGACGCTGGAGCACGAGGCCACCTTCGCCGACATCTGGGCCGACGACACCTACAAGGCCACTGGCCTCCCCGAGAAGGCCCCCGTGCTCGCGCTCATCCACCCCCACAACCCCGCCGTCGTCTACTTCTTCCTGGAGGACCACCTCTTCGCCGTCGACGTGCCCGCCCGCAAGGTCGTCGAGTGCGACCACTACAACCTGGTGGCGCCTCCCCGCGACTACGGCGTCGCCAACCGGTTCGTCCGCGCTTGGGAGCTGCCGCGATCGATCTCCTCAGGTACGTATCAGTACCATGGCACATCTCATCTCCGGGTCTCCTGCTTCAGAACGAGGACGTTCATCCTTCAGAAACGCGTTGCCTTTTCCTTGATCCATCGCCTGGTTTTGTTCTGACAAGTGCCGACTGAATTTGCTTCAAGGGTTGGGCAATTGGTCGAGCGACATCGGGCCGATCGAACCAACTGAAGCACCGCCATCCCAGTGGATGCCCACGCCTGGGGATTACCACTTGGTTGGCAACACCAGGATGTGCAGGAAGGCATTCAAGTTTCAGCCGATGTGAGCTGATCGACGAGCAAGAGTTTGCAGCTGTATGATTCCCTTGGTGATCTCATCTCCCCACACGTGCTTGATTTCAGACTTCAGTTGCTCTAAATATTTTCCCTCCCACATCATGAATGCAGATGTGCTAACATGAATTTTCCTTTGATCCAAGGTTTAGCAACACTGGACTCAAGTCATGATTGTATGAGATGGCATGTTTTGGGTAGGATGTGGTATGTTCTGTGCTGGTGGCAGTGGCATGCTCCATTGCTCCGGGAGACAGTCACAGGCGTGGTCGTTTCTGTTCATCGGATGGCATTCTGTTGGAACACTAGCTGTCTTAGTATGATGTATGGTATGATCGATCCATTGTCAGTTGGAAACACTGCTCGATCATCAGGCTGTGACCTGGATCATGCTTGATTTCAGTGGCTTTAAGCCTTGAACCACAATGCTATGCTATTACATATGCTTTTGGCCGGCTAATTGGTCCTTGCATTTGCTGTTTCATGCTTCTATGCTATTTTGTGTGTGACTTATGTAGAATATGAGATGCTACCCCATTATGCTCTGTGCTGGTGGCATGTTTTGCGAGAGGGTCGGGCACCCTCGTTTCTGTTCACCGGCTGGTGGCGTGCTGTTGGAATTAGAACACTATCTATGTTTACTATGATGTTATGGTATCATCGATCCATTGTCCGATGGAGTGGAAACACTGCTCGATCGTTAAGGTGTGGCCTGGCCTACGCTTGATTTTCAGTAGCCATGCCATGCTATAGTGCCACTCTTGCATTTGCTTTTTCATGCTTCTAATCTCTAGATTTTGTTCGTGTGAGTTAATGTAGAACATGAGATGCAAGCTAATGATTCGGTTGTTCAATGTTGAGCAATTGCCAGTGTGCAACGAGCCGTGGCTAGATCTTTCTGTGATGGACGCCGCCCGCGGCTGGTTGTGGGCTGGGGATTTGCTTTGGAGCCACGGATGGCCTGCAAAGCTGGCTCTCTTTGCAGCAACCTGTAGCCTGTGTGTTGGAACTTGATCAGGGTAGAAGAAAAACCCTTGTTGAACCCCCCAGGCCTGGTTTACGCCTCTACTTCTCGTGGTTTTTGCTCACCATCAACATATAAAAATGCCTTTGCTATTGAATTTCCAAATGGGGAAAAAGGGAAGAAAAGTGGCAATTTGTTTTTTTTAAAAAAATCCACCAACCTTTCATAAAAAACAGAAAGGTTTGATAAATAAAGGAAACTGATGGGAGGCAGAGGCAAGAACTGAAGCTGGGTGCTCAAATCTTCATCCTTAAAATTTGCAGTTTTAATTAGTGCTGTTATAGTTCAAAGACCGTCTGTTTTGCTCGGACTTTTCTGAACCCTGGTGTCGTTTCTGTTGTCTGTGTACCGGGCAGCTCAGAACGCTCAACTTTCAGTACGCCTACTGTTTCAGCTTTAGATTTCACGGGACTTAACCGCATACAAGTGCAGTCACTCCAAAATATTATATCTATAAGAAAATACATGAAAGGGTATTAGCTATTTCTTCTCTTCCAACACAACCAATCAACAAGGGCAACCAAAGCGGTTTCGGAGATACATACATCACCATGCAGAACTTCAGCACACCACAACGCAAGCTGAAAACAGCAGACCACACACATAACCTCATATATATGAACTGCCTTTGAGCCTCTTATATATGTGTTTGATACAAGAAGCATGTCCTGGCAGAGTCATGAGACTTTACACTTAACGAGGGGATTCTAAACAGAGCTGTTTCTAAGTTAAACTCTAGTTTTATGGGAATTTCGCTTTATGTATCTCGTATTTTCTCCGCTACAGAGTACCATCAAACTTCAGTTCCACGTGTTCAGTGGCCATTGACTGATGTCTGCTGGAAATTCTCTCTCTGGTATATCGCCTTCCACCGCTCAAGCTCTTCCCTGAAAATGGACAGCAGTCCAAACATCTCTATCAGACTATTTTCTTCAGAGGTAGGAAGAACGTCAGTAAATTCAGTTCCCCCTTTCTCACAGAAGGCATAGGTTACACTCAAATATTTGTACAAGTAGGCTCTTGAGAGCTTGTGATACCTTTTAACACTAGAGTTTATAAACTATTGGGCCAAGAAAACTGTGCGTGACCGACTTTAACTTATGCATCTCAAATTCAATTTAAGTTTTGCATATTTGGTGAATACAAACTGCAAGCTTTTCTAAGAATTTTGGTGAAGCTCGATCGAGCCTTGAGGAATGGGTGTGGAAAATCAAAACCTAAATACCTAATCCAATCACTGGCAGTTTTCCAAGCCCTGGTTGTGCTATCAACAGTGATGCCAATTATTGTTACATCGGATTAACAAGAGCTAACAAGAAATACCCAAATACCCTGAAAACGTGATTTCATGCAGGTCTGTACAAAATCACAAGATAACCCTGAGGTACGTGATTTTGTGCAGGTTCTGTACAAAATCACAAGATAACCCAGAGGTATATTAAACAAGACAGGCTTTTGGTGAGAAAATTTGGTCAACCATACTATGTTCTGGAAGCCTTTTTCATCTGAGATTACATATACTCCCTCCATTTTTTACTACGAAGTGTATTTTATTTCATTATGATTAAAAAAACTGACCATAAATTAATCGTTACTAGTTCACGTATGTAATACAAAGTTATAATCATAAGTTTAAATACTAATCTAGTAACATCAATATCAAACCACAAAACCATGTATAGACAGTAATTGTTGGTCAAAGCCTATCTAACAAAAAGAAATAAGCATACGTAGGGAGTATGACATATAGCAACACTTCATCGTTTCTTTGTCCAAACTTCATTAGATTAGCTAGCAAGGGACAAATGCAATTGCATAAGATTTTGTTATCAAAAAGCAGTTAATTGAAAGGGTTATAAATACAATATCCTAAAGACCCATATCATATATCCACGGATAAGTATATACTGTGCAGTATGCGTTTAAGACTTGAGAGAAGTACATAGTTGCACTCATATTGGCGGCAATTGGGCTACATTGGTTCCTGGATGGTATTTGATGAGGACTCAGACAGTACTTTTGTGGGAATTATTCATATTAGGTATACATGTGTACAAAGAATCAGATGTGATAAGATCTCAAAGGAAGATACCATCAGAGAAGCAATTCAGATAATGAAGGAACATAATAAGTAGGGAAAAGGATCACCTCAAGCACCATCCTATTGAATCGTAATGAAGAAGGCCAAGGACCTTACGCCTCCCATCATTTCTTCGACCAGCACCCCGTTTGACCACTGGAAGTTGCTTAATTCCTTTAACCTCCATAAGCACCTTAGCAGTGCTCAGGTCTGTATCAGGAAAGCAGGTCACTAGTCCTCTTTCATTGCCATGGAACTGAAAACCTCGAGTGAGGCATAATGATACAGGAGAAGAATTTTCCTGCAAAGTTGCCAAGTAAATGCATGCATTGCTAACTTAAAGAGTAATAACAAGTAGGACTCTGATTGTAGACTTAATATGAGCAGTTTACATACATCCAAGTTAGATGAATTTTCCCCAGTACTATGAGAGTTTTCGCTTGGTTCAAATCCTTTGCGACGAATATCACCTAATGTTACAATTCCTTCAAGAAAATCTTCGTTATCTACAACAAGAACACAACTTTGCTGCTTCTCTTGCATCAGCCTTGTTGCCTCCTTGATGGTGAATGTCGCAGTGACCTTCACATAATGCTTTGACATTGCTTGTGATACCTGGAAGAGTGATTGTTAGTAAAAATAAATTATGAGTACCACAGATGTATTATTCATTTAACTTTCTACATACAACATTAGTGAAAAAATAACTTCAATTATCATCAACCTTCAAGTCATCCAGAAGCATCTCCTCATTGTTACTGCCATAGTGGTTGGGATCAACATCTAGAATCGCGAGTTCAACATCATCCCCATCTTGTCGCCTCCAATCTGTCTCATTCCTATCAGCAGGAGGTAATAGTGAAGAATAGCCATGTCGAGGAGATGTTGCCTCAAATGTATCTTTGCTACCAGATTGATTTACAACAGAGGGGACCCATATTGCTAAACCAACAGCTCCCTGTTAATCAGCACAACAATTAAATTTGACCTGTTACATTAAATTATATGCAATATAGCAAATGCATTGGATATTACCATCAGAGGAAGTAGAATTCTGTAATCCTTGGTCAATTCAAAGAGCAGTAGCACAGATGTCAATGGGACAGAACAGACTGAAGCCAACGTAGCCGCCATTCCCACCTAAATCGAGTTGAAAGTTAGTAAGCCTTTGGAATTAACAACATTTCAAGTGCCTGACAAAAATAGAAAACTTACTAGCGCATAAGCTTGAGGATGCGCAACGGCAGTGTTACCCGGGATAGCAGAGTTTATTAATTCTGCTGCTGAACCTCCAAAAACAGCACCAACAGCAGCTCCAATCATCAAACTTGGAGCATAAAGGCCACCAACAAGACCAGAACCTTTGCAAAGTGCAGTTGCTACAACTTTTGCAGCAGCTAATTGAGCTAAGAGCCAGATTCCAGGGGCTGAGGCACTTTTACCAGTGTGTAAAATCTCATCAACATTGGTGAAACCCCAATACAATACTCCAGGGTACCTTAGTGCTATTAAACCTGCTCCAAGACCACCCAAAGCAGGACAAACTACAGCAGGAAGGCCAAACTTTTTCCTTATCAAGTCGAAGGTCTTGGTGAACCAAACAACCAACTGCCTGAATGCTACACTCACAACTCCACAGAGCATGCCTAGAATAAGGTAGAGTGGCAACTCTGCAAAATATAGTCTTAGTTAGCTTTATGTTTAAAGAAGGAACATTAGCACTAAAAGTGTTGAAGATAATACTAATCTTACACACAAAGTACTGCAAGTATCAAGCGCTAAATGGTAAAAATAATGACAGCTTCCTAAAAACAGAGTCATAGATACTTCTACAACGAACTGCATGTACTCTACATTTTGATGGTAAGATGATCAGCTACATAACCACGAACCCGTCACATTTTATTATTATTACTACTATTATTATAAAAAAGACTATAGAAGGACACTACATTATCTGGATTTCTCCTGGGAAAGCAGTTAGCGCTAAAAAGAAAAAATAAGACTTGTGCAATTTCAAACCATAAGCCTAGAGGAGGATTAAAGAGTCAGATAAAGCTGGATGGTGCACTAGAGCCTATAGGAGGAAGTAAAAGCTTTAAATTTGGGTTCCCAGGTTTTCAAAAGAGGGAATATTGAATGCTAGACAGGCTCCTGGAGGACAATATAAAAGTTACAAATGGGAGAATATAATAAATTTTCCAAAGATAACATAAGATGCAATACTAATGAACAATAAAAGGTCATATACAACAACAACAACAACAACAACAACAAAGCCTTTCAGTCCCAAGCAAGTGGGGTAGGCTAGAGTACAACTCAATAGAAGCAAATAATCAAGGTTCGGGCATGTGAATAGATGTTTCCATGCAATAAAAGGGCATATAATAATTTAAAATCAGAATAAAGATTTGATTACAGATACTCACTCACACTGAAGTTCATCAAATAGCAAAAAACACGACATATAAATGCATGTGCTGTGTATCAAAAAAATGTGATATTATATTGAAAATATGGATGGAAGATGGAAACTATAACCAAAAGTCAGGTGAAACCATAATGCGTCCTTCCCTAATTTTGAAGGTAACTAAAAAACATCTACCTTATTAACACCAAAAATGATCAGAATAAGGTAAAATACCAGCAGCAGATTTTAGTTCATACGTCGGGACAATAAACGCTGCCTTTTCCCCTAGCAAAACATTGGACACAGTTGATGATATAACTGATGCCAATATAATCATAGCAGTAGTAAATGGTGGTGAGTTCTCTGCTCGAAGCGGCCTCAATACTGTTTCGATAGCAAAAAAGCATCCAGCAACTGCTGCATTAAAACCTAAAGGAAGACATAGTAACAGAAGTCAGGGAAAGATACAAGACAGAAACCCCAGTAATAATGACGATTACAAAAGATTATGGTTCTATTCTGCATTACAGAAAAGATTTAATATCCTAAAAAAATATCTCATGTTTCCTCTTCCTAAACAAATTAGGACTTGTAAGATAAATTCGCCAAACATATTATAAAGCTGAAAGAAAACTGAAGCGATTCCAGCATTTAATCAAATTACCTGAAGCGATTCCAGCAGCTGATCCAGCTGCAACAAGAGCAATCCTCCGTTCCCTGTTGTTCTCCATCATTTCAGCACACCCATTTGCACAAGATTTACCAATATCAACACTAGGCCCTTCTGGCCCCAGTGAACACCCCGTCCCTAAAGTAATGGCGGCTTGGATGGCCTTGATGGTGGGAAAGATCGCGGCCATGAAATCAATTCCTTCCCTTTGAGATGATAGTGATTGCTTTATCTGCTCAAAGATCTCCAACAATCCATGCATCATCCCAACAACTACTCCACCAGTCACTGGAATCAACAATATCCTATGCCAAGTATCAGCTAGCCTCTGCAGACGGAGCCAGGCAGCACCCTCGGTGGGTGTGCCTGCCCATGCCCATTCATGAATAACATGTACCTGAAAAGATCAGGGAGGTATTTGTGAGACAGAGTGGCAGACAGTGTAAGAACAAAGCAACACAAAATGGAATGGAACACCAAGATAAATCCCAAATAACACCAGTGAATCCGAAAACGAGAATCATGTTAACAAAGTTACTAGTAGAACTCACTAGTAAATAAAACAACAAAAACAAAACACCTTCCATATGGTTAGCTTAAATTCAATCAGGCGTACACCTAAAAAATACAGTAAAACCGAGCTCTATCTGATCCATCACAGCCTAAAACAGTACACAGGAAACACAAGCCGTTCACCAAATCAGTAGCAAGAAGGCACTAGGTAGTCAGTAGCATAAAATCATCGCCCATCAGACTAAAATACAACATAACTCCACCTGAAAACTCTTAGCAGCATAAGTCATGCAGCAACACACCACACAACAAGAGATAAATTCTGAAAAGCATGCTTCCATCCCCATAGCATCAAATTTCACGTTTAGGAGGAAAAAAATACACCGAACGCTAATAAATCGCCCTAAACAGCACATAAATGTCTCATAATAACGACTTCTTATGGACCCAACCGGTAAACTAATTTAACTATAGACATATGGACCCAACTGGTAAACTAATTTGACAGCAGACAGTAGGATTTCAGATAGATAAATATATCTCGCTCAAAAATGGCACCAGAATACCAGATCATACTACACCCGTAAACACAAACAAGGCAGTTCTGATATGGCACCAGGCGATTTGGTATAATCCACGGGGATCTCGTACTCACTCCGCGATTGAACGCCGCGACACAGATGCCGGTGGCGAGCCCGAGGAGGCACCCGACGAGCAGCAGTGCCCATTCGGGCGGCGCGCCATCTCCGAGCTCGTCGTTGTCCTCCTCGGCCCTCCTCGGCGAAGCTCCCGCTTCCCCGCCGCTGTGCCCCGCGGCCGCGGCGCCCTCGCCGCCTCGGCTCCGGTTCGAGAGCCGGCGGTCCAGGTTCCGCAGGAGCTCGCGCATGCGGCTCCTGCGCGGGGTCGCGGGCGAGTCCGGGTCGGACGAGGACGACAGCGCGGCCGCGCCGGCGCGCAGCGGCTCGAGGTCGCTCCCCGCCATGACGACTGGAGCGGGAGGAGGAGGGCGGGGCTAACGGGATCGCATGAGTTCAGGGCCTCCCGAGTCCGCGATCTCGCGGCGGATCTGAGGGGGAGTTTCCCGCGCCGGATCTCGTCGGCGGTTGGCGACGGGCCACGCGGAGCGGGGCGGAGGAGGTGGGTGGGCGGTAGGAAGCGGACGAGGAAAGCAAAGCTTGGGTGGGTCTGGGTGCGCGCGTGTTTTGCAGATTAGCCCCCGTGAAAGTTCGTATTCTCACAAATATAGACTGGGTTGGGCTGGAAAGACAGGCACAGGCCCATTTGTTTTTGAGGGCGACAGGCACAGGCCCATTGACCTGAGCGAGTTGGGCAGGTCTCCACCAGACCACCACGGCCCACTTGAGTGCACCGAAACGAAACGCACTAGCACATAGGGATTCAGAGTGGAATTCAGAATCAGAACATGTCAGACTCGCAGTGACAAATCGCCGAATGAACGTAGCATACGGCAAGGAGCCATTGTCGTGGACTCCTCGTCAAAGTGCGTGAAGAGCAGGCAGGTCTTCCTGTCCCTATAATCCAAGCTCACAAAGCTGGAAGCACGGAAAGATCCTTTGGACGAACAAAAGAGGAGTGCCTGTTGCTACTAGGCCCCCACTTTCTTTCAGTCAAAGCCATTGCTTTCTCTTGCTTCTTCGTATTGCTTTCGGCGAAAGAATTGTTGGGTGGAATGTCTTCTCGGCTGTGCGCGATCAGACGTTGCCAATTTTCCCGACAAGCCTTGCCTCAAAAGCTGAGCTTGTTAACACCACAAAGCTTGCATCAGGCGCCAACAGGACTGTTCATAGCTACCCACTGATGGTGCAGTTACAAAGAAAAAATATTGCAGAAACACGAGAGATTTGCGCGGTTTAACATACAGAATTGATCATAAATGTAAATTCTGAAGAGAAAGTATTCGCTTTCCAGAAACTTTATGGTATGATGGTTGATGGAGCTCTTTGTTCACCAAACAGTACTCAAGACGATAAAAAAAGAAGGCCATCTTCATTTCTGAAAGTTTCATCTGGGGCGCTCAATTGTAAGATGAAAAATGAAGTTCTACCAAATAGCAAATGGACTGTACTGTACATAACACCTCCACTTACATCTGGCACCTGCGCTAAAATAAGTTACGCAGGGCATCATGGAGCTTGACTATTATACTGATGATAGCTAACAAAACTGTAGCTGGTGTTACAGATTTGAAATACTGTGGGGCGTGAAAACTTCTGCACCCTTTATAATACAGCAGATGAATGTCACATTACAAGGAGCTTACAAGGTTCTTGGGCATCGTCTCATATCTTACTCCTGTATCTGACCAGCTTCGCCAGTGTCTCCTGTGCAGCTAGCGTCTGGGCATGGCCGTGGCCAAGCATGACAGTCCGGATGCTGATGCAGGTCCTGCACAGCTCCTCGCCAGTGTCGAACAGCCCGCCTCGGAGCAGCAGCTTCGCCCTCGTCTCCAGCAGTGTCGCCTTGAGCAGCGTCACCTCCTGCCAGACAAACTCATCAACGCGGTGGTTTGGCTGTAGCTTCTTCCTCCAGCACAGCGAACTGCGGTTCCAGTCCTGCATCCGTGACGCATAGGACTTCTCCACCTCCTCGAGGACGTTGGTGCACACCTTGAGCAGCTCTAGAGCTGAGCCACACCGTGAAAATGACATGAAGGAGTCGATTGCCAGGGGCAGTGCCGTCTTCTTGATGAAGAGGACCATGTCGACTGCTTTGAGCTGAACAGCAGGTGGCTCAGACTTGAAACCAAACACAAGGAATGCACTAGCCCACAGGTGGTCAGAGTATACCGAGGGGTTTCCAGCTCTCATTACACCATTCACTGCTGCAGTTGTAGGCGCCAAACCTCCCCTGATCTTGCCAAAGAGCTGTGTGATCGGATGGAATTGGATCCAGCAACCAGGATGTCGATTTGCCTTTCTTGCCAACCCAAGATTGACAAGTAAGAGTGCTGACTCCACCTCAGCCTTCCGCCCATTTGGAGCTAGGAAGCAATGTGTGCCACATAAAAATGCAGTTTTGAGGGACTCGCCGAACAGGTGCATTCCACTGCCTTTCATTGGTAGCTTGCTCGCTGTTGCAGATAGTAGTGTGGATGATACGGGAGCAGGAGCTAACCAAGAACCCGCAATGACCATCCTTGAAGTAAGGCTTCCTCCTTTCGCTCGGTCCATCAATGCAAAACAGAAGACCAAGACCTTTATCAAGAAAGAATTATTACGGCAGAAGCCATCATCATTGGCACCAATGGGGAACAGATTCTCGCTCAGTGATATCCTCTCAACAGCCTCAAATAGAGTGGAAGGAGCAATCATAAGCTCAGAGAGCAGTGAACCGACAACCCACAGGCCAAAGCTCAGCCTGCCTAAACGTTCATCAAACTTCCTAAGAACTTCTGTTTCCTCAGGAGGATAATCCTTCTTCCTCTTCCCCTGTATCAAGGTCATTGCATCAATGTATGAGAGCTGTGGTAGCTGCATTGGCTCAAGGTTCATCACACGTGGCAAACGTGTGGTCACAATCACATGTGTTGCTCCAGTGTTTCTTGGGATGAAGTCATGGAGATCCTTTCCTTCCCACCAATCCCTCTCACACTCAAGGTTGTCGATTACAAGCAAATAAGGCACATCACGGAAAAGCTCCCGCTTCACCCGCTGGAATGCATCGAATTCTTGCTCCTCAAAGCTCCTAATCCTACCCCTATCCTTCTCAGCCTCGGCACTGATATCCAATCCCAAATTCATGGATAAATTGAGTATGTTTTGCCTCAAATACCGAGCTTCACCTCCAATCCACAGTACCATCTTATACCGCTGTGAGTACCTGTAAGCAAACTCCAATGCCAGTTCAGTCTTGCCTATGCCTGAAGAACCATTGATGCAGATTACGTTGGCACTGTTATAGCCCTTGCTGTTGCACCGAAACCTTGACCTCCTGTGTTTTGATCTTTGCTTCTGGAGGCTTCTACTTTTACCTGATGACAACTCGATCACTGGGTCAATCCAAGCCTCCAATGTCGGTTCCTTGCACTTGCGCATCTCCAAACTAATGTACCTGGCATTAGATTTCCTCGCGGTATCGCTATCCTCGTCAGCAAACCCATCGGATACACCACTTGATCTCTCATTTGTACTGGAAGCCCTTGGGCAATCCACTTCTTGGATATCAACTGTCGACCCAAAGAGCATGCCTTCGATTTCACTCAGCTCCTTTTCCCTTCCCACAAAATGCCGGTTGCGTGGAAAAGGCAATCCTTCAGATGCTTCATTCTCCTTTTCAGCTATATTCTTCCTGCCAAGCTTGGACCGAAGCAGAGTAACTGTCCTTGACACACAGCTTCTTGAATTGCTCTCATTTGCCTCAAGCTTGAATTCATGGCACCGCATCAGCCCTTCAAATGCTTCCTTCCCCTCCTTATCCTCCAATTTACCATCAAAAAGCCCAGCAATCTCTGTTGGCTCGGTGTCAAACAATATAGGCACCAGGTTCTTCTTCTGAGCAAAGAATCTGATCTCCTCAAGGCTAAATGGATTGAGGAAACTTGACATGGTGACCACCACAACACCGAATGCAACCGAGCAAATAATCCGGTCAGCAATCTCATGGCTCTGCGAGTCCGAGTACTTCGCACGGTCGGCAACGAAAGAGGCAATGCCCTGCAGCTCAAGCTCTGACTTGAGCCACTTGCAGAACCGGCCGAGGCCGCCGTTGCCGTGGTAGCCAATGTACACGTCGCAGCTCCGGAGCTTGGCGTTGGAGGACGGCGATGCCACGGAGCCCCTGGTGAAGGACACCCGCGGCACGGGGAACGAAAACGACACGCGCGGCGGAAGGGGCCCGCCGCCGCCGCCGCCGCCGCCGCCGTCGGAAATCTTGGCCGCGTCGATACCGCTGGAGTCGTAGCGCTCCGACGGCGGCGTGCGGGGCGCGCTGGGCCCGCTGGGTGCGTCGATATCCTCCGAGTGCGACCCGTTGGAGCATGACGCCGGCGACGGCGCCGCGGTGGTGGCGACACTGGCGCCGGCGGCCTTGGTTTCTTGGCGCGGCTGAGGCTCCGGCGGCAGCGGCGGCTCGAGAACTCGGGGCGAGATGTACGGGGACTGCAGCGCCGACACGAATGCGGACGACGGCGGTGACGGCGAGTAGAGGTGCGGCGTGATGGAGATGGCCGGCGAGATGGGACAGGACCTGTCGGAGCCGCTGCCGCATCCGGCGGCGCTGGTCCGGATGGTGAGGGACTTGGTGGCAATGGGAATATCCTTGGGCACATCAAGGAAGCTCGCAGCTTTTTGCTCGTCCTCCATGGCTACCAAATCACAAAACTCGCGAAGCTTGCTGGAAAGAGCCGCACGATCTGGCGCACCTCATTTCCCTATCAAAAGATTGAACAAAAGGGGAAGAAAATAACAGAGTTTTATTAGAACCCAAAAAAAAACATCAATAACAGAAACTAAAGAATATACTGCATCTCATTCAGAAAGCGAGCACAAAAGAATACAGCAATGACCTGCAGCAATCTGATGCTGAAGATACTGCCCCCCTGAGTCACAAATCAAAAATGCACAAAGGAAGCTGAAGCTTCAAAGAACAGGTCAAAGGGGAAAACTTACCAAGACAAATGCAGACTTCAAAAATCCAGCCACATCATCAGAGCCGATGTTGCTCTCCCTGATGCTTCAAGAACAGGGATGGCAGGGAGAGGCTGGAGCTGGATTTGGATTTAAAAAACGGGCACGCTGCCTTTCCCACTCAAGCCATTGAATGGGATGGGTATAACGATCCTCCTGCGGGCGACTGCGACCCTCTCCCGTCCTAGGAGCAAGAGCAAATGAAGGGTGGAGGCCCATTCATGTCGAGCAAAGTACAGCTTCAGTTCAAGGTCTCTTGAGATGACCACCAGCCAGGCCCTAAAATATTGCCGGAAAAATATTGGAAACGGTGCCTTGTTCGGACGGGAGGTAAAAAAATTGTCCGTATTAAATACTACTTTGATCACTAATTAAGAGTATTAAATAAAGTCAGTTTACAAAACTACCTTCACAACCCTCTGTCAAATTCGCGAGATGAATCTAATGAAGCCTTTGACCACGCGATTAGAGGATGATTACTGTAGCATTACTGTAGCAAATCATAGATTAATTAGATGCAGTAGATTCGTCGCGCAAAGTTTCACTCATCTGTGAAAAAGTTTTGTAAATAAACTTCATTTAGACCCTCATGCATGCGACATTAATTCAGGACAATTTTTTTTTGTCCCCGGCTGCCGAACACGGCTGGGGCATCAAACACGGCTGGGGCATCAAAAGGTGCAAGGAGATGTGAGGCTACTACCCTCCTGCTAGTGCTACTGGGGTAGTGTCACCACACTCCACTGCGAGAGAAGACCAGCGCCATTCCCAATGGACGGAGGCAGGGCAAGGAAAGGCCAAAATCTACCCACCAACAGTAGAACCCAAATGCAGCAAAGCCAAAGCTGGCTTCACGCCCCAAGCACCATCCTGTCCGTCCGTATTTCGTTGGAGGCTGAGAAAATTTGTAAAAAGGAATCTTTTTTGCATGGAGTACTAAATAAAGTCTATTTGTAAAATCTCTTCACGGATGAGCGTAACTTTCCGAGACGAATCTAATGAGCCTAATTAATCCATGATTTGCTATAGTGATGCTACAGTAACCATCTTCTAATCATCCTCTAATCATGCGGTCAAAGACCTCATTAGATTCGTCTCGGAAATTTACTAGAGGTTGTGGAGGTAGTTTTGTAAACTGACATTATTTAATACCCTTAATTAGTGGTCAAAGATGCATTTAATATCCTGAAAAAATTTTCAGCCTCTTCCTGTTCGGTTGGCTGGTGGCTGGTGGCTGGTGCTGATTTGTTGTGAGAGAAAAGTACTGCTGGCTGGCTGGTGGCTGGTGGCTGGTGCTGATTTATTGTGAGACTGAAGTACTGCTGGCTGGTGGCTGATAAGCCAAGCGAACACTGTTTGCAAATCAAAGCCTCACCACGAGCAAGTCTCTGCCCTGTGTTTCGAATCTTGATGCGGCTGTGATTCTCATTTGGAACAGTGCTTGAAAAGGTTGGGGTGTGGTGTGGGCATAGATTAGCGCGGGTAGGAGGGCATTGAATAATGCCCATCAATCTGACCGATTAGGCCCTTGTTTTATGTGCTCTGGAGTGGTGCCTCCCTCGCTGTTTAGTTTACGGTGCCCTAAGCTTAGGCCTGGTTTAGATTCGCAAAAAAAAGCCCAATTCGATCAAAAGCAACCGTATTGAACTTCGTGTCTTCTCTCTATTTTTTCAATTTTTAAGGAAATCTGCTATAGTGAATTCGATCAAATTCACCCAATCTAAACAAGGCCTTACCCAATGGAGCAGTACTAAACTCCTGATGCAAAATCTGCAACGCAGTGCAATGCCGTTGGGTAAAAACCCTAAAAACACCATTGGGACAGTTTTTTCTAGGGTAAACACCGAGCGACGGCGAGAGCCGAGAGGAGATCTTGCAGGCAGCGGTAGCCGGAAGGGGACACGAGATACTACCAGTAGCAGTATTAGTGCTGGTGAGAGGGCAGCAGGGCAGAGCATGGCCATGGGCCCATGGCCTCACCTTTGTCTTGCCTCGAAATCCGTGCAGCCGGGGGAGATGGCCAGATGGGGGGTAGACGGCCGTGTTTAGTTGGACCTGAAAATTTTTTCAGGGTATTAAATGCATCTTTGACCACTAATTAGGGGTATTAAATAATATCAGTTTACAAAACTACCTCCACAACCTCTAGTAAATTTTCGAGAAGAATCTAATGAGGCCTTTGACCGCATGATTAGAGGATGATTAGAAGATGGTTACTGTAGCATCACTGTAGCAAATCATGGATTAATTAGGCTCATTAGATTCGTCTCGGAAAGTTACGCTCATCCGTGAAGAGGTTTTGCAAATAGACTTCATTTAGTACTCCATGATGTGTTTAGTTTCCATCCCATTTTGCATTCTGAGGACACTATGTATTCTAAACACTTTTCAATATATTTTTTACTCTCTGTGCACGCGGACCGAGACCTACCCATTCTGCAGAACGCGGCCATTCTGCAGAATGAGCCGGTATCTAAACACGGCCTAACTGAGATGATACGGTAAAAAGTGATGAAAAATTTATGTATTAGATAAAAAAATAAGCTGTACAGCATTACTGTAAGATAAAAAAAAAAGATGCAAGTTTCTGGAATTAAACAGCGCCTCTCTGTCTCCTCAAGTCCTCACACACACCAAGGGATACAGCCATCAATTCTCTCTCTAGCACGTGCTGTACAGCAGACGTGGCAGAGACTGGGGGTGGAGTGGATGGAGACATTGATGATTCGATTCTCTCGTGGCCTTTCCTGGGTGAGGATGACTCACATGTTGACCAAGTGATGAGAGAGAGGGTAGTTTAGGGTTTCATTTTTTTACCTCGAGTAAAGGCCGCGTTGGGTGTAAAAAATTTGCAGCGTAATAAATGCAGCTTTGACCACTAATTAGAGGTATTAAATAAAGTCAGTTTACAAAACTACCTCCACAACCCCGTGTAAATCGCGAGACGAATCTAATGAGGGCTTTGACCGCACGATTAGAGGATGAGTACTGTAGTATTACTGTAGCATTACTGTAGCAAATCATGGATTAATTAGGCTCGTTAGATTCGTCTCGAAAAGTTGTACTCATGTGTGAAAAGGTTTTGTAAATAGACTTCATTTAGTACTTTATGCATGCAAGATTCCTTGAGAGGAAAATTTTCCCTGTAGAAACCAAACGCGGCCAAACAACGAAAATGAGGGCCTCATGGCTCCAGCAGAATCATCAGCCAACCTTCAAAGCTCAAATTTGAGATAAAAGGGTGTTTAGATTCACACATTATACATAAACTTTATGCATTGGATTACGTGTGCATAGAGAGAAGAAATAAACTGACATGATTTTTGAGGTGTAAACTTTATGCAAAATGTAAGGAACTAAACACGACTAAAAGCTTGCGTGGAACACATGACACATGACAGGACTGGTCAGCAGACCTTTTCGTTTTCGTTTATTTTTCAAGGAGTAGTTCGAACATACGGTGAACTCAGGGGTGGTTTAGGTTACCCCTCTCCTCCATTTTGTATAATACGCGCTTCTCAATACATTTTTTTCTCTCTATGACACGCGATCCAATGCATAAAAATATTATGCATAACAACATCTAAACACCCCCTCAAATGCTTGCCATTTCACCAAGGACACTGTGCAAGGTCTCTAAGCCCTGTTTAGTTCTCACGCCAAACTTCACTATTCATCAAACTTCATTATTCATCAAAGGGAATCTTACATGCATGGAGTATTAAACGTGTGTTAATGACAAAACCCATTCCATAACCCCCGGTAACTTCGCGAGACGAATCTAATGAGCCTAATTAGGTCATGATTAGACAACGTTGTGCTACAGTAAACAATCTCTAATGACGGATTAATTAGGCTTAATAGATTCGTCTCGTGATTTCCCGTCCATCCGTGTAATTAGTTTTATAATTAGATCATGTTTAGTCCTCTTAATCTTAGGTTTAGAATTGCTACAGTAAAGTTCGCAAACTTTTGCCCCGAACTAAACACGCCGTAGCTACCCAACACCCAACGTAAATAGTTCAATGCTATGAGAATTGACTTTAGCTTAACAAATATTAGGTTCACATCTTATTTGTTCACGTGTTTTCACTGTGTGCACACCCAGACACCTCTCATGGGGTGCCCCTATGTTTCAATTTCTTTGAAAGCATTTGATTCTTATGGAAAGGTTGTCCATTTCTTTGAAAGCATCGGTGTTCAAAAGCTCTGCACTGTGGGTATATACCACTATACCAGTAGTTCAAAAAACAATTAAAAGAGTACGGAATGATTATTAACGTATCCTAATTGTTTTCCGGTACAAAATGGTACCGCAAACAAGAACTGACAGGGAGTAGATACAACCAAGAACAAGACATGTCTGTACGTCTTACATTATAAATTAACCATTAATTGTAGTAAAGCAATTTCAAATTACTACTCCATGCGCGCAGTACATAAAAACTTTTTGTGGAAATGTTTCAAAGGAAATGGCAAAAAGGCAACGTGTTTATTGAGAAGTAATTACTTTCTTTGTCTAGCCTCCGGTCTCTTAACGGAAACATTAATTTGAACATTTACTGAGTCGACTTGTCAGAACTATATTCACTTTCAAAAACTATACTAGAAGCCATTCGCTGTAATTATAATGCCCTCTATATCATGCCACAAATTCTGAAAATTCTACTTGTATGTGAGAAAATATAAGATAGATATCATTGAGGCAAGGTGTTAGAATGTGCTGATGATGAAAATAGTTTGTACAAGTAAATCGAGCTTTTTTTTTAAGGTCAGCAAGCACAGTGGTCGGCTAAACTGAGCTAAAATAGGATTGTTGAGGGTAGTAGAATCGAAATCTACTGTTCGGTTGGCTGGTGGCTGGTGGCTGGTGCTGATTTGTTGTGAGACTGAAGTACTGCTGGCTGGCTGGTGGCTGGTGGCTGATGCTGATTTGTTGTGAGACTGAAGTACTGCTGGCTGGTGGCTGATAAGCCAAGCGAACAGGTATGTTTTTGCATATAACATATTGTTTATAGCCACAAACCAATACAATGCGAAAGCACTATAAAATATGGCTCTAGCGATTTCAATTCATAACGTAAACAAAATATGTCAGTATATCGCAAGTATTGGTAAGAATATGTATAAAAATTGATTTTCATAAAATAAAAAGGCACGCATTGTATTTTTGGATGGAATGATCACGCATTATACAAAAACTGTTTTTCATAAAACAAATCCGATGTTATATCTTAATTGTAGCAGCTGATTTTCATCTAATCCAACGCGTTATGCTTCTTATCTAAAAGGGGCACTGGTTGTGCCTTGTGGTTGACATTGTTCTTGCTCCTGTATTTGATAATAGAGGCAAGAGAGAGAACACCGCGGGAGCACGCCATGTGTATGTGGCCACGCTGCCATCCGATCGCAGAGGCAATACGCGAGGGAATCTAGCAGAACGGCCAATTATTCGGTCAGTCCAAGAGAGTAGGCAGGCACTGGATGAGCTACCCGACGGTCTGCTAGTACAGTACGCATTATTCTCGGTCAGTCGGACGCAACGGAAATTTCATTTTCTTTGGAAAAAACAAATGTTGGAAATCTCTGTTGAAAATAATGCAATAAAAATGAAAAAAATATATAATTCTGCATCCGTCCCACACTCCCACTCCCATAGTCCCATCTCCCATCCCACATGCTGGAGCCTTTGCGAACTTGCATTCCATGAAAGGTCCAATCAGTCCATCCATGATCCATCACAGGTGAGGGGATGGTGTGATATGTACCCTACGTCTCTGGTTCTTATGCCTCGTTTGTTTTTCTAGTCTAGCATCTAGCACGAAGGGAATCTTTATTGCTTGGAGTACTAAATGAAGTCTATTTGCAAAATCTCTTCACGGATGAGCGTAACTTTTCGAAACGAATCTAATGAGCCTAATTAATCGATGATTGGCTACAGTGATGCTACAGTAACCATCATCTAATCATCCTCTAATCATGCGGTCAAAGGTCTCATTAGATTCTTCAGGGTTCTAAAGTTAGTTTTGTAAAATACCTTTATTTAATACCTTTAATTAGTGGTCAAAGTTATGAACAGTTCTAGCACTGGAAAACCAAACCGGCCCTAAACCATGTAGGAGCAGGAGCTAGGCCACCAAACCAAACGCTAGCTGAATTTCTCAAACGCAGCTCCTAATCCACAACAGGCAACCCACAGCAGGAGTCGAAGGGGAAGCGAACCCTTTGGAGATGGGCCACAGCCATGCCTTTGCATCTGCAAGTCCAATCACTGCGAGGCCAGCCGGATCCCAGTTAGCTCCAACTCCCCGGTCACTTTCGACGCCATCATGATGATGATGATTCACGAGAGATCCAGCGGCATCAGTAACAGCGGCCGAGCTGCCGACGTGCCAACCAACCAAACCAGACCAGGTCACCGGGGCGGAAGTGGTTCCTCTGCAGTACTGCAGAGAGCAATTGGGAAACTGACATGTGGGACCGGGCCCACATGTCAGCGACTCATGAGCAGCCTCAGCTACTGCAGAGGTGCCAACCAACCAAACGAGACCAGGTCACCGGGGCACGGCGGCGCGTGGACCTTTTTCAGGTGGCCGGCCGGAGCTGGGCGAGGCGGCGCTGGAGAAGGAAAGGGGGTGTTTAGTTGTTGTTACGCATAGTGTTTTTTTTTATTGGGTTGCGTGTCACACAGAGAAAAAAGTGCATTGAAAAGCGTGCATTCCGGAAAATTCCGGATTCTGGCCGGAACTAAACACGGCCAAAGTCAAGATCCGGGCCGGGGTCCTGCTTTTTCTGCGCATCAATGTCGCCGACTCGCTGCTCACTCGGCTGGTAACGGACGGCGGGACGGGGAAGCGAAGGAGCAGACGGGGTGTGGCGATGGCAAGCACGGGCTGTCGGGCTCCACGACCTGCAGCGCGCAGGGGCCAAGGGGACTAAGGCAGATGGCCAATGGGCGATGGGGTTGCGTCGGGTGCGTGCTTGGTTTGGCTTGGCTAGTACCTGTGCCTGTGGGGGCTCCTATATGGCTAGTGGAAGCCAGTAAAATAACATGGATATAAAGCTCATTGAGGCTCATAGCGCACTGTTCTTCTTTCTCCTCCCGACATGCACCCCTCCA
>CM014275.1:9592536-9616859 GCA_004135705.1 Alloteropsis semialata
AGGCAGGGGCGGGACCCGGTCGGCGCGGGGCAGGGGCGAAGTTGCCTCTCCCTCTGCACGCCGGAGCCCCTCCCCTCGTCGCCAGATCCAGGTGGAGGCGGCGCGCTTGCGGTCGGGGTCGAAGCCCGGGAGGCGGAGCGTGAGCGCGGTGTCCTCGAAGTCGAGCCCCGAGGAGGCCGCGGACGAGGACTCCGTGGAGCTCCGCGCCGGCTCCTCCGACATGGCGGGCCTCGTCGGCTTGGTTCCTGGATCGGCTCCGGTCTCCGCTGGCGGCTGGCGGCGGCTTTCTCTCTTTCCGTCGGTGAATGAGGTGGGGCGGTGAGCCGAGAGCGGCAGGCGGAGGAAGAGGTCTGCCAGCAATCCACGGGCTCTGGTGTTCGACGACGACATCCTCCAACTCCAATTCATCCTCCACGCGGTACGACGACGGCGTGTTCGGCTCTGCGGCGGCACCGGCGTACGACGACGTATTCGCCACCAGCACGCGCTCCGCGCCCCCGCCGCCCGCGTACGACGACGACGACTCTTGCGCCATGGCGATGTGCACCAGCCATATCCCGCCACTCGTCCTCTGCTCCCTCCCCTTTCCCTCTCCGGGCGCGCAGGCCGGTGGTTGGAGCGGGCGCGTGGGCCCCGCACCACGCGCGTGCGTAGCGGACGTCCGCTACTCCGCTGAGAATAGCGGAGCCTGAGGCTTCCGCTATTTTAGCGGAGGCTTTAGCGTCCTCCGGTGCAGCGGTTTCATCCGCTATTTTGGTACTGGAGTACCGGGTACCGTATCCCGGTGCGAACAGCCTAACAATCTAGAACGACGACCATTGAGGCGTTGACTGTTAAACTTCAAAAGAAATAAGGCATTGGCTGTTCAATTTCTTACAAATGGACTTTGAACCCCGTACACCGTCTCGATTCCAAAATTTGACGCAAATACGATGACACCTACAGGCTACAGAAACTATACATTCGCATGGCATTGATGCAATAATCATCAAAAGCCAAGGCTGCTCCCAGCGCCCACTAAACAATGTCCAGGCGTTCAAACATGGGTTGGTGGGTGCATCTGGTAAAGGAGGCCACAATTCTTTGATGCATAAAAAATCACTTGTTGACTCAGAGCCCACGATCCTCTTCCGTTTAGAATTCTCCATCCCATTGCCACCTCGAGTTTTCTACGCATTAGACACCCATGATTGGATCTCTGCATGTGTTCTTGTGTTAATCTTGCTGCCAATCACACTGCCCCCCTAGTGCTGCTTCTGGTACAAATTGCATACTGCCCGGTGGCAGCTCAAGAACCGAGGAGGAAGGCACCGTGATTCTCTTCTTCTTTTTGGTATAAGTTCAGATGATTTCAGTTGTTTCATAGCGAGAAGCTGCAGAGTTTGTGATCATGTAGAACAGTACATAAACGTATCCATGGAAGCGTGATTTTAAGTTTTTAACAACATTCTCCTCTGTTTTCAGATAATTTTGGAGCGAGAGAGCTTGAGCTGACTGGAAGAGATGGGGTGCGTCTCTTCCAAGGTGCTGGCGAAATCGGGGAGCTTTCACGAGAAGGTGAGCCTGGGCCACAGCTTCCAGAGGAGCAGCGTGATCGAGGAGATCATCCTGTCCAGCTCCAAGAGCAACGGCGACCAGTTCTTTGCCCTGCTCTGCGCGTCCAACTCGACGGCAAGGAAGGCCAAGGAGCCCGAGCAGAGCCTGGCGGCGGCGGCGGCGGTGGCCGAGCCGGATGCCAAGATCGAGACCATCAACGTGTCCGAACTGCTTGCCGGCCTGGAGGAGGAGAACGCCGTAGAGGAGAGCGATCGCAAGGACAGCGACAGTTCGCCGGCTCGGTGCGTTCCGGACGGCGCCACCGCCGGGAGGGTGAGGAGTTTCCGCACGGTGGAGGAGTTCGACGCGCTGGTGACGCAGCAGAGCGGTTCGTCGGAGCGCGCTGCGGAGCGAGAGGAGCCGAGCACCGCGGCGGCGGCGACGGCCGAAGCCGCAGAGAGCAGCGGTCCGTCCAGGCAGGGCGACCCCGCGGGGCGGCGCGAGGCGGAGGCCGCTGCCGGCGCGAAGAGGCGGGCGAGGGCGCGGCAGCTGGGCGAGCTGAAGGTGCCGGCGGCGTTCGACTTCTCCAAGTCCGGCAGCCTGCGGGATTGGCTGCGCCAGGGCGGGCAGATCTTCTCGCCGGGCTCCTACGTCACGCCCAAGTTCGGAACGGCGCCGGCGGTGCCTGCTACTGCTAAGCACGGAGGAGCTCAGAAGGCCGGCGAGCAGCTACAGCAGGAACACGAACACGAACACGCGCTGTTCGACCCGGAGCTGGTCGCGCAGTTCGAGCGGGCCATGGAGCAGCTGTCCGAGGATGAGGGCCGCGCCCTCGAGGAGATTCTGGAGGCGCTGGAGCTAGAAGCCGGGGAGAAAGACGGCGCGGCGGCGTTCGGGAGAGTGAGCATCGATCAGCCGGCGGCCATGGCTGCGCAGCAGGCCTAGCCGGTGACGGGCGATCTAGAGTGGATGGCTGTTAGTTCTTTAGTTTTTGTTTTCTCTCCTTCGGACGCGAATGTAAAACTGTAAGTACAAAGCAGCAATGGTTTGAGTAGTTCTCGTTTGTGTTTACTTGTAAGCATATGCAGATATGCTTTTGTAGATTTGTTTAGAGACAGTGAACTTGAGACTTGGGTCTTGTTCAGAGGCAAATGTTTTAGAAGATGGCATAAATGTTCAGAGAATCAGAGATGCTTCATTTCATCATTTGATCGATTACCAATTGCCATGCCTCATGGAGAAGAAGAATACTTCCATGTTCTGATTAAAACAATTACCAAGTCTCAACCCTCACTCTACTCACACGCGCTCAAATACTGGATATAATATAACCCCCAAAAATTAAAATTCACTGATAAAGTGGCGCACACATTATTTGTTTTGGGTTGTAAAAGTCTTGTCTATTTACTAGCTCAGCAACGATGGGAGTGAGCTCGGGCTCATCAGAGGTTTTCTCAGCAGCGCATGGCCTTGGCACGGCAGGGGCTGCTCGGCGGAACCTTGAACAGCGGGCGCCCGACGATGTAGGCCTTGTCCTCTTCCACGGCGCCGGCGGAGCCGCCGTCGCCGCGCGCAACCGGCACTACCATGCATACGGTTTTTGATCAACATCAAGCCACGGCGGCAGGAGGAGATTGAAGAAAGGGGGGACAAGTTACTCACCAGGCATGCCGCCTTCGCTGCCATGGTGCTCTGCGGCGAGGTCCAGACGCGCGTGCTCCTGGCCGCTGACAGGTGCGAGATGCTCGCCGGCGGTGAGCAGCAGAACGGCGGCGAGCGTGAGGAGAACCGTCCTGGTGGCCATTGTTGCTGCTGGATGCTCTGACTGAGGCATGATCAACGTGGCAGCGCGCAATGCTTGTGCGACTGGGATTCTGATGGTGTGCTGTATTTGTAGGCCGCTGGTTCCGAAGCCTGAAGGCCTTGATGAGATGATTCAGAGGAAGCAAAGCTTCGTCAGAGTAGCACATGGCTTGCCTTGAGCCCATGAATCTTGTTGAGCTCCTATACGTGTGTGTTATCACGGAACTGGAAGGAATTTGTATCTCCCAGCAGAACTGACAGCCACTCATGAGTGATAGGAACAGTAGGTTCGGCAAACTATCATCACTCTCGAGTCTCGACACGTATATTCCTTCTGAAATCCAAAGTTTACTATGCCATGGCCAAAAGGATGAATTGCCAACAGAGAAGAGGATGGAGATGAACAGATAATTGCAAATTTGTCCTGGACCAACTCTTGTTTTAGTTTAGCTCATGGGCCATCAAAGGATAGTCTGTATTAGAAGATTTACTGTTAACCTAAACTTGAATTGTCAAAAAAATTTTTGGTTGGCGCACCAAGCCCAAAACTGTGCAACGCTTGAGGATCCTAATGGCAAGCTGTATATGGATTCTTTCCTATACTAGCATAGACGCACGTGCGGCACGCACGTGTAAATTCTATTAAAAAGAAATTAAAAAGTTGTTAGTGCCAGAATTGTGTAAGTTTTATTAGAAAAGAAATAATAAAAGATGTTAATGTCAGGATTTAAAAAAATACCATGTCATTATGTCTGATTAGCATTTCGTGACACATATACAACATATATTAACCAAAATAATTGAGAACATAATGTCATTAATATGATATCATACTCTTACTTAAAATATTACCAAACTAACTGAAAAAATTGACAGAAAAAGAAAACAACTGAACTCTTCACTTATTGGATGAATCAAATCAAAAAAAATTAAAGAAGCACCAAATCATCAAAAACACCATGCTTCAATTTGCATAGTCGTGTGTCGCGGTCACGAGCCCACTTGTCGGCGCGGTGCGGCCTCTATAGGCTGGGCGGCTATGGATAAGGTGCGGGGAGAGAGAGAGAGAGAGGAGAGAGCCAGAGTTGGATATATGACTATGTAGCTAGTTTCGAGATAGCCAATGGACTGGACCGATTTTATATTCCTATTGGGCTTGTTTGTGTACTTCAGTTACTTCGGGTCACTTCAATTAACCGAGCTCTGGAGCCAAACTAATCATAATAAGTTCGGTTAGTCAGGAGCGTTCGGTTAGTCAGGAGCCATGACTGAACTGCTAACCGAATTTTTGGGTCTCGGTTACTTCGGTGTCGGCCTCGGTTAATTCGCTTCGGTGCTCGGTTAATTATGCCCAGTCCTACTCTACGCCATCTCTATTTTATTCATATATTATAACTAACAAGTTAACAATTTTTATGTAAATGAAGGACTAATATTTATACATACAATGGTTATGTTTGCAATATTTTTAATGGCTATCTTTTCATAATTAACAAATTGATTATGTATTTGTAATCAATCATCTCCCTCGAATTTTACATACAAGCACAAGCATTCAAGATGCCTCCTCTCTCTGCTCCATCTCCCAGGAAGCAGCATAGCAAGCACTGCCAAATCTCTCACAAAAAAAATAAATTCTAAGAAAGGAAAGTAAATCGATCTGGCTGCCTCTCACCATCAGCGTCAATTGCTTGCGCCGCCCGTCGCATCACATGGCCAGCACCTCTGCGTTCTCTGCGTGCCTCTGCTACCGTGCTACGCACCTGCGGGCTGCGGCAGGCAGCATCGCACTCGGCGCGGGGGGCAGGCGGGCCAGGCCCAGGGGGCAGCCGGGTAGTGGGCTTGGAGTCGCGGGAGAGTCCAGTTATTATTTTTTCCTAAACGTGGTTATATAATAAGTGGGTATAAACGTGGGTATATCAATTACTGGTGACAAAAAAATTTCGTTTTTGACAGAATCATTTTCGAACTATCGATTTCTATGGGTCTCACCCCCTTTCCACCGCCCTCGGCCCTGACAGGTGGGTCCAACGTGAGGGGTAAGGCGAGCCTAAATTGAATGAGAAACATTTTCAATTGTTTTCGTTCTTTATAGTATAGATAAAAACAAATTTAATAACATAGCGAGCACAAGACCTCACATATCAGATATTAAGCCGATTAAGAACAGTATTGTACTTAATCTTCTTCGCCAAAAAACCTAGGAAGGTATGAGTTGTATCGTTCGCTGTCCTGCAGTTTTATTGTCTCCTTTTCTGCTAAAACTCTCCTCCCCCGGCAGTAATGGTACTGCACTTATCAGGATTTAGTCCTGTCTTTGATCGTCCCGGCTCAGCAGCAACCAACACAGACCTATATGGGCCACCTGCGGCCCATAAACCTGACGACAGGAGCACATGCGAAGCAGAGCCCAGCTTCTTTGCGGACCGGGCTAGACCTAGCGTGTTCCTTTTTTGTTTTTGAAAAAAGTCTATTTTACCTCCCTCAACTATCATCAAAGTCCAGCTTTCCTCCATAAACTCAAAAACCGGGTAACACACCTCCCTCAACAATCAAAACCATTCACTTAACCTCCCTACCCTGATTATAAGCGGTTTTCAAAGGTGGTTTTGTCTTTTTTCAATTAAAATAAATCTAGTAAATACCTAATGAGGCTATTAAACCATAAAAAAATATCCCTAAACTTCTAGAAATTCTGAGAAAAATCATAGAGATAGTTTGAGACAAGATAAACCCAAAAACAATTTAGATCTCGTGAAAGTACATATTGAATCTTCCAAAAATTAGATTTAGCTCAAGTGAAATAAGAAAATATCCAAAAAATTTGAAAAACTACCACAACATTCTAATTCATGTCTAAAAAGTTAGGAGATTTCATAATATAAATATGACATATAACCATCATAACTATAACATATATTGACATTGAGTGCAAATATATGGGGACCCACATCCCGTTGCACTGACAAATACATTTAGCATAAATGCATTCAATGTTAATATATGTTACATTTATGACGATTACGTCTCATATTTATATTATGAAAAGTTCCTAAATTTTTTTAGAGAAGAATTATAATATTGTGGTAGTTTTCCAAAAAAGGGATATTTTCTTATTTTAATTGAGCTAAATATAATTTTTTGGAAGATTCTATATATATTTTTATGAGATCTAAATATGTTATTTGGGTTTATCATGTCTCAATCTATCTCTATGGTTTTTCTCAGAATTTTTAGAAGCTTAGGGATATTTTTAGTGGTTTAATAATCTCATTAAGTATTTACTAGATTATTTTAATTGAAAAAGACAAAACCGACTTTGAAAACCGCTTATTATCAGGGCAGGGAGGTTAAGTGAACGATTTTGATTGTTGAGGGAGGCGTGTTACCCGGTTTTTGAGTTTAGGGAGGAAATATGGACTTTGGTGATAGTTGAGGGAGGTTAAATGGACTTTTTCCTTTGTTTTTTTTAGGGTAGCGTGTTCTTCTTGTCCACCAAATCACTCGATTATTCTTTCTTAAATTCTTAATAAATCAAGAAAATAAAATAGTGGTAAGACTGGGAAAATGACAAATGGAAAAGAAAAAACTTGTACCGTTGGCACTGTAGCAGCCTTAGCTCCGGCTCGCTTTTCTCGCTTGTGGGGCGTGCTGGGTCGTCTGCTGGACCACTTGTCCACCTGGATGGGGACTCCCGTGTCGGGGCAGTGCCAAACTTTATCGCCATTGGAGACTACAGAGGGTTGCCCGTAGCACGGCTCATTGGGTCCAATGGAAAGGATGGCGTTGTGAGCGAGAGACCGAAGAGGGAAGAGGGAGCGGAGAAGCAGAAGCAGCTCGCTCCGTGAGGTGTGCCCGGAGGCGGCCATCGGCCTAGCCAGCCGCCAGCCGCCAGCCGCAGCAACACCAGTCAGCCTCCGCCGCCGCCGCCGCGGGGCAGCGTGTACATGGCCGGCGCCACCGGCTCCTGTCCTCCGGCACCGGCCAGCTGGATGCGCGCGGACGCCGGTCCCGCCAGAAGCGGCGACCCGCGCGCGGCGACGACGCGGCGGCTGTTCGACGGCCGGCGCTGCAGGTGGCTGGAGTCGCCGCCGGCCCCAGGCCCCGTCCAAATCCATGGCGCGCGAAAGGTGAGCATCTCGTGCTCTACTTGCTACCAAATTTCTAGCAGCTTCTCGTGATGAGCACAGTCGTCGTACTGGGTACATCGTCCATGGCGCTGTAGAGTTAGGCAGTTAGCGGACGTTGACGGGAAGAGTAGGCACGTCATCAACGAAAGTCACACTCGCTCCGCGCTTCAGATTTTTTTTTTTGTGTGGGACCGGCGTCGATTAGTGTGGCTGGCCTACACACACTGACCTCTCTCGCCGAGTGTCGCCACAGACTCGCAGAGTCACGAGACGTTGATGGCCATCCACGTCTTGGGTATAGTCGTGTGGCCGTATGGGCCATCATAGTCGTATAGAGAGAGCAGACCAAACAAGGAGAAACCCCTGAATTCGGCCCACTTGATGGTGGAGTGGAGGCCCTAAGCGCCGCGGTCCATTTCCTCTTCTTCCTGGGTGAGGTGAGATAAAATCGGAAGCCTCTATTTTGCGTTAACAACAACAATAATAAATATATACTTTTTTTATTAGATAATGAAAATTTTCTGGCCTCTACGTTGTAACGTACACAGCCTCCAATTATTACACCACTCCAGCTTCATTGCTGGATTTAGAGGAGAACAAAAAAGCAAAATTAAGCTTGACAAAGTCTATTATTATGCTTCCATCCATGATTCGCAAACAAATCTAAGGCTACCATCTCCAGAGAAGTGCTCGCCTTCATGAATAGATCCTTTGTCTTCTCCTCATCCTGCAAGAGTGACCAGAATCGCAGCCAGTAGGTTCCTCTAAAAATAGCCTGCATAAAGGATGAGTGTTTAACGTCATCAAAAATAATATCATTTCGACAACGCCATATTGCCCAACATAAAGCCGCTGCCCCTGTTAGAATAGTAATGGTCTCTTGATAATTAAAGTTTTGAAGCCAATTCCCTAGCATATGGGTTACTGATCTAGGTGGGGTTAAACCAGTAGCAACTTGGACAGTCCTCCAGATTACCTTAGCATGATGGCAATAAAAAAATAAGTGTTTAATTATTTCGTTACAATTACAGTAGCTACACTTTTGGCTGCCCTTCCAATTTTTCCTCGATAGATTATCCTTGGTTAGGATGAGCCCTTTTTGTAGGTACCAAAAGGAAAATCTTAATTTTTAGAGGAATTTTAAGTTTCCAAATCAGTTTATGATGGAAGGAAAAATTGTGGTTCATTAGGTGGAGATACATAGAGCGAACCGTAAATTGTCCGTTCTTGGTTAAATACCATCCAAAAGTATCCCTTCCATGAGTCAAATTGAAGTTGGAAACATGTGCTACTAGCATTAATCATTCATTTAATTTCTCTCCCACTAACGTTCTTCTAAAGGAGATGTTCAACGGTGCTGAACTCATAACATTTGCCACCGTGGCATGCGGATGGTGACTAATGTTGTATATGTTGGGGTAGATGTCTTTGAATGGCCGGCTTGATGCCCATGTATCCTCCCAAAATCTCGCTTGTGTTCCATCCTTTATAATAATAATAAATATATACTAACTTTTACTCATCTCAAATAATATAATTTTCAATGTACTCGTATAGAATACAGTAATGCATTACAAGAATATACAGGTTTCTCATTAGTGCTCCCAATGAAAGTGCGCACATGCCTCTGATTCTTTCCAATCGAGGAACTGCCACTCTAATAAAATTTCTTCGAAGATATTCTTGCAAATGACAAAAAAGAAATATATAGTTGCAAATGCCCCTATTTCTCTCTCTTTAGAATGAACAAGTTGTAAGACGATGAGGGCAAATGACGGCTGAGACGGCGTCACATTACTACATTAGCTAGATGGTCACATATCAAAAATTTCCCTTCTTTTCTTTTTGGCAACGTATCAGGTGCAAACCAACCTCCCCGTGCAAACTATGCAAACCTCAATCTGGACCACATGATCTTGATCCAAGGGGGCGCGTAGAGAGAGGTGGGAGGGGGGATTTGCAAAAGTGATCTTGCTGTGATTAAGGGTGGGCGGTGATTTTGCAAATCCCCCCTCACACCTCTCTCTACGTGCCCCCTTGGATCAAGATCATGTGGTCCAGATTGAGGTTTGTATAGTTTGCACGAGGAGGTTGGTTTGCACCTGATATGCTGCCTTTCTTTTTTTTTGGTGTCCACTTGTCTCATTCCTCTTGCCTAGTCTACTAGTGAAACCTAGATGCACTCGAATTCACGGATTCAGACACTTCCTGTAAGAAGTTTACAGAAACCTTTTTTGAATTTCTTCTTCTAAAAAACTACTCGAGCTCGTTTTAAAGAAATGGCCCCGAAAATAAAATCGAAAGTGGAGATGATTGCCTGATTCCCGTGGCACCGCGCGAATGCGCCGGCACAACGTCAACCTGCTCCAGCCGGGAAGCACGCCCGCCCAAGCAAAGCGACGACGGAACAGGCCGATGTGAGCGGTGAGAAGTGAGCGGATCAGCGACCACTTGCCCTGCACCTGTGGGCAATGCCACCCATTTGGAGCAAGATCGATCGAGTTCCCGTGTGGCGTTGACATAGTACTAGCGCACAGCTGTGCCTCCTCTCTTTTTTTTTCTCCTGAAGCAGCTAGCCAGCGCAGGGCGCGAGGAGCACGGCCATGGCGGCGGCGAGCGGCGAGGTGAAGAACATCCACAGCAAGGAAAGCACCAAGACGCTCCTCAAGAGCGAAGCCCTCTACGAGGTGCGTCCGTACATGCAGTGACATATACCTGTCGAGGCATTTTTTATATATATATATACATCTTCCTTTGTAATGCTGAGTGGACGACGTCTGGTCTGAATCTGATGGTGTTGTGAACTTGTGATGGATTGATTTCAGTACATGATCAACACGATGGTGTACCCTCGGGAGAACGAGCACCTGCGCGAGCTCCGCCTCATCACCGAGCAGCACACCTAGTACGTACGCGCGTCCAAGATCGCTTGAAAAATTTGCAGCATCCTTGATCCTTTGGATCATGGTGGAATTGGGGGGGTTGCTTTTTCAGCGGATTCATGTCGTCGCCGCCGGACGAGGCGCAGCTGCTGTCGCTGCTGCTCAAGGTGATGGGCGCGAGGAACACCATCGAGGTCGGCGTCTTCACCGGCTGCTCCGTGCTCGCCACGGCGCTCGCCATCCCCGACGACGGCAAGGTGGTGGCGATCGACGTCAGCCGCGAGTTCTACGACCTCGGCCGGCCCGTCATCGAGAAGGCCGGCGTCGCGCACAAGGTCGACTTCCGCGAGGGGCCCGCCGCGACCGTCCTCGCCGACCTGCTCGCCGACGTACATACGCATCAATTTCAACCGCGTCGCCTAGCATCTTTCCCGTTCTTGGCTGATCCTGGATCTTCGCTCTTCGGTCGACCGTCCATGGATCTTGATCGGCTCGATCGATCCTTCATGCGTGCAGGAGGGGAGCGAGGGCAAGTTCGACTTCGCGTTCGTGGACGCGGACAAGGAGAACTACGGCAACTACCACGAGCAGCTGCTGCGGCTGGTGCGCGTCGGCGGCGTGCTCGCCTACGACAACACGCTCTGGGGCGGCTCCGTCGCGATGCCGGACGATGCGCCGCTGACGGAGCATGACCGGGAGGTCCGGGCAGTCATCAAGGCGTTCAACGCGAAGATCGCCGCCGACCCGCGCGTCGAGGCCGTGCAGCTCCCGGTCGCCGACGGCATCACGCTGTGCCGCCGCGTTGTCTGAGCCGTAACCCGCCTGTAGGTTTTCAGTTACTGTGAGTCTGTGAGCATGTCATTCAGTGACCGTGAGTATGAAAGATGAGGCTTCAGAATTCGGATGGAGCTTTTGAGCATCAAGATAGAATTGAGCACCACACGGTGAAACTTTAGGGATGGAAAGATTGGTTACAGCAGATGTTATGCATAATGTCATGGAGAGACCGGACAACCATCGCCCTGCTAAATAATATGAGCCATAATGTAGGTTGTGTTTAATACGATTTTGGTAATTAAAAGGACAACATATTCAATACGGTCATCAATACTCTAGCATACAAGGACTCGCTCTCATATAGTCATATCTACAATGTGTGCAACACCTTGAAGCCCCAGCATTATACAAGTCCTACCAGATCCTTCAACCGACCTTTTTTTTTAACGAACGGAGCACAAATTGTGCTCGTTTCTGTTAATATAGAAGAGATTTACAAGTTCAACCGACCTTATGGAGTAGGCACGGTGCCTGTACACTATAGGAGACACCATGTAGGGTGAATATAACGGTAGAGAGTATAAACTTCTTGGCACGATAATTTTATTTACCGAGATATCAAAAAGCTTAACTCCCCGCTAGCCCTTGTTGGAGTGGCTTACATGGTCAAGCTCTTAGTCGGATCGTTATAATCTTAGTCCTAGGTATTCCATATTACACTTGACTCATGCATTTACCGTTGTTAGGGCGCGTTTGGTAAGGATCTAGATTCTCACATAAACGTTTCGGATTCATATTCTCTCAAGAAACGTTTCTACGTTGAATCATTACACTATGGAATCATTTGGGTAAAAGTCTGGATTCATATTCTTGAAAGGGAGGTAAAATTATAGAGATAGATAGGTTTTACAAAAAAGGGGACTTTTTAAGGGTGAAGAATGATACAATAGTCTACTTGAACTTGTTGCACTTGAAGGGACGAGGGACTGTTGGAGGAGACGCTGTTATCCATCCGTTAGTTCTAGGGTCCACCTGTCATCCACACTGTCCCATTGGACCCACTTGTCAGAGTCTAAATCGGCAGCAGTGGAGATCGGCCATGGAACGAAAGCTCGAGCTCAAAATCCCTTCGAGCGCTGCCGGGCCAAGCAGAAGCGGGCGCCGGGCCAAGCAGAGCCGAGCGGCCGCGCCGCCCCTTCGAGCACCGCCGGGCAAAGCTCTGGGTGGGGGAGCAGTTGGGGGCCGCTGGGCAGAGCTTCGACAAGGAGGGAACCAGGGCGTTGAGCGCCGGGCGCCAGGCGAGGGAGCGAGGGCGGAGCGACGCCAAGCTCTGGCCAGGGGAGGGAGGCGGGGCGACGGAGGTCCATGGGCGGGCTCCGAGCTCGCTGCGAGCCTGTGTGAGAATTGGGGCGGGGTCGCTCGAGGGAGAGAGACCCGCTCGTGCTCATGGCGTCGGCGCCGTCGCGCCCCGCCTCCTCCGTGGCCGCTCGCCCTCTGGCTCGCCACCACCTCCCCAGCACCGCCGTCACCAGGCAGGGAGGCCGCGCAAGCACCACCGCGGGGTAGGGAGGGCCCCTGCTTCCGAGCAGGCCGCGGCGAGCTTCGGCGGCGTGCCGCGGCGAGCTCCAGGCAGGCAGGGAGAGGGGCCGAGCTCCACGCGTGGGAGGGAGGATGGCGGCGGCGAGCTCCTGGCGTCGGCGGGCCGCGTGAGGTGCGCGAGCTCGGGCCTCGGGCCGCGTGGGATGGCGCGAGGAAGAGAGATGGCTGACGGAACAACGACGGTGTAAACGGGGGATGGATCGGTCCGCTCATTTTGGGGGGACGAGTTCGTCCCCCGTTTTCCAGGTATATTCTTCAAAGATGCCGTTCCGTCCCGGCTGTCTCTCAACCAAACATGCAAAAGGATAAACTCGTCCTGTCCCGTCCCGCCCCATCCCTCCAACTAAACACACCCGAAGAGGGCCAACACAAATGTTTCTAGATAAAAGGGGAGGTAGGAAAGGAAGAATCAGAATCATGAGAAACCACGCTCTGGCCGTTTCACTTCACTCGACAAGGCAAAAATAAAGAATCGTTTCTTTTTTTTAAAAGGCCCGGAACGTTGCTGGCAAGAACAAGAAGGAGAGAATACAAGCGCAAGATGCGCTGTGGTTTTTCCGCCGCCTAGCAAATTGCTCGGCTTTTGGCAATACATGAGCAAAGCGATTGATTACTCACAAAAAAACTAAATCTGCCTGTTCCGTTCATTCCAACTGGACCAAATGACTAAATTTGTTAAGGAGTGTATGCCTTTTCCCCTCTGTCCAGCTCCAGCTGCAGTGACCATGTCATGGAACCAATTCACGATTCAGCTCTCATTAGTCCAATGATGTGGTCTAATCTCGTTGCAACTGACCGTTCTCGAGGAACGGCCTTCTTGGGTCAGTTGCAACGAGATTCCAGCCAGCATAATACCACTGGCTACATATAGGTGCCCCTTTTAAAAGCAGCGGTGAGGTCATTTCACGACAAAGAATAAATTCAAAGCATGGTTTCAACTATATTTTGAAGAAAGCATCGTTAACTATCTATAGAGAGGATTGGTGGAGTAGGGCGTAGTGTGCACCCAAATAGATTATGGTTTAACCAGTGAGTGGATGCGCAGATCGCAGCACAGCATATGCATTATCGATCGGGATAAGATTTTTATACACGCACAGCACGGCATTGGGTTAGCAGAGCAGGCTACGAACGAAGAGGTCAGCTGTGCTACCGTGGCGACTGCAGGGAGAAGCTGCGATCCAGCCATGGCGACCGGCGGCGGAGGCGGCAGCATACCGAACGTCCACAGTAACACCGACAGCAGCAACAAGACGCTGCTCAAGAGCCAAGCCCTGTACAAGGTAACCACTAACCACACTACAGCCATGTACGTGTTGATTCTTCGTTCTCGCCGATCATGGCGGCAACACTGACGCGTTGTCGGTGGCCGTGCAGTACATCCTGGACACGACGGTGTTCCCGAACGAGCATGAGTGCTTGCGCGAGCTGCGCCTCCTCACCGAGAAGCACGAGCGGTACGTGCTTCGTGCTCACGCCCACGCAGTCGCAGCCGTTCTCGTGTAAGTTTGTGCAGTAGCGGGTGCGTCGTGCGCGTGCAGGAGGAGCATGGCGACGCCCCCGGACGAGGCGCAGCTGCTGGGGATGCTGATCAAGCTGGCCGGCGCGAAGAACAGCATCGAGGTGGGCGTGTTCACCGGCTGCTCGCTGCTCGCCACGGCGCTGGCCCTACCCGACGACGGCAAGGTCGTCGCCATCGACGTGAGCCGCGAGTACTTCGAGCTCGGCCGGCCGTTCCTCGAGAAGGCCGGCGTCGCGCACAAGGTGGACTTCCGCGAGGGCCCCGCGCTGGACCACCTCGACGCGCTGCTCGCCGACGAGCGCAACGCGGGCGCGTTCGACTTCGCGTTCGTGGACGCGGACAAGCCCAACTACGCGCGGTACCACGAGCAGCTGCTCCGCCTGGTGCGCGTCGGCGGCGCCATCGTGTACGACAACACGCTGTGGGTCGGCACGGTGGCGCTGCCGCCCGACGCGCCCCTGTCGGACCACGACCGGCGGCTCTCGGCCGCCCTCCGGGACCTCAACGCCAGGCTCTCCGCCGACGAGCGCGTCGAGGTGTGCCAGCTCACCGTCGCCGACGGCGTCACCATCTGCCGCCGCGTCGTGTGAATGTCTGATGATCGGATTCACGCGCGGCAGTTTCAATAAGATTTGTTCGGTCTTGCAAATCGATGGTGTAATAATTTGAAACTAGTCTATCAATCCGTGCTTCCGTACAGTCTAATTGAAACATTTGAGTATTTAGAATTTTATGAAAAATCTAGACACATAATAATATAATATAATATAATATTTCTTTCTGTAAATTAATTTTTTTTCACTTCACATCATATTTCTAGTTGTGTGTTATTTCATCCTCAATTTGAGCTACACGATTTACATGAGAACTAGTGTTCTCTTTATTTTCTCCATGTATACATAGTTTAATACATGGTCACATTCGTCATGTAACCACTGGCCTCGAATTTTTATGCAGATTGAGCCGCCAAAGGCCCTGGTTTCGGTTTTTCGATAGAGCCGCTGGTATGGTCCTCATAAGAGCAAGGTTAATAACCTTGCCTGATAGACAAGCCATATCATCAACTGATAAGTACAGTAGACAAGCTGTACAACAACTAGTCTCATACATATTTTGAGAATAATAAATTTAGTTCATGCAGGCCCCACCACTAACATCCTGAGCAGCACACGAGCTCGCCGATGCGGCCGTATTGATGATGGCGGTCCCAAAAACCGCGTCAATACGCGACAAGTTCGATGCTTCGTGGCGCCGAGCAACTCTTGCTTCCTCTCTCATCCATGTTGAATTCTTGTGACGTGTCTTGGCAATTCAAATGATGGCCTGGTTGGGCCGGTTTAGTTTCTGCAAGTTTCTGCAATTCGACCAAAGTAACGTATTGGAAATGTGTTTCCTCTCTGCGACACGCTTCCTAATGCATTTTTTACAGAAAATTCAACCAATTTCAACCAACTAAACAAGCCCTTAGTCGCGGTGAGAAAGTTGCGAAAATTACTGTAGCAATTATAAATCGAAGATTAGAAGGACTAAATATGATCTAATTATAAAACTAATTACACGGATGGACGGAAAATCACGAGACAAATCTATTAAGCCTAATTAATTCGTCATTAGAGATTATTTACTGTAGCATGACGTTGTCTAATCTGTCTTCTAGTTGGCTGCGTGCACAGTTGTGAAACATGGTTCAGGGTCCTGGAGAGAGTGAACCTTTCAAACCTATCCCATTCTAGGGAATTGCCTCTTGCGGATTGGTGGTCGCTCATGCGTAAGAGGGTCCCTAAGGTCGCTCGGAAAGGTTTCGACACTCTAGTCCTTTTGGTCCCTTGGAGCCTTTGGAAGGAAAGAAACCGCCGAGTCTTCGACAGATCGGCTCTCTAGCCGATCGCCCTCGCGCAAAACATCTTGGAGGTCGCGCGCGTTTGGTCGCTGGCTGGCTTTCGGGATCTGCGGTTCATCCTCTTTCCTAGGCGGAGCGCGGAAGCCTAGTTTCTTCTCCTTCTTTCAGTTTTTTTTGTTGTCGGTCGTGTGTTGTTGCTTTCCTGGCTTCTTGTCGCTGTTGTGTTGTTTTTTTGTCTCTGTCTCTTTTGCTTCTTGTTTGTTGTTTTGCTTGTAAGACTCACTTTTCTCTTAATGAGATACGTGCTAAGCATGTTTTCTAAAAAAATGGTCTAATTAGACTCATTAGATTCCTTTCGAAATTTCAACCAGGGTCATGAAATAGGATTTGTCATTAATTTATGTTTAATACTTCTAATTAATGTCCAAAACATTCGATGTGACAGATGAATAGTGAAAAATTGTGAAACTTGCCGCAACTAAACAAGACCGATGACGTGTTCTTGTTGTACCTGCTCTAACTAGGGGGTGAGAAGGAGAAAATCTCTTTGTTTCTTAAACACTCGTGCGCACGTGCACTCTCCTATTATGCATAGAGAGAAATCGGAAGACACAATGGTTTTTCTTTTTTATTATTATTAATTTTAGATTTTGGAAGAAGTGGAATTTTTTTATTTTTATGATTTTTCAAAAAGAACGGTCGGATTGTACCTGATTGTACCTGATTCAAGGCGGCAGTCCCCTACCGCCGAATCATTCGGCGGTTAGGTTGCTGCCGCCTATATAAGTCAAAATCTAGTTGAAAAATTCATTCTAAATCAGAAAAAAGAAAAACTAGGGTTAGAGAGGAGGGTTAGGGAGAGGAAGAATCAGCGGCGAAGCCCTGCCGGTTTTGCGCTTCGGTTTCAGGTAAAATCCGATTTCGTAGTTGTAACTTCAATTTGGTAGATGTATGACTATGTAGTTATTTTAGTATTTAGTTTACACAGTATGAAATCGTAGTATTATTTTTGAGTTACTGATATTAGACTTAATTACTGAAATAACTATAGAGGCAGTTACTGATATTAGATTTAGTGACATTAGTTTGAGTTATCTTATATTTAGTGACATTAGAGATAGTTTGAGTCATTACTTTTATTGATATTAGATCTTTATTAATATATTATTTTATATTAGATGCACTGATATTGGAGTTTACCCTACAATTTTATATATACTGTAATTATGCATTTTAGAGTTTACATTACAGTTTATATCTTTTTATATTAGAGTTTCTGTTAGAGTTTTATGCATATTAGAATTTATATAAGAGTTTAAATTAGAGTTTATATTAGAGTAATGACTTTATATTAGAGTTTAAATTATAGTTTATATTAGAGTAATGACTTTATATTAGAGTTTATATTAGACTTTATATTAGAGTTTATATTAGAGTAATGACTTTATATTAGAGTTTATATTATAGTTTAAATTAGAGTTTATATTAGAGTAATGACTTTATATTATAGTTTAAATTAGAGTTTATATTAGAGTAATGGCTTTATATTACAGTTTAAATTAGAGTAATGGCTTTATATTACAGTTTATATTAGAGTTTATATTAGAGTATTACAGTAGAATTTTATTGATATTAGATTCTATATACGAGTTTATATTATAGTTTATAGTAGAGTATTATGCATAAGTTTTTTATGAGTAGAAAATCGTATTAATTCTTCTTATTGTCCTGGTTTGGTTTTAGGCATGTCTGAATCCTTATGGTTCCAATTGTACTATGGATCAGGGGAAGTTAGATATGGTCCTAAAGGGGTAGACTTGTCAGAATTTAGTTGTACCACCAGAAAAGTAGCTAGAGCAGCAGAGAGAACTTGGGTTTCAATAACAAAGTGGTTTTATCATTCATTTGGACTTGATGAGGCCCAGTATGACCTGTCAGTGATGGCACTGATGAACAGAAGTTCAACTACGTATTGGGAACTTGTTGCGCTTCAAGGAACCCCGAACTGGAGGTCATTTGTGACACTTTGTACGCAGCATGGTATGCTGTTGGTGTTGCTTGTGCGAGCCTTTCACAAGGCTGTGTCCAGCAGTGAAGTGCACGAAAAAGTTGAAGATGCTGGAGGGGAAAACCTTCAAGATGCTACTGGGGAGGAAGGTGAAGAAGTGGAAGAAGGGGCAGCCGGACAAGATTATTACGCACCCCCTGAACCATCGGGGGAGCTTGATGAAGTAGAAAATTTTTCTGAGATGGTTTTGGAGGCAAAGAGGAAGGGCACAGAGCATGAGCAGTACTTTAAGGAGGACTGGTCGGATGATGACGACGGCGAGGAGGTGCAGGTGCCAAGGAAACTGGGACAACTATGACTTCTCAAAGTTTACGATAAATGAAGGCCAACAAGTCCCCTGGGAGTACAGGTGCAACGAGGTTTGCCTCGGTTCGTGCTACAAGACTGCAGAAAAAATGAAGGATGCAATAAAACAGTGGTCCACTTTGTGTTTGCAAAGGGAGTTCAGGTTGTTAAGAGCAGCAAATAAGTCTATGACATATGCTGCGTCACAGAAGGGTGTCTTTTTAGGGTTCAAGCATTCTGTGGGAAGTGGAATACTTACAGGGAGGTGAGCAGAATCGAGGATCACACATGTGTGCTTGAGCAGTTGGACACAGACCACCAGAACCTCACATCCAGTTTTGTGGTTAACTTCATGTATGCACAGATCATTGATAGTCAAAGCTACGAGCCCAAGTCTATAACATGTGCCATCGAGGAGAAATTCAAGTATAAAATTAGATACGGCAAGGCATATAGAGTGAGACAGAAGGTATTTGAGATGAAGTGGGGGACTTATAAAGCATCATATGAAGGAGAAATTCAAGTATAAAATTAGATACGGCAAGGCATATAGAGTGAGACAGAAGGTATTTGAGATGAAGTGGGGGACTTATAAAGCATCATATGACAACCTTCCTGCTTTGCTCCATGCCACATGCCAGTGAAATGAAGGGAGTTTCTATGACCTTAAGACTTTCCCCTCTGTCTTAAGGCCAGGGAACCAAGTGCTGCAGCAGGCATTCCTGGCATTGGGGTCGTGCATTAAGGCTTTCCGACACTGTAGGCCAGTCATATGCATTGATGGGACCTTCCTGACAGGAAGGTACAAAGACATAATCCTCACCGCCGTTGCCGGCGACGGTAACAATCAATTAGTGCCCTTGGCCTTTGCTTTTGTGGAGAAAGAGAGCGGAGACAGCTGGTATTGGTTTCTGGAGAGGCTGAAGAGTATAGTTGTGGGGGATGTGCCAAATGTGTGTGTCATACACGATAGGCACAAAGGTATTCTGCAGGCAATTGAAGAAATGAAGAATGGCAGCACCGAGCGGCAGACATTACCACGATGGCCCGACGTCGTGAGCAGGTGGTGCATGCGTCCCATGGGGGCAAATTTTCATAGCCAGTTCAAGAACAAGGCACTGACGAAGCTGTTCAAGCGCTTATGCAGCCAGAATTAAGAGAGAAAGTTCAAACAAATCTGGAAGAAACTAGATGACCTTACGAAGAAACAATCAAAAGAGCTCGCAAAGAAACTCGTGACAAATGAAGTAGACGAGCCCAAGTCTCTTGAGAATGTGTGGTTGGACACTAGCCAAACTAGAAGGAGAAGGGGTCGTGCAGTTAAGACTTTCAGCCAGTGGATTGAGAATGAGCCCAAAGAAAAATGGGCATTGATCTATGATGAAGGAGATGCTCGGCACGATATAAAGACTACAAACTATGCCGAGGTTTACAATTGGGTGCTTCATGGAGCTAGGGGCCTCCCCCTAGTGGGAATCATCGAGTTCTTCATGTACCGCACAATCAAATATTTCCATGACGGTATGGAAAGGCTGCGGCTGCCATGGAAAGCAACCAATTGATGTATGGCTACAAGATGACCGAGTATATGGACGAGAAGTAGAAGAAGGCTCTATTGCACCGTGCGTATCCGCAGGGTTCAGCTGAACGGCGGTTCGAGGTTCTTTGCAAGGACAAAGGAAGGATGGTGGCCGGACGGGAAAGGGTCAGACAAGAGTGTGTTCTCAAGAACGATAGTTGCATTTGCTCGTGCCAGAAGCCTCAGCTGCTGCACAAGCCTTGCTCCCATGTGATTGCTGCCTGCTATGAAGCTAGGGGACTGCAGCCCCGTATGTAAGTCTCTCTCTACTTTTTCAAGCAAACCATTATGGCTACCTAGAGTTTTGAGGTGTATGGCTATGGGATATTTGGCTCATTCACCAACAGTCCGGAGAAATATGCAACATATATCCCGATCTAGATCCAGAAATGAAGCAAGGCAGTGGGCGACGATAGAAGAAGCGCATTAGGAATAACATGGACCGATCTGAAGCTGGTCCAGACTAAGTGCAATGAGGTTGGTCACACATACAAGAAGTGCACTGCGACGTCTTATTATGATCCAAGCGGTGCAAGCGGGTCATCAAATATGGTCTCAAATCCTCCATCAAGGGGCGCTGGTCGTGGACGTGGCACCAATGAGGGCCTCATATAGAACTACTTTACCATTGTTCAGTTTATTGTATTATTAGTTATGTAATGTAAGTTCTGAATTATTAGTTCGGTACTATAAGTCGTGTAATGTAAGTTCTGACGTATTAGTTATATAATGTAAGTTCTGTAATATAAGTTCAGTAATATAAATTGTGTAATATTAGTTATGTAATGTAAGTTCTGAATTATTATGTAATATAAGTTCTGAATAAGGTTTTTTTTAATATTATTGTTTTTAATACAAGTTATGTTTTTAATATTATTTTGTTACTATTATTTTTCTATGTCAATGTTTATCTTATTCTGTTTTTTCCACAATTTCTCTGCAGCTATGGCGGACCCTTCTGTAGGAGCGTACGTGACTCCTGAATTGCTCGACAGGCGACTCGACCTGCAGCACCGTTCGTACCACTCCGCCGTGCTGGGGGTCGACGTCGGGAGCAGCTTTCGCTCTCATGTCGGCATGACCTACATGCCGCTACACCCCCGCTTTGTTCCGAGGTAAGCCGTCACTTGGAATTGTCAACATTTATGATATGTTAAAAATTTATATCTAATGCGAGCACTACTTTGCGTTGCAGGTTACGCGCAGCAGGCCTTCTGCCTCTCGCGTGTCTGGTGGAGGGCGACATGGACCGGTCGCACGTTCGACCACCGGACCGTATGACGCGGTTTCAGTTCGACTACTCCTTGCTGGCGGCTCTCCTCGACAGGTGGCGTTCAGAGACGCACACCTTCCACCTCACCGTGGGGGAGATGGCGCCCACTCTGCAGGACGTGGCCTTCCTGCTTGGCCTGCCGCTAGGGCGCTAGCAGGCGACGCCATGGGGGCGATCAACCCTCCGGCCACTTGGCGGCGGGACCTCCTCGAAAGGTTCACGGGCCTTCAGCAGAACGAGCGCACGGTGGGCTACCAGGAGTTCACTAGCACGCACGGCCCCACCAAGAAGTGGTTGCTTCAGTTCAGCGTAAGTACCTACACCGTTCTATATGAGTTTTATATCTATTTATATTAGAGTTTATATCTTTTTATATTAGAGTTTATATTAGAGTTTAAATTTGAGTTTAAATTAGAGTTATATTAGAGTTTATATTAGAGTTTAAATTTGAGTTTAAATTAGAGTTTATATTAGAGTTAAAATTTGAAGCGCCCCTGCCTAAGCAGAGACTAAATGTGATACAAATTATCAGTCCTAGGAGGCTGATACACATTTATTCAATAGATGATACAGAAACTTACAACCCACGAGGAAGCGGGCACCTAATACAAACTAGGATAGCTAACAGGTAAACTACTGCGGTAAGCCAAAGGATGAACCAGAACAGTTCAACCAAGGGATCAGAGTTCTGCGACAGCGAAGCCATCTTGGGCGGGACCAAACTCCACAGGCAAAGTTGGGTGCGGAAGCGACCACCTATTCAGCGTCCTCAACAAAGTCCGGGTCTTTTTCTGGATTAACAACAACAAGGGTGAGTACAAAAGTACTCAACAAGCCCAATCACACCCACGGAGGGGTTAACACAGAATTATGCACAAGGAATATCAAGGATAAGACTAGGTTTTATTTTTGCCAAAAAGCTAGTTTTAACACATGCACGGGTTTATCAAGGTATATTTTAGTAAAGCAAGTCTTAGTAGCAAGTAATTAAGTGGGGGTTGATCCACAAAGGATCCAAACTTTTAGTGCTACCGGATTTCCCATCCGCCGTAGCTTTTGGCACAAAAGGATCCAAACTTTTAGTGCTACCGGATTTCCCATCCGCCGTAGCTTTTGGCACAAAGCCGAACTCATTCCAAAACCACACACTCCAACCCATCCCAAAACCTTAGCATTGTGACCAAGCCATAACTCGCCCATAACCGTGGGCACGGCTATTCGAATAGATTAGGAAACTCTGCAGAGGTGTACACTTTCACCACAAGTAGGGTACCGCAGCACGATCACCTTAGTGTCAGTGCGGATCCTATCGAAGCCATTACCCACCATAGCCAAAACTGCCTAGCCATCGCGAGAAAAACACCAAGGGGTTTATGTCACTAAGACGGCAACCATGTCACTAAGACGGCACTTGGTTTTCCCGCTGCACACCTGCCACCAGACAACTAACAGCACGGCTAGTGGGATTTAGACTAAGCCCTTGCACCATACAAGAGTCGAGTGGTTGTACGAGATAAGTGGGTTAGGCAAGATGACACATCACCTCGGTTTAAAACCGGACAAAATGGATATCTCCCAACTTGCTTAACCACAAAGGTACAAGCCTCCTTTTTGGCATTTCACAAAGTCATGCCCATCCATTTTATCCACACAGTTTCACTCTTTTCAAACCCAAAACCCAAAACCAACTCACACATTTGATCTTTGATAAAACCAGTGTATAGTCATGACTGAGTAAGGAGTAACAAATCCTAAGCATTCTAGAGTTGGTTATCATCTAAACAGAGCATATCATATTTAGTGATAACTAGGTTGTCAAGGAATATCATATCAATCAAGGAGTGGCTAACCAACCGGGTTTTAAATAAAACAATGCAATTTCAAAGGCTTAATAGGTTGTGTTTATAAAACTGGGATAAACATGCATCAAAGGATGGGATTGGACTTGCCGTCAACAAAAGCTTCCGGGAGTTCCTGCTCGCGGTACGGGTCCTCGGGGTCGGGCTCGCGGTACTGCTCCTCCTCGTTCACTCCGTCGTCTAGGGCACGATCAAACAAACACTCAATAAGAAAACACATTCCTTAACTGATGAGTTGGAAACTGGAATTAACAAAATAAAATAGGAAGAGGAATTATTTTGGGATGATTTGTGTAAAGCTCGGCCGGAATGGATATAAGAGAGACGTGTTTGAGTTTGGTGGAGTTCTGGAGGAATTTGGCGCATGAAATGACGAGTTAAAGGAGGTTTAGGGCTTAAACGGGGATTTTAGGACCTCTTTATAATAAATATAAAGGGCCAAGGACCTATATGTGAAGATTTTATGTGGTGGAAGGGCATGGTTGTGATATTTGGAAAGTATATGGGGGTTTGGTAAAGACCAGGGGCCTATTTGGAATTATTTAGAAAGGACAGGGGGTTTTCTTGGAAATTGGCTAATGGGGGAAGGATATATTTATGGATTTGGAAATGGGCAGGGGGTTATCCGGTAAAACGGCAGCCTTTCTCCTCTTTCCTCCGATCGAACTAGGGGAGGGGAAAACCGAGGCGGCGGCGCGGCGGCGACGCCGGCGTTCCCATCCCTCCGGGGCAGGGCGGCGGCAGGGGATGAGCGAGCGAGCAAGAGGGGGGTGAGGGGATCACGCTCCCCCTCTTACCAAGGGCAGGGGAGGCTCGAGGCGGCGGGGCGGCGTCGGGGCAGTGGAGAGTAGCGGCGGCGGAACGGCTCGGGCGGCGCTGCGCGGCGATGATGGGCGGCGGCGGGAGCTGCAGGGGCTCGGTGGAGAGGCAGAGGTGGTTGTGGTGGTGGTGAGCGCGGGGAGGGCGCCTTTTATAGGCGAGCGGGGAGGAGGGAGGTAGGCGGCGCCGGTGGAGCTCCGGACGCCGGAGTAATGGCGCGGGGCCGGTTAGGCGGGGAGCAGGGTGGCGGCGACTCGCGTGGGCGGCTCGAGGAGGTTAGGCGGGGAAGGACGAGGAGAGGACGGTCGGCGCGCGGAGGTCGGCACGGCACGAGGACGTCCGGCGGTCGGG
>CM014275.1:9617290-9635369 GCA_004135705.1 Alloteropsis semialata
ATGCGCGCGCGCGGGGCGAGGGCGCGTGTGCGAGCAGGCCGGAGGAGTGGAGGCGGTGAACGGCGGCGCGCGGCTCTGGTGGAGCTCGGGTGAGCGGGCGGCGTCGGGCCGAGCGGCCAGAGGAGAAGGGAGGGAAGGAAGGAGAAGGGAGAAAAGGGAAAAGGAGAAAAGAAAAAGGAAAAAGAAAAGAAAGGAAGAAAAAGGGAAGGAAAAGGAAAGGAAAATTAAGGAAAAGGGAGGAAAAAGATTTAGGAAAAGGAAAAAGAGGGGAGACAGGCCGGGATTCGCGGCGTCGAGGACGCACGCGCGGCGGTCGGCCGATCGGCGCGACGCGCAGATCGAGAAAAGAAGGAAACGACGGTTAGGGTTTTCGGACGATCGGGATTTTCTGGAGATTAGATGATTTGAACGAGTTGGATCAAGGAAAGATCAGGATGGATTTGGATTTAGATTTAGGAACAGAGAAACTCATCGATAAAGATTTTTTAAAACTCGTGATTTAGGATTTGATTTTCCGGGTCGTTACAAAATTAGAGTTAAAATTAGAGTTTAAATTAGACTTTTATATTAGAGTAATGACTTTGTATTAGAGTTTAAATTAGCATTTATATTAGAATAATGACTTTGTATTAGAGTTTTATATCTTTTTATATTAGAGTTTATATCTTCTTATATTAGATATTAAATTAGAGTTATTGCACTTATTGTAGGCGGACTACATGAGGGCAGACGCTGATGACGAGACCGTCCAGCGTCACTTGGAGGCGTACCTGCTCTGGCTCTTTGGGTGAGTGATGTTCTGCAGCTCATAGGAGGACTCGTGTCCCAAGCTCCTGATCCCTTACGCGACGGCCGTCGCGACTTACCCGCTCGAGCAGATTCCCCAGCTCAGCTGGGGCTCAGCGGTGTTGGCCGCCACGTACAGGGGCCTCTGCACGGGCGTGCACAAGGTTAAGAAGGGAGACCCTATCTTTGCCGGCTGTCCCATGCTTCTGCAGCTGTGGTCGTACGAGCGGTTCCCAGTGGGCAGACCAGCGATGAGCCCCGAGCCGTACGACGCGCAGGCTCCTGGCACGGACCCGCGCGACTACCCCACCATGGGGTCTTTGTGGTGCCTCCGAAAGGTATTTGTTCAAACATTATTTATTTCTAACCTCCTTTTGTTGTTGAGACTTGCTATATTATTTGTATTACTTATGCAGCCGAGCTGGGTGGGCCAGCAGACGAGGAAGTCATACGCAGACTTCGTCGGGCAGTTCGACGGGCTCGTTGACGCGGACGTGCGTTGGACCCCCCTACTCGCCTGACGCAATCCACGCTCGGGCACCGCAGGGCCTGTCCTCCTTGTGCCAGCGCGACCAGGACCAATGGATGACGAGGAAGCCCCTGGTCTTCGACGTCCACGTGGAGGAATACGCGGTGCATAAGGTGACGAGACAGTTCCACCTCTACCAGGAGTCACCGCTGCCGGTCGTCCACTCCGTCGAGCCGACCCACCATAGGTACGTGTGTCGTATTTCCGTCCCGCAAGTTATGCATATTTCTTAACTTATGGGGTCAATCGTTGAATAGGTGGACGAGAAAGGGACACACAGCTGGCACACAGTGGCAGGCCGCGGTGGCGCCCTATATGGCGGGTTGGGCAGAGGCGTTGAACGACGTCGTCGACGAGCACTGACCGCACTCCGAGGAGGCCTTCGCAGCGTACCTGCAGTGGTACTGGCCTCGGACCCGCGTTCGGGTCCTCCGCGTTCTGCCCTAGGCCACTTTCCCCCCGGCGGAGGTCACGACTACGTACCCGGTACGACGCGATCAGAACTACGCGATTGGGGTAAGTATTACGTTCTTACTACTATAACACATTCGTACGGTATGTATTTTAATTAACATAATTGAACAGTACGACGTGCTCGCGGAGATCGACGCTACAGCTGCGAGGAACCGAGCGAGGGCGTATTTCATGACCCCCGCCGATCACGTGGTGACGTACGACCGCTTTCTGGGCCTCCTCACGAGGTTTAGGCAGGCGGTTTCGTGCCGGCACGACGACGCTCTGGCGATTCCACGCCACCCCACCTCGTCCTCGAGCTCAGCGTCGATTGGACGTTCGTACCACGTGCCGTCCAGCTCCTCGCAGCCACCCTTCCCTCCTATGGGAGCAGGTCCGTCGATGGTACCCTCCGCGTTCAGCGCTCCTCTCTCGGCTCATAGCGCTCCCTCGGGGATACCCACGTACACGCCGAGGCCAGCAGCTGTCTACAGCACAGGTACACCATAGTATCCATGTTTTGTTCGTAACATCCTAGTATTGTGTAATTACGTTCTCGACTAATGTTTTATGTGACAGGGCAACCAGCGATGACAACAGGCGGCACGTCTACGTCGGCAGGGCACGCCGTCCACGGCTTAGATACGTAATTGACCAAACGATATGACTACATGCTTTTACTTGCGTACTAACGTGATTGTGTATGATGCAGCGTACGCTTCAGGCGGGACATCCGACGACCCAGTCGAGGAGCATCACACAGCGCCGACCCAGTGGACGGTCCCATCCGAGATTGACCGGTGGTACCGACAGGGGCAGGGGTCGCAGGACGAGATTGATGGTTCGCAGTTAGCTGGCGCCCCTGTACCTGCTACTCAGTTCTTGCAGCAGCCACCGTTCGCGACACCGCCTCCTGCGGATGCAGGGCACCCGAGTCGGCAGGCACCGCCACCTGACCCCCTCACGTACTCCGCGCACCACACGAGGGCCGCGCAGCAGGCGGCCAAGAGGGTCAGGCCTAAGGTGGCCAAGCGAGGCCGCATTTAGTTTTTTTACTTTTTACGCTCGAGTGATTATGTATCATACTGGATGTTGTATTATACTTTTCATGTTCATTAGTTTCTTGTTTGTGATATTATTTCGTTCGATGTTATAATTTCCCTTCATTCGCAAGCATTTTAAAAAATTTGCGATTGCACATACAAATTACACCACTTTTTCAATAAAAAAATGAAAAAAACTGGATACCACCGTTCCATTTGGCGGTAAGGGTAACCGCCGTTTCATTCGGCGGTTACATGAACCGCAGGCCGGTGGTTGGAGGAATCGCCGGTTCATTTGGCGGTTAAGCTAAACCACCGGTTTAAATGGCGGTTAGGCTTAACCGCCAAATGAACCGGCGATTAGACATAACCGCCGGTTTGACGGTTATGTCTAACCGCCGGTTCATTCGGCGGTTCAGGCTCTTGCCGCCGTTTCATATGGCGGCAGCCATATGATACGGCGGTTGGATGACAGATTTGCAAATTCTGTCATCCGACCGTTCTTTTTGAAATATTGTAAAAAAAATTAAAAAAATTCGAAAGAAGTGGCATGAGAGGTAATGGGCCTTGGGCCTGGATTCCAAGGTCGTCCGTGGCCCACACGGACGACCCGGGAAACCTATATATCTTCCGGAAGAATTTTTCTTTATTTATCTTCCAATGTTTGAGATCTGTGCGGGGAAAACAAACGAACGAGATGAAAATACGTGAGATGCCTTGTCCGGTGCACACCGGCTTGTGGAGAGAGTTGGACACATGTTAGCGTCCTGTTTGCTGTTGTGGAGTGGTGGTGGGAGAGATTTCGTTTGGATTTTATACTGTGATGTCTTTTTTCTCACAAACCACTAATGTGTTTTGGATTTCGTTTGAACCACAGTGTTATTTAGAATTTATGTAACAAAACAAGATCCAATATGAAAATATTTTAGTTCTTTTTAAAATTCAACGTTCGAAATGTACTAATTTAACATTTTGATATACATGTTCGATACTAGTTATATATTCCTTCAATATTCTCACAGAAAAATGTACAACTAGTTTATTGGAATTGTTGAAATAAGCTTCAATAAAAGTCGAATATGGTATTTTAAAATATTGACTATGTTTACATTGGCTTCTCCGTCCTGCACCTCAAGACAACAACACAAGCGGTAATGTTGAACCAGATCATTGAATTGTTGAATTAAGTTTGAACAAATGTTGAATATGTTTTTGAACCAAGTTTGAACAATGTTACCATTTTTTATTACGATGTTCAACATTTTAGTATAGTTCTATCAACTGTTCCAAATGGTTTTGTCAACATTCTAATATGGTTATTTTAATATTTCACCTACATGTTGTTCAGTGTCTAATTACGACATGCCACATGTTTAGCTCTTACAGTTGTAATCATGATGTCATGCCATACTAGGTTCCAACATGTAATTACATAATATATTGGTTAGGGCCGACCATGTGCCCTTGCCATATAAGGCTGTATTGGTTAGGTTTTTGTTTTTTTTTCTTGGGACGACTTCGTCCCATTGGGTTCAAAAGGTTGTACTGGTTAGGACCAGTCATGTACCCCCTGCTATAGAAGATTGTGCTGATTAGGGCCGATCATGTGCCCCCTGCCTTAGAAGGCGGTACTAGTTAGGGTTCTGGGTTGTTGGGGGCGACTCCGTCCTATCGGGTTCAGAAGCATGTATTGGTTAGAGCCGACCAAGTGTCCCCTGCCATAGAAGATTGTACTGGTTAGGGCCGATCATATGACCCCTGCCTTAGAAGGTTTGTACTGGTTAGGGTTCAGGGTTGTTGGGGGCGACTCCGTCCTATCGGGTTCAGAATGTTGTACGGTTCAAGGGCCGGCCATGTACTCCTGCCCTATAAGGCTAAATTACTTCGGTTTCGATCCCCTTGCCATATAAGATTGTACTGGTTAGGGTTCAGGGTTGTTGGGGGCGACTCCGTCCTATCGGGTTCAGAAGGTTGTATGGTTCATGGGGCGGCCATGTACCCCCCGCGATAGAAGGCTAAATTGTTTCGGCTTAGGATCCCCCGCCATAGAAGGTTGTACTGGTTAGTGTTCAGGGTTTATGGGGGCGACTCCGTCCTATCGGGTTCAGAAGGATATTCGGGTTTGGGGCGACCATGTACCCCCTGCCATAGAAGGCTAAATTGCTTCAGCTTCGGTCTCCTGCCATAGAAAGCTAGTTAGGGTTCAGAGTTGTTGGGGTCACTCCGTCCTATCGGGTTCAGAAGGTTGTATGGTTCGACTTCATTTTTTGTAGTTTTCTCAACATTTGTATTTATAGTATTTCAACATCTTTAATATTTTACCTGCTCATGCAATTTCATGCCTAATTACACTTTGGTAATATTTTTTGTTGTTCTACGCAACATTTGTTATTATAGTATTTCAACATTTGCAATATTTTACTTAAGAAATATGATCAACTTTATTTGTTGAATGTTCAACATATCCATTTGTACATTTCAACATATCTATTTGTACATTTCAACTTTACTATGTTCAATGCTGAACACTATTGTATTCATTATGAATGAAAATGTTCAACATTTCTTCTTTTGTAATGTTCAAAGTCACAATAAAAACTGACATAATGATTAACATTTCGAGCATCGTTTCATTGTTAATAGGTTTTTCTACACTACTCGCTGACATGTTTCTATGGAAGATCAGTTGTCGAAGCAAATGCTACATTAGAACTGGATTATATTATCTGTAATTTGTACTCTGAACCTACAAATTCTTAAGTTTTATTATCAATTTGCAACTTCAAACTTTATTTTGTGAGTTGGTACCCACCCGCTATTTTTTCCACTTGCAACCACGTACCCAGCAAAAAATGAAATGTAGCAAAAAATTCTATCGCACGCAACATTCAAGCTTACAGCACACTCACGCGTTAAAAAAGTCTAGCGCGCGCGGAACAGAACGAAAACCATAAACAGAGCTCTTGTTTTAATAAATTGGGCCTTCGCAACTATAAATGGGCTTTATAGATGGTTTCTTATATGTCTTCTGGTAGACATATAGGAGCCCCCACGGACGACCACCCTGTAGCTCTCTCCGCCCCTGAAATGGGGCATCCACGGAGCGGCTAGGCCGGCCATGGGTTTCTACTTCCGAGTCCCAGTCTCGCCCGGGCCAAACCCTAGCTAGCCTCCCTACTCTCCTGCTAGCTCTCGCCGTCCTCGATAGTACAGCCGCCGCTGGCGACTTCAGTGAAGAGAAGAGCTGTCCCACCGGCTGTTCATGGACAAGGTAAGCGAGCGCAGATTGGCGAATTCGTCCCTCCGCTTCTGCTCGGGGGATCTCTTCTCTCGTTTGTGGGACTGATTTGTGTGTGGTTTGGTGCAGCAGCTCGGGGCGCATAATGAGAAGGTTAGTGTAGTCACTTATACTGCACCTTATTTTGCAGTTGGTAGATGGTGATAGTGCTCTTTGGCTGCAAGCTGTCCTCCATTATTACTTTGGCTGGATCTTGTTCTACGAAATTGTTAAAATATAAATACTGTCTCTGAACCAGCTGTTTGTGTTTTAGGATGCCAGGATCATCTGCTTGTTTTGTACGTTATATTAGTGGTGCCAATGAAATGCATGAGTGGTATGTTAGTAATAATTGTTGCTTGTTTGTTCTTGCTAAATAACATTCTGCTCAGCTTTCTTCAGCTATTCACATCTATATGCTTTATATTTGTGAAAATTTTGAAATTCACCTGAGTTGAAAGGTCATAAACAAAATCAGTTATCTAGTATTGAAAATTTTGCAGATCCTAAGAGAGAACACTGAAGCTCCAGATGGTTGTGCAACTGCTGTTGTAAACAAAGACTTCTCTGTGTATCTTGAGCTCCAAGGAGCTGAAAATGTAGATGCTTGGCATGAAAAGCGAAGGAAAAAGGAGGGTGAACACCCAAAGTAAGTGCACTCAAGATGTCTCCTACATTAATTTTTGACAGATTACCATGGACATGACAATCCATGCAGACTACAACATGCTGCCTCTGAGATGGAGGCACAACACAAACGGACATGAGTGAGCCAGGGCATGCTGCTCCACTTATGCTGGACCAAAGATCTCAAAATGAAGAAAGATTCGCCTATGAGGTGGAGGCACAGCCGGACATGGGTGAGCCTGGGCTTGCTCCTTCACTTATGCCAGATCAAGTATCTCAAATTGAAGAAAGATTTGCTTTTGAGGTGGCAGCAGAGCCGGATATGACTGAGCCAGGGCATGCTCCTCCACTTATGCCAGACAAGGATCTCAAATTGAAGAAAGATTTCTGGCCTTCTTAAAAGGGTAAGATTCTTTCATTTGATATGTGATTGATTTTAATGTACTCCATGTAGTATGCTGTGACTCGTATTAATACTGAAACTTTTACAGTACTTCTTGAAAACGTTGTATCTTAATCGATTTCTTTGATTTGACCAGGTATGAAGTGAATGGCCATCAATTATATAAAATAATTTGTAGGGCATTAGCTGCCATTAATTGTGGTGATATGAGCATCAATTATAAACACTTGCAGCAGTTTGACCCCATCCTTGCAAATACAATCCGCTTTTTCTATGACAGGTAACTTTTCATTCTTCCCAGTTTGAATATGTGAGTTTTTTTTTGGAAAGGGGGGGGGGGTTACAATGTTTATTGTATGTTTGTCCTACATAAGGATGCTATTCTAAAGGTTAAGGAACATTTCTTTTTCTTATTTTTCAGTGTGCAAACAGCCCTTGCTAATGCTGCAAAGGTATTTCTCAAGGAGGAAGTTGGCTTTCAATGTGAAAATCCATTGGTGAAAATTTGTGACAGACCAATGCCTCACAGTCACAGGTTCAATCTATTTCTACACTCTAATCTTCTCTTCTATAATCCTGAGAAGAAAATAAGCTCCCATGTTAAGCCACATCGTCAACTAATTAATGACCCTTATATGATATCACTATTCAAATCGGCAATCGTTGTATGGTTGGATTGGCTACAGTTATAATTATAATTCCTGCATGGGAGAAAAAGAAGTCAGATGTTTACTGAACCACCACGTCCGTTCCTTGTGTCTCATGCCTGTTCATTATGTATAATTTAATAATTGTGCATTTCTTGTATAATTGTGTGGACACAATATTAGATGTGGAAGGGTCACATTAATAATTGTTTGCTATGGAAATTAATAGTTGCCATGTTACAATAATAATTAGTTGATGCTCTAAACAGCCCCTGCAGCAACGTGAGGGCCGTATCTGTATTTATAAGTTTTCAATTAATTTGCATTCAAATTGTTTGGTAGCAGATGCAGTTTTATGCTGCTTAAGGACTTTTGGAGTTTGCCTGGGCGTCACCCTTCAGAGGAATGTGATATCTACTATGGTGGGAGATCCCTGAGCATAACAAAAACAACCCGAGATGGGAGGATAGTATTATTAAATCTTCTTAGGAAAATTTTTGGCAGCTTTGAAAAGGGTTACAGCTGGAATGGTGACTGGACCATCAAAGATGTTATGCTGTGTCCTGAAACATACCAGGTTGAGATAATGAAACCATTTTGTAAAAAATGCAATTACAGTACCATGAGAAATGACATCCTAGTGGTTTCCACTATCATTGTACCTGAGTTCAAGTGTGGTGGGCGTTTTCCTACCTTTTTTGGGCATCTGGACGGTTCGCTGAGGAAGTTTATCATTAAGTCTCATCTCAGTGCTGTTGCATGGAAGAAATTTCGTGACTTCGTCACCACACATTTTGCTCTCAAATCACCTTTGACCAGGTCCAGATTTTTGGATAATCTTAATGAGATGTGTCTTGGTGCAAAGCTTCTACAAATTATCTTGAGCAACTGGTCTTCTGCTACTGATTGGAGGTTATTTCGCAAAGGTGAACATATAATTAATCCTATACTTGAAAACAATGGTCCAGTTGAGGCTGAGGACACTTTTGATGCGGAGGTAGTGCAAGCCCTTGCTGCAGGGGTGGTACAGGCTAATGACGCAGAGATTTTCGATGAGACTAAAGATCAAGAAAGTCAACCTTTCGAAGGCACACTTGAAGGGTTGTTGCTTTTTTCAAGACATATTAAGCAGTATGGCTTCAAAGGCTCTAAAGTGAGTTTTGCCTTTTAAATTTTATGCCGAAAAATATGTGTTGCATGTTAAATTTTTATTTCAAGTACAATGTTTTCATCCCCTAGTCAAGCCTAGTGGGATTCTGTTTGCCATTAGTCAGTGGCTAGTTGGCTAGTTTAGTATAAGGCACATTTGGTTGCTTTGCTAGGACTAGGTAGGCAAGGATGGTCTCACCTTGCTAGGTAAGAATTGGCTTGGTGTTTGGTTCCCATCCTTGCTCACCTCTCTTCTCTCCCCCTTCATCCTCTCCATGAATGCAAGCCAGAGGCCATTGAGAACCAAGGCCGTCTAGCAATGTATCTGCGTCAACTTCGAGGTCGTGAACGACTGCAACACTGCATGTCTACATGGCTGTGCCACCATCGAGCTTGCAATGCCATTGGTGCACACACCCTGTAAGAGTGCAAGACAGTGAATAAAAGCAAGATACAACATAATTCCATTTGGTTTTATTTGTTTCTGATTTGTCAGATTCGTATGATCTTTCTGGTTCTTGTTGAAGCCTGATATGGGTGCACTTGATTTGGGCAGAGAAGATCGACTTGGTGATGAGACGCCCAATCCATGTAGATGAACTTTGAGGGCAAGATGAGCTTGGTGGCAGGGGTCGATTTGGGCTGAGAACCGGTGGGAGGCAATATCAAGGAACTCGTTCCTGCAAAACACAGAGGTGTCACAAGCAAGCAGCAAGAGGGACCAAGTGAACCTTGCTTGTGTGGGAGAGCCAATTTGGCTTGCCCACACTTGAAAGGTTTTCCTTGCCATGCCAAGCAAGGTTGCTGGGCAAAGCAATATTTTTCTTCCCTGCCAAATAGCTATCCTTGCTTGGCAAAGACAAGCACTTTGCAAGATAACTAAACAGACCCACAGTAGTCTTGCCTACCTGCCATGCTACCCAGGATATACAAGTATCTGCGATTAATGCTTGCTCTCTTGTCTCTTCTTTATTTGCTTTGGCTTTGTCCCAGCAGTAGCGGTACCTTCTTCACCTATAGCTACATCTTCACTTGCACCTTGTCCACCCTCTTCCCCCCTTGTTAACTTTTACCCTCCTCGGTTAAGTCCTTGAAATTTTCTTTATTAAGTACTCATGCATCTGTTTCCTAAATATCACAATTGCTTTTGGGCCCCTAGCAAGATGCTTATTAGAACCTAAATTAATGCACGGGACTTTTTTTTGTAGACTGTGTATTGCACCAATTCATTCTTCCGTATGTTTGGCCAGAACCATTATTTCCGTATGTCTAGCCAGGACTTAGCAGCAGCACCTAGGCAGCTGAGGCACCAGCAGCAGCACCTGCTTCAGGTTCAGGCTCCGACCTTGCAGCAACACCTAGGCAGCTGAGGAAGCTGAGGCACCAGTCACAGTAACTGATTTAGGTTCAGGGAAGATCACTTCCACCAGCGCAACTGTCTCATGCAGAGCATCAACTAGCAAAGTAGCAAAAAGATAGGAGGCAATTAACCGTAGGAGAAGGGTGACAGGCTCATCTTTGTAATCCCGTGGAGCTGGAGGCACCTTTTCCTCCCCTTCTAGGCACTGAGTAGTTGACATATTCTTCCCCTTGTAGGCACCAAATAGTCGTCCTTTTCCTCCCCTTCTAAGTCAAGCTAATTGCTTTGTGCCTAGTCGAGATCTAGAGTATGATTAGCCTGCTTAATCATAACTAATTGGACTGTTTAATAACGTTCAAGGAGAAATTGAAAATGGTATTTCTAAATAAAAATAATATTTTCCTTTGCAGGATAATAAGGGAGAACGGGGAATACAGGAATTGTCAGAAGTTAATTTGGTACTGTCACATTTTTTGGAGATGTTGCCGGAAATTCTGAAAGCGCTGATTTATAAGATTGATAGTGAGGAACTCAAGTATAATGCTGATGACTATGACAAATTTCTGGTGATGTAAGTAGACTTCTTTCTTTATCTTTTGGTGTCAAAAAGCTAGACGGAGGATTTAAACCATTTAATGTTTTGTAGGTTTCGGGAGATATTTGAGGTGTACAACACTCCTGAGGTTGTTCCTTCTTCCTACCAGGTATCATTTTAGAAGCACTCTGAAGTTTTGAATAGTGTAATGCACCACAATCCTTGTAAAAAAAAATGTTAGGTGCCCACTCGTTTAGAGCGTTCAAAGTGGCTCAAGGCTCTACTAGCAAATTCAATGCTTTTACATGTTATGGCCTTGTTTATTTGGTTGAATTTCCTGTAGAAAAAGTGCATTGGGAAGTGTGTTGCAGAGAGGAGGGCACGTTTTCCAATGCGTTACTTTTGGCTGAATTGCAGAAACTTGCAGCAACTAAACAAGGCCTTATATTGTTTTCAGAGACGGATGGTACCAGTGGTGTTTCTTGGTTGAAGCATTCAATTTTTCTTTCATTGTCGAGTTAATGTCACTGACATTGATATTTGTTTTGGTTGTGTGGAATTTTGATTTTGCCATGGTGAGACATGTTTATGACTTATTTGCTCACTTTTTTTTATGTTGTCTCCAGTGAAGCAGAAAGCAAAACCTTTCCTTTTTTGGCAGACCACACGGATCCAATCAGTTCATAAATGTGGGAACACTGGATTGGTGGCAAGTTTTCAGCTATCTATGGTTCTTTAGATTTTTATCATGATAGTTATCCTGAAACAGTGGTTACTAGTTTGCAGTCAGTACTTAGTAGCTGTTACAATTGCAGTTTTGAACAGCTTAAGTTGCTATTTGTATATAGTAAATAATACGCGTCATACCCTGACATCCTGGAAATGTAATGCTGGTAATCTAGTATGAACTTTGCTCCGATGTACTGATTTGCTCTTTTCGACTGAATATTCGTCTATTTTCACAATTGACAGCCGTGATATTTTAGAGCGTGAAGCAGGCAGCAAACTGACCGTTATCTACTGACACCTGCCTACTACAGTACTACTCGAAGCCTCGTAGCACATGATGCATGTTTGGTGGCCTCATGTTCGGTTCCTCACAGTCCTGGTAACCTGGCCGGCCTTGCGAAGTAAATCGTTTAATCAGCACTCAATTTGGATGAGAAAGGGAACAAAATGGGAAAATATGAGCCAACTCAACAATTATATAAGCTAGTAACGAGCCATTCGGGCCATCAACACAGGCGAGTCCACTGGCTAAAACTAACTACATCCATATTTCTCAACCGATTTCTGCATTCCAGCAGATCAAAAGGCTCCAATCCAAGCAGTCCAACTCCAGCTTCACAAGGCAACTCCATCTTGATCCAGCAGACCTCCATCGCACGCATCTTGATGATGAACGTTCAGTGCCGTAGATTTCAGTACTTGCGCACCTTGTTCCAGTTGGCTTGCATTCTCCTGGATTTGTAAACCTGCGCAATAAGAGAAACAGATGAAATACCTCAGGAGACTTCAGACATTATTCTGCGCTTTCTAGAGGGCCCAAATACATTAGTCCAGTCCAAAATTGCTCGAAAGAGTATGGGCAACATTGAGCTCCAAACACATTAGCCATGAGGCTCAATATATTTGGCCAACTCACAGTCAAAAACTAGGTGGTCGACAGTTTTTCATTACCATTCCAGTTTTGTCTTATGAGATTATCTTTTCCTAAGGTCGCATTTTGTATGCAATAAAGATTTTAATCTCCAATGGTAGTTTAGCTTTTCAAAGCAATTTATATGATGGGTCATGTTCAGCTCTGCCAAGATGGCTGTATCGCTTTACAGAAATCTAGCCAATGGGCACACTTGGTGCCCTCCATTTTGCCTCCCAAGTCCCAACTACAGGCTGTCACCAACTAATGCAGAACAGTGCGTAGAGGCCCCAACTAATGTAGAAAAGTGTGTAGTGACCCTTAGTAATGCCATTGCATTGCATCCTCATTATCAATTTGTTCTCTAAATTAAGTTTGGTCATTGAGTCTATCCTAAACCAAGGAATATTATGATCAGACCTTTATATCCTTCCATTGTGTTTTGACACCCATATGGTGCTACATTTTGCTATGACTGAGCTGGACGCCATTTATCGGACGTGGATCGCACTATATCGGTAAAGGCAAGCTTTGCCACACTAAACCAGCATCTACTCCAAATTTAACAGTGCAATGCAACAAAATTCACCTTGTTTTGTTTTCAACTCATACAACATAAATTAAACGATACACGGAGCAAATATCACAGCGAGGGGCATAACAGCTTAAATTACCTGTAGTCTTGAGATGCTTGGAAATCCCAGTGGAAAGGCACCAACGCATAAAACCAGAGTACCTCGTGGTTGGCTTCACTAGTCCTTGCAGAGCCGGTGCCCTCAGGTTAACAGCGAATACAAATGGTGCCGTTCCGGTGCCCTTGGATTGCAAGTAAATAACATCATCATCATCGATAGCAATGCTCAGGGTAGGGTAAGCCATGTGAAGACGTCCGAGGGACAAGGTCTCCCCTGTAAACTTCACCTTGTCGTCTCTTCTGCTCAAGCTCATGAACATATGCAGCAACTTACCATGAATTGTGATGTCAGTAGGGATGGTGCACATGTGCTTCGAACCGATGGAGCATTGAGGCTTCCAGTCACTCCATGAAGTGACCGGATAGGCATGCTCCATATGGTGGCCTTCCAGTTATCAGGGAAAAATCTGTTTGACTGTGGATACTGTCCGCAGGCCAGCCATTCATGGTACGACTGATCATCAGATGGGGAAGTTTCCATAGCGAATTCCATCTCGATGTACTTGATAGTGTCTCTGCTCTGGTTGACGTTGATGTCATGAGAATAGTTCGGGCAGCAATTGAGGAATAAACTCCAGTTGCCCTTAGAGGGCACGGGCAGCGGCACATCTCGGAGCTTGGGGGTCTCTACAAACACATCGCAGAGAAGGATGCCTCGCCAGAGATCGACCCAGCCAATTGTGCCTTTAGCGCCTCCGAGCGTGATCGTCTTCGTCGTCGAATGGAAGATTGTCCTCCTCGCTGACTCAGGGGCCGGGCACGCGGTTTGCCTTAGCGGCTCCTCCACGATCAACCGCTGCCAGGTCCATCTCCATGGCTTGCCATCGGGTGCGGAGCCATCGGGTGTTGAGCGACACAGATGAAGCCTAAAGGCGACGTCATAGCGGGGTTCAAGAGCGGCCACGACATACCTGCCGTCGCCACGGCTCAGTATGGCGATGTCGGTGTCTCCTAGACACGGGCACTTGGTCTCGGGAGCCGATCTAGTTTCGCGCGCTCAGACTGCACCCTGTAGACGAAGTAGTCGCTGCAACTGTGATCAAATCTGGCATGGGGATCCATGGGAACACGGAGGAGGACCAGGTCGGCATCCGTGGCGATGACCGTGGGCGCCAGTAACAGATTCGAGTGATCCAGATCCAGACCAGGGCAGTCGACGGAGAGGTGGGAGAAGCTTTCCGGGCCAGCGGTGCAGAAGGTTACCGAGATGTTCAGGCCGGTGCTCGTCTTGGATGTGGCGGTGGTGGTGTTGCGGTCGTCGGCGATGTGGCCCCAGCGGTCGAGCAGGTCGACGCTTGGGATGTCGTGTCGACGGCCCTCGTCCTCGCCGCTTGCACGGAAGGCAGCGGTAGCCATGGGGCTAGGGTCAGGGTTTTTTTTACCATTGGAAACCGGTCCGGTTCCCACGGTTACCCTCAAACCGCCCCGGACCAGTTAGGATACTGTTTATCGGTTACCGAAAAAAACCGGTACTGTTCATCAGGAACCGGTAAAAACCGGTCCGGCTTACCGCTACCGCCGGCCGGCGGTAGCAGGTACCGGAATGGGAAAAAAAACCCTGGCTAGGGTTAGGAAATTTTGGAGAGGACGATGCGATCGCCATCTGTTCTTTGATTTTTAATTTTTTAACTCCTTTTAATCTAAAATATTAAAAACATGTTGAACTAATATTTAAAAACTAGCCTTTTTTTGAGGAGTTAAAAAATCTAGTCCTTTTATTTGCACCAACCCCGTCCTCGATTGATTTTTACTAGGGCTGGACAAAAAGCTCGTTAGGCTGGCTCGGTGGCTCGGTACAAAAGTGCTCCGATTGGATTCGTTTTTCTTTTAAAATTAAAATGACTTCATTTAGAATGACTTTCGACTTCGGCTCGGCTCGTTAGGCTCGGCTCGTTAAGCTCGGCATGAAGTTGGGTCTCAAACAATTCAGGAGACTATGATAAATAAGATTATGCTAATTTCAAAAAAGCTCGAAAAACTGTCCTCAACTCGATATCCAGCCCTAATTTTTACTGCTCCATGGCCCATCATGACGGCCCATAAAAGTAGTATGGGCTGTTGGCCTGCTACCCAGCACGACTCTCTTCTGCACTTCCTGGTATGTCAATTTTCCGTTTATTTTTTTGTTTGTTTTTTGTTTCTCTCGTTCCTTTTTACCTTCCGTTACACTCAGTTTCTTCCATTTTGTATATTTTTATTTTCGTTTCATTTTTCTACCGTAACTTTTCTTTTTTTTTTTACGTTCTCTGTGCACATGGTGGATTTCTTGTTGTTTTACATTCTCTTGATATCTGTTTTGCACTCAATTAGCTCTTCTAGCAATCTATCAAATAATGTGTGCTCCAACCTAACGTTTTGGGTATCTAGCTTAGTTTTTTTTCTCGTCCTTTTTGTTCTACTTGTATTTCTATGAATATTTGTTATGTGCTATTATTTTTTTCTCTTCCTTTTTGTTCTACTTGTATTTCTATGAATATTTGTTATGTGCTATTATTTTTTTCTCTTCCTTTTTGTTCTACTTGTATTTCTATGAATATTTGTTATGTGCTACTAGTTATTTATTCTTTTGATTGAAGGTTTTGTTCTCTTCACATTATAAATTATTTCTCATTCCTAGATATTTGTTACGTACTTATTATATTTTGTTTTCTCTATTCAAAGTTTTTGTTCCCTTGCGAAACATGTTTGGCTATCAAATGTTCCACAAATTAGTTGCCCAAAGCTATTGAAAATGTACACATTATTGTTCTTCGATGCCTGAACAATAGTTCCATTGTGAGCACAAATTGTTCCACATCCATGACTATTTGTTCAACTATAATATATTCCATCTGTTTAATTTTTTTCCCTTGGCAATATAGATAGTTCCTTATTCATGAATATGTATTCCTTGTTCACAAATATTTGTTCCATGCTTCTTATGTTTTGTTCCTCTTTCCAAGATTTATATTCCCTTAGTAATATTATTTTTTTCCTATTTTCAATATTTTTATTCCCTTGGTAATATAATTTGTCCTTATTCAAAAATATGTGTTTCTTACTTCCTATATTTGTTTCTTCTATTCATTTTTCCCTTGTGAGATTATTGGCTAGCAAATGTTCCATCAATCAGGAACCAACAATTCAAATCTATAAATTATTATTCTTTTCTCCATTAACGATTATTTCAATGTCAGTATAAATTAAGTTGTATTATGTTGTCAATATCATCAAAATTCGGTTTGAAAACACACAAATGTTCAATTTTGGATATGATTTTGATATATGTTAACCTAAAATATGTTCGGGCCTAAAACTTATGTCAAAAGAAGTCATGCGGGAGAATGAATGTTCAGTTTTAAAAAAATAATCAGCTGAAACAGTTGAAAATATACAGCATCGGAAGCCAGAAGGTTCAATAATTTGTTAGTAGAAGCCCACATCAGTGAAACATTTAGCGTTAAAATAAATAGATAGTAAATAGCTAAACCCCAATATAAGCCCACGAAATAAACATGTATGTTCAAAGTTCTGGGTGTCAAGGGTTTTCAAGTATAAAACTATAGACGCATGGTCTTGTAGTCCATGGTACAATTTAGACAAGCCTGTATATTCAAAGGCATCGGTTGGACTTCTTGTCCATGTGGTCTTGACTCTTGACCTCGTGGTTTCTTGTTCGTAGCCGAGTACTACGGGAGTAAGGGTAAGGGTGGAACAGACACTTTCCTTGTAGATATATATCTTCCACAGTTGACCGTCCCTTGTAACCCTTGCTTCCAATACTCTCCAACTTATTACTACGTGGTGACGTTTCAGAAGAATGTTGAAACATGGGTAAGAGTAAGACCCGGAGCGTGGCCGAAACCGACGGCGAGTCAGCTGGCGGCGGCCGGTGAGGCAGATGCGGGCGTGCCGCCGCGCCGGGCTGCAAATCTTCGCCGTCGCCGGCGGTACGGTCTGACTTTTCCGAGTTGGAACAGGACCGGGCTTGGCAATAATAAATGCACGACGTAGCCCGGATTGAATACGTGCGCACACGGGCGCTCGCAGTCGCAGTCGCAGGAGATCCACCTGATGATTCGAAATTTTCCAAACACACACGCACGCGTCCCACGACGTAGACCGAGTTCCGGTCAGGGGCCGGCTGGCCGTCCGTTGCCGGCGTACTGTGCAGAGCGAACCCAACCGGGGGACGCGCCGCGAACCGGACGCCGCCACCCCGGCGGCCGGCCGGGCTCTCCAGTACCAGTAGGCAGGGCCGCAGGGGCACCGGGCACATGGCTGGGTTGGTGCCGGAAACCGACGGCGAGTCTGCTGGCGGCGACCGGTGCGGCACGCTGATGCTTGCGTGCCGCCGCGCCGGGCTGCAAACCTTAGCCGTCGGCGGCGGTCTGACTTGTCCGAGTTGGAACAGGGGCTGTGGCAATAATAAATGCACGACGTCGCCCAGATTGAATACGCGCGCACACGGACGCTCGCAGGAGACCCGCCTGATGATTGGAACGTTTCAAACACACGCACACGTGACACGTCCCACGACGTAGACCGAGTTGCGAGATGTGTATACCGGTCCTCGTTTCAAGCCGCCGGCGGTCAGCCGAATACATAGCGCGTCGGAACAGGTGTCCTCTTCTCGCCCAACCTGCCGTCGTCCACACGCCGATGGTTTGCACATCCTATCCTTCATCCTCTTTGATTCATGAGTTTAAATAATCTTAAGATGATCACTAAAAATTAAACTCAATGAATCTTTGTGCTATTCTGATATACATGATTATCCTTGATTGGCCTGCATATTCTTTATTCCTTGCACATACACCTGTTGCTTGTGAGCATATCTCTTTAGGAAAACATGTTTATCTAAGTGGTTGATTAATGAGATATGGTATGATAAAAGTAATCTTGCTCTCTGTATAAAGTACTTGGGAGGTTTTTATTACAAAAGTTTAAAATCAATA
>CM014275.1:9648266-9705043 GCA_004135705.1 Alloteropsis semialata
TCTTAATTTCTTTTTCTTCTGTATATTCGTCGCCCCAATGAGGTCATGATTCATCAGAATGGTGCTGGGAATCGCGGCTCGCTAGTCGTGAGTTCGTGATGGCGAGACGCGCGGGCAAAGGCGTGGGAGCCTGCCAGCCTGCTGCGCCGCCGCCGCGCCGGGAGCCCGGGACGGGAGGGGCCCGGCCATGCATGGGCCGGCGGGTCGTCGGCGCGACGGCGCGGAATTTTTTTTTAATTTTTTTATGATTTTTCAAAAACAACTCTTGGGTAGCAGATTTTGCAAATCTGTCACCCAACCGCCGTATCATATGGCTACCGTCAAATGATACGGCGGTAAGCATCTGTAACCGCCGTTTGAACCGGCGGTTCGATTTAAAACTATTTTTTCTCAACCTAACCGCCAGTTCAAACGGCGGTAGGGGACGGGCACTGGGCCCAGAGGACCTAACCGCCGAATCACTCGGCGGTTAGGTCCGTGCGCCCCCGGTTAGGCCCTCACATCCTACCAAAGATAAGCATGCTTCATATCTAGGAAACAAAAGAACCAATGGAAGATCTGACATCAATTCTGAGCATAACAAAGATGGAGGACTGGATTATGCCAAGTATCTAAGTGACCTGAGCTCCGGTGATGAGGAAATCAGAGATTATACAGACCAGGATAGTGACCAAACACTCATGCCATCATAATATTTCCGCACATCGTTTTATCTTGTACCATGCCATATTTCTTTCAAATGTTTGCTCACCTTTGATAGCAAATATGCCAGGGAATACCTCCAGTTAACGAAAACCTTAAGGATGATGATGGATGGATTATAGTAACTTCCAAGAAGCTAGCAGATTGGTGGTCGTGGGTATATTACTTCACATGGTTTGACCTTTTCTTCTGATGTGATTATAATAGAGTTTTCCCAAAACTTAAGATTATTTTGGTTTCAGCTCTGCATAAGTGAGTATCTAAGCAAAATGGGTCTCTTGTACTCATGTTTTTCTTAATTAAGTACCCCCGGCATTCATTTGTAATGTATAAAAAATTACATCACAGAAATGATATGGTGAACACACACCTCACATCCTTAGCCTAAACAATCTAATAGAAGTTGCAATTGAATGTGCAGCACACCGAAAACATAATCAGTTGCTGTTACTAAAACCAACATGCCTTAGGGGAAAGTAGGTTGCCGGGTGTGGAACTAACACTCTACTGAGTACAACGGGGATATTTCCCCTTCCTGCTGGATTCTGGTGCAGCTTCCTTTGCACGGCGTGCGCCCTCTCTGTTGCGCTCACGATCGGCTTCACGTGCTTCGGCCTCCTGACGCTCCACCTCCTTCATCCTGTTACTTCGTTGCCACAACTCTCTTGCCGAAGCTAAATGTTGCGCTTCTTGATGACGCAGGCGAGACTCCCGAGCTTGGAATTCTCCCTCCCTGAGCTTAAGTGCCGCCTCACGCTTAACAAGGTCTTTCTCAAGGCGAGAAAGACGTTCGGCCTCACGTGCTTGTTGTAGTCTAGCAGAGTACTGCTCTTTGCTCTCAATTGGTGATGGTACTCCTTGACTGGGTAGAGCATTCTTGTCGATCCACTGGAAGAAACTACAAGCCTGCATGTGGACGGCTTGGACATTTAGATACACTAACAACAAAAACATGCATTAGCATTGCAACGAACCTTAAAATCATCATCAATGTCAGGACATTTGAAGAACCTAGCACCCCACTTGGACTTGTTTGAAGAATGAGTACAGACTTGCAACCAGCATCGGAACCCGCAGTGGCATTTTGGCCGCTCTTCCCATGTCGGCAAACCTTTTGGGTCATCTCTCCACGATGACATTGGTACGATCTATATTGACGATGAGTCGTGGGATGGATGAGTTGTGTATCAAACTTGTGCAATATAAAGAGCGCACCGGCCTACAGCCATATACTGCACCGGCCTACACTTATAGCCTGCACCCCCTGTCACTCAGAGGAAGGAGAGGTGGTGGGCCATTGAATCCGTGGCTCGCATGAATGTGTTTGTTGCTGTCACTCAGAGGAAGCACACCCTGTACGGGACTTGTGTTTGTGTTCTGTGGGTTTGAGTTATATAGAATCTTACACAACAGATAGTGGTGGCAGTGGAATCCAAAGTGCGTGCAGTGCAATTCTCAAAAGTCTATTGTATTCTTCCCCATAATGCCCTTTTATATCTGTATCTTCGCCATCTTCTCCCCCAGAATCAATGTATTCCTCAAAATTTGAATCGGCTGAATCAAAAGTATCAGATGCTCCATTTGAGTTCAAGTTTTCGTCAACACCATCTACTAAGAAAGCTGTATTTGAACGATCTTCCGCTTTATGACATCTCTTCCTTGGACTGAAAAAATCGTTTTCAATGGCCCACACCATGTCCTTGCTGAGTGACTGCAAAAACACACCTCACGGATTCAATGGCCCACACCATGTCCTTCCTGAGTGACTGCAAAAATACACCACACGGATTCAATGGCCCACACCATGTTCTTACTGAGTGACTGCAAAAACAAACCACACGGATTCAATGGCCCACACCATATCCTTCCTCAGTGACTGCAAAAACACACCACACGGATCCATTGGCCCACTGGCTGGGGTAGGGTACTTGGTGGCCTATTAATATTACGCTCATTCGTCCACTTTAACCCACATCACAAAAACCAAAATGGCAACCGATGACTTAGGGCCAACCATCTATACTGAACTTTCTCCAGAGTTTGCTGAACATTTTCCAATCGAATCCAAGAGCGATTTCGGCCCGCAGCGTAGCCTCCGACCTTATGAGCGCAAAAAGTCGGTGCAGTGGCCAAGATGTATGCACGGTGAGTACTGTGTTGTGCAGGTTCAGCACTCAGCTTCGGAGGGCGGACGACGATTCCGGCGATGCCCTAGGGGATATGTAAGTCATAACCCTGGATTCGTACGTTTCCATCCACATTTGTCATCCTAATTATTTATCTACAACGTTCAGAGCTCGTTGGCTCCCGACGGCTGCGGATTCGCAAGGTAGGTGGATCCCCCACCAATTCAGCCATATGAAGAGTACATCGCCTACCTCCACCTCATCATCGATGAGCTACAGCAAGAAGTGGACAACACTAGGCTCCTTCAAGATGACGTTCCTGATGATTCTGAGGAGGGCAGTGCACCAAGTTTTGCGCCACCAGTTTGTTATGACCCTAACTGTCGGTGCTCATGCCACCTAAACAGTAGCCAACCACCACCACCAGCGCCACCGACCGAGCCTTGCCCTAAGTACTACTTTCCCTCGCAGCACTCGGGTGGATCTCTCTTCTCTTTCGAGCAGTAGAACTGGACGCATCGTCGAAGCGTCAATTTAATTTCCCTAAGGCATGTTAGGATTAGTAACGGCGCATGTTTAGGTTAGAAAGGTGTGCCGTACGTGCCATTGCAAGGTCAAGCTATGTATCTTAGTGCTACTTTAGTCAAGTTAAATGCAGGTCGAGGTTTAATTTTATTATTTTTAAGCTCGTAATATTGTGTTTGACTCTGCATTGTTCTTATTTTTAAGTTCATAATATTGTGAAACCGAATGCACAGAAAATTTAATACACATCACTGCATTCAATTGCCTTGGCTTTCATTGAATTTAAATTGCATGACAGAAAAGGTCATGGTGCGCCATTAACCTTTGACCTACACAATCTATTACATTTTGCATTGGCACGTGACGCGACACGATTAACATGACTCGTCCTAAACCTAACATACCTTAGAGAATTTAGATAGCCTGGCAGATAACTTCAGGGACCTCGTGAATCCTTCTTCTCATGAAATTCCTTCCTAATTTCTTCAATCTCCTCCCTGAATTGCTCTCCGGCAAGTCTGTTAGCTTCAGCCCTTTATGCCGCCTGTCGTCCTTCCTCGGCTCTCATCTTCATCTCGTCCCAGCGCATCTGGTCCTTCTAGCTGATGGAGTCGATCCATTCGGTGAAGTGACATGCCCTGGTGTCCGGTGTAACGGTCCTTCTGCCTCCCTGTGTCAATTCGTAAAAAAAACGATAACAATGTTAGTACTTCAAATAATCAACAGTTCTTATTCTTTGAGGTCATTACCTGCGAACTGTTTTTTATCTCATGGATCCTCTGGCAACACCAGTACCTCCTCCCGTATGTACCTTCTTCGAATGAGATAGCCATCCCGCTGTTCATGCCACAATAGCACTCGGGTGGAATCTCATCCTTTGGTCTCTGGTTGGCAGCAAGAATTGATCTGTTTGGATCATTGCGCGGAGCTCCCTCCATGGCTTCCATCTCTCGGCGCAGATGCATGAACCCACCTTGCCTCCTATACCTAGATCCACTCCCACTCTGGTCAGCTATTTTGGTTTTTGTGATGTGGGTTAAAGTGGACGAATGAGTGTGATATTAATAGGCCACCAAGTACCCCACCTCAGCCAGTGGGCCAATGGATCCGTGTGGTGTGTTTTTGCAGTCACTCAGGAAGGACATGGTGTGGGCCATTGAATCCGTGAGATGTGTTTGTTGCAGTCACTCAGGAAGGAGATGCTGTGGGCCATTGAATCCGTGGGATGTGTTTGTTGCAGTCAGTCGAAAAAACAGAATATCTATTAAGAAAAAAAATCAACAACCTATTTAAACAATTTTCAACCATTATAATAATAAAAATAACAATTTTAAATAATTAAATAATTTACCTACAAAAAACAGAATATCTATTAATAAAAAAATCAATAACCTATTTAAACAATTATCAACCATTATAATAATGAAAATAACAATTTTAAACAATTAAAGAATTTACCTAAAAAAGAGAATATCTATTAATAAAAAAATTAATAACCTATTTAAACAATTTTCAACCATTATAATAATAAAAATAACAATTTTAAACAATTAAACAATTTACCTAAAAAAATTAATTGGAGGGCCATTGAATCCGTGGGATGTGTTTGTTGCAGTCAGTCAGAACAAAAAACAGAATATCTGTTAATAAAAAAATCAATAACCTATTTAAACAATTTTCAACCATTATAATAATAAAAATAATAATTTTAAACAATTAAACAATTTACCAACAAAAAAATTAATTGAAAATACTTATCGCCAAATGAAACGGCGGTTAGATATCTACCGCCGTTTCATTTGGCGGTTTGAATAACCGCCAAACCATTTGGCGGTTTTATCAAGAAACTGCCAGGTGGTTCAGCGGTTTAATAAAACGCCGGTTCAAATGGCGGTTCAGCTAACTGCCGTTTCATACGGCGGTTACGACTTCATACCGCCATATCATTTGGCGGTAGCCGTATGATACGGCGGTTGGGTGACAGATTTGCAAAATCTGCCACCCAGGAGTTGTTTTTCAAAAATCGTAAAAAAAATAAAAAAAAATTCGACGGCGCGTAAGGCACCGGGCCAGGTGCCACCGTTTTTGTGGGTGCTGGAATGTGGAGCCCATTCGTGGCGAGGGCTCGATGCGATCCCACGGCCCGCTGGACTCGATCGGCAACGCTCGCGGGCCAATAGCCACCATCGCAGCAGTTTCGTTCTGGAAAAAGTCCTATGCACCTCCCTAGGCTATGAGCCGGGTCTATGTTCCCTCCTACAACTCGAAAACTGTCCATTCTGACTCCTTCGACTCCCAAAACCGGATATGGAACCACCCAAACCCGAATTTAACCCGGTTTTGTCCGACGTGGCATTGACGTGGCACAGTTTGGCTATGTGTACGGACTCACGTTGACGTGGCCCCGACCTCTTTTATCACCGTCTTCCAACGCCGGCCCACAAATCCATCTGCTTGTGTTTCTAGGTCGTGAGACGTTGCCGGTGAGCATCTCAATGGACGGTCTCCAGTTGCACCGCGCCGACCTTCAATTGCTGGGTGGAGTAGGCGACCGGCGGCGGGAGCGACAGTTACCGGGCAGAGGCAGCGTGAGCGACAGTTACCGGGCAGAGGCAGCGTGAGCGATAGTTGCTGGGCGACGGCGGCGTTCGCCGTTGGACTTCGAACTCAAGCTCTCGCGCTGGGCTAGTACCCGTATAAGCTGAGGCTCGACCAGTGGGATCGGGTCGCCGATGCTCACCGTGGCGGCCGCCAGAACCGTGCCGGACTACACTGACCTGCTTGCTTCCGTCGACGCGACCTTGGTGTCCCAGCTGACATGCGTTGTCGCTGTCTCACTGAAGCAGGTCGGCGACATGCCGGCGTACAAGTTGGAGATAGGCACGGACTCATGGTCAGGAAGCTGTCGGAGATAGGCATGCCACAGTGAGACACCATGCACGCTCATACACTGCGGTCACAGGTTCCTCCCTCCTTTGTGTATAATATATATGATCAAAATTATCTTCAATTTGTTTTTTTTAATTTGGTCATGTCGATTAAACAACTTAGCTGTTCAATTTGGTTGGAGATGATTCAGGCCCTGTTTAGTTCACGTACTATGCATAACGTTTTGCATAACGCATATTCCCCAATGCACTTTTTTCTCTCTGTAAACACTATGCATAACGCAAAAACACTATGCATAACGCTGCATCTAAACACTCCCTCAATTCACCCCTAAGGTCCTAGATCTGGATTGAGGAGAGCTGATTCCCGGCATGGCGGAGCTCGCGCAGAACGCCAATCAATTAACTCTCCAGTGAGCTCGGCCACAATAAGAAGCAGCAGCAGGACTCCAACGACCTTCCTGGCCCCACGGACCACCACACACGCCGACAGGCTGCGAGCCATGCCCTGCAGCCCTTCTCTCTTCCGCTTGTTCATCCTTCACCATGTGCGCAACCGGAGCCCCGCCGCCTGCCCTCCTACCGCCGCTGTTCAGACGCATCGTGTGTGGAAAAAGAAAAGAGAAGGGAGAAGATGACAAGTGGGGCCCATATGTGAGTGAGAGAGGGGTGAGAGATGCTGCGAGGTCATGTATTGACGTGGCGTCGAGGTGACGCCACGTCATTGAAAACCAGGATGGATTCTGTCTGAGGAGGTTATGTGTCCGGTATCGTGAGCTCGAGGAGCCAGGGCGGATGGTTTTTGAGTTATGGGTGGTTTCGCAGACTCAGCCTGTTATCCAAGGAGGTAAATAGGACTTTTTCCTTTCGTTCTCTCTCTACGCTCATTATAGGCTTACAGCCCAGCCCATCGCCCGCGCCACACCCCTCCTGCTGGAGAAAGGAGATGCAAATGCAAGCGGAGCACGAGTACAGTTCCTGTACGCAGAGTAGAGGCAGACCACCAATTCAGCACCGAGGGTCCGAGGCCATGGCGCCAGAATACGGCAGGCCGGCAGGTCACAACATGGACCGAGCAGTGCGACAGCCGCCTGTTGATAGCCTGCAGTTCCTGCACCATGTTCGGACAGGCTGAAACCAGCCGGTGGGCTGATTGCAGCGGGAGATTCAGCTGGGCTGAATTCAGCCGTTCGGCTGACCCCGGCCCAGCCGTTCCGCAGGAGGGGATAAGGCTCCGCCGCTACATGCCCGCGGTCGTCCCCGAGTCATTGCGCAGCGGCTGCTAGGGTTTGCACCGCTTCCCCCATGCTCCTCCGCCGTCGTCTCGCAGAGGCACTTGCCGCTCGCCGCTCCCAGCGTTCGCCGTCCCTCCCCCCTAGCCGCCGACTTAGTCCGACCCGCTGCCAACGTCCGACCCGCCGCCATCCTCCGGAGAAGATCCAGGCTGGGCCGTCGTCCCTCCTGCCCGCCCGAGGATTCCGACCCGCTGGCATCCTCCGTCCAGATCCAGGCGGGGCAGTCGTCCCCGCTGGTCTCCGCCTTGGTCCGGCCCGCCGCCTTCCTCCGGCCCGTCGCCATCATCCATCCAGATCCAGGCGGTTTCGGATCTATGTAGGCCGCCACGACACCGGCACCCCTACGGTCTTCCGTCGGCCGCCTTCTCCATCGAATCACGTCTCCCGTTCGCAGATCCAGGTACGTGTTCAGTCCTTCTTTGTGGAGCGTCATTTCTTTAAGTCCGATGTGCATGATGTGTGTGTTTGTTTGTGATGTTTGTCTATCTCCCGGCGACTAAGTGTTTCGAATACTTGTGATTTAAGTACATACAATGCTTAGTCTTGTAATGGTGTTGCAGACAGAATATGTATGTGGCGTTGCATGAAAGGAAAAAATGAATCCACTTGCTCTTAGACTTGTTAGGTTAAGTACATTCTAAACGTCTTGTTGTGCAACATGTGTTATATAAGTGTTCATATCTCTTGTCATGTGTTACATAAATTAGAGCTTGCTTGTTCGACCATCCAGATGCACGTTTTCTTAGGTCCGGGTACCAATTTTGAGGCCATACTATGGATGTATTGTGTTCGTATCCGCGCTGTCGGGGATGAACTGGTCATTATTTCCATATCTGTGCGATAGGGGATGAACTGGTCATGGACGGGCTATTATTATGTATTTTTGTTTCATTTTTTTGCTTTGCAGTGAGCCATTCATTTGGTTAGTATGCGGTGAAGAAAATTTGCTGCATAGTAATTAGGAAGCTTAGTTCTGTGAGGACACATTTAATAGGACACTTGTGAATGATTGTAATTGCGAACTTTTCAGGGCTTGTTTGGATAAGTCCATTCCCTTCCAACATATGTGCATTGGAGTGGAAATGAACTAATTTCCATCTTTATATGTGAATTGGAGCATGGAATTAGCTTAGCTAACTAATTTCCATCTCAGCCACTCCCAGTAGATGTGGCTTGGAGGGATTACTATGTTCCGAAGAGGCCTTTGTTGACTGTGCACTTTAGCTGCATTGCTGCTGCTTAAGCACACTAGTTACATCATTGCTGTGTCTGCATCCTCTTAAGATACACCTTTCATTGTAAGCTATATTATGACACACATCGTGCAAGTATGATCCTAGATGAACTATTTTACTTGCCTTTTGCAATGCAGATTACTTGTTTATTCCTGCTATTTTGCTTACTGCGAATGGTATTCTGTGCATGCCCAAGAGCAAATGTACCTCACTGTTAGATGGGTGGGCCACTAGTTCTTTGCTTGCATCTGTTGACCACAGTTGGTTTGCTGTGGTTCAGCCTTGTAGGTTCATTTCTCTGCTTGCATGGTGGAACTTCTCTGCTTGCAATCTATCTACTTTGATATGCTTCTCAGCTTGCATTTCATAGTAAGGGTTTCTTAGTTCAATTCCTGAATCATTGTTCCAACATGTGTTATATAAGTGTTCATATCTCTTGTCATGCACATATGGTTTAAGCAACTTAAACAATTAAGTACATGCTCGGCATAAACAAGCATTTAAAGATGTGCTTGTTTATGCCACATAAGTGAACTGTCATAGGTGTACCCCATAAAGCATGTCTACATTTAGGTTTATCTGTTTGCTGCCAATAAGACCAAATTTCACTAACTCAGAGACATGTACGGTTACCACTTAACAGTTTCATACCTGTGTTGTTTGTCACTCGTAAGTACATTCACTTTTTTCAGTATCCCAGGATTCATCCATTCCGGTCCGTGGGCAAGCAGGTTAAGTCCAAGGACCCATCCATAACATCAACTCAAGGTACTTGGTCCCTTTTCTAATATGAATCGAAGTTCTAGTCCAGTATGTAGGCCACCAAATCTGCCTCTAATGCGGTTTATCTGCAGCTTGTCAACAAATTTGCCTGACCTGGCAGCTTCATCCACTGCATCTTGCTCCCCGCCGCACCAAACTCGATACAATTTGAGGTTCAGACGCCCATATCCAACTGTTAAGGCAAGTTTGAACATCATAGTACGTATGGTTGCTGCTGCTTACTGTAAATACATGTACATTGCTGCTACATTATGCACATATTAAACTTTAATATGTATTCTACGGGTTGGAACAGATGTCTGAATCTCGTGTGAGTTGGGATCCTAGCACTACCAAAGTTTTGTTGGACCTATGCATAGAACAGAACCGCGAAAGAAATATGACCAACAAAGGTTTAACTACGCTTGGGTGGAGCAATGTCACCCGAGCCTTCAAACAGCAGACAGGTTTGACATGGACATCGAAGAAGTTGCAGAACAAGTACAATTATCTGAAAGATAAGTGCACCGAATGGTGCAACCTTTCTTTGAAGCAAACTGGCCTTGGACGTGACCCCAACACAGGCGGTGTATCTGCTGATCACACATTTAGTGTGGGTGATCAAGGGGTTGAAGCGGTAAGTTTTCTAGTCGCAACTTGGTTAATATGTATGAATAATGCAGCTCCAAGTCTGTTGTCCTACCTATGTTGGCATCTAATATAAACACCATCTACCTGCAGCTAGGAACAGATGGCCTTCCTGCAACCCCAACCACAGAACAACAGGCCAAAAATGTCTCCAAACCACCACCCCGTACTTGGAGGAAATGGAGGAGCTGTTTGGTCACGAGGTCAGGGACCGGGGGACATTGCTCAGTGCTGGAGGAATACACGAGTCATCAAGCAGTGCTGGTCCTGCTCATACTCCTCCAGCCATGAGTGCGGATCCCATTGGAACTTCTTCTGTTGGTGCCCTTGGTAAAAGGCCTATACGGGAAGAAGTGGTGGACAGCCCTCAGAAGAAGAAGACAGGCAGCTTAGAAGAATATGTGAAAGACCTATCAGAAACTGTTGCCCAGCGATTCCGTGCTCCCCGTGAGGATTCCGAGCAGGAAAAGGTTTTACAGATCTTGGCACAAGACAGCATCGAGCAAGGGACTGAGTTGTACTGCAAGTCTATTTATCTATGCAACAAATCAATGAATCGTAGGGCCTTCATCAGCATGACAACCAAAGAAGCGTGAATTTTTTGGATCAACTTCACCTGGGAGAACACTAGAGTTTAATGTGTGCTATGTTGTTTAATGTTATGTCTTCAACTTTATCACTGCTCCTTATTTAGTTTTAATGTAATCAGGCTGTGGAAGTGAACCTTTGTTGCTGAGCTGTAATAATTTAAACCGGTTGTGATAGTTTAATGAGTACTATTTGTTATTGAATGCATTCTTATCGTATTGATGAAACACATAATTTGGTGATATGATGCAGTAAGTTTCATATAATGTGTGGTCTTTTGCAGGGCTAAGGGAATGGAGGGTCGGTGACCAACCTTGGAGGATAAATTACTGCTCGTCACTGCAAGTGGACAAGGTAATTGTTTTAGTTCCACTTCAGTGATGTACCTGTTGTCACATTTTTCCTTGTACTCAGATCATACAAAACCAATTTTTGACACTCCAGTTGTTGCTGCCATGAACTGATCTGCAGGGAGTACACTGAGAAGGAGCAGTGGAAGCGAAGATCACACACTAGTTGGTGCTGGCCTGAACTGATCTGCAGCTAGGGTGCTAATTCCATCCTACTCACACACCAAAAAATTTACAAGGTATGGCTGAGAGTATTCCAGCTATGTATCAAACAGTTTGGCTGACAGTATTCCATGGTACTGCTGCTTTGTCTGTCATTCCTTATTGTTTTGTGATCTATACACAAGTAATTGTGGTTATGAGCAGCCAGGATGAATCAAACAGTAGTGACATGTCCAGTGAAGATCTAACACTCTGGTATGGGGTTGCATCTGTGGCAGATGCGCTATCTGCGTACGCAGTAGCCTCAAGAGAGCCGAACCCCCTGTTGAGAGTTCCTTTCCAGCTGCCACAGGTAACTGGACGGCAATGGGTGGAACAAAATCTTCAGATCCCAAAAAAATGCAGACATAACTTTCGTATGTATCCTGCCACATTCCTTGAGTTGCATGAGATTTTAGTTACTCGTCATGGGCTGGTTTCAACCCAAGAGGTAGATTCAGTAGAGGCATTAGCAATGATCCTATGGGCTTGTGGGACAAAACAGGGATGTAGAGATGTCTGCGATAGGTTTGAGCGCTCTCTGGACACAGTATGTAGGAAGGTGCGAAATGTGGCAGATGCAATGTTCACCTTTGCACAAGAGGTTATAAAGCCAAAAGACCCTAACTACACAAAATGTCATTATAAACTGCACACATATGCACCATTCTTTGATGGGTGCATAGGGCCAATAGATGGGACTCACATAAAGGTGCATGTACCCCGTGAGGCGCGTGAGGATTTCATAAACAGAAAAGGGTTTATCAGTTTCAATGTGTTGGCCATATGCGATATGGACACGAGGTTCACATTTGTGGCTGCGGGGAGGGCCGGGTCATGTCATGACATGGCGGTGTTCAGGGATTGCCTTGAAGAACCAGGTTATCCACATCCCCCAGCAGGTAAGCAACCTACTTTGCTCACAGCCATCATGCAAGTACTCTTTCATATGAGAACTATGTTTATTCTGTTTTCGCTAATGTAAATTATTGTGCGTATGGATGTAGGGCGGTATTATTTGGTAGACTCTGGGTATGCGCTGCGCCAAGGTTATTTGGCGCCATATCGCAATGAAAGGTACCATTTGAGACACTTCAACAACAGAGGAGCACAAACTGTTAAAGAGAATTTTAATTTTCACCACTCAAGTCTTAGGAATGTTGTTGAACGAGCCTTTGGGATACTGAAGGGGAGATGGCATATTTTGAAAGGTGTACCCTTATATGATAGGGAGAAACAAACCAAGATATTCATTTCTTGCTTTGCTCTCCACAATTTTTTGTTGGAAAGATCAGGGCCAAATGGAGCGCGGGTGAACTTAGGTGATGACATGCACTATCAACCATCGCCATGGGTCCAGCTGGATGCTACTAGCGACATGAAAACGAAGAGAGAGTGGATCGCCGGAGGCCTCAATGGATGACATATATGGATGGTTATGTGTTAAGACTTAGATTCCAGGCCAATTAGATGTTATGAGAAAAAAAGATAAATCAATTTTTTCATATGGAAAGCTGCAGTACTTTCATATATGCCACTGAAACAATAGTTATTTTTTTGTCAAGTTACTGAAAACTTTTATGTGTCTACTTCTCAGAAATGATTCCACTAAACTGCTAATTTTTAGTCAAACTAAGAAGATGATCCTGATGTATTTGACACTTTGACAGTATTTAAACTGATATGCATTACAACAGTGACGACTTCAATTTCGTTTTTGAGTAGTTTTTTTTGACATGTATGCTATTTGATGATCGAAGGTCATGGACCATTGGAAGGGGAGACGGTTCCACCAGGCTACATCTACAAGTGAGCGATGTTGATGACTTGCCAGCAGAGCTGCACTGTCGACTGTGTAAACATGTGATGATAGATGCAGTACTGACAAGCAAGTGCTGTCCTTAATGTTGTGCTCAATTTGCTAAGTGTTGCTGTTTACTGCACTTGCGCCAAGCTTTCATTGATGTGTAATGGAATGGTTTGGAGATTGTATGGCTTAAAAGGTTGGCGCCAAAATTTGAAATGTGCTTGTTGATGTGCCACCATTTTTTGAAGTGGCTGGAACTGGCTGGCTTGGCTGAAAGCCACTGTGCCGGCTGGTGCCGGTCGAATCCACTGTGACGGCTGGTGTCCAGCCGGTTGGTTCCAGCTCAGCCGAACATGGTGCTGGTCTCCTGGACCTGGCGTCATCATGCCACGAGCACACGGCCTCCGTCGCTGCGAGATCGGTGCCTACACTTGCGTGGACACACCTAACTCTGTTTGGATGCTTGGGCTAAAGTTTAGTTCACATTTTTTACCACTAATTAGAGGTATTAAATAAAAACAGTTTACAAAACTATCTCCACAACTCCTGTGCTAATTCGCGAGACGAATCTAATGAGACCTTTGACCACATGATCTGAGGATGATTACTGTAGCATTACTGTAGTAAATCATGGATTAACTAGACTCATCAGATTCGTCGCACAAAATTACACTTATCTGTGAAAAAATTTTATAAATAAATTTTATTTAGTACTCCAAACATGCAAAATTTCTTTTAACGCTAATTTTTAGCGTGGTAACCAAGACCATAATCCTCGTGAATGGGCAGACGATGAGCATGAGCTCCACCGCATCAGGCATGTACAGTAGCACAGTGGCCATGTTCGATTTCGACGGCCACCTGTCCCCCCGCGCCTCCTCCCGTCGCTACGTGTCGGCGAAGGCCGGGCGGATGCGGCCAGCGCGTGGGGTTAGCCGCGTCTGACTCTACCAGACTACCACCGTGCTGGCCGCTGGGGTGGCTTCCGATCCAGAAGATGGAGGGAATATTTTCTCTCCACGTTCCGCTACGTGTAAAGCGATGAACGCCGCGTGGGCTTGGAAACACAAGGCACAAGGCACGTGGCGCCTTTCACCGAAGGACAGGAGCCTACGCCGGCGCGTTGGGCAAGAACGCCTTTATGGGGCAATGGCCAATCGGGCATGTAGGATGTTGCAAGACACGGCCGTCCATCGTTTTATGTAAAAAATAAGAGAAAATTCCCTCTCTGCCACTGGAAAATGTAACCTATTCCCTATGTGCCATTGAAAATTAGCTCATGAGCTCTATGCCATTGGTTGTAATTTTTGATTCCTTGTGTGCCATTGCCGTCAAAACCAACTAACTGAGCTGTTAAACTGGACGGTGAAAAGACAATAATGCCCCTGCTTCTATCCCTTGCCTGTTTCACTGATGTGTGGGACCCACACGTCATATCCATCTTCAACCTCACCTCCCGCGCCTGTGCTCGCGCCGAGGTCAGCGCCGGCCGGCCGCAGCGCCGCCCGCGCTCGAGGGGCCTCCGCTCCTGCACTGAGGGCCACGCCAGCCGGCCGTAGCGCCGCCCGCGGCGAGGTCAGTGCCGGCCGCTACTCGCTGACGGACTGACTGACCTATGCCTCGTTCCATGGTGAATCTGCAGGGTGCTGGAAGGACCGTGGCAGGCGGCATCATGGCGGCCGCGCTGGGCCTCGTCGCCCTGCTCGCCTAGAGAGAGAGACACGGACGCCGACGCACGCGCGCGTGAGCGGGGGGCCGCGGCTTGCACAGGCCCGCCGGGTCCGGCGCCGGCCGGCCGCCGACAGGCCCGCCGGGTCCGGCGCCGGCCGGCCGCCGGGACGACGCGCCACACGACACAATTACGCAGCGGCCGTGCCGCCGCTGGCTTGACCTCGCCCTGGTCGGCATTGGCTGTGGCTCGCGTGCCACCCGTTTCGGCGCTGCGTTGTTCTTGTCCAGTTTTTCTTCTTCTAACAGGCTGGGCGGGCCACATGTCCGATGTCTCGTTGCTGCGTAGTGGGGGCAAGGGCGCGGCCGGCACTGACCTCGCCGCGGGCGGCGCTACGGCCGGCTGGCGTGGCCCTCAGTGCAGGAGCGGAGGCCCCTCGAGCGCGGGCGGCGCTGCGGCCGGCCGGCGCTGACCTCGGCGCGAGCACAGGCGCGGGAGGTGAGGTTGAAGATGGATATGACGTGTGGGTCCCACACATCAGTGAAACAGGCAAGGGATAGAAGCAGGGGCATTATTGTCTTTTCACCGTCCAGTTTAACAGCTCAGTTAGTTGGTTTTGACGGCAATGGCACACAAGGAATCAAAAATTACAACCAATGGCATAGAGCTCATGAGCTAATTTCCAATGGCATATAGGGAATGGGTTACATTTCCCAATGGCACAGAGAGAATTTTCTCAAAAAATAACAATATCGCGCGAACTTCATCCACAATGGTCGTATGCTCACTAGAGTCTCAACTTCGAAATACTAATCCAACAGCTGATACAGTGATACAAACGGAAATCTACTGTAGTGTAGAGTGGACTCGGAGTCCAAAGCGACGCGCAATAGAAACTGTAATTTAAGGCCGTGTTTAGTTCCGGCCGTTCTGCAGAATGAGGCCGCCTCGATCTGTGTGCACAAAGAGAAAAAGTGCATTGAAAAGCGTGTGTTATGCAAAATTTTAGAGAATGGGGGGACTAAACACCCCCTAACTATATTGTGCAACTCAATAGCAATAACTGGAATAAAAAGCAACGCGGCCTCGTCAAGTTTTTGCTATCACAATCTCATTGAAGCACAGGGATCGGCGCTATAAAATTGCTTTTTTCGAAACACCAGTAATGCAGACGCTCATACTGTGGCAGAACCACTCGAATTAAATCGGCTTAAGTGCACGGCGACTCGATTAATTAATAAAATGATAAGGCCGCGCTGGCCGGTGGGCCGAGCAGGCTGTGGGCTGGGCCGAGCCGGCCTGTGGGGCGGGCCGCGCGCTCTGCGCGGGCTGGGCCGGTCACTGTGCTCGACCGGACCAAGCTAGTGGCGGCTCAGGAACCTTTTAAGCATTTTTTCAATAAAATCAGTGAATTTGGTTTGGTAAAATCTATATAAAATCACAGAAAAATGAAAAAAATACAAACTAAATTTTGTTAAATTCCTCGTGCAGAGTTCTATCCAAAAAAAATATATAATCATGCATAAACTAAGTTTACATACACATTTTAATTCATGTTAAAATAAGGCCTATTAACTCTATTAATACATAAGAAATCATAAAAAGATAATAAAATGTTAAGATTAATTTTTGTAGACATATGATTTATTTTCTAACCATGAAAATGCTAGTATAATATAATTGCCACTTTAACCCTAAAATAATTAAATGGTGCACCTTGTATAGCTAGGTAAAATAAGCTATCACATAAGTACATAAATAAAATATGTTGTTTTTATTATGCTAAACATTATAGTTTATATATAGCAGAGGCTCTGAATATATTGAAGTTAATATGATGAACACCACTAGTAAAAGGTATATTCATATCACGTGTGTGCATAAGTTGCTAAACTCTTAAGTGCACATATAATATTCTGGGGGAGTCAAGGAAAGAAATGAATAAATAAACATGAAAACCATTTGATCATCATCTCATGCATTGCATCATTTCATTCGTATAGACACCACCGAGGTCGTGTACGAGCTAGTAGCTGAATCCCAGGAGCAGCAAGGGTCTGTCGAGCAACAACAAGACTCGGCTCCAGGTCTAGAGGAACTAATCTCTGAGCAAGGCAAGCCCCAGAGCATAACCCCTTTTTTTTAAAAGTATACAATGTTTTATTTAAGTATCTATGTGCATTTACGTTTCTAGGAGTTGTATAAAACCACAGATACATATTTTTCTAGGTATCTTGGTCAAATACTAGTTGTTGCATCGTTAGTTGCTATGCTTAAATAAGTCCGGTAGAAGTAGAGTGATTACCGTCACTCGCGAGACATAGGGTTTCGTTTTTAAAGATAATTATGGGATTGATGGTTTATTACTAAAAGTGGAAGTCGTTCGTGGGGCCCAGGGTATCAGGGTTGAACAGTACTAATTACATGCCGGTAGTATGAGGTAGTGGAATCCGGTAAACCTACGTACCTTGTGCACACCGGTAGGGTGAGCTTGATACTGACTTCTCCAGTGGTGCTAGCCGTTACCCCATAGCTGACCCGTCATTGGTATCGATGGGGACTAGCGGTCCCGGGCTGCAGGGCAGTTCAACTATTTAGGGTGCACTAAGGAAACGGTTGCCATTTACGGCTCGACGGGACACGTACATGTCGTGTGATTAGGGCTACCTTGCAAGGTTTAAAATCGAATCGACTCGCCGCCACTCTCGGATAAGAGAACCTTGATCCCTCTGTCACAGTGCGACATAATTGAAAGAGAATGGTGATAAGAGATGTTGCTTGAATAAAGATATGCTGGTATTTGCTTTAGATTGGAATAGCTGCAAAACTTAGAACTAGTTTCTACCATGGGGCTGTTTGGATCCTTCTGCTAAAGTTTAGCACGGTTACATCTTTGACCACTAATTAGGGGTATTAAATAAAGGCAGTTTACAAAACTACCTCCACAACCCCTATGCTAATTCGCGAGACGAATCTAATGAGACCTTTGACCACATGATCAGAGGATGGTTACTGTAGCATTACTGTAGTTAATCATGGATTAACTAGGCTCATTAGATTCGTCGCGTAAATTTGCACTCATCTGTGAAAAGGTTTTGTAAATAGATTTTATTTAGCACTCCATGCATGCAAGATTCCTTTTAGCGCTAATTTTTAGCGTGTGAACGAAACGGAGCCCATATAATCATGATGCTAAAATATTGAAAGTAAGGATCAACTGTAGTAGCTTTTTGGCAAAAGAAACCCACAAGCCAAAAGCCTCTCATACTAGGAGTTGGCTAAGTATATACCACTAGTTGGGTAAGTCTTGCTGAGTATTAGTTACTCAGGGTTTGTTGCTTAACCTTTTTTTTCAGGTCAAGGTGTTGTTGATACTTTCCTTGCTCTGATAAATATAATAGCTATGACGCTGAAGGTTGGGAAGTCGCGGAGCTCGATGCGTAGTCTGCATTTGTTTTTCAAACCCTCTATATAATTATGTATTTGAACTCTATCTGTAAAAGATATGTCCTGTGAAATATGTCATGCTTGTACTATCTGCGCTCACCATCGAGTGAGACTTCTGGTGTATGTTTCGGTCCATGTGTTCATATTGTGGTTGAATCGGGATTTACCCGACAGATTGCCAGATTACTGTTTTAAGTGCATGTAGACACGATTAGTTATTAAAATGACTGTCAATGTACTTAAGCCAGTTTAATTTGGGGGTTCTGCCACACGTACACACACATACATTCATCTCTATGAATTTATAGACATAAACCTCATCTCTGTGATTGTGAGCACCATCAAAAGACTGGGGCGCTATAAAATTGTTGAGGCGCAAAATTTTGCCCAAACAATTTTTGAGAATTTTTCTAACCTAAATCTGAGTAAAAAAGAACATTCTACAACACCAATATTTGACGCCATGCTGAACAAACAAGACTATTGAGAGCGGTGCACTTTTGCAATGGGTTCATTTTAATTTGGCTGTACGAATGCAGACGAATGAATAGTAAATACTAAATAGTAAATAAAATTCACAATTGAGCCGTGTTTTGAACGTGGCTACAAATGGGCTTCTCTTTACTTAAAAAAAGAAGCCAATGGGCTTCTCGAAGAACAGAGGACGCGACCGGAGATCCTGTATATCTTTCGGAAGATTTCTTCTCAACGTATCTTCCAATATATGAGATTCGTGCAACTATTACACGTCGTTGGATTTCAATGATTCTCCCGCAGCAGACAGCCAGGCGCGCATCACGTCGTGCCTTGAAGAAAACTACTTGTATATGTGTTGCCCTATGGTTGGCCATGGTGGGAGTGCGTGTTTTTCGGAGTTCAAACTAAAACGTATTTATCTCACAAATGTCGAACTCATTTTTGAATCCGTTTTAACTACTGAGCTGTTGAGAATTAATCCAACACATTAAGATCCAATATGAATATATTTTATTTATTTATAAAATTCAACATTTTGGATGAACTGTTTCAACATTTTGCTGAACTATTTCAACATTTACTTGTAATTTCAACATTTGAAATAGTTCAATATTTTGGACGAACTCGCTCAATATTTTACTATGAACTATTTCAACATTTTTTATTCAACATTTATCTGAAAAATGTTGAAATTGTTTATTTGAAATTTTGAGTTTGTTTTACTAAATGTTGCATCTAGCATTTTAAAATGCTAGTCATACTAGTTTTGTAATGTTTTAAACATAGTGTCATGGTGCGCGGAACTCCGATTGCGGTGGCTCCTCGCGGCGGAGCACCATGATGCAGGCATGGCGTTTATTTGTTGTTATTGGTTTTTTCTCTCTCCAATCGGGTGGTGATTTTTTTCTTAATATTTTATTATGTTGCAAACTCTATTGATTTTGGCATTTGATGAAAGTAATTTTGAATGTTGCATGTACCATGATATGTTGCAGTGGGAGTCTTAGTGTGGAGTTACCATTCGATATTTAACCCATGGGTTGTGGGGGCGACTCTGTCCCATCGGATTTAGAAGGTTTTACTGGTTAGGGCCGACCATGCTCCGTGTCATAGAAGGTTGTACTGGTTAGGGCTGATCATGCCCTCTACCATAGAAGACTAAATTACTTCAGTTCGGGCCCCCTACCATATAAGGCTATACTGGTTAGGGTTCAGGGTTGTTGGGGGCGACTCCGTCCTATCGGGTTCAGAAGGTTGTGCGGTTCAGGGGTGGCCATGTACCCCCTGCCATATAAGGCTAAATTGTTTCGGGTTCGATTCCCTACTATAGAAGGCTGTACTGGTTAGGGTTCAGAGTTGTTGGGGTGATTCTGTCCTATCGAGTTCAGAAGGATGTTTGGGGTTTGGGGCAGCCATGTATCCCCTGCCATAGAAGGCTAAATTGTTTCGGTTTCGGTCCCCCTGCCATATAAGGTTGTACTGGTTAGAGTTCAGGGTTGTTGGGGGCGACTCCGTCCTATCGGGTTCAGAAGGATGATCGGGGTTTGGGGCGGCCATATATCCCCTGCCATAGAAGGCTAAATTGTTTCGGCTTCAGGCTCCCTGCCATAGAAGGCTAAATTGCTTCGGCTTCGGCTCTACCGGTTAGGGTTCAGGGTTGTTGGGGGCGACTCCGTCCTATCGGGTTCAGAAGCATGTTCGGGGTTTGGGACGGCCATGTACCCCCTACCATAGAAGGCCAAATTGCTTCGGCTACGGCTATACAGGTTAGGGTTCAGGGTTGTTGGGGGCGACTCCGTCCTATCAGATTCAGAAGCATGATTGAGGTTTGGGGCGGCCATGTACCTCCTACCATAGAAGCCTAAATTGCTTCGGCTTCAGGCCCCGTGCCAAAGAAGGCTAAATTGCTTCGGTTTCGGCTATACCGGTTAGGGTTCAGGGTTGTTGGGGGCGACTCCGTCCTATCGGGTTCAGAAGCATGTTCGGGGTTTGGGGCGATAATGTACCATCTGCCATAGAAGGCCAAATTGCTTCGGCTACGACTATACCAGTTAGGGTTCAGGGTTGTTGAGGGCGACTCCGTCCTATCGGGCTCAGAAGCATATTCGGGGTTTGGGGCGGCCATGTACCCCCTGCCATAGATGGATAAATTGCTTCGGCTTCAGGCCACCTGCCATTGATGTCTAAATTGCTTCGGCTTCGGCTATACCGGTTAGGGTTCAAGGTTGTTGGGGACGACTCCGTCCTATCGGGTTCAGAAGCATGTTCGGAGTTTGGGGTGGCCATGTACCCCCTTCCATAGAAGCCTAAATTGCTTCGGTTTCGGTCCCCCTGCCATATAAGGCTAAAATATTTCGGCTTCAGGCCTCCTGCCATAGAAGTCTAAATTGCTTCGGCTTCGGCTATACCGGTTAGGGTTCAGGGTTGTTGGGGGCGACTCCGTCCTATCGGGTTCAGAAGCATGTTTGGGGTTTGGGGTGGCCATGTACCCCTGCCATAGAAGTCTAAATTGTTTCGGCTTTGATCCCCCTGCCATAGAAGGCTAAATTGCTTCGGCTTCAGGCCCCTGTCATAGAAGTCTAAATTACTTCGGTTTCGGCTATACCGGTTAGGGTTCAAAGTTGTTGGGGGCGACTCCGTTCTATCGAGTTCAGAAGGATGTTAGGGATTTGGAGCGTCCATGTATCCTCTGCCGTAGAAGGCTAAATTGCTTCGGCTTCGGTCCGCCTGCCATAAAAGGATGTAATAGTAGCTCAATATTTCTCTAATTGCATGTCAATATTTATTTAAGTATAGACTAACATTTATCAAAATCTAATTCAACATTTTGTATAAAGCTAGCTCGACATTTCTTTAAATATATATCAACATTTTTCTAAATCTAGTTCAACAATTTTCTATAGATTAGTTCAACATTTCGCATATTTCAGACAATATTTCTCTACATTTATGTCAACATTTACCATAAATTATTTACAAACAAATACTTTATTTTTCATATTCTATTCACTTAGTATGTCGATTTTAATTTTGTTTTTCATTTGCCAGGTGCATCTCCTTCTTATTTTGTGTACTTGAAAGCTATATTACTGAAGTTATATTAGTAATTTGCAACTTGAAACTTCAATTTGTGAGTTGGTACCCACCCGTTTATTTTCCCACTTAGAACCACGTACCCAGCAAAAAATGAAAGGCAACAACAAATTCTAGCGCGCGCACTGTAACCTTCCCGCGTATAGTTTCAGCGCACGTTCAAAAAAATTCTAGCGCGTGCTAATTTTCTGCAGCGCTACGCATGTTAAAAAAAATTCTAGCACGTGCTAATTTTTCTCGGCGTTACGCACGTTAAACAAAAATCTTGAGCAGCGCTTCGCACGTTAATCCGCAGCGGTGCAGCGCGTTCCACAGCTCGTGAAATGAAAATGGAATGGAAATGTTAAAGAAAAAATATTCACAGCATCTGCTATATATAATTGAGTTTTTTTTATTGTAATTGAGCTTTATAGATGATTTGCTTAAAAATAAATCTTCGGTAGACAGAGCCCCCGGACGCGACGCACCTGGTTTTTTAGCAAGATTTGGCATCTCGTCACCGATCTGTCCTTCTACCCGCTTCGATTCTGTTGGAAAATCGAAAAGGCCAGAATTTTTTTCCCCAGTTTTTTCTCTTTCTTTTCTCTCTCTCTCTCTCTTTTTTCCTTTTTCTTTTCCCGTGTCGCTCTTGCTGGGGCGCCCCTCGGATCTCCCTCCACGCCCACGAGCACGAGGCGAGCGAGCACCAGCCATGGCCTTCGCTACCCAGAGCTCGCTCCTACACTGATGCCGAGCATGGATAGCGTATCGAACGGCCCCGTAGAGTCCACCGCCGAGTCGCCGGCGGCGGAGGCGGAGGAGGCTGTTCCCAGGAGCTCTCCAGCGGCGGCCGCCACCAGGGGCCGCGGGCTCCGCCGCTGGCGGCGTATCCAGCGGGACCAGGAACAGCGGAGGGAGGGCCACGCCGCCGCCGCCGCTGTCGGTGGTGGCGGCGGCGCCGGGGGTGAGGACTCCGCGCAGCTCCACAAGCGCCGGCTCCCGCTCGCCGCCGGCGCGCCGAAGGGGAAGCACGAGGCGCCCGTCGCCGAGGCGGAGAGCTCCACCGCCTCGGTCGAGTCCCGCTTCGTCCCGCCGGCGAGGCTGGACCCGGGCCTCGGCCACCTCGTCGCGTCCGCCGGTTTCTCCGTCGGCGCGGGCGGCGCGGAGTCCGACAACAGCGAGGACCGGAGCAGCAAGTCCTCCACCGCCGCGAGCGCGCCGCGTGTGCTCCCGCGCCACGAGCGCGCCTTGCTCTTCCAGCGGGAGCGCGACAGGCTGCCGCGCTCCCGCGCCCCCGGCGCCTCTCTCCACGGCAGGAACCCCCGCGCCGCGCGCTCGCGCGCCGACAGGCCGAGGGTTGTTTACAGCGCCGCCGTTTCCGCCGAGGCTGATAACTCGCGGTCCAGCGTCGAGTCTGACCTCCGCAGCTCGAACGCCTTGAAGGCCCGGCAGTCTGGTCCCGGCCTCAATGGTGTTCAGAAGGTCTTCTCTGATTACTGTGACCTCAGTGACGAGGAGCAGCCAAGCGAGGAGGTTCGATCGACAGGTTACTGTAAAGAGAATGGCAGTAGTGTGGTGGGTAGATCGGTCCAGATAAGTGTTGATTCTGGCAATGATCTTGAAGATACATTCGACGAGAAGAGTGTTGGGAAGGGACGGAATGGAAGGATGCATTCGGGTGCTCCTTATAATGAATCAACATTTCTACTTCAGAGAGCACAAGAAGCACTTGAGAATGGTATGGTCAAATTGTCTAAATTTTATTTCCATGTACTATCCTACTCAAATGGGGCATACTTTATTTGTGAACCTAATAATTCTTGCCCAAGCATTGCTATTGAAGCTGAACTTTGTCCGAACTGTCTGTCTAATACAAATTTATTTGTAAGATATATCAGCTTGTTTGGCTGCATTTTTTAGGATTTGAAGTCCACATTGCCATATATTTCTCTATTCTTCAGAGTGACAATTAAGGATTTGGCTACTACTCTGCTACCTAAAGTTGTTTGCTAAGTTTTCTGGAAATAACTCTGGCAGCACTGGTATAGTGCAGGTCAATTGCCTAGGGATGTTTGAATAAATGTCTGAACTATATGCTGTGCTAAAAGAAATTGCATACTAAATGTCTGATGAATTTATTCATCTGTTGCCTGCAAGTGGTTTTATCCATTCAACTAGCATTTAGAATCTTTCTCACAGTTGGCATAATGTTAATTGCTTAATTAGTTATTATTGTCTGCAAGATCGTCTGAATGAATGGATACTCTGAGATAGAACAAATGGATAATCCTCGCTCTGTGATCCTCTGACTGAAATAGTCTATTATTATGTTCAGCATGAGCAATTTATGGGGTACAGTTTTTTGTTGGCAAATGAACTGTGCATTGAACAATAAAACTGTCATGCAATTCTCTGCGTGGATGAATGGCAGAGCTCATACAAAAACATGGGATAGATGATTGCTGGTGTTATTGCTCCTTCGTTGTAAGTACAATTATATCGCCTTCTCCTAGAAGCATGTCCTAACAGACTATTCAGAGATTTGTCCTGATATGCTTTTCCCCCTAAAATAATTTCCTTTCTATTTCACCTTGGTAACACTAGCAGGATGGTTACATTTCATATGTAGTGAATTGAAACGGTATCATCCTCTACAAAATGATCTATCTAATATATTCAGTTCTCCTATTGCAGAGATAGAAAAAATCATGGCAATTGGAAAAGAACCAACTGATGATTTTGATGTCCATGATGATGAATGGAGTGGGTCAGTCCATCTCGAAGAACATATTGAAGATGTAAATGAAAGGATAAAACATCTTGAGTCCAGATTGGAAAAGGCGTCAGCACTGATCAATGAGAAAGCTTCAAGAATACATGAGCTCGAAGCCGCAATAGAGAATAACAACGTGCTGTTGCCCCAATCTGAACTACATCAACTGTACCAGGATAAGATAGAAGCAGAGATTCTGTGCACCATCCTGACAAGAGCTTATCAAGCCTCGGTCACTCTGGCCGAGGATCAAATGGCTCTATATGAAGAGCAGAAGTCTCTATCTGAAGACTACAATCAGCTTGGACTTAAACTCCGACACACCGAAGTGAGAGCAATGGTGTTGGAGGAGATGGCTGAGAAGCTACAGGTGCAGTGCGAAGAGCTGTCCAATAGTTCTGAAGTCCTGCAGCTGCAGTCAAAGGCGAGTAGGGTTTCACTCTTTTGTTTCGTTCAGTTTATACTGCTGTGTATTGCTATAGGAACCTATCTTATGCGGCTCTCGCCCTCGTCGACCGAGGTTGTACCTACCTGAGATTATAGAAGAGTATATCTGAGATCCTTTGTGTAAAAATGTTTTCTCTTGTAATTTACCGTTTGAGGCACGATATCCTCCTTTCTGTAAGATCAATTTATGTTGCCTCTTTGTTCTTCGTATGCTTTTTGTCACTTCAAGTCAAAGTTTCTGCTCAGCTGAAATACATTTAAAATTTGTTGTTGTATTGTCACTGAACCTGTAAGATTAGCCGCTGGTGACTCTTTTGTCAAGGTATTAAGAGCAGGATCTGACGCCAAAAGTAACTGGAAATTAAAATCGATCAAAAGCAGCAACTGTACAAATCTCTGAAAAGATGGCTCGTTGAATATCTACAGCTTGTTCAGCAAAACTGCAAAAGAAAAGATGGCTCGCTGAATATCAACAGCTTGTTCAGCAGAAGTAAACGCACTGCACATTCAGTTTCTTCATAGCAACACCTACAAATATATACACCCATTCCTAAGTTTGTACAACCTGTGATCTGGAACGCACGGATCTCTACCGGCAGCAACTTCACAGTGCCGAGTCAAGGTAGGAGTAGAACCGTCGCCGATTGAACTGGAGGAGGCTGCTGTATGCACGATCTTGCACACCGACAAAGAGAGCTTCAGCGTCAGGACTGAACGATATGCCTGCGATCTCACCAAAGAAATCCAGTTCCTGCTTCCTGCTGTACCCGCTTTCGACATCAAAGATGTGGATGAAATCCGCAGGTTCTGCCATCGCCATGAACTTCCCATCGGATGTGTAACGAATCGACCTGATGGCTCCGATATTGCCACCCAATACAGCAATTGATTTTGAGAGATTCCTGACGTCCCACACCCTGCATGTCTTGTCTTGGTTTCCAGTGGCGAATGTTCGGCCATCTGGGTTCCATGCGGATGCGAAGGAGTAATCCAAATGGCCACGGAGATCATGAACCGTCTGCAAGAAGCCGAGAGACAAAACAGATGTGAGATTGTATGAATTATGGTTTTCATATTTGAAGTCAGTGACTGCCCATTGCATTCTTCTTACTTTTCCTGAATTAGCATCAACCAGAAGTCCATCAGGATTGTCCCCCACAATCACAGCAAGTTTGCCATCAGGGCTCAGTGATGTATGCTGCAGGAGATTAAACAGGGATCAGTAATACTATAGTTTTCCAACCCCAAGGATTTGACCAGAAAATGAAAATCTGGCAAATGTGCAACATATTCAACACTAAAAATAAGCAATTAAAGAATTAGCTAAAGGGTTTACATTCACAGGCCAAGCAAATCGGAAGTGATTGCATATTTGAAACTTCTCCATGTCAAAGTCTCTAAGTCCACAATCATTGTTTGAGGCCAAGAAGTGCAGAGAACCGCTGCGGAAGAAACATGATTAGGTTGACATTCACAATTATCAATTACTTGGGACCAAGATAATGTTTTGCCAGAAGAATAGAAAGTACCTAGGTTTCTCATATATCTCCAAAGAATTAGTAATACCATTGTCATCATGTGTTGACTTGCAACAATAGCTTATTCCTTTGCGATCCAAAAACTGCATTCCCAGGCATACAAATAGGCATCAATATCCTGTTTACAATTGCTTGTCAGAAATGGGGAAGGAGGTGAGGATGGAAAGGAATTACCTTGCATATTATTTCGCCATGAAATCCACCAGTAACAAGCAAGTTATGTTTCACCGCCAAAGTACTGACTTGAGTTCGATAAAATCCCTCAGAGAAATTTCCCTGGTGCTTCTGAAGTCAAAGCACAAAGAACACCAGGTTGGTATTACCATACATCAAATAGACAAGGCTCTATAAAATAAACGTTCAGAAGTGAAACCTTGTACCTCACATGGTGCAACATGCCCTTGAAGATCAATGATTTCTTGCTTCTCACGAGTCAGTGCTGACCAATGAAGAAGAGAATAGTATGACATAAGATACACATCGTGCCTTGTCGTCGCCCATACTAAATTTCTCAACTGCAAAACAGCAATGGAGGAAGCTTAACAAAAGAAGTTCTGACCCCTTCGTTCTACAGATATACAAGGCCCCTACATTGAATTTACCTTAAAAGTTGGGACAACTGACACCCCATAAGAAATAGAAATCTGTATTCACTATTAAAAATGGTTCGGCAAAAATGTATGTTCTGGTGTTAGGACTTAGGACACCAATACAAATTAACTGACCAGCCACACTTTGGCCAAATAAATATTGTGGGGGATTAGAAAAGGTTAAACTCTTGGTGGTACTACTACAGAATGTTTGTGGTTTACTAGTCACTACTAGTAGATCATCAAGATAAGAAGCCTCCTACTTAATTGGACATAAACATGCTCTGTAATTGACAAGCTTCTGAAGTAATTCAGCACAGGATCAAAAAATTCAAGAAAAAAGAGCAGATATACTCGTGCATAGCATGAAACAAGCAAAGTAAACGGACATTTGGAATGATAAACACTAGTAAAATCATGGCTCACCTGGAAATGAAGAATGGTCGATTTCACCGATCTCGTGTTGTAATGAAACTCATAGTAGAGTTGACCTTTCTCTGCAGGTGTGCACTCCTGTACCAATATCACCACATTAAAATTGCGCAATCTAAAAAAGTATTCAAGCAGCTAATCTGAATGTGTAACTATGACATGCCTTCTCCGAAATCCTTCCAGAATTAGGTATGTTCTCAAAGTTGGCATACTGCTGCAACCTTGCCTGCCTGTACCTGTCTCTTGTATTGTTCATCCTGTCCCAAGGGATCCCTTGTATATCCTTCCCTTTCTTCACATCCATTGCCGTTGTGTCTTCTGTCGACTTACTAGTCTACAAACACAAATTTGCCCCTGTGTTAGCCTGAAACGAATGCTCCTATCTGCATTCCCAAAATCTAGAAACAGAGCTAACTTAGGCACCAAACGAAGTAAACTTCTGCGATATACTAGACAAGTGCTTATCAGAAAAACTAACTTCACAGACATGTTTTGTGTAAAATTTAAGCATAGACACGGCATAAATAAATTCAGCAAGAGCATTTGAGAGCAAAATCTCATGTCTCAAGAACTTAGCAGAGGGCGGCTACACTTACAAATTGGTCCGACTCATCGTCCTCGTAGTCGGAGTCACCCCTCTGGACGGTGTGGCGGTCTTCTTCCTCTTCCGGATAAACACGGGCGAGCTCGCCGTCGTATAGAGACATGGCCAACAAGAACACCACCGAAAGAAAGGCAAATTTGGCTTGAGAGCTTCGGAATTTCTGCTGCAAGGACGCTCCCCTTGAGATTCGGTGTCTGGGGAAGGAACGGGCTTGGATAGCTGGCGAGCGGTTCTGAATTTTCCTTTTTTTTGGAGCAAGCGAAACTGAGATATAATAGAGTACCTGCAAGTACGGTGCCAACTAAAAGAAGATTGCGTTTTGTACTCTAGCCCCTCTACGAACATGTATTTGTGCTATGTTAGATAAGATATTGCCCTGTAGGAAGATGGTCCTGTACGCCCAAGAAATCTCAAAGCCAACCATCAATGAAACTCTGGCCTTGTTTGGATCCACCAGTTATAAAATTTAGTACTACTATTTACAACTTTGACCACTAATTAGGGGTATTAAATAAAGGCAGTTTACAAAACTACCTCTACAACCCCTGTGCTAATTCGCGAGACGAATCTAATGAGGCGTTTGACCACATGATCGGAGGATGGTTACTGTAGCATCACTGTAGCTAATCATGGATTACTGTAGCTCATTAGATTCGTCTCAAAAAGTTACACTCATCCGTGAAGAGGTTTTGCAAATAGACTTCATTTAGTACTCCATGCATGCAAGATTCCCTTTAGCGCTTTTAGAGTTATAAAGAACCAAACAGGGCCTCTGTGCAAAGGTTTCTCTGTCATATAAATATTTTATTTTTCTTATAAAACAAAAAAAAATAGTCGAGAGTTTCAGAACATAAGAAGTGATCGTGGATGAAACATACTGAAATTACAAAATATTCTGTTGTGGTGTATCAGAGTTTTGGATTCTTAAGTTGCCTTTTTTATTTTTCTAATCTATTGCAAAGACTCTGCATATTGGTACTTCTAGAAAACAACCACGATAACAACAAACTTCTTCTATATATACCATGTGTATGCTAAGGAGCAGGGACGGATCCACGGGGCAGAGGGGGCTGGAGCCTCCCACCCCCCGTGAACTCCATAAAGCCCCTCCAAAGTTCCCTCCAACAATTTTTATCCATGACTGAAGAGAGGAAGAAGGAAATATAGAGGGAGAAAAAGAGAAAGAGGGAAGAAAGGAAGAAGAAGAACAAGTTGAGCCTCCCTTCTCTCAATTTCTAGGTTCGCCACTGCTAAGGAAATACTGGGTCGTTGACTCATTGTCTATATGCCCGTCCTCAATGAAACACATGTTGATACAAATAGATACTGGGTCGTTGACTCGTTGTCTAAACACATGTTGATACAAGTTCTCAACGAGACAACGAATCCATCTCAAAATAGTAAGCATGTTTGCATTGGGTCAAATTTTCTAAAAGCCCGAACACATAAATACTCCCCAAGATACACCAAAATGCCGGCATTTTCCATGTGAAAAAAAAATGTTTTATCACGAAAAGCTGCGTGCTGACCAACCAGGGACCTCTTTGCAGATAGATAGAAGTACAGGGTCCGAAAAAAGGGCGGGCACGTTTGACCTCGCGATGCTTATCCAACCATCGCAACGGACAAGCTGGCGCAATGGCGTGAACAAGCGTGTGTATCCGTCATCCCATCCGGCGGCGCAGCCATGATTTGCGATGATGCATGCCAGCCCCCGGAATTCGTCGCCCGCTGTTTCTTTTTTCTCCTTTTCTTTTTTTTTCTTTTCTTTTTGCGGGTATAAACAATGTATTCGTTTCTTCTTTTTTTTTTTGAGAATTTTCTTTTGTCAGTTTTCTGCTCACTTCGCCATTTTCTGTGTAGAACGAAGGGTCTTCAAGCCGAAAAATTAAAAAGGATAATGGGTCGTCGCGTCAAAAAAAAAAACCAATAATAGTGGCCGTTTCTCAGCGGTTTCCGTGGACGTGTCATCGCCATTTGTTTATGAGGCGATGCCACGCACTCACCATGTGCTCCTAACCTTACAATTATTCAGAGTATTGTTACCGTCTAAACATTGGTCTACGGAGCAGCACACGGCATGTGAGGCCTGTCCCGTTTCGCCTAGCCATGGAAGATTCTGGAACATGCAGTTTCAAAGATGAGATGCACTGTGAGGGCTTATTTAGTTTATGCAAGTTTCTGCAATTCAACCAAAAGTAACGCAACTTTTCGATACACATTTTTTACAGAAAATTTAACCAAATTCAACCGACTTGTTAACAAGGCCTGAGCAGAGACTGAGAGAAGGTGAGAATGGCAGACAGCTCATTTGTTCTTTCTATGAAGGGAAGGGAGAGCAAGCGGCGGTTCCAGAAGACTCTGGTCTTCAGGCTGATGCAATAGAAGAAGCACCGAGACACGTGACTGAAACGTGTTTTACGGTGCTTGAGAGAGAGAGAGGACTGGTACTTGTATTATATTGCATGGGAATTGTTCATATTGTCAATTGACACTATCATTGCCTTGAAAAAAAGAATAGCGTCGAATTGACATTTAAAAGGTACTGCTACCCATTTTATATGATCATGATTGTCGACCAATTATCTTATATTCTGAGAAAATAGTAGTAAAATTGTCGAGGAGACTATTGGATTATTTGTGGGTTGGTTGATTGATGGAAACTTGATGGTTAAGAAGGCAGTTTCGAGAGGTGCACACCGGGCACACAGGCGTGTGATTACTAGAGAACACGCGTTCCAGCTAACCACAGGGTTTATGGCCCTAATCTTGTCAGGGGGTCACATCAAAGCTTCTAGTACTTTTTCGCGTCCTGTTGCTAGCTATAACAGTCAGAGTGTCACACCAGTTTTTGACGTAACGATGAGCAGTCACACCAATACAAGGCCAGGCCAAATTCTGATCGCAGCATGCTTGCCTAACCGAGAAGACTCTGGACGAAGACGAGGGCCTAGTCCATGCCTCGTCAGTGTCACGGAGTGAACAGCACCATGGACCACGGGCCACGGCATTAAAGAAAGACGAAGGCTTCCCTTGATCCCTTCCCACCCGTTTCGATGTTCACCGTCGGTTCAGACTTCAGACGGTGATGCCTTTTCAGATGAAAAGAGCTCCTCGTCCAGCCATGGTGAGGAGGGTTACCTACAAGTCAGGAGTCAGGACCTTCTCCATTCTCCGTACCGTACGCGACGAGCCGACGAGGCTGACTGGGGCAACGTACGGACGGGTGGCCAGCCGAGGACGACGATCGACGATATGCTAGGCGACAACAGAGTGGCTCGGCTCCGACGAAGATATGCTCAGCTCGGTCGGGAAGAAAACCTGGGCTTCAGAACGTTCGAGCGCGTGCGTCGTCTCTCCTCTTCCTTAGCTTAACGCGGCGATCTTGGCTGATCCCGGAGGTTCCGGTTAACCTTGCGAGCAGGTTGCTGACTAGTTCGTGTCGGTGGTGCAGAGCTTTCCGGGTCGCCGTCGGTCGGTCGGTTTTCAGGTTTCACTGAGCGCAGTACAAGTGACAAGCTCTCTAATAACGACAGAGACGAGAGCGAGGAACAGGTGCTGAATGTTCCTTGCTTAGCGTCTAAGCGTCTACCCCAAATAGACACGGTATGATACGCCTGGGGGCGGAACACGCGCGAAGCCTGGCCGGCGAGGAGTCAGTCCACTCTGTTCCAGTGTCCACCGCTGGTAGAATGTTCGGCCTCAGGCCCTGAACGGGGTAGTGAACTGAACCCCGTTGTCAAATCGCAACTGGGCTGGCTGCTGATTCAGTGAATTTGTCGACGCGGGCGACCACAAAACGATGTCCATTTCGGCCTTTTGGGCTAGGATCAAAAGGCCCGTGAAGCCTTTCGTCGACATCTCCTGGGCCTCCGTACATGTCGGGAGCTCCAGCTACTCTCCACCGGCCCGCCTCGTCGCGCGCGTGGTTCGGCCCACGCCGCTGTGGTTTGGCGGGCGCATGGGTCCACAGATCCATTCCTTTTCCGGTCTTTTGGGACAGAAGTGAAGGCCCGCAAATACTTCTTTCCACCTCCCCTGGGCCTCCGTACATGTCGACAAAGCCCAGTATCATCCACCGGCCCAGCCCGTCTCGCGCGTGCTTCAGCCCACGCCACTGTGGTTTGGCGGGCGCAGCGCCTCCGTCCCAGCCTCCGCCTTCTCCTCTCCCCGTGCGAGGGAGCGGCAGCCGCGGCCCTACCGCCATGCCCCATCGCACCGGCGGCAAGCCGGCAACGGCACGCAGGTGGGCGCCGCGGCGTCGTCGGCCAAGGGGACGGGAAGGGCCCTTGCCTTTGCCGACGAGTACCAGTGCCTGCCCAGCCGAACGTGCATACAACCAGTACACCTCGTACATACAACCAGTACATGCCACTGTATCAGGCGCAAGCTAGGCCACCAACCATGTCGCCGGCCGAGGTAACTAACTCAGGTCGATCATAGAAAATGCAAAGGACCATGTCATAATCTGTATTGGAAGATAGTCAGAACAGAACCAATTGATCTCAATACAGTCGATCAACGCTGGCAACTCCTTCGCGAGCACCGGCACGGCGAGCCGCCGCCGCCATCCTCGCGCGCCGGGCTGGCACGGCGACCTGCTGCGCCAGCTCCTTGTCCTTGGACGGCGTGAGGAACATGTTGTTAAAGGGCCATGACGCGGCGGTGGACTCGGCCGTCGTCGACCCTCAGCCGACCGGCCGACCGACGGCAACGCCACGGCACGCAGGTGGATCCCGGCCGGCCGGCAACTCGTAGGTGGGCGCCGCGGCCTCGTCGGTGGGACGGGACAGGAAATTAAGTCATTAACACTGCCGATGAGTACTGCTAGTACTAATGCCTGGCGACCATACATACGTACAGGCTACAGCCACGAGGCCCGTGCTGTTGGCTCTCGTACAACATGTCGCTGTGTCAGCTCAAATCGAACACAAGCACGATTAGAAACGAATACAGAATGCAGTGGACCATGTCATAATCTGTATTAGCAGACCATCAGAAATTCAGAGATGGCATTTACACGGACATTAACAGCAAGCTCGCCGTTGTGTTTCTTCCAGCTCCAGCCACGGGGTCAGTTACAACTTACAACTCGAGCAGTTCGACGACGATCCACCGGCCGTCATCTAGGCCCTGGATGCGAGGCCGTGGGTGGGGGCCATTTTGCCAAGCAAAAAAAAAAACATAGGACTTGGCACGGCGCGGCATTCACCAGGGCACCAGAAGGGGCACGGGAGTTCAAATAACCAGCTACAAAAAAAATGGGGAATGAAAGGAAGCAACAGGGGACGAACAATCTTCTCTTTCAATTTCCAAGGTTTCTTTGTTTTTCTTGGACGAGGCTGAAGTCGGCGAGGTCAAAAATGGCACTGGCAGCTACATGGGTCAGCTTCGTGGTCACGAATGGTTAATGTCGACGACATGGTCCGGATCTGGTGTTACTCCGCAACCTATGAACAGAACATCCTCTTCTGCACAAAAAGGAGTTGATGTTCAGCTTAGTAATCTATTGCAGGTAGTATGTAATTCAGATCAGAGAATTGGCAAACAATGTCAGGTAAAAAAAATGTTCCAGTATACTTACCCTAACTCTAGATGACTCCTGTACAGATTCCAGAGCCTCCACCAATGCCTTCTGCTTCGTCACCGTGGCATGCAATGCCTGACATGAAAAATGCAGTCAATCAGGATAGCAGGTTACAAAAAGAAACATCAGGTAGGCTAGAAGCTAGATGGTGTAATAGCTCTAATGGTGCTATCTCGTGCAGAGTAAATCAACATGAATATTCAAATGATCAATCAGTATACTGGGATGCTCGACATATGTATTAGCCAAGATTTGCATAACTGATTGTAAGAACTTACTCTTTTGGTCCTCTCAAGATCAGCCTCAACAGATTTGATCCGCTCAAATGAGCTCAGCAGTATGAGTTCCTTATCTTCTGGGATCTGTGGTGGCTTCGTGGCAAGATGATTGCACAGCGACTCGAGATTGTCAAGACGCTGTAAGCAGGCACACATCTCTTCATCACTGACAGTCTGAGGGCATGGCTTCTCTACTGCAGGGACTACTGGTGAAGCAGGATGATGTACATTCTCAAGCCTCCTCTCAGCTCTAGAGATGAAAAGCCGGATGAAGGAAAAGAGCTTGATCAAGGCTGTGACTACAAGCTTAATCATGTTTTCCCAACCCCTTTGAGCAATTGTACCGTCCATATTAATAGCACTGTTGCCTGGTAATAATAATAATAATATAATAAGTTAACAGACGCAGTAAACAAGAGACAGGTTATCTTCTTGCAGCAAAAGATCCTATTATGATGTACTGCATAACAAAGTAAACCCAGACAAAGTGGGGAAAATTCAAATTAAGAATGTAACTAAATCCATAAGTGGAGTATACAATTTGTTCAAGCTAGCAAACTAGCATAAACAAATTGTATGCTCCACTCTGCAATGAATTAGGATCTTTTGGTAACTCAAGCAGTAAACACATAAATTATTCACTGAAATATGTTTATCAATGAATGTCTAAGGTGAGTCAATTTAACATATGAAGTATACACCACAGTAAAGGCATGAGTCATAGATGAGGCCAACCATCTAGGCCACACTTCAGTCCTCTAGCCATATTATGTCAATGCCAACCATCTAAAGCACCAAAAAGTCCACAATCATTTACAAGTGTTTTGGGTCGAGGCCTGCAGTCCCAAGAAATGCATTGCTGACTGTACAAAACAGCAACTAATGTTTCAGGCAACTAGAAATTTCATGGTTGCAGAGCTAAAATATAATATGAAATGAGAAAGCAGTGCACAATCTTGAATGTCCATACACTGTATAATATGTTAACTAGCAATTACAGATTCGCAACTCATCAAAAATAATTAAGATAGTGGACCCATGAAATGCATGGCTGACATTGTTCAAATAGTAAGAGCTATTAATGTGCCAGGCAAATAGAACTCTCATGGTTGCAGAGCTACAACATTATATGAAACGAGAAAGCGGTATACAATCTTGAATGTCCATACACTGTATAATATATTAGCTGCAATTATTGATTCGCGACTCATAAAAAAATGAAGAAAATACCTAAGTCATGAGGCCTTATATTGGTGGAAGATTGCCCAAAATCAGCCATTAGTTTCTGCGCAATTTCTTTAGTTCGTCGGGCTCCACGGTAAGATTCAGGAGCAATGTCAGGGTGACTATGGTCATCACAGCTGAAGTATGTTGCACAATCTGTTGCCTTTACCTATGCCAGAAATAAATACAATCAATATACTGAAAAGCACAATGTACAGAAGGTCACAACACTACAAATACAGTTCGTAAGACTAAGAGAACAGGGAAAATCAAATTCAACTGTAAGAAAAAAATATAAATGGATAAACATACTTCCTCATGAACTGGAGTCAGGCAACCATAGTCAGAAACTTTCTGAACAAATGATGGGCCAAAATCATCAACATCAGATCCTGATTCAGCATTTGATGTATCACTTAGCATGCCCTGCCACTGAAAGAGGCAAATACAAAATTTATTAGTTCAGATAAAAAATCTAGAGAAGCAATCTGGTTGCTGCAACACTCGAACGAAAAATGCCATTTTACAGTCTTACTTTCAACTGTTCCAATCTAAAAGAAGAGCAGCTTCTTTCCTCTCCCTCAGAAACAGGTTTGATTTCCCTCGCACATCCAGCTTCCAGATTGTGTATCAGCTACAAACAATATATTTATCAGTACATGAAAAAACACGGACAGCTTAGAAACGGAAATATATTCAGGTAAACTCAGTGCAGAAAATGGCACCTTCAATATATAAGGATCATTCCATGGTCCTTTGTTTGATCCAAGACAACCACCCTTGTCACCACATGTACATGAACCACCAAGGAATTCTGGCAACTCACTGGCAAAAATAGAAGTATTAACAAATGTCTGAGAGCAAAGACTTGAAAATAGCAAAAGAATGAGTTCAGATGAATGCTGTTTCCACCTACCTCGAATCTATTACTTCAAGAAGCCTACTCTGGTAGTTCGAACCAAGAACCTACACAAAGCAAAAAGAAACTGATGATTGTTATATCAAACAAACGGCTTCTAAGAATGGAACATAATTTCTGGAACTTACATGAATCTTGGATGAAGTTTTTGGGTCAAGAAAGCCCTTCACACTGTTCCAGATCCACTTAAACCCACTGCCAGCATTCACGACGAACATTTGGTGTAGCGTCTGCAGTTATCACAATAAACTTGACTGGTTCACTAGGCCTAGATACTACTGACAAATGAAAAATGAAAATCTTACCTCAGGATAATAGTCACTGTCAATCTTCTGCATACGGTTTATAAGTTCCCTAGCAGTCTTGGAGAAATTCTTAAACCCCTGTACACAGGAAGCAAATTGAAGAGACAACAAAACAAGATCTGCATTCCGCAAGCATAGTACAGAATGAACCATTCACATACCACACCCTGGACGTCCAAGATGGTGATGGTGGAGTCAATGTGCCTCTTAGCAGCCAATGTGCAGGCTGGGAACCTCTCCCTGAAGGCCCTCTCAAACTCCTGGACATGATACTTGATGTAGCGATCTGTTGAGGTGATGTTCATGAGCTTGTTCGGATCCACCTTCCCGAGCCTCTCAATGTACACCGGCCGCCCCTCACGGTCAACACCATGGTAACCCTGAGGGTAGTATCGTAGAACATCATCCAGTTCTTCAAACTCAAAATCCTGAAGACATTAACCCAGCAGGATTCAGAACCAAGCAAATACTTGTCAAAACAAAACTACTTGTAGTTCCCAGGGATGTTTTGCAGTTCAGAGTGGTCACCTCAAGGATTGTGTCGGCTCCGAACTCCTTCCTCCATTTCAGCATCTCCGCCCACATCTGCATAGCCTTATCGACGTCGAACTTCCTGGCTTTCAAGAACCTGTAACGAGACATTTGTCTTGCAAGTTTAGATCCTGGCATCCACCCAAAAACTATCCAGATAGACGCATTCAACAGAAGAGGAGTTTTTTCGTCGTCGCAACAAGACCTTAACATCATGTGGTAGTCATCGTGTTTGTCGGGGAGGAGCCCGTGCGCGTTGAGCCGGTCGCGGAAGGCGGCGACGGCGCGCTCCTCCTCGGCGTCGCGGACGTCCTCGATGGAGATGGCCGCCGGCGGGAAGCGGAAGTCGACGCGCCGCCTCCCGCGCTTCTTGAGCGCGTGGATAGCCTTCCGCCGCAGCGAGCCGATCTTGCGCCGCCGCCGCTCGTCCTCCGAGTTGCCGTCGCACAGCGATATCTCGATGTCCTCCGCATGGGTCACTGCAACAACAGATTGGCACGGCGCCGCGTTAGCCATCACAAAGCATCCCAAGAAAAAGACGCAATCTTCAGAAACCGAAAACACGAACCACCTTCTCCCCCTTACCCGACATCTTCGTCGTTAAACTTGGGTTCCTGAATAGCTCAGCTCAGACGCCGCGCTCCAATGACCACTCTCCAATCTCCACCCTCTGCGGGAGAAAAGAAATACTCGGAATGATCAGTGCGCTGCAGCAACCATAAAAAAGAAGGCACATTTGGTAGCGCGGGTAGTAGCGAACCCTGCGCCACAGATCTGAGCAGGAAGAAACGGAGCAGAGGACCAAATCTCGGGGCCAAAAAAAGATTGCAGTTTCCAGGACCTGAAGAGGAACCTGCATTGGTTACTACTAAAAGCAGCGTCGCCATAAATTCCACCCAGAGAAACAGCATGTATCGACTGCGCCGCCTCATTTATTTCGGCCCAGGAACTCGGAGAGAATAAAAACGAAAGATCAATCTGACATGACAGCTCGAATCCATCGCCAGAACCGGAAACGAACACACCAACGGCAAAGCTACCACCACTCCTACCCGGAAACGCCTCTGGTAAATCGTTGGGTCAAAACAGATCCAAGAACCAAGAAACAGACGGCAACAAAACGCGGTAAATCTCTCACGGAAGAGCAAGAAACTCACATTTTTTTGTTTTGGAAGCAATCAAGAATCTCGGCAGCTAGGGGCAGGCGAGAGAGATTGGAGCTTTCTCTCTTTCCCTTCCCCGCTCCCTCCCCTCTCTCTCCTCTGTTCTCCTGTGCCGCTCTGTCTCCTCTCAGTTTGCTCCTTCTGCGGCTGGTAACTGGAAGGGAGGTGGGCACTGCCTCTCGGCTCCTATATAACCGTATTTTTATCCGGAGACGTACAGTACAAAACTTTGTGTACTGTACAAACATACGCGTAGGCGTAGACGAACGCGACGACGTTGCTTTTGTTGCGGAAAGATGGTAGATGGTACTCCCTCGGTGAGGGAGATGGGCCAAAGGAATGATTTTTATCGCCTGAAAATGCTGGCGCGTTCGCTCTCCGGCGGATGAGGTGGACCTGCCTTGTTTCTTCTTCAGATATCTCCGCGCCCTTTTTGGGATCGGGAGGATAGAGCCCCATTCCGGTGTTTAATGCCATCAAGATTCATGCGAAAATCTTGTACCAATAGGAGCTTGCAATTAAGGCTTTTGAATGGTTGCTTAAATTCCTGTGCAGTGGACTATTTGCGCCCAACTGGTAACTGCCAATATCTTAATTTGGTTGTTAATCGCTTTTGTCAAGCGCGTTACTGGAGTGATATATGCGGGTTTATGGATAGCTATTAGCAAGTGTAGGTAAATCTAGGATAACAGGGACCGGAGAGAAACAACATTCTATGCCAAAATATAGTTTCTCACAATGGCACGTTTAAAGACTCTTCATTTTAGTTTAAACTCTTTAAAAATGTGACGGTGGATATATAAAAGCTATTGCTTAAAATAGATATTGCCTGATTTATTACAGAAAAAAAAAATACCTACAGATAAGGTTAATACTTAATGCAAATATCATTGAAAAATACTCCACACTACACCGTGTGGACATGTATAGGGTATTTTGTGACAAGAAGTGATTCCCTTGTCTCTTTACTTCTTTGTGGTGTGAGAGCGTGTAGGAGGGTTTGGAGCCGGCACGCTCACAAGCCTTCACGTCCAGAAGGATGTCATCAAACATCTTAAAGCTGATTCAATTAGGAGAGCTCAAGTCAGCTAGACAATAAGCAAGTAAAGTCATTTTTCTCTAACTACTAAAATTTATTAGTGTAAAGCAACTCAGACGACATACGCATCCAAAAGTATAATGAAAAAGCGTAAAAAATAACGGAATATCATGATTCCGTGTGAGTCTAATATGTTCCTTGCATTGAAAATGTAACTACTAAAATTTATTAGTGTAAAGCAACTCAGACGACATACACATCCAAAAGTATAATGAAAAAGCGTAAAAAATAAAGGAATATCATGATTCCGTGTGAGTCTAATATGTTCCTTGCATTGAAAATGTTACTATTGATATATATTAGTCTCGTGAAACTTTTACGGACATTAGGGACATACAAACTTGAAATTACTAGCTTCAAACATGTAACTAACACATGTCGCCAACCTACTTATAGAGATTCTAAATTGATGGGATTGAAGAATATGATACGCTTCCTATGGATGTTATGATAAGGCAATAGACACACCACATTCAGAACGGTGTCTTTGAAAAAGAAACATGGCATTCTTGTAAATCAAGTCACACGTGATGTTTTTTCATGACAGTAACACTGGACGAAAGAAATTACAAGCCTACTTTTTTCGTGACACTAATACCACAACATCCTGTGGAATGTTACGAAAGATCTTGCATATATGCAGCCTGTTCGTTTGGCTTATCAGCCACCAGCCAGCAGTACTTCAGCCTCACAACAAATCAGCACCAGCCACTAGCCATCAGCCAGCCAGCAATACTTCAGTCTCACAACAAATCAGCCCCAGACACCAGTCACCAGCCAACCGAACAGGCTGATCTTGCCCATGTGTGTCCAATACTCAAGGCACCGTGCCATGGAATGGATCCGAAACCTCTTCTAGTATTCTTTATGTAAAAAGGAGTGGATCTGCCAGAACTCTTCCTTAAGACAGAAGGACAAATAAAAAAAGGAAAAAAAATCAAAAGACGCGACTTTAGCGCTTTGCCGGAATAGAATTTGGGGGTGTTTAGATACCCCCATTTTGTATTCTACCAACCATTTTGCATTCTACGCGCTTTTCAATGCACTTTTTTCTCTCTGTCCACGTGGATCGAGGCACACCATTCTGCAGAACGTCCTCATTCTGCATTCTGCGTCGGTAAGTAAACACGCCCTTTGTCGCGAGAAGGTTCGTTTCCCACATGGCGATTCAGGTGGCAATCAGACCAGCAGCCGTCGCCGGCCACTTTGACGAGACGTGCCGCAAAGCTGAAGCAGCCACACACCATCCATCGCCCATCATGGCGCTACAGCTCAGGAAGGAAGCCGGTGGTAATCGCCGTCTCTACCAAAAATCAGCGGGTGGACAAGAGCGATAGCCCTGTGCGCGTCATGTGCTCCGGTCTTCTCGCGTCTTATTGTTGCTGGTGGCCGCTAGCGTCCATCCTGCACGTAGCTATTGGTGTGTCAGTACAATGTATTGTACCATCTCGCCACAAGGAGAAATACAAAATTAGTTATTTCAATAGAAAAGAAAATACATAAATGAAGTGACATCAGGCGAGACCAATAAATTCCTTTTTTGAAACGAAAGAAAATAGAAAACGAGCGAGTGACAGGAGTGTGCGCCGCTGGAGGTAGGTGAGGGAGAGCTCCGTGCGAGCTAGCTATGAACTATGAAGCTACCCTCTCTGCGTCTGTGCCTTTGTTAGGTCGCGCAACAGCGACCAGCGGCAGCGCCACCTCTCGCTTTCGCAGCCCGGCGCAGACAGTACTCGCGCACCAGCTCCTCTCGGCCTCTCCTCTCCATCTGCACGGTCATGGCCATTTACAACAAAGCGTCAGAGATGCAGCAATGCTGAACTCTCTGAGCCATAACGCATGAAGGAAAACCTAAAAAGAATTTATTTCAAAAAAATAAAAACAATGGGAAGAGTTGTTAACATAATAGTAATAATGTACTGGAAGGAGGAGGCAGAAAACAGTACAGGGCTATGGCGAAACGGCAATCTGCCATCTTTGTCAGGAAAAAAGCTTTTCTTTCCTTTTTCTTTTGTGTGATTTCCCCTTTTGCCGAAACCGGTGGAGACACGGGGCACGGGCGAGAGCAGCAGACGGAAGTGGTGGTGCACTGGTGTGGAGCTCCAAGAAAGAAAACGCCGCGCACGTATGCCCAGACGGGCGTGCAGGTGAGGCAGGCAAAACAAAACCAGCGGTAGCAGCAGCAGTAGCGGGATCGAGAGAGAAAAGGCAGCGCTCCGTGCTGTGCTCGTACTCGTACGAGACGAAAGCGCGAGGGACAGCATCATTTGGTCGTCAAAGCAAAGAGAGAGCGCCCATGTCGCCGCGCCTGGCGCCTGTGCCACTGTGCAGTGCTGAGCGCGCGTCACTTGGACCGGCACTAGCGGCCATGCTTGTGGTCGGAGACGGAGACGGCGCGGGACGGGACGGGACGAGACTGGACGGGTCGGCGCGGTGGCCTCCGACGCGGACGGACGCGCGGACGCACAACCTTCTCCATCACCACCGGCCGGAGACAAAAAGGCCGGCACCTCAGGGCCGGTGCGCGCCCTCCACCCGGCGAGCCCAGCCACCGCTGGAAACAAAATCCGTGACGACGCGCACGGCGAAATTCCTCCAGATTTTGGGCGTTTCCACATCCGACGTCCGGGCTGGAGTTTGCTCGGGTCCGGCGGGTGGGATGCAGGACAGCCGTAGGTTACGCGCGTGGGGGACGGGATTTGGATGGGCGCGGACGGGTTCCGTTCGGATTAGATTAGGTTGGGTTATTATTACGCGTAGATTAGCGCCGGACAGCGATTAGATTCTGGGGGTTTTGCGTCGATGGGACGGGGGGCTTTGTCGCGTTGCGGTCCGCCCTCGGGACCGTACGGAGTTTGGTGCGCGCGCAGGTCCGCTTTTTCAGGCCTCGGTGGCCTAGGCGCCTAGCTCTAGCGTCTCCTAGTGTGGGCCCGTGCTGCCAACCGAACCTCCCCGTCGATGGACCGTGCTCACCGAGCTGCTCCGGCCATGCCCTGATTCGCGAAAAAGGCACCAATTCAATCAAAAGGTAACACATTGAACTACGCATTCCTCTCTATTTTTTCAATTTTCAATGTATCTCCAATCATTGAATTCAGTTGAATTGGCCCAATCGGTCCATCTAGCCTTCCTCTCGTGCTCCACCTCTGGCCGTCTGGCAGCCGCTTAGCCTGGCAATCTGGCACGGTGGCAGGTAAGCAGCAAGCTTCAACCCCGTCTGGTGCTAGAAACTGTCCACAACTTTAACTACTAATTAAAGGTATTAAATAAAGATATTTTACAAAGCTAACTCCAGAACCCCTACACTAGGAACCCTGAGGAATCTAATGAGGCCTTTGACCGTATGATTAGAGGATGATTAGAGAATGGTTATTGTAGTATCACTGTAGCCAATCATCGATTAATTAGGCTCATTAGATTTGTCTCGAAAAGTTACGCTCATCCGTAAAGAAGTTTTGCAAATAGACTTCATTTAGTACTCCATGTAAGTAAAATTCCCTCCCTCCGTGCTGCATGCTAGTCTAGGGAAAGAAACGGAGCCTTCGTGGCCGTACTCCGCAGACGCTTCCCTCGCGTGGTTTCGCTGGCCCATGCCGCCAGCGCACGAACCGGTGGAGCAAGGGCTTTCGGCGCCGGCCAGTCCGTGCACCGCTCGGCTCCTCCGCAACAACATTCCACGAATCATGGCCTGACGGCTCCGCATCCGGCGGACCAAAAAGTCGCTGCCGTGCTTCGCTCGTTTAGCCATGGCTGACTCGTACAGTACTGCGTCTTCTGCACTGCACCAATCCTTTCCTGCACTATTCGCCTTCCTCTGTGTATCATGTCCATGGCGACTTCCCTGAGCGTGACCACACGAGTCTACACTTCGTCTCGCACACAATCATGGCAGAAGATCTTTTCAACGGCGACGAGCCGGTGATAAAACTATTCTTGTACGCACGTTCGCGGCCAGTGTGGACGCGCGTTGAGAGTGGTGACAGCACGAGCGCCTCTGTTGCGACTGTCCAGACCGGCGCCGGCGTAGCGTGGACGTGGGTGATTCGACATTGGCTGGCGACTGCATGTAGGGGTCGGACGTACGGGCGGGCGTGCATGAGCTTGACCACTCGACGGCCTGCCCCGGCCGGGCCGGGCGCATGTTACCTTGCGGGCGGTACACGGCCACCGGGACGGCGCGGGCACCTCTCCATGTGCCGCTGCAGCCTGCGGAGACACGTGCCGGCTAGACACGTGCACGCGTCCCTAAGCTAGCGGCGACATCGTTCTCGAAGGAGATGGAGCTCGATCCGGGTCGGCGGCGAGATCCCTAGCTCTCCAGCGGATCGGATCAGCAACTTGAGCCGCGCGCGAGCACTTGCCTCGCCAGAAATGATGGCCTCCAACCGCAGGGTACTGTGGATCACCGATCGAAGAGGGGCCGGCACGCCACTTGGCCGCGCGGGCTATCAATGCCGCCGCGCCCGCCGGCCCTGGCCGGGACGGGTTGCGTTACATTGCCTGAGCTGCGTACTTGCGCTTCCCCGTCCGGCAGCGACGGCGACGGGACGAGAGCTAAAGGCTAACCCGCCGGCGCTGAGAGCGCACGATCACGAACGTTGTTGTTTCCATTCCATGCCTGCCTCCGAGACCCCAAAAAAAAAATTGGCCCCCAGCTGACAGGAATACCCTTTGTATCGTTCGCTCGGGGAGCACACGTACGTACGGGCGGTGGTCGCCAAAGATTCGGTACGCCCCGGCCCGTTCAATATTAAAAATTCCACGCATTCAAGCGGTACAGAACAAAGAGTTTGTTACCAGCTTGCAGCCCAATAATTGGGGTACCGAGTGAGGCCAAAACTGCGTCTGATTAGCGGCCTAAACGGGGACATGACATCACGATCGACGCGTAACATTTGAAGACCGTGCAGTCAAAACCCCCACAGGCCAAACAAGCAGCTAGCTAGGGACCAACACGACTGGGATCTGCCACTTTTTAAATTTTTTTCCATTCAGTCCACGGGCACTCGAGCGGAGCCCGATCGGGACTGCGCTTGGGCGCATGCTGATCTGAGCGGGTTCTTCCTTTTTCTACCGGGGACCTATGTTTTGCCGTGTAGCGGCGTGTTCACTCTCGCCCAGCCTGGAGTCGCTTGTCCCCGCCCAGTTTTGTCCCGGCGCGCAGCAGCCGCGCCAGGCCACACGGCCCACACCACGACGACCAAAGGCAAAACGAATAAGATCCGAGAGGGCTCCGCTCCGGGCTCCGACGCGCGTGACCGAGCGGCGCGGCGCCGGGGGACCATCGTCGGCCATGTCCATTCAGGAGCGGTGAAACTGAAACCTACGAATTGAAGGACCGGGTCGGGGTGGATCTAACGGTGCGTAGTAATGGGTGTGGGGTTGGCTTTCACCGTCCAATCGAGAGATCGTGGTGGATACTGGATACGCCCGGGGGGATCTCCATCTCGTGTGGTCTCCGGGCTTGGGTGTGTGTGGGTGTGCCCTGTGAGAAGGTTCGGCAATAATGATGCCGGGTGCTAATTCGAGTGGGGAGTTGAGTGAGCACTGTGATACGGTGCTTCGTGTCGGTGTGCGGTTCGTGCTTGGAGATCTGAACTGTACTGCCACGCGCATGATAATCAAATCATATCTATGTCCGGCTGAATTGCAAAGCAAGGCCCTGTTTAATTGGGGTGATATGGTGAAAAGTGGTGAAAAATTTATGCATTGGGTCGCATGCACAGAGAGAAGAAATGAACTGATATGGTTCTCGAGGTGGAAAGAGAATGCAAAGTTCCTGGAATTAAACCATGTTTACAGAAAACCAATAAAAGAAAAAAGAATTCGTAGGATGGTTTCAGTGTTGTTATTGAGAGTATCATGTAATCAATTTAAAGATGTGCAAAAGAATTAAATAGGAGAGATAATAAAATGGTTTCTCATACAACAAACCATGTTTACACAAAACCAATAAAAGAAAAAAGGGGATAGGGTAAAAGAGAGAGAAGAGAGTGTATTGGATAATAATTTATTTTGAAAAACTATGTATTAGGAGTTTCTATAGTAGTGCCTATGTTGACATGATAAACTTAGAAAACTATTTAGTTGTGTCTTGGGTTGTGGATGGCCTGAAGGACTTAAGGAATGAATAAATTTTGTAAACTAATTCTGTCTCAAAAAATAAAGAGGTGTTTGGATCTTAGTGCTAATGTCCAAAAGTACCAATGGTTTATGCTAAAGTTGAAACAAGACATAAAAATCTTAGTTAGGAGTGAAATGTGAATGAGTACTAAAACACTTCCAAACAGATCTAAAACCTACTAATAAAATAGAAAAGTCGCGTAGGAGCTAAACTGTGAGGGGAAAGTTGACCAACCAAAGTTTCCCAGCCGAACCAAAGGGCCTGTTTAGTTTGGTGAAAATTTACGAAATTTATTGTAGCAAAACTAAATCAAAGATTAGGAGGACTAAACATGGTCTAATTATAAAACTAAATACACGGATGGACGGAAAATCACGAGACGAATCTATTAAGCCTAATTAATTCATCATTAGAGATTGTTTACTGTAGCACGATGTTGTCTAATCATGGTCAAATTAGGCTCATTAGATTCGTCTCGCGAAGTTACCCAGGGGTTATGGAATAGATTTTGTTATTAATCCATGTTTAATACTTTTAATTAGTGTCCTAACATTTGATATGACAAGTTTACAAATTTAGTTTGCAAAGGCCTTATGTTCGATCTGTACCGGTCTCAGAACGACATGATTGATTAGGCCGTGCTGGCTGGACACACAAACCTGGTCCAAATTCCCATCAAAGGACGGACGACGACCGGAGCCCTGGTCCGGCACGAACTTCCTCCGCTTTTTCACCATCCGAGTTCCGAGAGTCGAGACTCCGAGCCGATGCATCTTTCTGCTGGCACGGTCTCGTGTAAACGACACGCACATGGGCCCAAACGAGCCCCTGATCTCCCTTTGCCGGTTTGCCCCGAAGTAGAATATATTAGTGCAGGGTATCATGGTAGAGTGTATCCTGTACATCGGTAACGGTACCGAGATCTGTGCCGGCGGACAGGTTGGTAGGGACTATGTCAAATCGATGTATCACGTTTCTGTATTCGGTATTCATTCCGTATGGATACGTATTCAACCACTTGGTGTACAGATATAAAACAGGAGGCCGCACAACGGGTATGCCGGTATTGTGGTTCGAAATTTGAAAATCCATCCTCATCCTGTCCCAGCGACGGCGATTGTTGCTCGGAGGCGTTCCGGTCGTAGTGGGCCGCGACGTTCTGGACGCCGGCTGTCCTAATCTCGTCCGGCCATCGGCGCATCCTGGCTGGTACCCTGTCGGCGGAGAAGAGAGTGGTAAGTAGGCGGTTGCCGGCGGCGTTTGTTCGCATCCGCGACCGTGTTCGCATCGGCTGCGTCTGTCTCCCTAGTAGGGGTGAGCGGTTGCGCGGTGGGCGTGGAAGAGTAGGCGCCGGCGTGCGCTTTTGCCTTTGGTGCGGATCTGTTTTCAGCAGCTAAATCTTTCATTTATTTTGTAGGAAGAAGACCCGTGGTTGACGAGCAGTGTTGGCCGCACAAGATGGACGCCATGAATCAGCCCGCTGCCATCGTTCACGGTGGCGAAGCTCTTGAATCCCCTCTTCTGGACGAGGCTCTAAAAGCTTGTAAAAGGTTAGTCATCATGAACTCAGTGCCTGATTGGTCTATGATGTTGTAGCCTGTGTGTTTTGGTGGAAAAGTAATGTTGTTTTTCCTTGGTGGATGGATATGAACAAGTAGGAAGAGGACGATTGATGTGAATGTATCTGCCTCACTGGAAGTTTCAATCGATCTCAACAATTCAGTGTGGTTAGTCTCTATAACTAATTGATTTAGTTTTGTGGACAATGAGCTTTTTCTGTGTAGCCTCTTATTCCAAATGATCATATTGTATTTTTGTTTGCAGTAGCTCGTTGCCTGTTCGTAGGAGAGGTGTTTCCAGGCCAGTTGCTTTTGTTGGCTTTGACACAGGTGGAGAGCATATGAATGCAACAGTTGAAGCAATGTAAGTTTCTTGTTGTACATTCTTTGAACTCTGGAAATTTATTTACTGTTTAGAAGAAAGCTTTTTTTTTGTTTGAATTGCCTAATTAGCGTCAGGTATCTGTTGAGCAGAGAGGCCTTCAACACCAATGATGTATTTGGTGGTGGATGCTCTGTTAATGCTAAAGGGAGTACTGTTCCTGGTTGTTGTGTTGATGAATTATTGTTACCGGCATGCAGCAGGTACTGAAGGTTTTGACAAGCAAAAATAGTTTACACCGAATGCAATGTGTATTCGTCATTAAAGTTGTTTTCTCTGCAGCATCAACGGAAATCATTTGATGATAACGGATGATGAAGTATTTGGCTGCTTTGCGGATGATGCTGTCAGCGAACAGTGAGTGAATAAACCTACTATATCATTACATTTCATAGTAAATTGTTCAGTTCAGGATGATGTAATTTTATTCATGCAGCCATGATGCAAATATTAGTTGTCCCTGGGATCTGAATGTGGTCCCTTCCACGAGCAATTGTGTCAATTCAAGTGTACAGCCTACTCAGGATAATGGACTTCTTGTTGTACCAGCAGATCAGGGGGAGGTGTGCAGCAAAATGACAAATGTTCCGTGGAAAACAAGGTGAATAGTTCATTCTTATATAAGACGTCATGGCCTAGCAGAATATCAATGTGTAATACAGAAAATGTGTAAAGGAACTGATTTCAATATGTCTATGCTTTGGTTGTCCATCTCTATTTTTGTCTGTTTGTTTGCATATCAACATTAACACATATATTTGAATCTTGTAGGAACCGCAGCACCAGCGGGCCAGATCACAGGGAACCTGTTTTGGGTAGGATCAATGCGCTTGAGCAAGCGATGATGAAGTTTGCTGACCGGGACTCAGATTACATAATCATTCCACATGTTGGAACAGAATTTGACGATTGTGATGAGGCATACCAGTATTATAACCTGTATTCCTGGGAATGTGGCTTTGGGATAAGGAGTGGAAAGAAGCGGTATTCTGACAACCAAGAGAACAGGAAATTACCACAAGAAAAGCGTTACCAGCTTAGCCAAGAATTTAACTGCAGCTGCAGTGTACGTACATCTATTTTTGCTGTTTTTGTCCTTTGAGGTTTTGGTGTAGTTTGTTTATGTCATGTTAATATTAATACGTGGTACATAATCAATTGTGCAGGGTAGACCAGATCGGAACTTGAAGACAGCATCAGCTAGGACGAACTGCCCTGCAAGGTTACGTTTAGGAAGAACCAGCGACCATGGATGGATAGTTGTTGAACATGTTGCTGAGCACAACCATGAGATGTCTGAAACATGTGGCGAGAATAAGCAGTGGCCATCACATCATCACCTAGACAAGTACAGCAGGGACCTGGTACGTATGCTTAGGCAAAACAACATTGGTATCACTAAGCTATACAGTATCCTAGGTACCTTCTTTGGAAAAATGGCTAATGTCCCAACAACCAAGAGGTCTTTGAAGAATCTTTGTCAGAAAATCAATAGGGAGCAGTCATTAGATGACATGAAGAAAACTCTTGATTTATTTAGTGAGCTACGGAAGGATGACCCGGGGTTCATGTATAGTTTCGATCCTGATGAAGACGGTACGATGAAGACCCTTATGTGGACAAACAGTAGGAGTAGAATGCAGTTTGAGAACTTTGGAGATGCCATCACATTTGATACAACTTACAAGACCAACATGTATGATATGCCTTTTGGACTGTTTATTGGTGTGAACAATCATTTCCAGAGTGTACTCCTAGGAGGTGTTCTTCTTACAGATGAAACAATAGAGAGCTTCCAATGGGTTTTCAAAGAGTTTGCCAGGCTAATGGGCGGCAAAGAGCCGTTGACAATACTTACTGGTAATGTACCTAAAAAAATGTATTGCTGTCTAATTTGTTTTTTGGTTTTTGAATCTGTAGGTAACAGACATTGTTATTTTTTGGCTGCAGATCAGTGTAGGGCAATGGAAGTGGCGATTGGTCTTGAGTGGAAGAACACTACACATCGTTGGTGCAAGTGGCATGTCCTCAAGAGAGTATGTGAGTGCATAGGAAGCACGTACACACAGAATAGGGATTTCAGGGATATGTTTCACAAGTTGTTGAACGAAATGTTGACAATTGAAGAGTTTGAAAAGGGCTGGGACGATCTGCTGAACACGTATGGGTTGCAGAACAATACATTCCTGAAGCAAATCTATGAAACAAGGGCTAAGTGGGTGAAGAGCTTCTTCAAGGGTGTATTTTGTGCAAGGATGACCAGCACCCAGCGCAGCGAGAGTGCTAATATGATGCTGAAGAACATAGTGCCTCCAAATAGCACGCTCCACAACTTTGTTGATCAGTACACGAAGCTCCAGTACATTAGGGATGAGGAAGAAAATTACCAGGAGAAGAAATCTAAGAGTGTAAGTGTTGATCAGCAAAGTCATTTGCTTTTTTGTTGCTGGCGTGCGATTTGTAACCGAGCAAATATTATGTTGTAGGAATCGAAGAAAAAGAAGTCTGGTGGCCCTCTGGTTGTCCATGCAGGAAAGGTGTACACACCTAATGTCTTTGCTCTCTTCTGTGAGTTGAAGGATGAATCTGAGTTCTATAGGGCAATACCGGTGGTCGATGGCTCAGAATATGTTGCAGTCCACTATGAGATGAGCCGTGTTGAGAAGTGGTGCAAGGGAAGGTACAACGTGAAGGTTTTGGATGGGGGGGATTCGTATGAGTGCGAGTGCGGGCTGCAGGAACATTTTGGCGTCCCATGCAGCCATATTCTGAGGGTGAGTTCCATTCATTTTGTAACATGTACTTCACTACGCACATTCATTTGGTGGAGGTGTACCATACTCACTATATCGACATGGATTTGAATGTACAGGTAATGATAACAAAAGGTATTAGTTGCTTGCCTGAAAGAATGGTGATGAAGAGATGGACAAGGAAGGCTAGAATTATTCTGGCACCGCACCTAAGTGTCTATAGCAGCAGAAACCCTTCTTTGATGGCACAAACCTACAGGCACTCTTCCTTGATGATCAGCTCACTAGAGTTTGTTGAGATGGGTGACAGGAATGTTGAGTGCTACAAGATTGGGCTGAAGTATTTGGAGGATGGAAAGAAAGCAATGGCAGCTGTTGTAGAAGGAACAGATGGATTAGGTCTGGCTGATCGTGCTGCAGAAGAACCGCATGTTGAGCAGGAAACTGTTGCTGACAAATTCAATCTAAGAGCACCAAAGAAGAGGAATGAACGGGGGCGTCCGTCAAACAAGAGGGATAAGCCGTCTTATGAAGGTGGGTCAAAGAGGCCACGATTTTGCAGCATCTGTCGTAGTGACAAGCACACAAAGCAGAAGTGCCCTGACCGAGACAAAACCAAAGACAAGGAGAGGACCCCACCAAAATGCTCTGGGTGTGGTGTTGTTGGTCACAATGTTAGTTCTTGTGGTGTTAGTGTGCAGCAACTTACTGCAATAGATGAGATGCTATTGTAGAGGTGGAGGTTCATTTGTAATGACCTGGTGCCGCCTGATTGCTATTGGTTCAAGTCAAAATGATGTATTGATTGACCTGAGCAATGGCTATAACTAATTAGTGCTGATTGTATTGGTTCAGCTGTACTGGATGTTAATTTTGGAACTCTATCCTTTATTAATATGATGAACAACGTGGCTGTTTGCCTTGTACTGGAATGTTGACTGTACGAACACATTTGTGGATTGTATGGATACTACTGGAATGGTTGACTCTCCATTTAGGACATGGTGTTCCGAACATTGTTTTATTCCTAGTTGATTAGCATCTTGGCTTGTCTGGTGCTCTATACAATACTATAATATACAGGCCAAGTGAAAAATTTACGAAAAGTTCACGTGCTTCAGCTGCAATTTTTTTATGTTACGCAAAACCATGAATCAAACATATAACCATATCGTGGTTAAAACTGAAAGCATTTAGGCGAATGTTTAGGTGGCATGAGGGGACCATGGCACGTTGTACAGCTATGAGTGGTTCTACACACGTGGGAAAGTTGGACCAGTGGACCTGACGCCTGAGGATTTCAAACTTTTCACTGACGCTTTCGAGAGAGGGCAGGTGGGCCACAGCCATTTTGAACTGCTGTGCAGCTGTCCCAGAGGACCATCCGAATCTATATATATCACTATTTGAGTTCAGTGTGAATAGAATAGCGGGTGCACTACTCCCGGATAGGAACAGTACCGGCTGCTTTCCACAGAGATCTTCCTGTGACCATGTCTTCAGTTGGGTCTGGCAGCATCAGTTCTGTGGTAATGTTCTTCGCTTCACCTTGGTTTGTCAACTGTTTGGTCTCACATTTATTGTGTATTGAATGCATTATTTGATTCCCTGTACAGGGTTCCGATATGGTGGTTGGTGAAGCAAAAGAGGAAGTTGTCGTCGGTAAACCTGATGTCAATCTTGGTTTAAAGAGAAAGAATGGAGACAACGATTCTGGGGTCGTTGAGTCGGATGATTTGGTAAGAGATATGAGCTTTACTTTGTTTGGTTTAAAGAGAAAGAATGGTGTGCGGCTGAATTTAGATGTGTGTGCCAGGAATCAGTGAACGCTCAAATCAAAATCTTTGAGCAGGTTTCAAAGAAGACAAGGGTGGAAAATGGCGAGGTACATTGAATCTTTCACCTGTATTTTATCTGTTTGCTGGTTGATGCTTAATTGAAAGAATTCAATGAATAATATAGTAATCTGTTCCAATGAAGAATGCCGGAAAAGAGGAGGCACCGCCTGCAGCAGAAGGATCCGGGGACAGCGACGAGAAGGTGGAGGACGGGGTGGTACACGTGGGTACCGCCGATGACGAAGGGGACCGCATATCTGGAACCGGTGGAGAATTTTGCTGGACTGAAGAAGGCTGCTATCAGGACTGTGCTGACAGCAGTGCGTGATTCAGGCTCCTGCATGAATTAGCTGTAGTAATGACAAATGTATTTTGGGGTTTATTTGTAACGCCCATCAAGCAGTGATGGAGATTTAGACACTGTGTTGATGCGGCTTTTGGTTTTCGTTTCAAATTTGAGTGATTTTTTCGAGAGGGGAAACATGAACTCAAGAAACGATGTAACTGTTCTTTTGGAGAATACATGAACGGAACCGTTGTTATGAAGTTATTTGTTCGTGTGGTTGGAAAATTTTGGTCTTTATTATAATTGGTGGTGGGACCCACTGGAGTCTTCGTCGATAAGGAGCTGCTGTGCCTTTTGGTTACGCTACAAACCGGACAAAGGAGCAGACAACCCCCTTTCCGGGTACCCAGATCCGAGAGCACAGCGTCTTGCCACACCTGTACAACCTGGTGGATGTTTCCATCGGACAGCAGTACAACGGCCGGGTGACAAGGTAACCTATAGATTTCCATTGTTGAATGCCTACATTTTCCATCGATTCATTCGTATTACGACTGATTAAGGAAGGAAAAAACCAATCTTTGTTTGCCGCATTGTTTGGGATAGATGGTGGCCAGGAGGGAGCACACGGCGGGTAGGCGTGCAAGAGTAGGTGCGGAAGCTCCTGCCGGTCCTTCCCGTCGGGCGGTGACTCGGAGCGCAACCCGTCCACCGAGTAAACCTAGGGAAGAAGAGATCCAAGAACCAGGCGGAGGTGAAGGAAGCTCATCGGAATCGAGGGAAAGTTCAGGCGGCGAAGCATTTGCGGAGGAAGGCAATGCTGGTGATGGAAGCGGTGCTGAGGTTAGCCCGATGGACTTTTACCCAAACAAATTCCATGGTTGCTTTTCGTCGCAAGCAGTTGGGGCGGTTTTGTGTGGTTTCGGAGAGAAAAAAAAAAGAAATCCTAAACAACATAGGCCTTGGAGGACTTGTACACCTAGATGCAGTCATGCATCATAGCCGCAATTTGGTTTTATATCTTTTGAAGAGGTTGGACACAGTTAACATGAGGATTCAGCTTCCCAATGGTTTTAATATAGACCTAACAGAAGAATCAGTGGAAAGAGTTCTTGGGATCAGATCAGGTGGTTTGGAAGTAGTACCTGGGCCAACTAGGCTAGGGTTTGATGTAATTTCTCGGTTGCATAAACTATTCGGCACAAAGTTAATTAGGAAGCTCCCAACTGCTGCTGAGGCTAAGAGCATTTTAACCATGGATTATGGTCAAGAGATGACAGCAGAAGAAGAGGATAGATTTGCTGTTGTGCTAGCTGGTTTCTGTTGTGCATACATGCTTGGTCCTGTAGACCGTCATGCGTCGGTACCAAGGAACATCTGGGAATTCATTTCTATAGCCGAGAACTTAAGGAAATGTAACTGGGCAAAATATGTGCTGGATGTGATTAAGGCCAATGCTCAAGATCTGCAATCAACCCTGCCAGCTGGACCCACCAAACCTGGTTCAAAGCCTTTTTCACTAAGGCTTGGTGGCTGCTGGCTGTACCTAGAGGTAACTAACCATTTCTGACAACCTCCTGTTTATGTGACTTAAGATGTTTTGGTTGGTATCACTAAAGGTACTCATTTTGCACAGCTTATGTACCTTGATACTGTTGACCTGGGTGAGCTAAATGTCCCACTCGATCTGGTGCCTAGAGTAGCAGCTTACAAAGACCAGATCAGGCTACCCGGATTAACCCCACAATTAACTGCAACGGTGCGATTTTCAACAGGAATGTGTTTTCTCGAACATAGCGGGATCCGAAGCATGCGGCTGCTGGGGTTCACCTAATTAGGATAAGGAAATTTTAGTCTTCAACAACTTCTGCATCAAAATGTTGAAGTTAGTTTTGTTCAATGCTCTCGAAAGGTAAGCACCATGAAAGGAAATAATTCCAAACCTTTCTATGTTGGTGGTTTGGACTTTGTCGTGACATAGCGGACATATAGAACACTCGTTGTGAACATGCTGCACGAGTGTGCACCGTAGATTTTATGATAATTTTTTTTGGTAGTGTTCGAAAAAGAATAGCCTACATCTTGGTCCGTATCAACATTGCATGACTTAATTCTTTGTGAACATCAGGACAAGATGCGGCTGGTTTATGCGGAGATGACCGATCAGGGGGTGGACAGGAACATATTATAGGGCATAAAGAAGGTAACTCCTGTTTAGGGTGTATCTATTTCTTGAATGTTGTATTTTGTATGTTTTGTTGTACATACTGTACCATTGCTAGTGATTTCTGCAGGAAGTAATTCATACAAAATACAACATTCAAGAAATAGATACACCAAAAAACTGCCGAATTAAAAATGGTGAAGTGTTACTTCCTGCAGAAATCACTAGCAATGGTACAGTATGTACAACAAAAAACTGCCGAATTAAAAATGGTGAAGTGTTTAGTTTCATTGTTACATAGGGGAGTGCGGATGTTCCAAAATTTATCTGTTACGGACAAAGAACAGGACATGTTATTCTGTACGACAAAACTTATTAGAATAAGAAGATTTTTTTGTTTCAACCGTAGGGGTAAATTTGGTTTTTGAATTGACGTGACTGTAGGTACAATTCCGGGGGCGTTTGTACCCAGGCCACAGGCACCTGATGGTCCAGTTTTTGACCGGACACCTGATTGTTCTGGTATGTTGGGAACAAACTTTTTGAGTACAATTCAAAATTTGGTCAAAAATAGTAAAACACGGGAATGCTTTTTTAGGCACACGATTTAGGCAACCAAACTTTGACTTGTCACCCGTGCTAGGTAAGTAAGCAGAAGCCCTAGTTATTATGTTTCTGAACCAGCCAATATATTATTTTTAGCATTCTTCTTGATGAGCACAATATTTTTCAGGGCAAGGCAACATTCGTGTTGCGGCAGAAATGGAAAGAGATTGGGGAAACAGGATGGACCCTGGAAAGAATGCGAATGAAGGTATGGAAAAACATATGCAAAATAGTAACTGGTTAAATGTTTTGTTTCGAAGGAATATATCATTTCACTTATATGTGTACCTTTGTTGGAATGAATTTGTCAGAAGTTGTAGGTGGTAAGAGAAGGATTTACAAGGTTGCAGCAAAGAAGCATAATAAAAAACAAAAACAAAGTGGCGTAAGTGAGGGAAAAGATGAGGCGGGAAAGAAGAGGCAGAAGGTACTGGCGAGGAAACTTCCACGGGCCAGCACGGGCTCAAATCATAGTGGATCCTGTTCCTCTTCTGATGGTACGCCGGAGGGTAGCAAGACGCCATTGGTTGGTGAAAAGGTGTTGCCATGCCAGCGGCATGTGGCAAAAAGGGATGTACCAGAATCTCCTTTTGAGCTAGGGCTTGCTTTGCCTGGATTCATCAGGCCGATTTCTGAGCAGAAATACCTTGAGTTAATGAACGTCCGAGGACAAGAATTACAGAGGTAAGAGTGAGTTTGTTACAGAAACAAATAGTGTGCACCATAGAACTTATTTCTGTTGTACTGTTATTTGTCACAGATTTTGGATTGTACATGATGTTCCAAGACAAATCAAACTCCAGGGTGGAGTTGTACAGGCCCAGTTTAGGGATGGCGGTGACATAACAAGCGATGTTTTCAGCCTGATGGTGAGGCTACTGGACCAACAGGATAGTTTGATGTACCAAAGTCAGGCACCTTCGAAACACCATTGGCGATTCTTCATGGATCCAGCTTTTACTGTAAGTAAGGCATATAAGGAATTTATAATTTTGCTGTTCCAGAAAAAATTAATTTCATGGACAACTACTTGCAGGATTGGGCACTCGGTTCTGTGGAGCCAGTGATAAATGATGAGGTCCGGAAGATGTTCATTGGACACCATTTGGGCGGTTTGATTGAGCAGAGCAGATTGGTAATGGTCTGGAGTCACCCGCTATTTAGATTGTACTTGTTTCTGGGTAGATAACATAATTTGGAGGTAAAATAATACCTGTGCAGATCATGGTACCGAGGCGTGGAGGAGGTGCATGGTGCCTTTATGTTTGGGACCTTGAGAAAAGGAAGATATACATATTCGACCCCTGTACTAAGCTCACTAATGCCAATGACCTTTGGCCAGTGCATGAGGCTTTTGTAGACAAGCTGCACGATTTACTTCAAGATTGCGTAGCTGAGTTCTTCACTGGTTGGGATTCTGATTGGTCTGGGTTTTCAGATCATTACTACCAGATTGAACACGACAAGGCTGATTGGTAAGTGAGAGGGGAAAATTGTAACTATATGGTTGATTGCTTCCCAACATAATTCCATTTTTGCTGTGAATGAGGATACTGTAACATATTGGCGACATTGAACATTGCAGTTGTGACTCGGCGTTTTACGTGCTTCATTACATGAGGTGGTTTAATGGAGAAGAATTGACAAGGCCGGTGGACAAGGTATTTACATTGAATTCGGTTAACATACTAACTAATTTGATTTTTCATAAATTTTATTCCTGTTTGTCGGAACAGTGCCTAGCGAAGAGGCTCCGAAGATGTTTTTTTTATGAGGTCCTGAT
>CM014275.1:9706043-9730415 GCA_004135705.1 Alloteropsis semialata
GAACTGATTTCAATATGTCTATGCTTTGGTTCTCCATCTCTATTTTTGTCTGTTTGTTTGCATATCAACATTAACACATATATTTGAATCTTGTAGGAACCGCAGCACCAGCGGGCCAGATCACAGGGAACCTGTTTTGGGTAGGATCAATGCGCTTGAGCAAGCGATGATGAAGTTTGCTGACCGGGACTCAGATTACATAATCATTCCACATGTTGGAACAGAATTTGACGATTGTGATGAGGCATACCAGTATTATAACCTGTATTCCTGGGAATGTGGCTTTGGGATAAGGAGTGGAAAGAAGCGGTATTCTGACAACCAAGAGAACAGGAAATTACCACAAGAAAAGCGTTACCAGCTTAGCCAAGAATTTAACTGCAGCTGCAGTGTACGTACATCTATTTTTGCTGTTTTTGTCCATTGAGGTTTTGGTGTAGTTTGTTTATGTCATGTTAATATTAATACGTGGTACATAATCAATTGTGCAGGGTAGACCAGATCGAAACTTGAAAACAGCATCAGCTAGGACGAACTGCCCTGCAAGGTTACGTTTAGGAAGAACCAGTGACCATGGATGGATAGTTGTTGAACATGTTGCTGAGCACAACCATGAGATGTCTGAAACATGTGGCGAGAATAAGCAGTGGCCATCACATCATCACCTAGACAAGTACAGCAGGGACCTGGTACGTATGCTTAGGCAAAACAACATTGGTATCACTAAGCTATACAGTATCCTAGGTACCTTCTTTGGAAAAATGGCTAATGTCCCAACAACCAAGAGGTCTTTGAAGAATCTTTGTCAGAAAATCAATAGGGAGCAGTCATTAGATGACATGAAGAAAACTCTTGATTTATTTAGTGAGCTACGGAAGGATGACCCGGGGTTCATGTATAGTTTCGATCCTGATGATACGAACAAGACCCTTATGTGGACAAACAGTAGGAGTAGAATGCAGTTTGAGAACTTTGGAGATGCCATCACATTTGATACAACTTACAAGACCAACATGTATGATATGCCTTTTGGACTATTTATTGGTGTGAACAATCATTTCCAGAGTGTACTCCTAGGAGGTGTTCTTCTTACAGATGAAACAATAGAGAGCTTCCAATGGGTTTTCAAAGAGTTTGCCAGGCTAATGGGCGGCAAAGAGCCGTTGACAATACTTACTGGTAATGTACCTAAAAAAATGTATTGCTGTCTAATTTGTTTTTTGGTTTTTGAATCTGTAGGTAACAGACATTGATTTTTTTTTGCTGCAGATCAGTGTAGGGCAATGGAAGTGGCGATTGGTCTTGAGTGGAAGAACACTACACATCGTTGGTGCAAGTGGCATGTCCTCAAGAGAGTATGTGAGTGCATAGGAAGTACGTACACACAGAATAGGGATTTCAGGGATATGTTTCACAAGTTGTTGAACGAAATGTTGACAATTGAAGAGTTTGAAAAGGGCTGGGACGATCTGCTGAACACGTATGGGTTGCAGAACAATACATTCCTGAAGCAAATCTATGAAACAAGGGCTAAGTGGGTGAAGAGCTTCTTCAAGGGTGTATTTTGTGCAAGGATGACCAGCACCCAGCGCAGCGAGAGTGCTAATATGATGCTGAAGAACATAGTCCCTCCAAATAGCACGCTCCACAACTTTGTTGATCAGTACACGAAGCTCCAGTACATTAGGGATGAGGAAGAAAATTACCAGGAGAAGAAATCTAAGAGTGTAAGTGTTGATCAGCAAAGTCATTTGCTTTTTTGTTGCTGGCGTGCGATTTGTAACCGAGCAAATATTATGTTGTAGGAATCGAAGAAAAAGAAGTCTGGTGGCCCTCTGGTTGTCCATGCAGGAAAGGTGTACACACCTAATGTCTTTGCTCTCTTCTGTGAGTTGAAGGATGAATCTGAGTTCTATAGGGCAATACCGGTGGTCGATGGCTCAGAATATGTTGCAGTCCACTATGAGATGAGCCGTGTTGAGAAGTGGTGCAAGGGAAGGTACAACGTGAAGGTTTTGGATGGGGGGGATTCGTATGAGTGCGAGTGCGGGCTGCAGGAACATTTTGGTGTCCCATGCAGCCATATTCTGAGGGTGAGTTCCATTCATTTTGTAACATGTACTTCACTATGCACATTCATTTGGTGGAGGTGTACCATACTCACTATATCGACATGGATTTGAATGTACAGGTAATGATAACAAAAGGTATTAGTTGCTTGCCTGAAAGAATGGTGATGAAGAGATGGACAAGGAAGGCTAGAATTATTCTAGCACCCCACCTAAGTGTCTATAGCAGCAGAAACCCTTCTTTGATGGCACAAACCTACAGGCACTCTTCCTTGATGATCAGCTCACTAGAGTTTGTTGAGATGGGTGACAGGAATGTTGAGTGCTACAAGATTGGGCTGAAGTATTTGGAGGATGGAAAGAAAGCAATGGCAGCTGTTGTAGAAGGAACAGATGGATTAGGTCTGGCTGATCGTGCTGCAGAAGAACCGCATGTTGAGCAGGAAACTGTTGCTGACAAATTCAATCTAAGAGCACCAAAGAAGAGGAATGAACGGGGGCGTCCGTCAAACAAGAGGGATAAGCCGTCTTATGAAGGTGGGTCAAAGAGGCCACGATTTTGCAGCATCTGTCGTAGTGACAAGCACACAAAGCAGAAGTGCCCTGACCGAGACAAAACCAAAGACAAGGAGAGGACCCCACCAAAATGCTCTGGGTGTGGTGTTGTTGGTCACAATGTTAGTTCTTGTGGTGTTAGTGTGCAGCAACTTACTGCAATAGATGAGATGCTATTGTAGAGGTGGAGGTTCATTTGTAATGACCTGGTGCCGCCTGATTGCTATTGGTTCAAGTCAAAATTGATGTATTGATTGACCTGAGCAATGGCTATAACTAATTAGTGGTGATTGTATTGGTTCAGCTGTACTGGATGTTAATTTTGGAACTCTATCCTTTATTAATATGATGAACAACGTGGCTGTTTGCCTTGTACTGGAATGTTTTATTCCTAGTTGATTAGCATCTTGGCTTGTCTGCTGCTCTATACAATACTATAATATACAGGCCAAGTGAAAAATTTACGAAAAGTTCACGTGCTTCAGCTGCAATTTTTTTATGTTATGCAAAACCATGAATCAAACATATAACCATATCGTGGTTAAAACTGAAAGCATTTAGGCGAATGTTTAGGTGGCATGAGGGGACCATGGCACGTTGTACAGCTATGAGTGGTTCTACACACGTGGGAAAGTTGGACCAGTGGACCAGGCGCCTGAGGATTTCAAACTTTTCACTGACGCTTTCGAGAGAGGGCAGGTGGGCCACAGCCATTTTGAACTGCTGTGCAGCTGTCCCAGAGGACCATCCGAATCTATATATATCACTATTTGAGTTCAGTGTGAATAGAATAGCGGGTGCACTACTCCCGGATAGGAACAGTACCGGCTGCTTTCCACAGAGATCTTCCTGTGACCATGTCTTCAGTTGGGTCTGGCAGCATCAGTTCTGTGGTAATGTTCTTCGCTTCACCTTGGTTTGTCAACTGTTTGGTCTCACATTTATTGTGTATTGAATGCATTATTTGATTCCCTGTACAGGGTTCCGATATGGTGGTTGGTGAAGCAAAAGAGGAAGTTGTCGTCGGTAAACCTGATGTCAATCTTGGTTTAAAGAGAAAGAATGGAGACAACGATTCTGGGGTCGTTGAGTCGGATGATTTGGTAAGAGATATGAGCTTTACTTTGTTTGGTTTAAAGAGAAAGAATGGTGTGCGGCTGAATTTAGATGTGTGTGCCAGGAATCAGTGAACGCTCAAATCAAAATCTTTGAGCAGGTTTCAAAGAAGACAAGGGTGGAAAATGGCGAGGTACATTGAATCTTTCACCTGTATTTTATCTGTTTGCTGGTTGATGCTTACTTGAAAGAATTCAATGAATAATATAGTAATCTGTTCCAATGAAGAATGCCGGAAAAGAGGAGGCACCGCCTGCAGCAGAAGGATCCGGGGACAGCGACGAGAAGGTGGAGGACGGGGTGGTACACGTGGGTACCGCCGATGACGAAGGGGACCGCATATCTGGAACCGGTGGAGAATTTTGCTGGACTGAAGAAGGCTGCTATCAGGACTGTGCTGACAGCAGTGCGTGATTCAGGCTCCTGCATGAATTAGCTGTAGTAATGACAAATGTATTTTGGGGTTTATTTGTAACGCCCATCAAGCAGTGATGGAGATTTAGACACTGTGTTGATGCGGCTTTTGGTTTTCGTTTCAAATTTGAGTGATTTTTTCGAGAGGGGAAACATGAACTCAAGAAACGATGTAACTGTTCTTTTGGACAATACATGAATGGAACAGTTGTTATGAAGTTATTTGTTCGTGTGGTTGGAAAATTTTGGTCTTTATTATAATTGGTGGTGGGACCCACTGGAGTCTTCGTCGATAAGGAGCTGCTGTGCCTTTTGGTTACGCTACAAACCGGACAAAGGAGCAGACAACCCCCTTTCCGGGTACCCAGATCCGAGAGCACAGCGTCTTGCCACACCTGTACAACCTGGTGGATGTTTCCATCGGACAGCAGTACAACGGCCGGGTGACAAGGTAACCTATAGATTTCCATTGTTGAATGCCTACATTTTCCATCGATTCATTCGTATTACGACTGATTAAGGAAGGAAAAAACCAATCTTTGTTTGCCGCATTGTTTGGGATAGATGGTGGCCAGGAGGGAGCACACGGCGGGTAGGCGTGCAAGAGTAGGTGCGGAAGCTCCTGCCGGTCCTTCCCGTCGGGCGGTGACTCGGAGCGCAACCCGTCCACCGAGTAAACCTAGGGAAGAAGAGATCCAAGAACCAGGCGGAGGTGAAGGAAGCTCATCGGAATCGAGGGAAAGTTCAGGCGGCGAAGCATTTGCGGAGGAAGGCAATGCTGGTGATGGAAGTGCTGCTGAGGTTAGCCCGATGGACTTTTACCCAAACAAATTCCATGGTTGCTTTTCGTCGCAAGCAGTTGGGGCGGTTTTGTGTGGTTTCGGAGAGAAAAAAAAGAAATCCTAAACAACATAGGCCTTGGAGGACTTGTACACCTAGATGCAGTCATGCATCATAGCCGCAATTTGGTTTTATATCTTTTGAAGAGGTTGGACACAGTTAACATGAGGATTCAGCTTCCCAATGGTTTTAATATAGACCTAACAGAAGAATCAGTGGAAAGAGTTCTTGGGATCAGATCAGGTGGTTTGGAAGTAGTACCTGGGCCAACTAGGCTAGGGTTTGATGTAATTTCTCGGTTGCATAAACTATTCGGCACAAAGTTAATTAGGAAGCTCCCAACTGCTGCTGAGGCTAAGAGCATTTTAACCATGGATTATGGTCAAGAGATGACAGCAGAAGAAGAGGATAGATTTGCTGTTGCGCTAGCTGGTTTCTGTTGTGCATACATGCTTGGTCCTGTAGACCGTCATGCGTCGGTACCAAGGAACATCTGGGAATTCATTTCTATAGCCGAGAACTTAAGGAAATGTAACTGGGCAAAATATGTGCTGGATGTGATTAAGGCCAATGCTCAAGATCTGCAATCAACCCTGCCAGCTGGACCCACCAAACCTGGTTCAAAGCCTTTTTCACTAAGGCTTGGTGGCTGCTGGCTGTACCTAGAGGTAACTAACCATTTCTGACAACCTCCTGTTTATGTGACTTAAGATGTTTTGGTTGGTATCACTAAAGGTACTCATTTTGCACAGCTTATGTACCTTGATACTGTTGACCTGGGTGAGCTAAATGTCCCACTCGATCTGGTGCCTAGAGTAGCAGCTTACAAAGGATACAAGCTAACAGATTTAATTTCTATGGATGAGATCAATAAGGTCAAATTTGGAAAGCGTTCGGTGAGTTGAACCATTACCTTTGTATTGCAATAATAAAAATTACATAAACATTACTAACGTACCATGTTTGTCATGTGTGCAGCGAAGGAGGATAGGAGAAGGAGGATCTGCACAAGTACACGGCTGTACACCAAGAGCTGAGGATGGTTCTAGAACGATGGGCATGAGGGGACAGGTGGTCTATGTAGTGGTTGTACACAATAGTAAGTAAGTTTAATGGTTCTGAAGTAGGAGTGATGCTTGTATCATTTGTGTTTTTTCAGAGTATCATTGGAGCGATTAAAGAACAGACGAAGAGCATGTTGCTGGATTTGGAATCCTTGGCTGTGAAGGCTCATGAAGAGAACGAACAAAATTTCAAGATGCAGAAGTCTAGGATAGAGTTATTGTTTGGAGGGATGAGGACATCATTAAGGGAGCGTGGGGCCGATTTAATCGAAGCTGTGCGTCAGATGTTAACAACAGCGAGAGGTGAAAGTCCAAATTTTGGAGGCGGTAACATGGAAGGCTCAGCAAGTGTACGTAGCCAAAGGAAAAGGACAGTAGGTACGAATTAAAAAGTTTGGACTGAACTAGAATTGTATGTATCGTGTACGTACATAGACTGCGATCATTAACATCCCCTTGTGTGAAATGGCAGGAAAGCGTAGCTTCCGGGAAAGGTATTATTTTAACAACAGCCAAGAAGCGGAGGAAGGTGAAGGCATCAATGAATCAGAGCACGCAAATTTGGATACACCTACAGCAGGTACAATTGTAATTTGTGCTTTGCAGATGGCTTAGGATGTCAAAATGCACGAATAAGTGTACTATTCATGTTGTTGCAGGTCATAGGCCAATGGACATCCCTAACAGTTCCAAAGGTAATAATGGGCCAGAGAACATTGGTAAAGAAGATAATGTACGCGGTTTAGAAACTGAGAACATAGGTAAGCTGGTTTTGTTGAGTTGGGTTTAACTTAAATGCAGTTCATAAATTGTACGAGGAACCAAGGTTTAGGGTATTGATTGGCGAATCGTACAACAATTAATTAATCTAAAACTTAAGTTAAAGATTTGAGGATCAATAGCAGTACATAGGAAAAGGAAAATACTGATATTCTGATCATGAGTGTCCACTTGTTTAAATTGGCAGGAAACCAACCAGAGGAGGAAGGCCGACGTAGTGAACAATCAGTTGACGAACATTTTCATTCGACTACAGCAGGTACATTTCTTTTTTGTGATGCGGAAATGCAACGATTGTGTAAATGGACTATATTATTTTATTATGGATGTTGTGGCAGGCCAAAGCGAAATGGGCATCAATAACAGTTCTGAAGATAAGGATCGCCCACAGAACATAGAAAAGGATGATGTTGTCCCAGGACAGAGCGAAATGGACGTGAATAATTCAGAAGATAAGGATGTGCCTGAGGACATAGGTAAAATTGCTATTCTTTTTCGAACACTACCAAAAACAATTATCATAAAATCTACGGTGCACACTCGTGCAGCATATTCACAATGAGTGTTCTATATGTCCGCTATGTCACGACAAAGTCCAAACCACCAACATAGAAAGGTTTGGAATTATTTCCTTTCATGGTGCTTACCTTTCGAGAGGATTGAACAAAACTAACATGAACATTTTGATGCAGAAGTTGTTGAAGACAAAATTTCCTTATCCTAATTAGGTGAACCCCAGCAGCCGCATGCTTCGGATCCCGCTATGTTCGAGAAAACACATTCCTGTTGAAAATCGCACCGTTGCAGTTAATTGTGGGGTTAATCCGACCAGATCAGGCTACCCGGATTAACCCCACAATTAACTGCAACGGTGCGATTTTCAACAGGAATGTGTTTTCTCGAACATAGCGGGATCCGAAGCATGCGGCTGCTGGGGTTCACCTAATTAGGATAAGGAAATTTTGGTCTTCAACAACTTCTGCATCAAAATGTTCATGTTAGTTTTGTTCAATCCTCTCGAAAGGTAAGCACCATGAAAGGAAATAATTCCAAACCTTTCTATGTTGGTGGTTTGGACTTTGTCGTGACATAGCGGACATATAGAACACTCGTTGTGAACATGCTGCATGAGTGTGACCGTAGATTTTATGATAATTTTTTTGGTAGTGTTCGAAAAAGAATAGCCTACATCTTGGTACGTATCAACATTGCATGACTTAATTCTTTGTGAACATCAGGACAAGATGCGGCTGGTTTATGCGGAGATGACCGATCAGGGGGTGGACAGGAACATATTATAGGGCATAAAGAAGGTAACTCCTGTTTAGGGTGTATCTATTTCTTGAATGTTGTATTTTGTATGAATTACTTCCTGCAGAAATCACTAGCAATGGTACAGTATGTACAACAAAAAACTGCCGAATTAAAAATGGTGAAGTGTTTAGTTTCATTGTTACATAGGGGAGTGCGGATGTTCCAAAATTTATCTGTTAGGGACAAAGAACAGGACATGTTATTCTGTACGACAAAACTTATTAGAATAAGAAGATTTTTTTGTTTCAACCGTAGGGGTAAATTTGGTTTTTGAATTGACGTGACTGTAGGTACAATTCCGGGGGCGTTTGTACCCAGGCCACAGGCACCTGATGGTCCAGTTTTTGACCGGACACCTGATTGTTCTGGTATGTTGGGAACAAACTTTTTGAGTACAATTCAAAATTTGGTCAAAAATAGTAAAACACGGGAATGCTTTTTTAGGCACACGATTTAGGCAACCAAACTTTGACTTGTCACGTGCTAGGTAAGTAAGCAGAAGCCCTAGTTATTATGTTTCTGAACCAGCCAATATATTATTTTTAGCATTCTTCTTGATGAGCACAATATTTTTCAGGGCAAGGCAACATTCGTGTTGCGGCAGAAATGGAAAGAGATTGGGGAAACAGGATGGACCCTGGAAAGAATGCGAATGAAGGTATGGAAAAACATATGCAAAATAGTAACTGGTTAAATGTTTTGTTTCGAAGGAATATATCATTTCACTTATATGTGTACCTTTGTTGGAATGAATTTGTCAGAAGTTGTAGGTGGTAAGAGAAGGATTTACAAGGTTGCAGCAAAGAAGCATAATAAAAAACAAAAACAAAGTGGCGTAAGTGAGGGAAAAGATGAGGCGGGAAAGAAGAGGCAGAAGGTACTGGCGAGGAAACTTCCACGGGCCAGCACGGGCTCAAATCATAGTGGATCCTGTTCCTCTTCTGATGGTACGCCGGAGGGTAGCAAGACGCCATTGGTTGGTGAAAAGGTGTTGCCATGCCAGCGGCATGTGGCAAAAAGGGATGTACCAGAATCTCCTTTTGAGCTAGGGCTTGCTTTGCCTGGATTCATCAGGCTGATTTCTGAGCAGAAATACCTTGAGTTAATGAACGTCCGAGGACAAGAATTACAGAGGTAAGAGTGAGTTTGTTACAGAAACAAATAGTGTGCACCATAGAACTTATTTCTGTTGTACTGTTATTTGTCACAGATTTTGGATTGTACATGATGTTCCAAGACAAATCAAACTCCAGGGTGGAGTTGTACAGGCACAGTTTAGGGATGGCGGTGACATAACAAGCGATGTTTTCAGCCTGATGGTGAGGCTACTGGACCAACAGGATAGTTTGATGTACCAAAGTCAGGCACCTTCGAAACACCATTGGCGATTCTTCATGGATCCAGCTTTTACTGTAAGTAAGGCATATAAGGAATTTATAATTTTGCTGTTCCAGAAAAAATTAATTTCATGGACAACTACTTGCAGGATTGGGCACTCGGTTCTGTGGAGCCAGTGATAAATGATGAGGTCCGGAAGATGTTCATTGGACACCATTTGGGCGGTTTGATTGAGCAGAGCAGATTGGTAATGGTCTGGAGTCACCCGCTATTTAGATTGTACTTGTTTCTGGGTAGATAACATAATTTGGAGGTAAAATAATACCTGTGCAGATCATGGTACCGAGGCGTGGAGGAGGTGCATGGTGCCTTTATGTTTGGGACCTTGAGAAAAGGAAGATATACATATTCGACCCCTGTACTAAGCTCACTAATGCCAATGACCTTTGGCCAGTGCATGAGGCTTTTGTAGACAAGCTGCACGATTTACTTCAAGATTGCGTAGCTGAGTTCTTCACTGGTTGGGATTCTGATTGGTCTGGGTTTTCAGATCATTACTACCAGATTGAACACGACAAGGCTGATTGGTAAGTGAGAGGGGAAAATTGTAACTATATGGTTGATTGCTTCCCAACATAATTCCATTTTTGCTGTGAATGAGGATACTGTAACATATTGGCGACATTGAACATTGCAGTTGTGACTCGGCGTTTTACGTGCTTCATTACATGAGGTGGTTTAATGGAGAAGAATTGACAAGGCCGGTGGACAAGGTATTTACATTGAATTCGGTTAACATACTAACTAATTTGATTTTTCATAAATTTTATTCCTGTTTGTCGAAACAGTGCCTAGCGAAGAGGCTCCGAAGATGTTTTTTTTATGAGGTCCTGATGATTGGAGGAAACAAGGGGCAGTATCCAGAAGGCCTGGCTGAAGTGGTTGATCTAACGGACTAACCGTTGTTCTGTGAACATTGTGTTCAGTGTTTGGTTGCAACATATTAGTATGAGCGCATTAGGCACACCCCATCAGTAAAGAATGGGTTATTCCCTTTTGGCACTGTCATGCTGATGTAAGCTATGATATTTTATAACTTTTGGGAAACTTAGAAAGAAATCTTAAAGTGAATGTTGGCAGCAGAAGATGAGAACGTTAATGACAAGGTCCAACTGTCTTAAGAAAGTACATGTTGCAATCTACGTCCGTGCAAGAACGAAACGTTTACTTGTAGATCAAGGATAGGAAATAAAACAGCAACGTAACTATGATGACCATCTGGAGGCAAATGACTACATCCTTGCATGTACTTTGTTTGTCTGGTGCATCCAGAGCTTGAATGGGCTGTTTTGGCTGCACCTGAGGCTGAGGAGACCAGTCCAAGCCTGGAATGGCCTGGTTTGCGTGGTGCTGAGGGTGTCCGAAGTAGTCGTAGTAGGCAGTTAGAGCTTCAGCTTCTGTACCATAGCTTCGGTACGAACAATGCTTGTATCCAGAGACCTGGTCGAGGCAGTTTGCCCATTGGCTGTACACTCCAGGCTTGCGGCCCCTGAAAACAACGTACCATGCCATGCTAAAGGTAGCAAGGTAATAGAGATCTATAAAGTTAGAGGCATGGAAACCCTAGATGTTAAGGGAAAAGTTGCAAATAAGAATAGATCCACCGTAAGAAGTTGTCATCCTTTACAGATCTAAAGGATTAGTAATTTTGTAGGCATAAGACACCATTGTAGTACATTTGTTTGGAGACCCAGGGGCGAGTATTCGAAAAAGAACAGAGGAGAATAAGATTGTACCTGTGGCTCAGCAACTGGATGAGCGGTGGCGTACAGATCTCTTGGCCTTGCAAGTAGTGCGCAGTGTTATGGCCAACCTTCCGGTGGATGAGGAGTGGTGCTTTACTTGTTCATGAGTTGGTTGGGGGTTGGGTTATCTTTATAGTGGGAGCAGACGGGTGGAGGTTGGAGGGGCTCATTTATTTAGTCTAGGATGGGATACGACGTCCTGGGGTAAATACATGGTGTACGACCCGTTGTGGTGCAGTCCGTCACGGGTTCAAAATGTTGGCTGCCTGAACTGGTTTCGGTTGTACAACATTGTACATCTCGAGGTACAACGCGATGAGTAGATTAATTCGTGGAAGCACATGTACAAGTAGGACGTAATATGGTGCCAATGTTGATTAGAATCTTAGTGCATGAAACACAAACAATATTACAGATCAACCTGGACCGTCTTGGATGACTAGAAGACGTCAATACAGGAAAGTATTACAAAAGGGTTCAGTTCATACTTTTTTTAGGTCAAAGAGGATGACATAGTTTTGTGACCACAATCAACTAGCTGATAATCCTAGATATCATAGCAGGCATTGTTCCTTGGTTGCCTGAGATTGATAGAGCTTCGAAAGCAAGGTTGCGGCGTGCCAGCTTTATTTCATCCTGGAGAACAGAGCATTCTTTACATTACGATTATAACAATTTGTGGTTGTACAAGCAGAATAACAAAGAATGGAATGTGCGGTCTGACCGTATCATAGTCCTGCAGTAGGACCTCGCCATTGAAATGTCGAACCATGTGAAGCATACAAGGTCCGCTGTCCAACCTAAAATAAAAAAACGGTAATGAATTATTGTTCAATGGTCAGCAAGTAATGGTAATGATTGAATTATGAAATGTCTTAGCAACGCACCTGGTAACTGTTTGTTTGCAAAGGTTAGGGTACAGGACCTCCCACTCGTCTAGAGTGTTTAAGGACCATGTATCCACAAACTTTTGGAAGCAACGATCAAGGGCCGCATGGATAATGCCATGGAAATATATGTGTAGTTTCAAACGTTCAGGACAGTGACATGGGTCTAGTACATGTACTTTGTTATTGTGCATGTCCAGCATATAGGCACACCAGCAGCCATCAACTAAAGCTGGTAAGATGAACTGTTGAACAGGAAAACAAAGAGATCTAGTTAACTACAAAATCCCATGTATCCATGATAATGCAAAAGGATTACCATCTGGCAGTGCAGAACGCAGTGGTCTACATTCACAAACTGGTTGGCCACGGACTGAGTTCTTGCGGGCTCCAAACCACCAATAGCTTGCCACTGTACATTCGACGAGTATAGTTACAATTGAAAAAAATGATTTTGATTTGTGTTCAAAATCTAGAGATGAATAAAACTTACAGCAAAGTCGGTTTCTATGAAATGTCGCCAACGCATGGTTGAACCCTCTTTTGCCATTGAGGCATCAAGTTGGTTGAAGCGACGAAGGACAATATCGATAACATCATGGTGGGTGCATAACTAACCTTCGAGTGTCTGTAGGATCTCTTTTGATGTGACTGTGATATGCCTTGGTAATGGATGGACAATCCAGTTGCTGCAGTATAGGAATAATTAGTGTGCTTACGTGTGTAACATAAATTATTGCTTAGTTGTTAGTTTCATGTTACCTAAGAGGATCTCCACTGCTGAATTCCTTAATCACAATGTGCAGCATGTCCACCTGTACAGGGTCAGGTACCGGGTGTGGGATAACAGATGTCCAAGATGGAATGGAAATAGGGGACGACGGCAGCACAATCTTTCCAAATAATGTGGTTATTTGCTGACCAAACATGACTTTGTCCTTTTGGCTGGAACAGTCATCAAGAACGGCAAGAGCCTCATAAACAATTGTACGAGCATCTTGTACTGTCGCTGAGCGAGGAGAGCAGATAGTAGATGACGATGATTGACGATCTGAATCTTGTTTGAATGGAACAGGAGAAGTGCAAGAGTTTAGTGGAATAAAGTTTGCTTTTGGTGTTTTGAAGGTAGAGGGTCCAGGAGAATCTTCTATTGCAAGGTCAAACGATGGTGGTTCTGTAAGTTTAAATAAATTACTAGGAGCCTGACAATAAGTTTTAATAAATTCATTGTGCCAATGAGTAAAGTGTGTAAGACACATACCAATCTGTTGGAAGCGCTTGTTTTTGTTAACTGGTTGAGCATGTTCGGAGGCCCTTTTCAAACTTTGTTTAGGTCCATCGTTCTTAATTGAATCCGGTACTGCACAGCATACTGTATATTCAGAAACGTTTTTTGGGTTCATAGGATAAAGTAATTGTGTAATGGTTAAAGATAGGACCTGTAACTTGATTCGTTGGTTTCGGTGGAATAGACCTAGGAAGTACCAATTCTGGTTCTGCAAGGCACATAGAATTCTAAATTAGTTCACCCGTTTTATAAATAAGTTATTGATCTTAGATGCTGAACTGGAACAGAAAAAGGCTCACCACGGGATTGTGCTGCAGAGCTTTGACCATTGGTATGAACATGTAGTTCACGAGGCTTCGAGTGGATGTGCTGGATAGCAGATGTACCAACATGTTGTACAAACCAATCGAAAAGCTGTGCATTGCGCTTCATAATTGCTGAACGCATGTTTGAAATCTCCTTCATCATCATAGCGTTTTGCATCTGGAAAAAGTTAACGGCGTATGTCTTGCTCTGAAAATAAACCAATAGTGTTAGTACTCAATTGTGGACCATATGGATTTCAAAACAATTGCCGTAATGGGGCATGACTCTCAAAAGAAAAAGCATACTAACAAGTGCAGGATACTTGTTCCTCACGTAAATTCCAAAGTCACTAGGTGCTGCAAAAACAAAGTTGTCAGGTGTCATCTGTGCGTTTGCTGTTTGAAACCATGGCTTTGGTGAATTGTCATCTCCGTTCGATGTCGATGATTTGAAGTTTGGAAGATGGCGTCCAGGAACATGATCTGACTCATACGTGTGGCGCATGTATGCAGAACTTGAGGCGGACCGAATCTAAACATCAGTAAATACATGTTCAAATGGCAAGTATACTTAGGTTGCACAAAGCATGTTGTGTTACGATTTTATTTACCCCGATAAATCTTGCAAAGTCAGTTTCCCCACGAGAGGCGCACATTGCGGTCATTCGTTTCAATGACTCCGGGTCGAAAACCTTAATTCTGGGGATGGTGTTGTGGTTCTTGTTAAATGATCTTATGTCAACATTGTCCAGAAACAAAACCTGTTCGAAAACACAACAAGCAAACAGAACAGAGGCAAATTAATAACACTGGTCCATAGGGGCACAATGAGACCTAAATTGTCTGTGTTGTGAAATGACCTGCAGGAAGAGATGACAACCACTGAGTGAAGTAACACGACCCTTGCGGATCATCTCTGCTCTTGCTCTCTGTGCTGAGTCTAGGACATAATGGTACACGTATCTGCACCAGCTGAATCTATAAAGCAATTTGGTGTCCTTGAGAGCACCCCAAAAGTCTGTATTGCCATGGTCATGCTTTGCGCAAGGAGCAAGGAGATGACCCATCACGAAAATAACAAATGCTACTTTAAACCGATCAACCTCTGCCCTGGATGACTTATCATCGATATGCTTGGCGAGAACATGCTCTACTGACTTAAAGCTATGTTGTTCTCTAGAACACAATCCACACATGGATCTAATATAATCTATCTGTTCTTGAGAAACATCGACGCTGAGAACATCGAGGTCACCCCCTGGAATTCCAAATACAATACCCACATCCTGTTCGTGGACAAGTATACGCTGGGTGTCCGAGAAGATCAAGCAACTATCATCGGTGTCCAACTTGGACAATAACCAAGAGGATAGTTTTAGATTTACCTTGTTTATAGGTGGAAGCTCAAGGATTCCTCCAAAACCAATCTCACGGACTTTAATCTTCTTGTACTCACTGAACTTAGCAGTCACAGAGTGGATAGCCTTTGGAGAGCACCTGTTGGTGATGCTTGTTGCAGTTTTGCCCTCATCGTCGCTAGATTGCGGAGACTCAGGTGTCGGGGATGATGGTGTACGTACAGGGGCGGTCGGAGCAGAGGCAGATGGTCCGGAGGGGCGGTTGCCTATTGAACGGAAGTTGGCCATGGATTCCGCAGGACTGATACGGGCTGGGAGGCGAACGACATAAGACCGATAGAATGGTGTACCACCCTGTACCAAGGAAGTGAGGAAGTGTGTACAAGCTATAATATATAGGTTTCCATGGCCACCGCGCCGGAGTCTGCATTTTTGGAAAAGTTGTCAGATGGGCCATGTGGTTTGACAGAATCGGGTACACAAGTACAGGGTTACACGGCTTCCTACAACAACTTTATGTCTAGTCGCCGAACTTTATGTCCCATCGGCAGACCTTTATGTCATTCCGCCAGACCTTTCTCTCTGCACAATCTGTACTTTATGTCGACATTTGTCTGACCATCGCCGGAACCTCTGTACCCGTTGAACACTTTATGTGGACATTTCTCTGACGGTTGCCGGAGCCGTAGTCAAACGTTCCCAGGGATTATGTCCGAAGGAACACATGGGTACAGATACGTTGCACAAGAAAAATAAATACCAGCAGAATACATCGCTAGAGGACAGGAAGGCACAGATCCATAGCTTGATTCAACGGCTTCGATTGAATCTGTCGCGGTGGCCGGGTGTAGAATCGATTTTTGGGTTTGCCCCCACACAGCAGTACAGCATGCACGATTCAGCTCAGCCTGCCAGCCAGGTCATCAGCGGTCGTTAACTCCCATCAGCCCGCCTCGTGATCCCACCCGGGACCTGTAAACACAGACCGACGGAGGGAGACGCAGACGAGGGTTCCTTTCGTGTCAACTGTGACCCCGAAATACGTACAAAGTAGCCGGGCCTGTACGCGGCGTACGTACAAAAATAGCGCAGGGGAGATGGGGTACGTACGTGAACAGGAGATTGACACGGATGTGTCCACGGCCGGCCCGGCTCGGGTGCGTGCCCACTGCGCCGTTTTCGTTCGCGCGCGCGCGCCTTTTGCTTGTCCTTTCACTGGCTGCCTCCTCTGCCTGCAGCATCGGGTCGATCGGCGAACCAGCCTGGCCTCTACGGGGGCATCGGCGGCCGGCGGGTGGCCTGGCCGAGCTCCCAGCGGGCACCAGCGGGCCTCTCTGCACGGACACGACACGGCGCAAGTTGCAGCACGATGACAGACAGAGAGCTCGGATGCATTGCCATGGCGTGTTGGTGCAGTGTGCTTTGATCAGGGTGCTCGATGCCTCATTCCCTTTCCTGCACACACACGTCCACAGGCTGCACGGCATACGTAGGAGACCCCGCTGCCGCCGCGTCGTGTGCCCCAGCGTACCGCCCGCTATCTCTGTCTCTCGCTGGTGCTCGCCTCGCCGCTGCAAGGTCGCAGCGTCGCGTTCCTGTCACCAACGCACAGTATCACTACACCGCCGCGGTCTAACAGCACAGAGCAACAGGACGGACACGAGGCCTCGCTTGGCGCTCGGCGCATGCAGGCCGCAGGGTAAGGAGAAGCCGACGACGGCCGCGCTGTGCCGAACAGGAACTGGCAAGGCCTCCCTGGCCTGGCCACTGCCGCGGCCTCTCGATGCAGTGCAGCGGCGCCGCCTCGTGATACCCTTTTTGGCGCCAGCTCCGCTGCAGCGCTGCCAAAAAAGAGCGCGCCGGGGCGGCGGGGCCCGGCTCCCCGCGTGGCGCTGCGCCTAGCCGTAAATTCGAGCGGAGAGACCCAGAGAGAGCCTAGCCGTAAAAAAGACGCGCCCGCGCGTGCAGCGTGCTCCTCCTCTCTTCCCTGCCACCGGGCAGCCACTTGACCACTTCGGCCGGCGCCATGATTACCTCGTAATTTCTAGCGGTTTGGCTGGCACGCGCACGGGGAAGAGGGGGACGCTGGCCCAGGCGGGCAGCGAGCCAGCGACGGAGGCGTGCGCCCGGATTATGATGATGGGCTTGTAATTGGTCCAAGATCACTGGCCTGCTCACTCATGAGCAGGGACGCTGGGTTGTTGTCATGATGCGCCACGGATTGGGCGCCCGCACGCGCGTGGCTCGGCGCGGCGGGAACAATAGGAACGAAATCTAACGAACCGGCGCAGCTGCAGTAATGGACTAGCGGCCGGGACGCTGTGGTGGCTGGTGGGGATGGAGCTGGAGGCCTGGAGTGGAGCCCGGAGCGAGCGAGTACGCGCCCTACAGATACGGATCGGGAGATGCCGCGCGGCGAGGGGGGGGGGGGGGGGGGGGGGGGGGGGGGGGGGGGGGGGGGGGGGGGGGGGGGGGGGGGGGGGGGGGGGGGGGGCGGCGCTCTCCTGCGACGTGGGAGTGGGGCAGCGTCCAGGCGTCTCGGCGCCATTGATGCCAACATGGGTGGGGGTGGTGGTACCGTGGCCGGCCACAGGCATGTGAGGCGGCTGGCCGGTACGGCGCAGGGGCTGGCCGGCCCAGCTCCCCTGCACAACCTCTCGCCATCAATGCTGCCGGACGGGGGTATCCTCCAGATGTACGTAATTGTTTCGAAACAAATGTAGTTGTAGATCAGTAGAAGTACTACCAGCACATGCCAATGCCATCTCAGTCCGGTCGACCGTTTTTCACAAAGTGGAAACGGTGCAGGTGGTGAAAGTTTTGACGGTGGAGGAGAGAGCCAGAGGCCCAGAGGTCTCTCCCTGTCGCAACGGGACATCACTAGCCATTGCTGGCACTGGCGTTTTCTCGCCCGATCTGGCAATCTGTCCGTCGTTAGGTGCACCACTTGTCAGGCTAGGGAAAACCGTTCGTAGTTCGTACGATGAGCAGACGGGACGCACCGGAAGGCTGCGGCACCGTCGTCGAGCGAGAATGCGAGATGCCGAGACGTGACGCGCCATCGCAGGTCGTGTCACGTACGGGTCCGACGTTCACCGGTCCCTTGACCAAAAAGATGCGAAACGACCTACCGCGATCTGCCCGTTCTGGTGCCGTGCCGAACGTCGCGTCCGTGGCGCCCGGGCATCGGATGTCGCGACCTCGCGACTGGCCGGCCGGGCCGTCTCCAAGCCGAGCCTGTCAGCCTGAAGAAGGCCGCAGCACGCAGCCGAGGGCCGGCGGCCGCGCGGTGCCGCGAGACGGGGCCTGCTGCATGTGCGCCGCTGCCCCGCCACGGCGCGACGCGACAGCGCAGGGAGCGGGCAGCGAGCGGCGCTGTCGCGGCTGGGTGATGGGCACAGCCGCACAGGACGCGCGGGCGAGACAGAGTGGAGACAGGAGAGAGATTCCCTGTAGCGCCGCTTGGCCGCATGCCCCGCCCCGGACGACCCATTCCGCGGCTCGCGCGCTGGCGCGCGGGCACACACTGACACACATCCATCCCCGGCCCAAGCTCCGGATCAACCCCAGGGCGCAGCGCGTTAACTCTAATCACTGTACTCCTGTTGCCTGTACACTTCGCTTACGTTCGGTCTGCCCGCGAATTGAAAGCACTGGCCGCCCCCGTGCAAAAGGTAACAAAGTACACGAGGTAAAATCGCTGGGGCGCGCGCATGCATGCTCCTCCCGTCATTCTCGACGCGGTTAATTCCACGCTGCTCGAGCTCGACGAGGTTAATGGCGTGGCGTCCGTCAGAGAGCCTTCCCCTTCCGCTTCACTGCAGCAGGAATGTGGAGCCATTTACTAGCCTCCAGTAGCCATGCTTGCATAGTTGCATAGTACCACTGGTTCATACCAGTTGCATGGCCATTGAATACGTATGCACAGGCCTGCCTGCCAGGCCCCGGCGTCGTCGTCGTGACCGGCGCGCGCAGGGCGGGGCTGCCGGCGCCGGCCGCCCGGCCCCAGGGCTCCAGGGAGGAATGGCACTGATGCGTCGGATCCCGTGCCACGCGCGCTGTTCCGCGCGTCGTCCGTGGCGGACGGAGGAGTGAATGCGTCCACGGCTCCACCGGTGGCGCCGGAGCGGAGGAGTAGTGCCTAAGTGGAACGTGCGCGCGGCCCCGCGCTGCCTGCGCTCGTGTTTGGCCGTAACTTCGTCACGCGCGGCGAGTTTGCGACGGTCTACGGCCGCCGTACGCAACGCGAGCCGGCGCGTGCGTTCGCCGGCGGCAGCTATTGCGCGGCGGGCGGCCGGGCGGAGTCGGCAGCCGGCAACTGTTCACGTGGTCACTTTCACCGTTTCACGGAGCTTCCGGAGTTAATGGTGCTCCCAGTACATAGCATAGGCCATAGGAGGAGCTTCTCAAAGATCGGGTGTGGTAGAGTAGGAGCACCGGTACAGTACACTAGCTCCGCGTCTGCTTTGATGTCGTGGATTGATAGAGTGGGTGAATGTGCAAGCGTGATGAAAGACGTACTTCTACGCTGCAGCTTGCAGCGTGGTGGTGCACTGGTGCCTGGTGGACTGGTGGCGGGATGGAATCCTGTGCTTTTTGCAAGCCCTGCATTGGAATTGTGGAGGCCGAATGGGGCACCACGAACAATTGCCTGATGTCTGAAACTCTGAACCTTTTTAGACCGGTGGTGGAATGAGGCCCGAGACGCTTTGCCTAAATGGGTCTCTGCTGTCATGGGCCTAATAAACGATAGCCGTGTCCAGCTCGGAGCTCGGTGGATCATGGCAGCAAATTCCGTCCTGCTAAGGAATCGCCCAAGATACAGCCCACTTCTTGGGCTCTACTTCCTTCGTCCTAAAAAATACAATTCTAGCACAGTATCATGTTTTAGTATCTCAAGTTTGTTCAATTATAGATTAAAAAATATCAATATTTATAATATAAAATAAATATCATTAGATTACTTATAAAATGTATTTTCATAATAAATTTATTTAAAGTCATAAATATGAATATAACTTGCTAGAAACTTGATCAAACGTGAATCACTTTAGGTGACACGCAATACGTAGTTACACGGGAGTAATTCTCTGCGTCAAACGCTCTCTACTCCTAGTTGTCTTGGACGTGAGTGTAGGCATCAATGCACCACCGTCTCTTTCGTACTCTCTGTTGCTGTTCGGCACATCAGCACGTACCACTCGACGGTTCTGGTAACTTTTGTGAGTTGCGTGCACTCGTGCGGCACCCAAGTTTACCAAGATCTCATCCTAGGGCGAGGACCGCGCGGGTGGTCGGCTCGCCAGGCGAGAGAAGCCGCCGGCGTGGGTTCGATTCTGATCGAACTCACCGTGGGAACAGTATTTTCCGAATAATCCGACCGTGCAGGTGCATATGTGCATATAAAAAATAGAATATAAGATTTAGATCTTAGCTTAGTTATAGGAGATGTTGTTTGTGGTGTGATTGGATATGTGTGGAGTGTGTTTACAACTGAGTTCAGATACTACAGCCTTGTATTGTAGACCAAGGCCTCTAAAAAAAAATCTCATCCTAGTGCGGCGCACCGGAATAGCAAAACCCATCTCGCATATCTCCTCTCCCGCACTCGCGCACACATGATGACACGAAAAGGAGAATCAGATCCACCACCGCAGCCGCAGGCCCAGGCCCATCATCGAGAAGATTTTTGGATGCGCCACCCCCAACCACAACACCAACGCTTTCGCTGCGCATCTCCGACGCCACCACGCCCATCTCCTCGCCACCGCCTGCTTCCGCACGCCCGGCGCGCCAGGTACCTTCCTCCCCCCCGCGCCTTTGTTTCTAGAACCTTCTCGGCGCGCCCGCCGCCCGCTGCCTCTTCCTCTCGGGGCTCGGGCGTAGGAGCAGCTGCGCGGTGGCGCGGCTTAATATTCCGGTTCGGCTCTCGTGCGCTCGCTTCGTTCTAGATCTCTTGCGTTCGTTTACGTAGATCCTCGAGCTGCCGGCCAAATTGGGCAGCGCTTCTTCGTTTGCCGCGCGGGGCGAGGATTCATGGTTCAGGTGTGCGGGGTTTCCTGCGGGTCGGTAGCTTCTGAAACTCGTGGTCTGGCGTAGGAAGAATTCTTTGGGAAGTTCAGTTCAGATTCCGGAGTGATGGTCATAACTGTGTTAGGCTGTTCTCGTTCGGATATTGAACTTGTTCTCTGGTGTTCACTCCATGTGGGGCTATACCTGCTTGCCTATTGGTCTGCAGTCCCAGAGTCGCTCAGTTTGTGGCATCCTTCACAATTTTGGGAGTGTTAGGACTAAGAAATCGTGTGCCTGTTTGTTTATAGGCTAAGTCGTGGTTTACGTTTTTTCACACAGACTTTTGCAATGTTTGCTCCTGATAAGTGCTTTGTCGGATATGCCTGTTGGATATGTTGATGCATGATTCACGTACTCTTGTGCATACGAATTGCTGTTTAGTTTCCCTCTGTTTTATACGCACAGTCCAGTTCTAACATTACAAACATGTGCATGTTTTATATTTTTCCTGTGAGCAGAGAGATTTTGTGATATCTTGCTCTAGAAAATTGCGTACAGGATTATGTGATTTAGTGATTGCATTCTAAATTCAGTTAGTCCTATCCAAACATGGCGCTTGAGAGGTTACAAATTTTTGGAGAATATGCTATCCTGTGATCAGTGTAACATTAATTCTTGTTTGGTTACAGGTCGGCTCGCACATGTTCTAGGTGTTGGACAACTTGTGCTTCAGATGGCTGGGGCGCTGCACAGTTCCTGTTCTATGGCTCCACTGTTATGGGTTGTGTTGTTACTGGTTGTCTCACCAGGCAATGCATTCTACTTGCCTGGCAGCTACATGCACACATACTCCCAAGACGAGTTGATATATGCCAAGGTGAACTCTCTCACGTCCATTGAGACGGAGATGCCTTTCAACTACTACAGCCTGCCGTACTGCCGTCCCCAGGGTGGCATCAAGAAGAGCACCGAGAATCTGGGTGAGCTTCTGATGGGTGACCAGATTGACAACTCGCCCTACCGGTTCCGTGTGAATGTCAATGAGACCCTCTTCCTCTGCACCACAAAAGGGCTTAATGAGAATGATGCAAAGCTCCTTAAGCAGCGCACTCATGATCTTTACCAGGTCAATATGATGCTTGACAATCTGCCTGTCATGCGTTTCACTGAGCAGAATGGTGTCACGGTACAGTGGACCGGCTTCCCTGTTGGTTACTCTCCAGCCGGTAGCTCAGAGGACTATATCATCAACCATTTGAAGTTTAAGGTCTTGGTTCATGAGTATGAAGGCAACAATGTGGAAATCATTGGCACTGGAGAAGAAGGGTCTGGTGTCATTTCAGAGATGGACAAGAAGGGGATGTCTGGGTATCAGATTGTTGGATTTCAGGTTGTGCCTTGCAGTGTGAAACATAATGCTGAGGATTTCTCTAAGCGTAACATGTATGACAGCATTAGCCCAGTGGACTGCCCTATGGAGCTTAAGAAGGCTCAAGTGGTCAGGCAACAGGAGAGGATTACATTCACTTATGACGTTGAGTTTGTGAAGAGTGATATCAGGTGGCCATCTAGGTGGGATGCTTATTTGAAGATGGAGGCTGGTGCCAAGGTCCACTGGTTCTCTATAATGAACTCCCTCATGGTGATCTTGTTCTTGGCTGGAATTGTCTTTGTCATATTCCTCAGAACCGTCAGGAGGGACCTGACCAGGTATGAAGAGCTTGACAAGGAAGCGCAAGCACAGATGAATGAAGAACTATCCGGATGGAAGCTTGTGGTCGGAGATGTATTCAGAGAGCCAGCTTGCTCCAAGCTGTTATGCATAATGATCGGTGATGGGGTTCAGATTTTGGGCATGGCAATCGTAACAATTGTTTTTGCCACACTTGGGTTCATGTCTCCAGCCTCCAGAGGAATGCTTCTTACTGGGATGATTGTTCTCTATCTTTTCCTTGGTGTTGCAGCTGGGTATGTCAGTGTTCGATTCTGGAGGACTATTAAGGGCACATCTGAAGGTTGGAGATCAGTGTCCTGGTTGACTGCTTGCTTTTTCCCTGGTGTCATGTTTACGGTCCTGACTGTCTTAAACTTTGTATTGTGGAAAAGTGACAGCACTGGGGCTTTACCTATCTCACTATTCTTCACCCTTCTGGCTCTATGGTTCTGCATTTCTGTGCCGCTGACTCTTGTTGGTGGCTTTCTCGGTACAAGAGCGGAACATATAGAATTTCCTGTTAGAACCAACCAGATCCCTAGAGAGATCCCTGCAAGGAAGTATCCATCATGGCTTCTTGTCTTTGGCGCAGGGACGCTGCCATTTGGAACCCTGTTTATTGAGCTCTTCTTCATTCTATCGAGCATCTGGCTTGGAAGGTTTTACTATGTGTTTGGCTTCCTGCTGATTGTCCTGCTGCTGCTTGTTGTTGTCTGCGCTGAGGTGTCTGTTGTTTTAACTTACATGAATCTCTGTGTGGAGGACTGGAGGTGGTGGTGGAAGGCTTTCTTCGCCCCAGGTTCTGTTGCTCTCTATGTGTTCCTCTACTCCATCAACTACTTGGTCTTTGACCTCAGAAGCCTGAGCGGGCCTGTCTCTGCAATGCTTTACGTTGGCTATTCCTTCCTCATGGCATTTGCAATCATGCTAGCAACTGGAACCATTGGCTTTTTGACATCATTCGCCTTCGTGCACTACCTCTTCTCATCAGTAAAGATTGATTGATGAATTCTACGGACTTCAGATTCGTACACTATTGTGGATGCCACGTGTTGTTCACCCAGAGATGCACAGTTTACCGTTCGAGGTGAATTTTGATCAACTCGAGATGTTTTCAGTTGCAAGTAGATGGAGTGCAGTATCCCCCACTAGATGCAGTAGTATCCTTTTCCAGTTCCAGTTATTCGGAGTTGTAACTGCTCCATTCGATCTAGATATTACAATCCAGCTTTTGTAAGGGTTTAATATGCTTTTATTCAAGAGTGCGCGATATGAGTTACGACTTTGGACTACCTTAGCCAAGCCCTGTGTTTGAGAAAATATCCTGGACTCCTGTGGTAGTACCCTGTGTGTGTTCTGCTCTTCTCATTTCGAAGATGGTTTTTACTCTGTTGTTAACTGTATTTTTTGCTATGTATGTTCTGCTTTACTGCATGGTAACTTTTACTGTTGTACATTACAGAAGCTAGAAAAGGCGAAAACCGAAGATTGAAAAGGACCAGCATGGGCGATC
>CM014275.1:9739344-9751719 GCA_004135705.1 Alloteropsis semialata
CCAGGGAGGTCGGCGCACGGCGAGTGGTGGCGTGGTGGCGCAGAGGAGCAGGGCGGCGTGCGGGCGGCGCTGGCGGAGGTGGGCGGCGCTCGGGCCGAGCCGGGGAGAAGGGAGAAAGGAGCCGGGCGCGGGAAGGAAGAAGGAGGAAGGAAAAAAAAAGAAAAGAGAGAAGAAAAGGAGGAAAAAGGGAAAAAGGAAGAAAAGGGAAAAAGAAAAGAGAAAAGGAAAAGAAAAATAAGGAAAATTAGGAAAAAAGGAAAAGAAAAAGAAAAAGGGAAGATGAGCCGGGAATCGCGGCGTCGGACGCACGCGGGCGGTCGGCCGGTGATCGGCGCGACGCGCGGATCGAGAAAAAGAGAAACGGGGTTAGGGTCACTTCGGAAGATTGGATGATTTCTGTAGATCGGACATCGGGATTTGGATCAAGGAAGGATCAGGGGTTTGGATTTGGATTTAGGAGCAGAAACTCATCGATCAAGATTTTTAAAACTCGTGATTTAGGATTTGATTTTCCGGGTCGTTACACACAAGGATTTGTTTACCGAAGTTCAGATTCACCGCTTGCATACAGCAGCCACCAAGGCACGGTGAATCCTAGTCTCCGTTGAGGTGCTCACGAAGAGCCGGGTTGTCACACCTAACCCTTTCCTCACTCAATCGACCACCAAGGGGATTGAGTTTACTTACTAATTTCCTCACCAAGAGGATGGGTGATACAAACTTCTGGGGCACAACCACACACGGAATGTGTGCTCCACGGCGACGCCTAGCCGTCTAGGAGCAAAGCTCCAAGAGTAACAAATGCTTCACGAGTTGCTTGACGCCACCACAAGTGCTCAAGGTCAGATTGCTCACAAAGCTCACAACACAAGTCCCTCTCTCAACCCAACTCAAGAATCTCACAAGGATTAATTGCTCAAATCTCACAAAGAGAGTGTTGGGGAGAGCTCAGCTGGCCTCAGGAAGGTGTTAGGAACGCACAGATCCAGCAGCCCCTCAAAGAGGAGCTCTTGGGTATAAATACCCAAGCCCAACAAAACTAGTTGTTATTCTGTCAGACAAAACCGGTCAGACCGGTTTTCAAACTCAACTAGCCGTTAGACTCTCGGAGGCCAGGAACCGGTCAGACCGGTCCCCAAAACGGTCAGACCGGTTTTGGCCAGACAACCCCACTAAGTTAGATTTCACTCGGTTAGACTCTCATGGGTTTGACTTGAGCACTTTCAGTGAATGTCTATCAACCAATGTTGCATCCCTCTTGATAGTACGACATACCTATACTCAAGACATATAAATAAATCATATTTCAATCACTTGAGCTTGTATGTTGAGAATCATACCAATACTTGAATATTTTTCACTTGAGGGCTTTCAACATTGTCCATTATCTGAGCAGATCAACCTTGAGCTAGTGACTTAGGATTTTCCACAACATATGTTTGAGTTCACTTTAATCCATAAGTCACTCCCTTTATCAACCATAACATATATGGATTGCAATGCCTCTCATGATGATGCTTGGATATGATACTTCGAAACCCCCCGGACACTAGATACTTCACCTTAGCATTGCGCACATGGTCATAAGTCGTCACTTAGCCAAAGCTTGCTTAGTCCCTCGCTCTAGTCATCTCGATTTGTTTCTTCACCACTTACCCTTGCATCATCAAGTCTAACTTTGCTTTGCCATTGAATGAATTCCATTTGAAAGACTCTTCAAATGCTTGTTCTTGATTGATAAAGAATATTCCACATAATGCAAGCTTCCAATCATGAAGACCAATATGTAACACATATGCTCATGTCCTTTTATCATATATACATGAAGTCTTGCATATCATTTTTCTTTGTCAAATAAGTCATCTTATAAGTTTGGAGACCCACATAGCATATCCCCAAGTCATTGCTTCATCATTGCTTGTTTTGACTTGACATCTGGGTTGGACCTGGCTGAGCCGGGTCAGCTTCTCTGTCCTGAATTTAATTCTACCTGGCTGACCTGGGTGCCACCTGGCTGAGCCAACTTAGTTTCACTTTATCTTTTGCAATGAGCATCATTTCTTCACACACTTGCTTGCTTATATCAATGAATAACCATATATCATGATGAGCACATTAAATACAAGGAATAATAATAATAATAATCCCTGCTCATCATCTCAAGCAAACAAGTTAGTCCTTTAATTATTTTGTCATTAATCTCACCAAAACCCACATGGGGCCTAGATGCACTTTCAACAACCTGATAAAAACGCTCATGAAGTTTTTCTTAAGTACATGGAGGATAAGATGGCTGAGAACAATGTTAAGTTGGTTAATTAGATGCATAACAAGTGTTTAGAATCGGAAGGCAAACAACCTATAGTTGAACAACCTGCCGCCGATCCTAGTCTTTTGATTCTCAAAATTTCTATTGTGCCTGATTTTAAAACATCGGTAACAAAGCCCATAGAACAACCTACATATGGCATGCCGTTGAATTATTTTGAAGGCCAATCTGTTACACCATCCAACCCAATGTTTACTCGGCCTGCCGCGCCTCAGTCGTTTGCAACTTTGCCTAATTCGGTTAATCATGGCCGAATTAACAATGGAGTTGTGAATTTTACCCCACAAAATCCAAACTATGGATATTCTGTAACCCCCATCAGTACAAAACCTATTTTCACAAGGCCTAGTACCTTACGAACTTTTCGGAAGGTTCGGCCAACAGATGCAGGGACAGGTGTCGGCCAACACCAACCGGTCAGACCGGTCCTGGAGGGTCGGATGCGGCCAAACAACTCGCGCCGCATCAACCGGTCAGACCGGTGTCGGGAACCGGTCCGACCGGTGCTGGGGGAACATACACGGGGAATTTGTTTCCTACTCCTGTGCAAAATACTCAACAGCCAAATCTACAGGATAATTCATTAGAGTATTTAGATAAAATATTTTCTAAATACAAACTTGATTTGGCTTCAGCTCTTAAAGAGAATTTTGGAGTAGATGTCAGGGATAAGGCTAGGTTATACCAAAAGCCTTATGTTCCTCGATTTGATTTAGTTCCTTTTCCCACTGGTTTTAGACTTCCTGATTTTGTCAAGTTTAATGGGGAGGATACTAAAAGCACTTTTGAACACATAAGTCAATACATGGCACAACTAGACGATTCTGGTTCTAGTGAGGCTTTAAAAGTGCGTTTGTTTTCTTTGTCTCTAACTGGTACTGCTTTCTCATGGTTTGCATCATTGGCTCCTCATTCTATTACTTCATGGGAACAGTTAGAACAAAAGTTTCATGATCACTTCTTTTCAGGCAGTAATGAGCTTAAATTGTCGCATCTTACATCGGTTAGGCAATCACGTGATGAAACCGTTAATGATTATATTAAACGTTTCCGTGATACTAAAAACCGTTGCTTTGGTGTTAATATTGCCGAAAAGGATCTTACTGATTTGGCTTTGAATGGTTTACGTTCTCACATTAAGGAGAAATTAGAGGGCTTTGATTTCTTTAATGTAAACCAAGTGCATCAAAGAGCTTTGGCTGCTGAAAGCCGAAGCAAAGATTTAAAAGAAAGCCATAGAACTCATCGGGCTAATGTACATAATGTCGAATGTGATTCTAGTAGTTCCGATGAAGAGTCTCATGAAGTGTTGGCTGCTGAATTTGTATGGCCAGCATCTAACAAAGCTTTTACGTGCACATCTCTTAAGCCGACTCATAGGAATCGGCAAGAGGAGATGAAGTTTACTTTTGATGTATCTAAGTGTGATAAAATTTTTGATGAATTGCATAAGAATGGATATATCAAATATTCTTTTAATATTCTATCACCTGAGAAGTTAAAATGGTGTGCTTATTGCAAATTTCATAATTCATTTTCTCATGCAACTAATGATTGCAATTTCTTTCATCGGCAGATTCAATCGGCTGTAAATAATGGACAATTGAGTTTTAATGAGATGCATGTTGATAAGCGCCCGTTTCCAGTCAACAACATGGTGGTCAATACCATGGATCTACAGGATGCCAAGATGTTGGTTCGGCCCGACAATGCCGATACGACAGGAGGCAAGAATGTTGTGATTGGAGAACCAAGGAGGGTGATGGAACAAGACAAAGTGCTTGAGAGAGAAGTTGTGCTTAAGCAAACACCTGATGGAAAGAAGATCTTGACTATTACAGTGAAGAATTCTGAAGTTAGGGGAGAATCAAGCTCTCAAGCGCGGGATCAAAGGCCGGTTGTCCCTACCCAGGGCAAACCGGTCAGACCGGTCCGGCCCAGTGGCCGGTCCGAACGTTTGTGCCTAAATGTCCCAAAGTTGTCACTTGGAAGACTAACCAGGAGAAAGATCAGGGGAGAACTTTCAAGCCAAAGGCGACCTTTGATCATGTCATGGCTAAGCATATGCACAACGCGGCCGTTCAACAAGATCGGCCAATAAAAAAGAGGCCAAGATCGCCAGCAAGGGATTCTGGTGTGAAGGAGGCGCCAAAGAGACAGTGGGGTCAAGGCCCAAGCTCATCCAATGGTGCTGGTCCTTCTAGGCCATGGAGGCCATATCAACCTCCCCCTCCTCAGCCTATTTGGAGGGATGGTATTATGTACGTGCCTTATTGTCCTGCACCAAATCAACCATGGCCTGGGGCTCCTGTGCATGCAAGGATGAGTCCACCACAGCCTAGGCCTATGAATTTTCAGCCAAGACACTTGTCTGTGCCTCAGCAGCACAGACCGGTTAAACCGGTGTCCAGCAGAAGCCGGTGGTTGTGCCCCAGCAGCACCGACCGGTCCAACCGGTTAGACCGGTTTCCAGAGGAGGCCGGGCAAAGAGCCGGCTAAGCAAGAATATCGCCCCGTTCCGAAGAAGGAAGAGTCTGCTCCTGTTATTACAAAGCCAGTTGTGAAAAGTGTGATTCAGATTGGCTCTATGGCAGTTAATCCTTCTATGGCTGATGGACCCAATGTTATTGGCGCATCGGCCATAAAAAAGGTTCCTTTGCCTCAGTACACGCAGCCAAAGTGGTGTCCTCCTGGTTTGACTCATTCTCAGAAGAGGAGATTACAGCGGTTGCGCACTCAAAAGCAAAGGGAGGAAGAGTCGGCTAAAAAGAGGGAGGAGTGGTTCAATGAGGCTAAGCCGATGATTCCGCCGTCTGGTCAGAGTTCCAAGGATGGTTCTGGTTTGCAAGATATTCAGGTTGAAGAACCAGAAAAGGCTGAGCCATCTGCAGGAAACTCGGCTGATCTGGCCGCAACCGGTCAGACCGGTGTCCCTGTTCCAGTTCCAGCAACTGGAACCGGTCAGACCGGTCAGGAGGAACCGGTCAGACCGGTGTCGCCTGGAGAGTCGGTAGCCGACTCATTTTCTTCTTCAGCTAAGGTTTCGATTCCGCCCGCTGTTATTTCAGATGTTCAGATGGGCGAAGATGATGAAGCTGTTGACTTTGAGCCTTTGCCTAGTAGGATGGATATGGACGTCAATGTTATCTATTTGAACGCCGACTATTGCTTTGTCGGAGATGATGAGAGCGTGGCTCAAGTTGATTTTGCTCCCAAGAGCGCTGTGTTTCAAAGACCTTTGGAATCGGATAACCATCTGAAAGCTCTTTATGTGAAGGATCACATTAAGGGAAAGCCGATTTCTATAATGCTCGTTGATGGTAGTGCTATTGTGAACCTTATGCCATATACTTTGTACAAGAAATTGGGAGGTTTGGACAGCGAGCTCATCAAGACAAGCATGACGAACAGCGGCATTGGAGGAGGAGAACCAATGAGTGCCAAGGGAGTTGCATCATTGGAGCTCACCGTAGGGAGCAAGACGCTGGCGACTGCTTTCTTCGTCATAGAGGTGCAATGTAACTTTAGTGTGATCTTGGGGCGCGATTAGATTCATGCAAATCAATGTGTGCCTTCTACCTTACATCAATGCTTAATTCAATGGGTTGGTGACGAAGTTGAGGTGGTTCATGCGGATACTTCGGCATGTGTTGCTATGGCCGATGCATCTATTTTGGGAACTCATGATAATGTCAAGTGCTTGATCGGACTTGATATTTCGGACTTTGAGTTCCTTGCTTGCACTAAGGATGGCTTTGTGTCCGCTGCTCTAAGGCCGGTTCAAAGATCGGTTGATTCAGATAATGAAGAGTAGATGGATGCAAGCGAGAAGTGGCTAAAGGAAAGGGTGGAGCATCATCGGTCAAACATGAACGATGCATGTGAAGTCATTAATTATTTTGAAGGAGTAGAGAAGTTAGGACAAGGATTTACGTCGGCCGATCCTTTAAAAAAGATAGACATAGGTGATGGTTCTATACCAAGGCCGACTTTTGTAAATCAAAATTTGAAAGCCGATTACAAAGTTGAAGTAATCGAGTTGTTGAAAGAATATTCTGATTGCTTTGCTTGGGAGTATCATGAGATACCTGGTTTAAGTCGTGAATTAGTTGAACATCGATTACCAATTAAACCTGGTTTTAGGCCATATAAACAGGGAAATAGACGATTTAATCCTTTATTTTATGATTGCATAAAAGAAGAGGTTAATTATTTGCTTGACGCTAAGTTTATTCGGCCATGTCGCTTTGCTGAATGGATCTCTAATATTGTGCCTGTTGAGAAGAAGGGTTCTAATAAGATTAGAGTGTGCATTGATTTTAGAGATCTTAATAGAGCAACTCCCAAAGATGAATATCTATGCCTATAGCCGATATGCTTATTAATGATGCTTCTGGACATAAGATTATTAGCTTTCTTGATGGCAATGCGGGATATAATCAAATCTTTATGGCCGAGAAAGACATATACAAAATGGCTTTTAAATGTCCCGGCTTTGTTGGTTTATTTGAATAGGTTGTGATGACTTTTGGTTTAAACAATGCCGGCGCAACTTATCAAAGAGCGATGAATTTGATTTTCCATGACTTACTTGGTGTTATCCTAGAAGTCTATATTGATGATATTATTATCATATCGGCTGGATTAAATTCTCACTTGGCTGATTTGCGTCTTGCTTTTGAAAGAATGCGTCGGTATGCCTTAAAGATGAACCCATTGAAATGTGCTTTTGGTGTATCGGCTGGAAGATTCTTAGGCTTCATGGTTCATGAAAGGGGCATAGAAATAGATCCTAAGAAAATAAAAGCTGTTGATAAGCTTGAAGCGCCTACTTGTAAGCATAATTTACAGAAATTCTTGGGCAAAGTTAATTACTTGAGGCGGTTTATTTCTAACTTGTCTGGGAAAGTTAGTGCTTTTACTCCTATACTTCGGTTAAAGAATGAAGCTGATTTCACTTGGGGGGCAAAGCAGCAAGAGGCCTTTGAAGAAATCAAGAAATACTTATCTTCGCCGCCTGTGCTTAAAGCGCCTAAGAATGGGGTGCCATTTAGGCTTTATATTTCGGCCGAAGATAATGTTATCGGGGCTGTTTTGACTCAAAAAATGAATGGCAAGGAGTACATCATTACCTATTTGAGTCGACGGTTTTTGGATGCAGAAACAAGGTACAAACCTGTTGAAAAATTATGCTTGTCTTTGTATTATGCTTGTACAAAATTGAGGCGTTATTTGTTATCTAGTACTTGCATTATTGCATGTCAAGCCGATGTTATTAAGTATATGTTGCATAGACCGATTTTGAGCGGTAGGATCGGTAAGTGGGCATATGCTCTTATTGAATATGATTTGGCTTGTGAACCTTTGAAATCCATGAAAGACCAAATTGTAGCTGATTTTATTGTTGAACATCGGATTAATGATGAGCATGATTTAGAAATTGATTACATGACTTTTACTCCCTGGTAATTGTATTTTGATGGATCGGTTTGCAAGAACGGATGTGGGATTGAAATTGTTCTTGTTTCTCCTAATGGAGCTGTTTTTGAAGCTCTTAGCCGATTAGAGATTGAATGCACAAATAATCAAGCCGAATATGAAACTTTATTGTTCGGATTAGAAATTTTGCATGACATGGGAGTAAAACATGTTGAAGCTTTTGGTGACTCATTACTGGTTGTACAGCAAGTATCTAAGGTTTGTCAATGCTTAGAAAGCTCATTAAATGTTTATCTTGACAAGTGCCTTGATATTATACCATATTTTGATGAGTTCACTATATATCATGTTCCAAGGTGTGAAAATCCTAAAGCTAACACTTTGGCACAGCAAGCATCTGGCTATAATGTTCAGAAGAGATACTTTCATAGAAAAAGGCCGTCGATTGCTAATGTCACAAGTGAAGCTCTAGCGCTCGCAGCAGTTCCAAACCTGACCGGTCAGACCGCTGCGGAGACCGGTCAGACCGATTCAGAGACTGGTCAGACCGGTTCGACGCCTTCTGGTCCAAATTTGGTTACTGAAAATCTTCAAAACAAGAAAGCCGAAGTGGATGATTGGAGAGCGTCCATTATTAAGTATATGAAGAATCCTAGTTCTGGAACAGACAGGAAAATTCTGCGTTTGGCTTTCAAATGTATTTTGGTTGACGATGAGTTGCATCGTCGCACCGCTGATGATTTATTGCTTAAATGCTTGGGTGCTGATCAAGCTAGAGTGGCCATGGGTGAAGTTCATAAAAGGATTTGTGGAACGCATCAATCGGCTCCTAAGATGAAGTGGTTACTTAGAAGAGCTGCCTTCTATTGGCCTACTATGATGGCCGATTGTTTTCGTTGCTACAAAGGATGTGAAGAATGTCAAAAGTTTGGTAATATTCAGATGGTGCCTGCTGCATTACTTCATCCTATTATTAAACCATGGCCTTTCCGAGGATGGGGATTGGATTTATTGGAGAGATACATCCTTCTTCTTCAAAGGGTCATCGCTTCGTGTTGGTTGCTACGGATTACTTCACTAAATGGACCGAAACTGTTCCTCTCAAGAATATGACCTATAAGGAGGTAATTAAGTTTATTACTGAGCATATTATTCATAGATTCGGTATTCCACAAACTTTAACTACGGATTAAGGCACATCTTTTATGTCTAAAGTGTCGGTTTTTTATACCGGCTACCCTACTATGGGGGGTCCCCATAGTAGTGATTTGTGCGGTGGGGGATCGCCAGACCTGAAGCATGAAGGTAAACGCGGGACACAAGACACGATTTAGACAGGTTCGGGCCGCCAAGGCAGCGGACCCTACGTCCTGTATGGGGTGTATAGTATTGCGCCCTGCGCTGAGGTGTTTCGATCTGCCTGTCTAGGTACCGCAGCCCTCCTTTATATAGTCCAGGGGGCGGGTTCCTAGTCGGCTACAAGGTAGGAGTCCTAGTAGGATTACAGGGGAATTCTAATAGGATTCTGCCTTCCTTGAGGATACTGGGGATTCTATCTCCGACATAAAGAAGTGCGAATTTTTGCCGATATGTATAAGATCAAATTGCTCAATTCATCTCCGTACTATGCTCAGGCTAATCATCAGGCCGAGTCTAGTAATAAGACTTTGATTAAATTGATCAAGAAGAAGATAGAGGAGAATCTCCGAAGATGGCATGAAGTTTTGTCTGAAGCTTTGTGGGCTCATCGCATATCTAGACATGGTGCTACCAAAGTCACTCCGTTTGAGCTTGTTTATGGTCAAGAGGCCGTTTTGCCCGTTGAGGTAAATCTGGACGCTTATAGACTTGCTAAACAAAATAAGCTTTCGGTTGGTGAATATTATGATTTGATGATGGACAACATTGATGAGGTGACCGATAAGCGTTTACAAGCTCTTAAGGAAATTGAGAAAGATAAGATCCGAGTTGCTAGAGCATAGAACAAGAAGGTTAAAGAGAAAACTTTTCAAGTTGGTGATCTAGTATGGAAGACAATATTGCCACTTGGTACTAAATATAATAAATTCGACAAGTGGTCTTCAAGTTGGGAAGGTCCATATCGAATATTCAAGATCAATGGCGGGAATTCCTATATGGTGGAGACGCTGCAAGGAGGACATTTACCTAAGGCACTGAATGGGAGGTCCTTGAAAAGGTACTATCCAAGTGTTTGGCAAGAGGCATGAAGTGGCATATGGCCGATATTTGGATATCGCCCTTAGAAAAAATATAATGGCCGACTAATTCTGTTAAAACATCGACCTTAGGTGACAATTTTGGTGCTGATGTGTTTTATGGTATGCAAGCTTTACCAAAAAACAGGAGGGCATATGTTGACAACCAAAATTGGCACAGGCCAGGGCAACCGGTCAGACCGGTTAGCCTGACCGGTCTGACCGGTCCGACACATGATGTTGCGGCGCTGGCGCATTGAAGACCGCAACAATTGGTCCTAGTTCGATGGAAGCGACATGGTCTCTGGAATGACTGACTATTGCGGTGCTAAGGGCTCAGGAGGACCGCAATTATTGGTGCAAGAAGCAAAAGATGACATACTCTCTGGAATGACCGAAAGTTGTGGTGCTTAGGATTCAAGAGGACCGCAAGAGTCGGTGGAGGAGCAAGACATGCAAGACGAGGGGGTCCGACCCAGACCGGTCTGACCGGTGTGGGGGACCGGTCAGACCGGTTACTCTTTTTGTAATCCGACTAGGACTCTTAATTTAGGATTCCGAGGTTGTAACGAGTTGTAACTTGGTTTCCTTGCGGGACAAGACCTACCCTCCCTATAAATATAAGGGTTTCGGCCGATTGAACACACAACAATCGAATCTATCAAATTTACTACTTTTACCTTTACTTTTTTGCAACTCCAAACCCTAGCTTTTTCAACCTCTACTTGCTGTTCTTCCTGCGTCTCCGCAACGTTTGAAGGCGTGGCCTGCCGATCCTAGGGCACCCCTGATCGCGTTCTCCCTGACGGATCCTTCCGGAAGGCGTTCTTAGGGTTTACCCCCTTCTTCCCCGACGGGAACCGGTTTGACCGGTGCCCCTGACCGGTCTGACCGGTCGGCGCAGGGAAGCTGCGGGTTTATCGTGTTACGTGCGGCGTGTTCTAGCGCTCTCTTGTGTTGACCTAATTCCGCGTCAACAATTACATTCTGAATTGTAAATCATTTTTAATTTTTTGGACAATTATAACATTTTAAATCTGATCAAAATTATAGAGAATATTATAAAATTTCATAGCACTAAATTTACTATGAAAATATTTAATAAAGATTTAATAATACTTATACTTATTCAACATCATAAATATTAATACTTTATTGTATATATAAACCTGGTTAAACTTGAGTTGTCTTAACATTCTAAAAAAGTTGAAATGTCTTTGAATTTGGGACGGAGGAGCAGCAGTGTAGCACAAACTTGCTGGATCAAAGAATTTGAAAAATCAATCAACGATATGTGAAATTATGGCAACATTTTAGGAAAAATCGAGACAATTTTTTTAGGAAAAGCTATCTGTCACTTGGGTGAAACAGAGCTTCTGCTCACCCGAATTCCCCTCCGTCCGATCCGTCATGTGTTTGTTCGTTGTCGTCTGTTCCTTTTGCCTCTCCGTCGTTGCGTGCTCATTTGCTTTTGTCACTGACAAGTGGGGTGTGCATTTATTGTTTAAATTTAGGGATTCGCGCTTCTTCATTTGTGGTGTTTCCTCTCTCCAGTCTCTTCCGCTTCATTCCTCCTCTTCTCCGCCTCTCTCTCTAGCGACGACAGGGCTATTCTAGGGTTCCGTTGTGCGGGCTCCCTTTGCGGCTTGATTTCGCCCGTCCCCTCCTCGGATCTGCTCGTGCCTTTCAGCCTGGTGAGTTTGGCGAACTCCTATCCGGTTAGTTCCATCCGATTGGAATGATTTAATCACGATTTTGCTTCTGGTAGTTGCGCGAGCTCCTGCATGAAATTTGTCTAGGGTTCGTCAAGGGGAATCTGATATTTTCTCAATTCCCTGTAGGTTCTATAGCTGTTTGATTGATTCCTTGTTGTACCTTTGATGTTTTATTCAGATTGATTTGGGGTTTTCTTATTGTTGGACGAGCCCCCTATTTGTACTTCCTGGCTCATGTCCACGAAGCGTTTGTTCATTTCTGTAGAGCTCCCTAGGTAGCTGACTACTAGGGTTTGGGGATTTTTAGTCCTCTTTGATTATGCTGCGTTCATGCATAGTTTTGGGATATTGTGGTATTGTTTAGGACTATAGCTCGATTGGGGTTGTTTTTAGTATAATAATACTACACTGTAAATGGTGCCCCATGTTTTTAGTCTCTACTATTTGTTTTGGAAAAACAGATTGTTGCAATGCTCTCTCATATCTGTGACCCGTTATCATTTCGTCTTCTCCAGCTCGCGAGGGGGTAGGACACGAATCGGGTGAGGCGATATCTAGGTTTTTGTCATGATTCCAGTGATGTGCACTGATGGATCCTTTGTTTATGTTTTTGAATTTGTGTCTCCAGTCATTCTACTGTCTTCTGCCTTAAATTTTGTGATCTGATTTTTGGGGC
>CM014275.1:9752719-9772400 GCA_004135705.1 Alloteropsis semialata
TGGTGACCCAGTACGTGGCGCTGCCGGCGCTCACCAGGCCGGCGTCGAGGCAGCAGCTCGCGCCGGGGACGGCGACGTCGCGCCACGACGCGTCCCCGAGCGTGAACACATGCAGCACGTTGAAGCCCCCGGTCCGGTCGCCGCGGCACGGGAGGTGCACGATCTTGTACAGCCCCGTCGCCGGGTGGAACCCGAAGCTGTACTGCTGCCAGCTGCGGAAGTGCGACCGGCAGGACGAGGCGGGCAGCGGCGGGGCGGCGAGCGTCTCGCGGGTGAGCGGGTTCACCAGAGCGATGGCCCCGCCGGGCTCCTCGACGCCGCACCACAGGCACAGCAGCCCGTTGCAGGTGCCGACCACCGAAGTGCTCACGTGCCGCCTCGTGACCCCCCACACCTCCCTGCACCGCCCGTACGCCAGATCGTCGACGACGTGCGCCGAGCTGGACTCGGTGCCCGTGAAGCACGCGAGCACCTTGGGCGGCTGGCTCGGCGGCGTCCGCTCGTCCACGACGTGGCGCCAGTGCCGGCAGACGAGCCGGACCCAGCGCCGGCAGCTCGGCGGGAGGCGCAGCAGGATCTCCGCGAAGGCGTCCGTGGGGAGGTTCAGGCCCGCGTCCCCTGCGGCGACTGGAGCTTCGCCGTCGGTAGACGACGCCGTCGCCATTGACGACGGACGCACCTTGCAGTCTGCAAGTATACGGCCTGTGTTGTGTGTGATCTCTCCCGTTCCAGGTGCGGGAAGATTTGTACGCCGAGGTAAACTTGAGGGTCAAGGAGGCAAAGACGGAACGACTCCATAAGATCCAGATTGCTTCTTGGGAAAGAACTCTGATTCGATATCAAAATTCCAGTCCAATTTTAGAAAACGTGCACCAGTGTCTGTTTACGTCCGTCGGTGTTTGATAGGATCACGATTGTCTCCCGTACAGAACTGAACATCTTATTTTTCGTTCTCCGAGTGTAAAATTCATTTCTTTTCAATCTATATCGAGTGTAAAATTGATTTCTTTTCAATCTGCGATTTGGTTGGGTGGCATGCCGTCGCCGATGAATCGGAAGCGCCCAGCGGCTTTGATTGCGCGCTGCAGCAAGGAGGCCCCCCTGCAGACGGCGACTGATCCCGCCGCCGCCGCCACTTCAGATGCATCGTCCTGGACGTCTCTGCATGAGGATTTGGTCTGTCTGATCGGGTGGCTGGTGCTGGCCGGCGACTTGCTGGACTATGTCCTCTTCCGCGCCGTGTGCTGCCACTGGCGGTGCAGCACCCCGTGCCCGCGCGGGCGCGGAGTCGTGGACCCGCGCTTTAACCCCCGGCGCTGGATGATGTTCCCCGAGGGCCACGGTCTGCACCCGGGCCATGGCAAGCTGCGCGGGTACGTCCGCTTCTTCAACCTCTCCTCAGGCGCCTTCGCCCGCCTCCGCCTCCCGCTCTTCAGGGATCATTGCATCCTCGACTCTGTCGACGGCATCCTCCTGCTGCAGCGTGACCACGACACAGCTATCCGCCTCCTCCACCCCTTCACCGGCGACATTGCAGAGCTCCCGCCCCTAGCGACCCTCCTGACATACGTGAACCCGATGCTGCCTGGAGCAAACGAGGAGCGAGGGAGGTGGATGCACCTCAGAAGAGTCCGTGCCGCTTCCATCAGTGTAAGCCCTGATGGAGTCATCAGAGTTATGATGTCGCTACACGGCATGCCTCTTCTAGCGTTTGCTACCTCTGGTGATAAGCAATGGAAAGTTTCAAGCTGGTGGCTTTATGACGGTTACAGTCCAATATCATTCCAAGGCAGGATATACATGATGTATCGATCTTCATCTAATGGTGAAGTGCAGATCTTGCAGATTGACCCGCCCCTGCAGGAAGATTCTTCAACCCTGCCGCCATCAAAGCTGATTGCCACATTTCCAGCATGTTCATCGTTGTATTATTATCTCGTAGAGTGCGACTCGGAGATTCTGTTTATCACCTCCAGTGTTGGCCATCATTCACAGTTTTCAGTTTACAAACTAACTGACCTGATCCTGAAAAGGATTGTCCCAGTGAATTGCATTGGGGCCAATGCCCTCTTCATTGGACAGAGGACTGTGTGTGTCAGCTCTAAGGCGTTTCCAACCATTCTGGGCGATGCCATTGTCTTTCTCAATGGGAAGGAACCATATCTTGCTCAATACCACCTCAGTAGCGGCACACTGTCGCCAGCATCAGATGGATGTATCTTAGGGGATGCTATACCAAGTCCCATTAGCATCATTTACCACATCTTCAGCTGTTGCTTTCGTCGACAATGGTTGGTGTTCCGGTTTTAGTTTTCCATCATTGTTATGATCTTCTCCCTATATGTGCTCTTTTTTTGGAGCCTTATTTGCTGCTAGGTAATTAAGCTTGTTGTCCTCCTCCCCTTCTTGCTGCAGGAATAAAGGACAGATAATGTATCTGAGAGGGATGAAAACAAGTTGGCCGGTGAAGGGCAAATGGCGAAATGGGGTAAGTTTTGCCTGCAGTACAATGAGTATGTTTCTAATGTATGCATTTTTGGCTTGTCCTACTATTATCGATTAATGATTAATTGATTATGCATCACAACGGCTTACTACAGCTAGTTATTTATGTTCTTGAGTGTCTTGCTAGTATTAAAATGACACTGGCTACAGTCCCAAATCCAGATGGCACAGCATTTCCCTGAGTCAGGTACTATCCACAATGGCCATTGGATAATGGGTGCATATCTGGTGAAAACCGGCTGTGTTGGAAACTTGAAGACTTGGTTGGAAATCATATATTTGCAAAAAATCTTGAAAAACTCAAACATATATAAACAACGGTATGAACTTACGATATGATATCATACAAAACTAGTCCAAGGTCCACATCGCTTGAGAGATACAAAAAAAATGGCAAGTCCAGGCTTTAGAAGCGCAAGGACAAAAAATGTTGTTTTTGTCCCTTTTTGCGTGTCTCCGACATTTGTGATTTTTGAATCTCAGAAATGAGACGGAGTTTGGTACTGGAATTTTGGGTGGAGTGTTAATATGATATGAACTATGGATGGAGAGTTTTTCAAGATTTTTCGAAGCATTTAGTTATGATTTTCAAATGAGTTTTCGAGTTTTCAAGACTTAACAATGAACATTTTTTAATTGAGGGTGTGAAAGAGTTTTAAAGAACTGTGTATTTATGTTCTTTTTTGTCTGGAAAAAAACCTGTCCAGTGAGGAAAATTAGATGTTCCCATTTCAGTTTGCATTTCCAGTTAACCACACAAATGGACAACGAAGTATGGCCGTACGCTCATGGTGGGTTGAATTACCTCAGAACTGGTCTTGCAAAGGCACGAAAGGAGACTATCTGTGTCTGTTGCAATCAAAGCATGACTTGGCACCATGTGTGATTTTTTGGTGGTTAGTTTTAAGCTTAACTAGCAAAGAGGAAGTGAATAAAATTTTGTAATGGTGTTCAAAGTATTTGCAAGGAGCCAAACACATTGCAGACATGTTTGTTTCAAGAAGTTGTATGAGGTTATCTAAGATGTTTGTTAGAGTTCATTATAAGTGCTACTAATTTGTGATTCCGATATCTATACTTTGAGACTTCTTTTCTTTTTTTTTCCTTATACAGTTTTAGTATCTCACTTCTTCTCTATGGATCCTTCATTGTGCATGTGTTTTCAACTGTTCGATTTCTCTAGATTCAGATTGTGCACGAGTTAGACTTGACATGTTTCTACTTTTGTCTTGCTAGGCATAAACGGCTCTTCTTCCATGGTGATGGTGCATGATATTCTCCACTTCTTTACCATTGCAATAAGGAGGGGCACCTAGTTCACCTTTTCTCGGACAGATTTTGTGTATTGTCTTATTTGAAGGGAAAATGCATAAAGCATCCCATGGGTCACTTGTTTTGACATACCACCCCAAAAGCGAATTTGTTGGGTTGGGTGCCAAGTCATACCTTGATTATGGGTATTTTAGAACACGAGTGACTTAGGGTGGTTTATGCAATCTTCCCTTTGAAGGAGCTCTGGCTTTTAGTTTAGGAGGTGGCAAGAGGCTGGGTATGTGTGGTGTTCGACGGCACCCTGTACTTCCTCTACCATTTATTGTGTTATCTGTCATGACGTCATTGTGTAGCCAGCCAGATGCTATCCGATACTGTAAAATTATTGTGTTTATGGTATTTTACATTTAGCCAGCAGCGTGTTTGGTTTGCGGATCGAGTTCACCCCACATGAGCCGGTGCAGCATGCAACGAGATTCGGTTCGTCCGGAGTTCATTTAACTTGCTGTGAAATTGTTTACCCAGCCAACATGTTGAAATTGTTCGTTGCGTGCATATGCACCAAATGAACCCATAGATACAACACAACAATAGTCATGTGGCTTTTGAGCATAGATGCGATTTTGACTAAGGATAACCTTATAAAAAGGAAATGGTCTGGATGTAAAAAATGTATGTTTTGTTTAGATAATGAATCTGTGGATCATCTGATGTTTAGTTGCACAATGGCTAAATATGTCTGGAGTCTTGTGGCTCATACGGTAGGGGCTAATTGTCGCCCTGGTTCCCTAACACAATTTTGGGTTTGGTCTAAAAGGTTTCTCCCCCAAGGGGGAAAATTGACTATGGTCGGGCTAGCAAGTATTTGCTGGGCCTTGTGGCGGGCAAGAAACAAAGTGTGTTTAGAGCAAAAACAAATTAGATCTCCTACAGAGATCGTGTGCCAAGCCTCATTATTTCTTTTATATTGGGCAGAGTTGCAGAAGGAAGGCAACAAGACAATTCTGGAGAAGGGAGCGGTGGCTTTACAAGAGGTGGCGTTGTCCTTTCATCCGCAAGCTCAACCAGAAGGGGAAGCTGGGACAGTGCTTCTTAGTTAGTGCAGGTGTTAGCTAGTTGGTTCTCTCGTTGGCGATGATCAGTTAAATTAGCTTCTGTGTACATCCTTGGAGTTCCTTTGCTTGTGGAGTCTGCTGGAACTAGTTGCTTTTGAGTTTGTGATGTTGGTTATGTTTCTGGAGTAGTTGGGTTAAGCCGCTCTAGGTAGCAGTGTCGGTTTGCTGCTAAGACTTGTTTTCGTTGGTTTCGCTTGTTGGTCGCATACTATAAAACTGCTGTAATTTCGTTATCTATAGTAATAAAATTCGGGCAAAGCCCTTGTGGAAAAAAAGATACAACACAACAGAGCATGTATGCGCTCTTTTGTATTTCCTTCAATTTACCCCATTTTCTGGGAGTAAGCATTGGTAGGAATTTTTCAGTGCCAACGGAACGGGGTACCCATCGGATTGGACACATCAAGGCCTCCTGGGCCGTGGCCAGGCGAAGATGAGATCCCAACACAAGCGGGCCCAGAAAGGCACACCGACCCTGAGGGTGTCGGAGTTTCCTCACAGAAGAAGGAAGGAAACCGGTTACGACATTCATCACGTACGTGCCTTTCGGGTGGTATGTCTTCGCCTGTGACTGGTCACGTCAAAACTATTGTGGTTAGCTAGATCCGAGAATCAAGCAATAGCCGAAGCCATGGCGGACGAGGGTTTCAATCCAACCGCCGACGCCTTCGTGGAGGTCGTGCTTCATCTGCCGACTAGCGCCCGGCGGCAGTTACGACTCGTCTGCAAGCAGTGGCCCGGCGTCATCGACGAGCGCACGCCTTAGGGCAGGTACGGACCAAGATCGTCGCCTTCACCAGCCAGTGGCCGAGGTCCCGCGCGATCATCTTCGACGACCAAGATGGGCGCCGCAGGCACGACCGCATACGGCTCGAGCACCCGCGGCGGTGTGGTCCACATGGTCGGCACCTGCAACGGCTTGCATGCCTGCACGACACCGCCGAAGACGGCTTCTCCGCAATCACGTGGGACACGCTCAGCGCCTCGGGCTCTACGCCTTCGTGTACGACCACGACGGGGCAGTACAAGGTCGTGCACGTCTTGAGCCGCCCCGCCTGGCGGCAGACGCCGCGCACGTGCTCACACTCGGAGAGAAATTTGCTATTCACCATTCTCAAAATTGGGTTTTTTTATAGTGTCATCAAATTTTTGGGTCTCGCCGAAATGCCTATTATAAAACGCTGGCAATTCACTAGAATGTCTTTTGCTGTTTTTTGAGTTCATTTTGTGATTTCTCCCTTCTTTAACAACATGAGCTGACCATTGTGCCCTCGAGGCGCCCAACATTATCCGCTCTGTTTTCTGCTCACCGACCTAGCTGGTACGCAGCACAGCTGCAGTCTGCGCCTCTGGGGCATAGCCTAGCTTAGGCCCGACCGCGAATGGATGCGGCCATGCGAGGTGCAGTGCGGCTCGTATCGAAGCATGGCATCACCGTGAGTTGAGGTGGGCTGGGCGCGGGGGCCTGTGGTGGTGCAGAGCTGGCTGTAGGGGCGGAAACTACGCCCCGTTTGGGAGCGCTCCACCAGCTCTAGCTCCGGGTACTGTAGCGGCACGGGAGCAGAAGCGGACGGAGCGACTTTTTTTTTTTGGGCTCCGTCTTCTCCACCAGACGATTAGTTAGCTGTAGCATGGAGCGGCTCGGTTCCGGCTCCAATGAACAGTGCCAAACAGTGATGAGCAGTGCCATACAGTGATATTTACTGTAGCATGGAGCTGGAGCGGCTGTTGGCGAAGCTCTGCCAAACGAGCTCTACTTCGATGTCACCACAGTCAGATGAGATGGGTGCCTCCAATGAGGAATCAAAATCCGCTGCGTCTGTTGGTGGATTTTTGGTGCTTGCCATTGGGAAATGAGGCAGGCGTGCAGAGTATTAGGTCATCCCCAACCCAATGACTAGGATGGTGTCCATGGAATTAAATGAGTTGCCACCTAGGATAAAAGATGATGTGGCATGTGAGTTAATGAAGAAAAAGAAGAAAACCAGGTCTTGCATGAGACATGGTTTCTATACAATATCCAAGACACAATGAGAGATGAGTAGCATTAAATTTGTGTTGACGACCAAAATTGGCACAGGCCGAGGCAAACCGGTTAGCCCGACCGGTCAGACCGGTCCAGCACATGATGTTGCGGTGCTGCTGTTTTGAGGACCGCAACAATCGGTCGGAGTGTGATGGAAGTGACATAGTCTCTGGAATGACCGACTGTTGCGGTGCTAGGTGATCAGGAGGGCCGCAAGAATTGGCGCAAAAAGGTGAAGTCCAAGCCCCGACCGGTCTGACCTGTTAGGGGGACCGGTCAGACCGGTTATTCTTGACTCCTAGTAGATTTGGACTCTATTTGTAAATTCAAATTGTAATAGGACTCTCTTTGCAGGCAAGCCCTACCCTCCCTATAAATATAAAGGGATTCGGCCGATTGAGCATTATCCAATCGATCAAATACAATTTACCTTTTATTTGTTTTTACTTTTTGTCTCTACTTTTTGTTTCTCAAACCCTAGCTCTTCCAAACCCTAATTGCTGTTCTTCCTTCATCTCGACGACATTTGAAGGCGCCCTAGCTGGCCTGCCGAGTCTAGGGCAACCCAAGGTGCGCACGTCCTGACGGGGTCCCTCCCGGACGAGCGTTCGTTGGTGTCTCGCCGAGTTCCCGGCGAGACCCGGTCTGGCCGGTTACAGAACCGGTCTGACCGGTCTGGTCAGAGGCGCTGCAAAGAGCTCCTCTGCGTGTGCGAGTATTTGGCATGAGGCACGTTTTCGCGTCAACATACTTTTTGGCGACTCCACTGGAAAAAAGAAAAAGAGATCTACTACCATGTCGAATCTACCGAAGCCAGGCGAAGTTGATCCTGAGAATATTCAAAGGCCGACTGCTAATGAGCTATCGGCTGAGGATCGTCATCTATTTGAACAACTCCTACAGCAAGAGAAGGAGGAGATGGAACGGGCCAAGAAGAAACTTGAAGACAAGGCGCAATGGTTCCTGTCGCATTTCTCCAAGTATCGAAAAGGTGCTATCTCCAAGGACAAGGAGGTGGTTGTTCTTTCAGAAGGAGAAGAAGAAAAAGATGAGGTAACATCCACTGTGAGTACTACACCAGAGCCTGTTACTCTTGATCAAATTAATAGATTGCTAGTTTCTGGTCAAGAAAAAGTTCTTACTCTTGTTCAAGGCATGATTGATAAAACTGTAGAAAAACAACCCTCGACCGTAACTAGTAATGCTATTAGACCTGATATGTCTGGTATTTCACAGCATACCATTGAACCTCAAAATTCATCGGCAGCAATACCACCCAAAGAACCACAATATGGGATGCCGTTGAATTATTCAGTAGGGCAAAATCTTCCAGGACAATCTGGCCAGGCAATTCCGGTCAGACCGATTTCAGTAACCGGTCAAACCGGTTTAAATGCCACCACTCAGTATGGCCAGAATCCGGTTAGACCGGTTTTAGGAACCGGTCAAACCGGTTTGGGTGATTTTGTTGCATATCTGGCAACGCCTGAACTTATAACTAGCACACCACATGTTCAGGCTAATTTTGGCCGAATTAATGGTGCTTCTGGTTATGTAGCTCCATATACTCCAATGACATATACTACAAATCCTATGTCTTCCCAAAGTTCGGGTTATTTGCAGCAACCATTGCATGCACCACCGAACCATATGCCTCAACATGTGCCAAATGTTAATGATCAGTAACAGCCAAATGATCTTTATATTAAAAGTTTGCTTGAAGCATATAAAAAGGATTTGGCTATTATGATTAAAGATACTTTTGGCGTAGAGGTTAAGGATAAAACTTTGGCATGTCAAAAACCTTATCCTGCAAATTTTGATGCTATGCCCTATAAGTGCCAGAGTTTGTTAAATTTACTGGGGAAGACAATAGGACTACATGGGAGCATATAAGCCAGTTTAATGCACAATTGGGTATTCATGGTAGCATTGATCATTTAAAAATTAGATTGTGCCCTTTGTCATTATCTGGTACTGCTTTTTCATAGTTTTCGGCATTAGCTCCTAATTCTATTCATACATGGTCTCAATTAGAGCATAAGTTTCATGAGCACTTTTATAGTGGTGATAATAAATTGAGGCTGTCTTACTTAACATCGGTTATGCAAAAGAATGACGAATCTGTTGCTGAATATATTAGAAGATTTAGAGATACAAAAAACCGATGTTATAGTTTGATTATCTCTGAAAAGGATCTTGCCGAATTATCTTTTAATGGTTTGAAATCTCATATCAAAGATAAATTAGAAGGCTATGAGTTTCTTACCATTAACCAAGTATTGCAAAAGGCTTTGGCTCAAGAAAGCCGAAGTAAAGACACTTGGTCAAAATCTGATCGTCCTAATATGCATGTGCTAAATTATGATTCATTGGACGATGAGAATGGAGAAGTATATGCTGCTGAATTTACATGGCCAAATAAGTCTCAATCATATAGTTGTCCTTCTCTTAAACCGATTCACAAAAATCGGCAAGAAGAAGTGAAATTTACTTTTGATGTTTTCCAAGTGCGATAGAATATTTGATGAGTTGCACGTGCCGACCATCGCCGTGTCGAACGTTTTCTCGTACACGTAGCGTTGCAGTCTTAGGTCGAAGTGGCTCGCCGGGATGGCGTTGTTGCTTCTCCACAGCTCCCGGCAGCGCCCTCCCGCCGGGTCGTCGACGGCGTACGCGGAGGCCGATATCTTGGTGCCTTCAGCATAGCTCACGACGAACGCGACCACCGTGGGCTGCGCCGGCGCCGGCGTCCGCTCGCGGATGACGTCGCGCCAGTGCCGGCACACGAGGCGGAGCCGCCACCGCTTGCTCGGCGGGAGCCGCAGCAGGATCTCCACGAAGATGTCCGTGGGGAGGTTCCAGCCCTTGTCCGCTGCGGCTATAGCTTCGTGGTCGCTAGGCGTCGTCTGCGAAGCCATTGCCGACGCAGTTTTGCCCGCTTTCGATCTCGGCCGGCCTCTCCCGTTTCGTCAGGTGCAGGGAAGACTGCGTGGCCGATACATATATGTCGATCGAAGCAGTAGCGCAAACTTGAGGGCCAAGGAGGCAAATACACAACGGACTCCAGACATATACTTGAGAGAAAACTTGAATCACTAATGACAAAAACATGATAGGTTCCAAGTAATAACTTTTTAGTTTTTCATCTCCCACACCATCGACGCCAGTCTCCCCACTGCATGCCTCTACCAATATTAGGGTTTTTCTAGGGTGCTCAATGGCCCATGCAAGATTTCATATCTTTTTTGCCCTAAAAAAGATTTCCTATCTTTTTTTTTTCATATGATGTTGAATAGTATCATAAAGGCATAAGACTTTGCTTTGTCCTTTTCCTTATTTTTGTACACATGACTAGGGTGTTTATTAAGAGAATTGGTTTACACAAGGCAGATCGAAGAGGTGAGCTCGCTGTCATGTGGACGAGTGGAGCAACAAGTTGGAGAAGCTGCGTTGCCACATGTTTGCTGTGGACGGTTGGATGAGTATATTATCCAAGGGCCATCATCCATCGCCCGTAGTTTTGCTAAGTTTCAAGCATATTTCACACGACGCCTCCCTAATAAACTATTGATATATAGGTCCATGTCTCTGCATTGGTACGGGCAATATATAATTTATAAATAAATGTCATTCTAGGCGTACGCCACACCCCCTCCCCTGTACCTACACACATTGAAACGTTTATTGTCTGACAATCTCCGACGCGACTCACGCCCCATGCAAATCCCTATGTCGGTCAATCGATGCGCACAGAAGGAGAGCTTGCCCATAACGAAAACGCGTATGTTAAGTCGGTCAATCGAGAGAAAACTATTTCTATATAGGGGCAGCCGGGCCGTATTAGCAAGCATGACGTGGCAAACAATCAATCACAGTTGATTTGTAGCATACAAAATTTTGAGATTTTTGAAACCCATTAATTTTTAAAACTATTGTTAGTGGAAGCAACTCACTTAGACAATTCAAATATAGCTTTTTAGAAATACTTTATCCAAAAACTACAACATCTATGATGTCCAATCAAAGTAAAATGGATCGATATTATTTTATAACATTTATCTACAAAGTTTTAACATTTTTAAAATCATCTTGAGTGTAAATAGCCCATGCGACAATCAAAATATAAATTTTTGAGAAGAATTTTTATTTAAAACGTAAAGTTGCTATGACAGCAGATTAAAACAAAATGGATCGCTTTTGATTTCTAACATCTACTTGAAAAACAAGTAAACAACACATTATAATTAAATATAGCTTTGCGGTAATTTTTTAAATCTACTATAGCCATGATACAAGATCTAAGTAAAATGAGTCACAATTGATTTATAACATTAATTAATTTTTTAAGGTTTTTAGAAGCTCGTATATTGTTAATTTTGTTTTGACCAGATAGTTTTGAGTAGAGTGGTTCGAACCTATGTAACGAAGAAACGACAAGGGGGCGCGGGTGTGGGTTGGTGGGGGCAGGAGGACAAAGGACGGAGCCGTTGGTCGTACAAAAAAAATTCTAGATTTGTAATTTTATAGGAGTAAGTAGAGATTTAGTCGTGTTCGGATGAAACTGATCAAAAAATTGTCCAAAGGAATCTTGCATGCATGGAGTACTAAATGAAGTCTATTTACAAAACCTTTTCACAGATGAGTGCAACTTTGCGCGACGAATCTAACGAGCCTAATTAATCCATGATTTGCAACAGTAATGCTGCAGTAATCATCCTCTAGTCGTGCGGTCAAAGGCCTCATTAGATTCGTCTCGCGAATTTGCCTGAGGGTTGTGAAGGTAGTTTTGTAAACTGACTTTATTTAATACCCCTAATTAGTGATCAAAGTAGGGTGAAAAAAATTTGTCCCTCCATCTGAACACGGCCAAAGACGATTGATTTTGCACGGACAAATCTATATCTATACCCTAATACTAAAGAGAGGAAGGAATTATCGTGCGTTCTGCCCCGTCCTTTGTTTCGTCCGTCGTCCGGCAACACTTCATTGACTTCGGAGTTCGGTCGGTGCCATGGTCGATCCCGTCTCTACGACTCGAACTTGAAGACCGAACCAGACTTGACGTTGCGGTCGGGCCGAGCTCTAGGTGCGTGCGCAAGAATCGTCCGTGCCACTATTGCGAGTCTTTGGCCTCGTGCCCTAGCTTTATTGAATTGCTAGCTATACCATGCCATTGCCATCCTTTGGTCGAGCGGGGCCTGCCCAGCAGGGTCTGATGAAGCCGGCCTGCTCTATGTGACGATGCTCCTTGTTACTACTACTGTGTGTTGATCTGATATGTTTTGCTTGCTCGTTATTATTGGTGTTATTAGCTTTTGCTTATTTAATTCCTGCTTGGTCGTCAGTGATGTTACTGTAATACTGTATGAGTTATTCGATGAAAGGGGCCGGTTCAAGCTGACCACTACTTGTGCAATTGGGTTGGGATGTGCTAGCTGCATCCTGGTGTAATTAGACTCTGTCCGTCTTTGATAAACAAGTTCTGGGATTTTTTTTCTGTTCTACAAACCAAATTCTATGAGTTTTAGCTGTTAAAATAATAACCCAATGAATATATAGACTACAGAAATAAAACTGTTGGAACTGAAAAAATATATAACTGGTCTGATTTTATGAGTCTCGCAGGTATCAAATATAAAGATATGGAGGGACTGCCAATCACGCCGAACTGATCCTTTTTTTTAGATCCACACCGAACTGATCCTTTGGCTAATAGTGCTTTGCTTTTGAAAAATTACAACAGAAAATATTATATCTCTTGCATGGGGGACTTTTATTTGCATCCTAAAAAAAATTTAGGAAAACAATTGGCACCCTCATACCATTTTCTTATTGATATATAACGTCGACCATTTCTAGTTTTATTTGTTAAAGATAGATTCTTCGAAACAATCCTAGAACCAAATTCCAAAGAAAAACCCAAGCAGCACGATTGCACAACTGCACAAGTAATATTGATCAAACATAATAAATCATATTATCATATTATCATCTGAGTTTTCTTCTAGGCATATGATAATTTTATTTTTCCATCCCGTTGCAACGCACGGGCATGTTTGCTAGTTACCCTAAAAAATAAAATGAAAGGAGCAAATTGCTGTTGATTCAACGGTACCTCCCAAGGACACTGGACACTACTAGAAAACTTCTCATCCGTACCGGGGCATAACCCTCATTAGTACCGGTTCTGAAACTAGTACTGAGCAAATGGGTTATTTACCTGGTACTGAAGGGGTCTTCAGTAACACCACCTCGTAATAACTCTGTTAAATGTCTTATTCTACTGCCTACTATGAGCTACACTATGATTTATGGGTTATGGACGTGGCGTTTCACTAACAAAAATAGACACTATCACTTATTATACATGTATAACAAAATTAAAGAGCTACTCTACAGTGCTAAAAAGTTATTAACAAAAGCAGCTTCTCATGGGTTTATGTTGCACTCACGTAGAAAAGCATGATCAAAATTGACGTACTTGGACCAGAATTGGCGGTATCTTGGCAACCCAATCTCAAGCCAAGGTTTTCGATTCCCATTGTAGTGTATAACAGCTGCGTGCTCGATATCCTTTTGGTTGACATTTGGCTTGTACCCTAGACCCAAGAGATGCCATGAGCGATCAAGAGGGAACGTGTGGTTCCAGAATGTGACAAGACCAGCAGGAAGTGTTCCTAATTTCCATAATTGCCGGTTTGCGTTCTGCAGAAATTCATTAAACAATACCAAATAAAATTTCTGGTTATCTGTGGATGTATAAAAATATTCTTCATTATGTTAACTTTAAATAAGGATTAAGTAGCAAAGTAACGCAAGCTTGCAGCCATCGCCACTAATGATCCTTACAAGTACTTATGGCAACAGAAATTTTGCCTCAAACATTATTGATAACTGATAAGGTTATGAATACTCACCAGATCCTGCCAGTAGTGGTACACATCAGTAATTTTCCGCCTCCTCCACTCAGACAAATCAAACATGTTCATGCCGTATGCCCAGCCACAGGCACGACGATCAAACTTCTTAGCAATTAGAGGATTGGAGAAGTTGAGGTACCTATCAAACCTATGGAAAGTCTCTCCACAGGTATGGACAGCGCCATTAACTTTGCCCTTGAGATCTATTGACCAAAGATAACTTAAATCCTGCTGGACTACAATATCATCATCAAGAAATAGCACCTTTCTAAGCTTCGGGAAGATCTCAGGAAGATAAAACCTCAGATGGTTGAGAATGGACAGGTACTTGGGATTCTGGAACTTCGTATTTTTACCCGGCTTATCCTGATGGGTATTGAAGTAGTAATTGATCATGAAATGGGACTCCAGCTGCTTCAGAACTGGACTATAGCTAGAATTTAGCCATGTAAAATCTTCAATATTCTGGACCTGAACAGCAGAATCTCCAATGTGATTTGCCAAAAACCACATTCTCATTGCAGCATAATTGTGTTTGTCTGTCACAATATGGAAGACATGGCTTGCTGGATTCTGCAATTGGATTTTGGCTAAAATGTTAGGACATGCCTACCTGGTACAAACAAAGTAATATTGGATCTTATAATATTTATTGCACTGCAATTGTTTTGCATAGACTCAATGATTCATAGACAGTACCTTAGCGTTTATAAAAGTTGATTTTACAACCACTGCAGCTGCCAGTACATTATCTGAGAATAAGGCATAGTGCTGTAGCTTTGGGTCTTCAAACCTTTCTTCATATGGAAACTGCCTTTTGTTGGTGACGGAAGAATAGTATTCATTTGTAAGACGCAGTGCAAGACAATAGAGCCTTTTTGGTAGAGCTTTAGCTGCTACTTGTGTTACATAGTTAGCCTTTTGCTTGTGTGCTTGAACTTGGTCCTCAGTTGAGTGAAGGGTTACTAGTAGCTTATCAATAACAGCTGCACAGTTCTCATGCACTTGTTTGATCTTTGCTAATGACAACTCCATTGCTCTAATTTTTCCATGGACACTGTATAGAAGTTAAATTGAAGGAAACAGGTAAGAGATATATTCACTCTAAAACCCGAAAAACTAGGTATACATCATCATCGCAAATACCAAGGTGAACTTTACAATACAATGAAGGAGAACATACTTCTTTGATAACCGCCTATCACTTGTTGCATCACCAAGTGCTTGTTGGACATCCCACATCTTTCTTCGGAGATCTCTAACAAAAGCATGGCGGCCTCTAGAAGGTAGGATTCCAATATATGTTTTCGCTGTTCTTAACTGGTTCTTGATGACACGTATTGTAGCATCTGGCAGAGTTGTATGATGACTGGTATTGCTACTAATTGCCTTTGCATCAGACTCTTCTGACTTAACGCCTCTAAATTGCTCAGATAATCTATCAGCAGTCTTTTCCTGGAAAATTTAACTACTAGCAACTAATAAATACTCAACCTTGAAAGAAAACAAGAGGGAAATTACCATGTTCAGACTGTGCAAACTACAGCCAGCAGACTATATCATAAAATTGTGCACGTAAAGCACATATATAATGCGTATATGAAAGCATGATGATACTGACATTTCCAAATATCTGCATGTACTTAGTTTTACTAAACCTGAATCATATACAGGGGAAGGGTAAAACATCACCTCACTATCGGGAAAACAGATGCAACAACGAATCGGTTATCAGCAGGAAAGCCACCAAAAAAAATTTGTCAACAATCGGAAACAAGCAGTGTTACCACGGAATCCTGCATCTTCCACTATGCCACTAGTGTAGCAAAATCCTTAGGGGTGAGGGTGTGTGTGGTTTGTATGGCTATTTTGGCCTCTCTTCTATCTTAATGCAATGATATGCAGTTCTCCTGCATATTCGAGAAAAAAAACTAGTGTAGCAAAATCAGCGTACTAATTTTAGTCCTAGGACGATTCACTCATTAGAAAATGGAAAAGGCCATATCTTGAGATTTCTACATTTCATCCCAATTTATGAAATCATATAGTTCAGAAACTCAACCCTTATAGATTTTACTCATTGGACATGAATTTGATCACTCCACAAGTTTTAAGTTTTCAAACTATCAGTATCTCACTTTGTTTTACCTTTTTCAATGAAGCTTTAGGATTGTCATGCATTGTACCAGCTTTGTGCTGCCTCACTTCAATATCACTGCCACGGCCACTCTCTTTCCCCACCCGAGCAATCCTGTGTTTGCCAGTAACGGCAACATCATCGGCGTGCTCCCTATTAATTGGATCCTGTGACTTCATCTCCTCCATCTCTTCTCCATTCCACAGTATCTTATCATTGTTGACCGTGGATTCACTTGATCTATCTGAAACACTTCTCCCATTAACATTTTTCCGAATTACTCCATTCTGTCCGAATTGAGTGCCATGATCCACTGCAACAACCATGCCCTTCTTGTAGCGCGCGCCTACAGCAGAGGCAACTCTCTGTACAGGCTCTTTCACCACCACACCGAATGTGTCCTGCATAACAGTTCGCCACAACTCATTAAACTTTTAAACTTCCGATTAATACAACTGCAAATGGAAGCATATCTTAGCAAAGTGAAATTCACCTGTGCCAGCGCGTTTAGCCGCTTGCCCATCTCATTCCGGGAGATCTACGAAAAGAAACACGTCAAGGTCGTTGATTGGGTTCGTCTCGGAAAGCCTGACTGAAACAAACAAGTAGGGGATGCCAAACGGCGGCCGTACCGAATTGGACGGATCACGGCGGGATGCGCCGCGCCTCCCGGTCACTGCGAGCACCGAGATCGCAAGCAATTTCGTCAAGGACACGCATAGGGCCAGTATGAAACGAGGGAGAGGGGGCGGATGAGGAAACCGTACGGATGGGGCCGGAGAAGGGGGAGATGGGGGCGCCGATGTAGAGCGCGAGGGGCGCGAGCAACGAGGCGAGGAGCAGCGCCAGCACCACGTCCCGGGGCCGACACTTCCGCCTCCGCCACCGCCACCGCCGCGCCGCGGACGCCGCCATGGTCGTCGTGGACGGTGCTCACCGGAGACGGCGCGGGCGCCGCGGTTATCCGCCGCCTCCGAAAGCGCTTCGTGCCCAGCACCCAGGTGGAGAGTGAAAGCCTGCCACGTGTGACTGGGTTGGGCGAGCGCGTACAGTCGGTCGGCCAGTCCCAAGTTCCTTCCATATAGATCTTAAAAAAAAAAGATTCCTTCCACAGAGCGGATAGCCAAACATTGGATCACACATCCTATTCTTGTGTTTTTTTAATATATTCGTCTCATGCTGTAACTTTGAGTTGTCATAGTTTTTTTTTTGGCATTATGCTTATGCCTTACTAGCATAAATGCCCGTGCGTTGCTACGAGTTCTTACCAAATCTCAAGTCAAACCGCTGATGCACATCCCCTAGAAGAGAAAATGAGTCACTGGGGTTTGATTTTCTCGACTCCTCGACCATTTGATTGTGAGCCGCATGGAAACCGGGTTGTGACGCTCATGAAGCACATATAGACGTCTACACAATGCTCCATCACCAGTGTCACATAATGTCCTTCATTGATCACCCTTTTCCATTATTGGACAATGTCCATGCACTATCGGAAGATAAATGTTTTCTTAGAATTTTTCTTTTTTTAGAAAATAATTAAAGTACCATGCCGGAGGTACATTGAAAAAAGAGTTCATGATTTTTGAAGTTCAAATAACATGTTATTGTATGCATATGCACTCAAAAATAAAGTTGTAACATGGAAAATGTTAAATCACCTAGCATTGCACAGTGACGATGTTAAGCATCTCGATGGCAATATACACAGATATGAAATAAGCTGGGGACACAGGATAAATTTTAAAGTAAATCCCATATAAGTAATGAATGAATTTTTGGGCTTGTACCACATCCCAATAGGATCACATAAGTTTAGAAAACATACTGAGTACTCGTATTGATAAGAACATAGTCAATAATGGCTTATTTAACATGGAGTAAAATACATTCACCATACATGAAGTTGTGTTGTTGTTTCACTTTGATCCAACAAGTATCAAACATTGCACCACCATACATGAAGTTGCATCATTATTTCACTTTGGTCCAATAAGTTGCAAACGTCGCACCCACCATATATGAAGTTGCACCACTGTTTCACTTTGGTCCAACAAGTTGCAAAAATTACACCCACCATACACTAAGTTATCCATTATATGCATATACAATCCATTGTACTCCAGGAATGTATACTCTACGGATGCCAGTTGGCAAACTAGCGCCAGCAGTGTATACCATAGACCAACTCAACAACTATTGTTGCAGCTAAATTGGGCTAATGGAAAATTAGTGTCCGCCCGATCCAAAAAAATTTCTTCGAGGGTGTGGTCTGATTTTTCTTAGTGTTTTATAGAACCTACAAGTTAATTCAATAGTTGCATGTGCGTGTTCAATATTTTTTGTATGTGTTCTTTATACACCAGCAAGCGTTTAAGACACTTCCATATACTCGCTAATATCCCACATCTGTAGAATACATAGTATGGTATATATTGGATTGTACATGCACACAACGAACAACTTCATGTGTTATAGGTGCAACACTTATAACTTGTTGGACCAAAGTAAAACAATGATACAACTTCATGTATGGTGGGTGTATAGTTTACAACTTGTTGGACCAAAGTGAAACAATTATGCAACTTCATGTATGGTGATGCAACGTTTGATACTTGTTGGACCAAAGTGAAACAACGATACAACTTCATATATGGTAGATGTGAATGTTTTGTTCGTAGTAGCAGGTACACGGAAAAAGAAAACGAAGAGAAGAAAAACTCCATAGTTCACAGCTCTCGACCTCTCCTGTCCTGTTTCTTTTCACCTCTACTTTCTTCCTCAGGCCTCAGCTCATCTGCACGGTACTTGCTAGTTGCTAGATGGGGGCATCTATAGCAAATTAGCAAGTGGCCAAGAATGAAAGCGGTAAGAGGGGCCAGCGAGACGGGCTCTTGGTAGTGTCGCAGAGGGGGCTTGCTCAACCCGGACGGAGCCCAGGTGTTGGGCTGCCTGCGACGGCCGAGTGTGCGCGCGAGGCGAAGCCGCTGATATGCCCATGCCCTCGTCCGAATACAACCACAAGCAGGTGCTCTCGCTGGCGCGCAGTCGTTGTGATGATGGTGATGTCAGTCACGCGACATTCATCGAGGGGAGTCACCAGACGCCAAGGCCTAGTCCGACACCATGGCTGGAGTAGCAAAGCACATGGTGCTTCCCTCGCCGATGCATGCGACCACATCCCGTGATGGGGCCGTCTCTGTTGACATTGTAAGGCCGTAGGCATGGAAGAATGGCGCCGAGCTCAGCCTCCCTCGAGCGATCATCGGCCGATCAGCGTCGCCGCGCCCGTGGAACTACGCGAACTCGCCGAGGTCAACAAAGCCATCACCGATCGAAGCTGGAGTTACCCAACAGTCATTGAATCCGCACGTGGAGGAGGTTCCCGAGAGGCCACGAGATCCTCCTCGAGTCTCCTTTCCAGGCACGGCGTGGAGTAAAACTGTGCTGGTTCATGTATGTTCTTCACGATTGTTAGATTCTCTTCCTCTTATTTTCATTATATATATCCTATCTGATCTTATTCTAGTCGAGTTGCTAGATCCTCCTCTTCTTCTTTTTATATTCTACTATTTGATCATGTCCCAATCGGTGCCATCTTTGTTTCCTATTTTAATTGAGGCTGGCCGATGCTCTAGTTCTCGTGCATTTCCGTGCATTTCGAATCCGACTGGTTCTCGTTCTCAAAAAAAAAAAAAAAAAA
>CM014275.1:9772445-9786327 GCA_004135705.1 Alloteropsis semialata
AAAGAATGTTTGGAACTAAGAAAATTATAAATTTTAATATGAATATTCAAATTATATTTCGATTACACCTTTGTATATCTCACGAGAAGACTATATTGACATTTGGTTGATATATTATGTCAACATAGATTTTATGAAGCTAAAATAAATATTTTAGGTTTAGGGTAAAATTATTCAAACTTCATAAAAAAATTCTCTATGAAAAACATACCACGGAATAACCGGAAATCACTAGTGCCATAAGAATTTAATTTGGAATATATGTTATGAAACTACAACTTTTTGTTGGAATTTAAATGATGAGTTGAGGATGCATGCATCAGGGGGTTGTTTATTGTAGCAGCCAGGAGGGGTGGGCGTGGGCGGCGGTGGCAAATCACTGCCCATGCGGCAGCCAATGCCTCCCCAGAATAACACGTGATGTATGTACGTACTATTAATTCTTCACCAAGGAGAGACAGTCTACAAAATGGAAAAATGGATTAACATGAGAACAAACTATTTTAAATTCTACATGGAGAACAAATGTGTACATTACTAACATATTAGTCTACAAAGTATTCCCATAAAAAAACAGCCTACAAAGTAAAGAAGTTAGTGTACATCGCCAACTAATGAGTCTATATAGTGAACGAATAATTTATGAACGAAAAATTACATACCTACATCATGAGAATGTTGGTCTGCAAAGTGAACATATCAATTGCATCACGACCAAATTAGTTCACATTTTAATAAATTATTGTTACAAGCAAACAAAATTTGTCCACACCCGAACAATTTAGTATACAAATTGAACAAATCAATTTACATGCCCAGGTGCCCAAATAATGAGTCTATGACACAAACGAGTTATTCTTCGGTGTGAAGTAATAATGCTGAATGGCGAACTATCCAACTTATATGATGAAACAAGAATTTTCCACTCTTCGAACAGTTCACAATACAATACAGAACAATATATTTGTATAGTGAGAAGAATCAAGTGTATCTTTCCATAAATCAAATTATAAAAAATACAACTGAAGATACAAATACTATAAAATAGAGAAATAATCAAAATGGTTAAAACAAAAATGAGATAAAAAGAATAAAGAAATAAATAGCAATAAAAAATGGAAAGCAAGATGAAAAAGGAAAACACCATGCCCATAAACATTCACATGTCTTATTGGATTGGAATCATCAAATCATCTGCGTGGGATGTGTCTCAAGCAATGGAACCCCAAATTGCAATGTGCACGACATAGTCACAAGACCCATCAAATTTGAGATTGATAAGTGCCTAGCTGTTGATGTGCACTTGCCTACCACTTAAGAATATTAATTTATTCCTGGAATGAATCTAGAAAAATAGGAACGCCTATTTTCAGTCTAGGACTCAAATTCGGGTGGATGTTTAAGTTGTTTTTACTGATTTGCTATATGACGGTCGCATGTTGGCATATGCTATCCACACATAATTTTTTCCTTAATTCAATCCTCAACTCTTGCAATATTGACTTCCCTCTTCTTGGTCTCCGACAAGATAAATCTCTCTAAACTTGTCCAGGCTAGAGATTTAGATATTAATTTTATAAGTTAGGGATGCGGATTATGGATTGAACGCTACACTTGGGGATGGAGCAATTTGTGGATGTTATAGCAAGATGATTGGGACGCCACAATAGTAGGGTGTGGATCTCATATGGATTTTTATGTGATTTTGTAATTACCATGAAACCCAAACACGCCATTATTAAGCAGTGTGTAGGAATGAAAGGTGGAAGCTGAACCAGAGAATAATCTCTAAATCTCACTGCCCCCTCTCTCTCCAAATAATATAATCTCATTGTCCCTGAGAGAGATAGAGAGACAGTAATTATGTATAGTTCTTTTGTGGATTATGATAGTCCAACTACACATTATAAGAATCTCACTATCTATCTCAACCCTACTATTTATAGATTATTTGGAGAGAAAGGGATATATGACTACTATGGACAAAATCCATATTATAATGGGATCCAAATATCCTAGATACAATGGCAGAATGGTGGGCGATGTTGGCTTCAAGACCAGGGGGTTCCCGAGAAGGGCCTTCGCTCCCTGATCCTGCTGGTGATTTTGGGAGCTGTGGAAAGAGCTTAACGCGAGAATTTTCCAGCACAAACAAAGCTCGTGTCTCAGTTTACTCGGCAAGATTAAAAGGATGCGAGAGCCTGGGGCTAGCTGGGTCCAAATCCGTTAGCTTGTTGATCGATGGCTCCTGAGGAGTTGTAGATTGTATAGATGTTTTGGTTTGTTTTGTTTCCCCTGTCGTTGCTCCACTGAGAGTTTCAGCTTGTAATTCTTTGCTTTAATAATAGAAATAACACACAATTTTATTCCTTTTTGTTCAAGAAAAATCCTAGATATTATAGTCAGAGTTCATATATCCCCATATATTGTCCAGAATTTTATTACCAATCTATGATATTAGAGTGCACAAGGGAGTCTGGTCCAACCTAGCCCGCTATACCCACAGTGTAGAAAACTAATTTGATGGTGAATGTTCCTTACTACAATCATGTGACATCAACAAGGGTTAAGATTCTCCTATAACAACCCTGTGACGTTCACGAGCTCCCTTGTCAATCCCCTCACACTGAAAGGCTGTCCCATTATGTGACCTTAGGGCTTCTCCAGTGAGGGAAAAAATGCGATGCATCATCCTTGATGGCATGGGCAGGAGTCGCTTTCATTGCTGGAGGACATCGAATCATAGAGGAGAGAGAAATGAGTCGATGCATCTCTTTGCATCGGTGAATGGCAAATAAAATAATGGAAACCACTCCATTCGGCTGAGCATGCGTGCAGGCGACATCAGGGAGAGGAAGGAGATGGGTCAGCCGTGGGTCCCGCACCACTAGAGAACAATGTACCATTCTGTGAATCAATCAGTGAAGCGCATAAGTGGCTGAGTTTTTTTTCCCATGCATCGAATCGCTGCTGCAGATGCCCTTAGAGGTGTTCGTTTTTCCGATGCGGATTTACCCACTTGAATGAGAGTTACAACCACAATGAAAATAAGGACAAACATCGTATACCAATCAAACAAATACCGCATTTACATGAAAAATCAAAATAAAATACAAGTTGATACTGTATTTGGCCCAAAGGTTCTGTGTAAGTTCCTGTTTTTGTCATTTTAGCCCTGTTGGGTTCCGCTTATAAGCGGCTTATAGGTGAAGAAAGCAAAAATCCCTCCCAAATCTTATTGTTGGCTTACAAAAAAAAAAAGCTTAGTGTAGAAGCAGGAAAACAACTAGAACCTCACTTATCTCCTAAGCGGCTCAAGTCGTGTATCCAATTAGCAAAACTAATCAGGACTGCCAGACACCTATCTTATTAAAGCAGAAGTAGAAATTTGTTTATCTCCTAAATAGCTCTACTCCTATATAATCAGGACAGCCAGAACCTAGCTTGTTTAGCTCTAGTCCAGTATAATCATGCGAGACACCTAGCTTGCTCCTCTAGTCCTGTATAATCACGACCGGCACCTAGCTTGCTTAGCTTATCATGAAAAGCCAAAATGCCATCTTTTTGGACAGAGAGAGTAGCTTATTAAGACAGCAGATTCCCTAAACAGCTTATCAGAACTGGATTTCTAAAATAAGAAGTGGAAATAAACCCCGCACGCCACAGCTTTAAACCAGCAGCCCGCAGTCAAGCAGCTTGCAGTCGTTCAACCGCTGGCTTATTTTATATAGCGCGTCGACGGTTACCCACCACCTCACTAGCGAGGTGGGAGTATATATACAACTAAGAATTGTTTCATGCCTCTCACTGGAATACCTTGCTCAAATACTTGTGCTAAGAGATACATAGGTACTGACAAAAACTCTTAGGACATAACATGGAAGAAGGATAGAAATATATAAGAAACATTGTTTATGGTATCGTAGAACTGTGATGCTATCCACCAATCTATGATTGTATCGTTGCATTGAGATAAACGTTCCAAGTGGGTGGTTCTTAATTTTCATTATCGGTTCCGGCCGTTAGACTTATTTTCATTCGAATTATTTCATTTTCGATGCCCCGCATATCCGATTTTGCTTTGCAAACCAAGTTTTCCATATTTCATTTCCATTTCCAGATAAAAAACAAAAGTGGTTAGGGCATTTTTAACTGCTTTCGTCCCCAGAACCCATGAGCCGACGCCCCACCTGAATAGATCCAATGAAGCTCACAACAACCAAAGGCACCGGGTCTAACTTAACTTGCCACACATTTTATGTGTTCCTCCACGACCGATTTCCGATGTATGGCTAAACCTAACACATGGTAATGGTACCTCAATTTCTCTGTCTCAGTTTGTGGAAACGACACATGACATGATTGTCGAGAGCAATCTGAAGATCGTCACGACACTGATGCATAGACTTCCACGGCAGCGGTTGTGTGTATTTTTAGCATTGTTGACAGTTTGAGCGGATTGTGTGTAGAAAAGGAAGGACGGGACAGTTACCTTTCGTCAAATACCCTCAGAAAAATGGGGATGAAAAATGGAAAACTGATGCGTGGTATACTGGTATATGCGTTTGTTTGCATCCAGCTTGCACTCGCATGCAACGCATGAAGCTTTAACTGACTCATCATCATATAGCAAAAGTTAAGCTGTATAAAAGTCCAAGACCTTAATTTGGCAGTCAGTTAAAATAGCAACAAAAACCTTTGCCGTGGATATGCTGGCTGCCACCACAAAGCAGGAGATGAAAAGAGTAAGATTATCCATTTCGCTGATCTAGGTTTGCCGCCGCATACCGTCCCACTAATATGTCGGTCATGGGTCCACTTGTCAGTTAGACAGGCAATCCGCAAACCCTAGAATGTTGATGAACAAAATGACGATTGTAGTAATGATTTAATTTGCATACTTGGTATGCTAATTCATGAGAGCATAGTTTTGCAGGACCCCACTCCATGAATATAAGCAGATTTTTTCCCCCCGAATTAGAACAAACTACAGTTGTTTCGCCGAAATGGATAAGGCTAGTGCCAGCCCATAATGGCTATTTCAACAGGTGCATCACTAAATCACGCTAACTAATTCAGTGATGAATTTTCGTAGTGATCCATCAAAATTCAGTATCAGCTTGACGACGCACCCATCGATTAAAGAAAGTGAAACACAACAAAAAAGTTTACTCTTTGATTTCCCTCAATTTTCTTGACATGTATACTGTAATTAGCAGCCACGAAAACATGCTTAATTTTTTGGTCCTCATCAGGACTCTGGCACTACTGTCAATGAAACCAAACCCTAGAAACCTAAAACTCGATCTGTTTTTGGTAAAACTAAAATGCTAAATTCGAAATGGTATTACAGAAAGCGAGGAAACAACAAAAATCGTTCAACCCGTCGCCATCCTTCTCTGCTAGCAGTATCTCTCTCTACTATCTCCCAGGCAACCACGCCAGCGCAGCGCTGCTGACGCGGCGGACCCCTGTGCGGCTGCCAGGTGGGGTCCACGGGCACCTGGCGACTCAGCACGTTGGCCTCATGCGGTCCCCTCGAGGACGGAGCGCCAAAGCGGGTCGACCTCGCCGTCGCCGGCCGTGGCGAGCCACGCGTCCAGGTCGTCGAAGAGCGTCCGCTTGCTGGGCGGCGGGGAGAGGCGGTCGCCGGGAATCCCGATCGATGCCGCGTGCCCGTCCACGAGCGAGCGGAAGAACACGTCGCGGAGCTCCCACCCGACGCCGGCGGCGGCGCAGAGACCGAGCCCGCCGCGGCACTTCTGCCACGGGAGATCGAACACCCAAGCGGGGAGCTGCCACGCGCCGTCCCCGCCGGCGCTGCCGTCCACCAGCATGAGCGCCGGGGCGGCGGCGGCCGCCTCCTCGAAGGCCGCCTCCGCCGCGTCGTCGGCCGCTTGCAGCCCCTTCGTCTTCCCCGCCGCCGCAGCCTCCTGCTCCCCCTCCCGCGCGCGCTTCCTGTCCTCCCGCCGATCCATGCGCGGCGCTAACACCTAACAACACATGCAACAACATTTCAGGGCTTTCAACTCCAAGAATCATCATATGGCCAAGCCTTTCAATCCTCGCATATGCATGCAAGAGAACATCCACACAAGGTAAGCACATGCATTCGATTATAACCCACCTGATCGGAGCAAGGATGTTTGGGCGGAGACGGACGTCACCTCAGGTGTTCTTGGAGAGGGAGAAGGCAGTGGGGGTTGGTGTATGTGCTATGTCCAAGCCTCCAAGGGGCTGTGTGGGGTGTGTGTGTGTATATATACACAGCGATGGACTGCTGTGGATGAGAGGCCGAGGCTGCCGATGGGCGAGAGCGTCCTGCACGGCCTGCGGCCTAAATGATCTGGATTAGCAGAAACCACCATATCATTTTAAATTTTTAATGCAACCACAAGTTTATGAGACTGGCTTATTATGTCATTTTGTAAATATGCATGAATTGATAATTGTCAAAATCTCGGCTCAAATCGATCAGACCGCTTATCCTAGAGAAGATTGCTTGTGGCAGTGGAAGAAGATTTGGTGGTTTTTATTCTCAACTTTGGAAAGGTTCGATTTTAGAGGAATGTAGTTAATGCGATAAATAAGTTTTCTCCACCCTACCATGGTTCTGGATACGGCTTTGTGCAACCTGGTTGATGTAGCGGACGGAATAATTTATAACCTACTATTTAAAAAATCTTGGCTGTGATCCGCGGTAGATCCACTAGTGAGGCATGGTAATCGTGATGTCGTTGTCTGGAAGAGTTACTATCATTTAAGTCGAGATATCCAGTAAGAAAATCCAGATATAATGGGCTGGCCCAGCATGTATTATGTTAGAGAGCAAAAGCCCAACCAACGCTGGACGATCCTCTTCTGCCGACTTCACATGCATAGGCTCTACCTCTATTCTTGTAAGTCTGGTACACGTTGAAGGATGCGTTGGCCTGATCTTCTCTAAGGTAGTACATATTCGATTGATGAAGAACTCGTTGTTCACGATCCAGCCTTCTAATCTAGCAAAGTTCAAATCCCTGCAACAGCTACACCAATGTTCCATTAGTTACCGATCATGCACAATATTGTCGACCTTGTCAAGAAGGCACTGATCGAATGACACAAGTAAGAATATAAAGAACACAATTTGAAATTGTGAATACATGTGAAGCGTAAGGAACACAATGGTCTGAGTTCTTGATTCGAAAGGACTAATTGACACAATTGAGAAGAACAAGAAGTGCCCTAATTCACTGCCAAATGACTTGTTGGCACAATTGCCATGAAGATTTAACGTTCCACAAAGAAAAATTAGAACCCAACCAAACCCTAGAGTCTAAGGTGGTGACTACTCAGTTTATACATTGAAAAGGGTGCACTAGGGTTGGAGGCGGCCTAAAGGGGCGCTCACAACTTGGGCTAGGCCCCAACTCAATTACAAGGTCCAAGATAGCCAAAATTTGGTAATGTAGCATCTTGTTTTGACCATATAGAATTAAACAAGAGGCTTATAGACCTTGGACCAGAACCAAAAGAAATCTCTTGTCCTTGTATTTCCAACGCACCAAAGGACATCTCATTTGGATGTCATATGAAGAAGATATGGTCATTTTGGCATAGGTCCATCTGCTAACTCTGAAACCGAGCTCAGAATCCAACTTGTAGATGAACTTTAGTCCTACATATTGGTCCTTGATCCTAGGCTTGGACTTAATAGATTAAGTAAATACAAATCGATAAAAAGGACACTACAATGTATGGTGAATAGTGTGGCTTGCTTGTATTCAAAATCTGAGTCCTTTACATGGGGTGTGGAGACCTCTATTTGTAGAGAGACCAAGGGACTTTATCTAGACAAAAATGCTCTTGGTTATCCAATATATTCTCTGGATGTGATGTACAAACTTGTTTGAAAGGTCGCACAAGTAAAATTAATTACATGGATGTCAAATCCGAATTGCTTTCCTAGGGATCATGCTTCTCACACTGGTCCTAGAGCTGACCTTCAAATGAAAGCCACAATTCACTTCCGGAATTGGCCCCTGAAGGTCTTTGTGTCTCCGGTTCTCGGTTAAGCATGCCTCATGGATGTCTGTAACTCCGATCGAGGTTGGCACCCATCTCATAATTCACTATCTTGGTACTCGCATCAGCCTTGACCCTTGTTCAGTGGTTCAATATACACTAAGATAGGTGGACAAGGGACATTATGAGATGGGTACTTAGCAGCGAAGGTCACAGTGAGCCTCGAACCAAATTTCCTTGACCTTTCTACTCATCCCTAGATCTTGGCCACACAAACTTGGATCAAAGGTCCATGCTTTATATTGTTGACTGTTTGCATGAACGAGATCACTCTTGGTAGAGGCCTACTTATGAAACATGTAAAGGTGTAGCTCTAGGACTAGCATAATTAGGAACTAGCTCACCTATCGATTTAGAAGACGTGCACAAGCTCATGTAATGGGTCCTTGCAGTGTAGCAAATAATGGAGGAACTACTATTGCATTTGTATCTGAAGTAACGATGTCCTCATCATATCATCACCTCAACCGCAAGGCATAGTGCTCCTACATGTCTATGAACCTTAGCGCCATGATGCAACCACAAGGCTAGACACTAACAAACCAGGTGTGGTAATTGGACATCAACTTTCTTGTCCCAAGGTTAAAAAGAGCAACACCAAGAGGTAGGCATTAGCACTAGAAGTCTAGAACCAACATTCAGTATCGTAGTAGATGAAGCTATGATGAACATGAGTAAAAAAGGTGTTATATCTCCATATTTATATAACCGTAGCTATATCAGTTAATATTGTTTGTTCAGAATAAAAAAGAGTAAATAACAATAAGGAAGAGAAAAGAAATTGCTAGATTACAAATTTTAGGCATGATTGTGGGTTCTCAAATTTTTGTTTTGAGCCCTTGATGTGCTCGATCACCAACTGCTAATTTATTTAAATTAGTGTTGATTTTTTCTTTATTATTTGAAACACAAGTGAGAGTTTTGATATCATAGGAATGTAGTTAATGCATTAAACAAGTTTTATTCACGCTATCATGGCCATGATACGACTTTGTGCAGCCTAGTTGATGTAGCAGCTGGAAGAATTTATAGTCTATCTGGAAAAATATTAAGGTTGTCAGCATTAACAAAAACTATACATAAATAATGTTTCCATGACAAAAAGGCCAGCAAATACCGGTTGGTGGAGGAAAGCATCAGACGTCGCATCTTGTTGTGAGATCCATAGTGAGATCTATGTTGGTCAAGCCCATTCGAGCATTTACCACGCTTGACTCCAGGATCCGCATCAACGACAACTGTTGGTGTTTGTACCTGCATTCCACCAAGGGGTATACCCTAAGTGGTAGTTTCTTTTCAAATAGCATTTCAAATCTAAATCCCAATAATGGAGCAATACACAAGGATTTATATCAGTTTGGACCGCCAGAGTAGCATAATATCCTACATCCTGAGTTTAGTGGTTTGTATTGCATGCGAGTTGTGCTCTTTGTGCTAAGATTGGATGTTTTAAGTTCATATTGTGGGTGGGATGTGTCCTTTTATGGGTACCCCTACCCCCTTTTATATATATATATATATATATATATATATATACACACACACACACACACTTCGATGGGTAGGGTTAAAATGCAAATCCCCTAGCTGGTTACATGTATGAATCCTACTTGGATTGCAACTTTATAAAAGGGGAGTCCTAGTAGGACTCTATCTTTTACCTTCCTTGTGGATACTCCAGAGTTATACCCCCACCCCATAGAAGCTCACAAATGCTTCATATTTGAGAGACCACCTCCTTTGAAGTTCTAGCTAGACTTCCTATCGCTGAGTGACTTCAACTTCTTGTAGCATTTTTCCCGAGTGCTATCTTCTTGAGTTCTTATTCTAGTTGTATAGAGGCTCTAGAGAGCTCCATCAGAGAAAATCAATGGTGTGCACCAATTGGTTGTATCTCTTGACTCTGAGCCTTGTATCAATGTACTATACCCCCATTAGGTGTAACCCCATGCCTTGAACCGAATGGTTTACCATTTAGTTTGAGGGTCAAGAAGCCCAACCCTCATGGACGCTCCCTTTCAAACACCTCTATATTCCCTTTGGCTTGGAACAACGCCTGACACCCTTTTTGAGTAATAGCTTGACTCCCATGAAGTTAGGAATGGATTCAGATTCGATACGCATGGAATCGAATCCGGATGTCATCTTTCCCATATTTTAATTCGAATACGAATCGAATGCGAATCTTGTCAGATACGAATACGAATGCAAATATTGGCCATTCTTATCGGATATGAATACAAAATGAATACATCAAATACGGATTCACATTCGGATAGAAGGCTTCATCACGTGTTAATCCTTTGCGGATACGAATAATATCAGATATTTCATTTGTTTCCATATTTTTTTGAATATGAATGTTGATTCAGATAGAGAAAAATGACAAAAAATGAATTCGGATACATCCATTTAACATTCATATTAAAATCAAACATCAATATGGATATCCATATTGATGTTTTAAGTGGATATGAATACAGATAATTCAGATGTTCAGACATCCATATCCATCCCTACATGAAGTACACCATGTTCATGAGTGGTTTCAGAGTAGTACCTACATGGTTGTATCTAATCATCACCTAGGCCAACTATGGCTTCATGAACATAACATTGGAATCCAAAACATACCAAGTGGTCATAGTACAAAGTCTGGCTAGAGCGGTAACAAGCTATGAGACCAGCATAGGTAATACCACAAAGATTTGAAATTATTCAAGTGGTGTTTGACTCCGAGTGTAATTGTGGGCCAATCGGCAGCCCATTAGGGCATATCACAGTAAAAGTGGTCGAGGCCAAATTGCCGAGATTATACTCAACTGGCGATCCTCATCAATCATACCAAAGTGGAGATGGTATCTGAGTTTTAAGCATGAGGACTTGACTAGTGATTTGTTTTCAAAGCATCATAATCTTAGTTGATTGGTCCAGCCTTGAGCATAGGAGAAGGCGCATGACATCAAGTTCCTATTATGCATATGTGGATATGGACTTTGCATTGTAAACATGTAGGATGAGTAGATCTAACGAACAAGATATTCGAGGTATCTTGCAATGTATGTAAACATGTGTTCTCCTCTCAATGATTTTAATTTCTCTGAGTAGTTGACCTGGTTATATTTAGACATGTAGTCCGGCTAGCCCCACGCTCCTAGCCCAAGGTGTAGGGATCCGATTCTTGGCTCTATCACATGCACACTCAGTGAGTTGATATCATCATTGGATAAAAAATTCATGGATTTGGAATTGTTTTTTGTATCGGCAGTTCACCTATTGGTCTACTTTACTCGGTAGATTTGTTCATAGCGGAGGCCGAACCTGAAGCTCAATGATGACACAAGGCACAAGGATTTTCACGGATTTGGGCCACTGGAACGATGAAATACCCAACACTACGTGTTTTATTGATTGTTATGCTTGCGCCCTATGCTCTTTCTATGAAGATTGGATATGTTGAGGTCAGGTTGGGGGATCTGTCCTCGTAGGTGTGGGATATGGGTACCCCTGGGCCCACTACCGACCGGATAGCCAGTCGGCCTGGTCCCACGTCTAACAAGGATGTGGGCCGACCCCATGCTGGCCCACGAGGATCCTCGACTTGATGGACAAGATTGGAGAAGACTTAGCCCACAAGGTATTCGGCGATATCCTCAGATCCTACCCGGAGATCATGGAGAATATACGGCGGCCAATACAAATTAGTTTCCCAATTTGAGCCGGATACAATTAGAGATAACCGACTTGTAAACCCTAGGCCGTCAGCCTATATAAGGCGGCCTAGGCTGACCCCTTTAGACATCTGATTCCCACGCCATTCATCCATTGTAACCGAGAGCTCGCCGTCGTTTTCCGGAACCACGCCGAGCAAATCAATACAAGACCCCCGAGCACAGGACGTAGGGTATTATACCTCCGGGTAGCCCGAACCTGTATAATCCCTGTGTCCCTGTGTTACCTCGAGCTCCCTAGTCTCGCGATTGCCCTTTGCCTACAAATCAACCATCTGGGTACCCCCGGGTGGACTGCCGGACATTAGATCCGACAGTTGGCGCGCCAGGTAGGGGTAATCGTGAGGCATTACAGCTAGCTCGATGGCAGATCGCCGCTCCGTCATCTTCCCTGACTCCATCAAGGATTGCGCTATGCATCTTGAGGGTATCAGCTTCTTCGCTGAAACCCACTCCGCCACCACCACCGCCTCCGACTCCACCACGACGCCCGACGCTTCCGCGCCGACCAGCTCCGCGCTGACCTCGTCGCCGACTTCCTCGTCAGTCATCGCCCCGCTCCAGCAGCGGCTCGATGCAATCTCCATCAGCGACCAGGCCCCGGGCCTGAGCACTCGCCGGAGACTTCCGCCCCCGACTGAGCTCCTCGCCGGGTTGAATCGTGTCCAAGACACCCTTGCCGAGTGCATCACCATGTCGGAGGAGGCCCTGCGCCGACCCCGCAAAGCGCTCCCGCTAGGGCTCCGCAACGCCTCATCAATTTACTCGGCCCGGCTTCGAGAAGATATGTCTCAGATCCAACCTGAGATGCCACCCCAGCCCACCCAGTCTCCGGACTGCGGCGAGTTCCAGGTTGCCACAAGCGTGCTCTTGCCGGCCCCGGCCGACTCGGGCAATGACTCCAGCTACACCACGCCCCCAGGGCATGAAGTCTTCGTCTCTAAGGATTCAGTTACTCAGGATGGAGATACAGATCTGGCCAGGGATCGCAAACGGGAGCGAAACGCTGCTCGAGCCCACCGCCGTGTCGAAGAAGCAGCCCTGCCCCCGGCAGCGGCCGAAGACCCCGCAGCTGCCGCAGCTGCCGGGGTGGTCCCCCCGGGGGCCCCAGCAAGACAGCCTCCTCCTCCTCCTCGAGGTCCTTGTGGTGTCCGACCCCAGAACCTCGATGGAGCCTTTGCCAGGGTGCCGTTCCGCACGCCCCAGGCTAACGTCGCCGCCGCTTTCGCCGAGCTGGGACACATGCCCGACACCCCTGAGGTACAACGGCCCCGAGCTCAATTGGAAGCGGCCCAGGAGCAGATCGAGCGATCGTATCGTGCCAGATCCCGATCTGGGCGATCAAACTCGACCCGCTCTTCAAGCCACCGCTCTGCCCATAGCAGATCGGATCGGGGTCACCCTCCCCAGAGGAATCCCCCGCTACCCGTCGTGGAGGAAGAGGTGGCCCAGAACCACCATGAAGACGAAGAACATGAGCGGCGTAACCCGCGCAATGCGGATCATCGCCGTGAACGCCACCAGGAGCGGCGCGACAGGCGCCAACGACATCCACCACCTGAGGATCTCCGTGATCGCATCAGGGAGTACGCCCGGGACCTCCGTGCCGACCTCGATGCCCGGCACCAAGAGCGTGACGCCGCCGAGCTCGAGCGCCGCGAACGGTACGACCGGGAGTACGGCCGACCCGACCGCCAGCCGGTGGGAGAGGCTGGTGACGCTGGAGCAGAAGACGACGAGCGCCGCGTTGTTCATGAACTCATGGAGCGCGAGCAGTACGACGCACGGTACGGCCCCCCGCGGGACGACCGCCGCCAGTGGCGCGACGATGTTCGGCCCCGAGCCGACCCAGTTCAACCTCCCCGCCGCGACCACCGCAACGAGGAGATCTACGACGGTTTCGCCGCCTTCACCGCCCGACTCCGCGCCATCCGTTGGCCCGAGTCCTTCAAGCCAGCCCTCGTGGAGAAGTTTGACGGTCGCTCCGACCCCAAGCTCTGGCTCAAGACATACCACACAGCAGTCAAGGCTGCCCATGGCTCTGCCTACTTCCCTGTGATGTTAGGCAAGGAAGCACTCCTGTG
>CM014275.1:9791103-9814872 GCA_004135705.1 Alloteropsis semialata
TTTCTGGCACTGCTGGCATCGTCGAATGAATTCCTTTGTATCCTCATACATTGTGGGCCAATAGAATCCACCCTGCCAGATCTTTGACCTTGTCCTGAACGCCCCGTAGTGTCCTCCATATGGGGCTGCATGGCACTGCTCGACGATCTTTCTTGCTTCGGTTGTTGGTACACATCGCCTGAGCATGCCATCTGAACACACCCTGTACAGGTATGGTTCATCCCACAAATGGATTCTACTCTCATAGAGAAGCCTTCTCTTATTCTCCCCTGGTGGCACATATCCTGCAACCATAAAGTTGACGATGTTTGCATACCAGGGGTCGGAGGCAGTTACCTTGAGTAGGGTGTCGTCCCGCAGAAAGTCATTTATCGGTAGATCCTGTGTGTCAGTAAACTGCATACGCGACAAATGATCTGCTACTGAATTCTCTACTCCCTTTTTATCTTTAATTTCTAAATCAAATTCTTAAAGTAGGAGAATCCAGCGGATAAGGCGAGGTTTAGCATCTTTCTTGGTAAGCAAATATTTCAAAGCAGCGTGATCGGTGTAAACAATCACTTTGGCTCCAACCAAGTAAGATCTAAACTTGTCTATAGCAAAAACTACTGCCAAGAGCTCTTTTTCAGTGGTAGCATAGTTAAGTTGAGCTCCTGTCAAAGTTTTGCTCGCATACGAGATAGCATGATGGTTCTTATCTTTGGTTTGTCCTAGGACAGCACCAACAGCATAGTCACTGGCATCACACATTATGTCGAAAGGTAGCGTCCAGTCAGGGGATTGAATGACTGGCGCTGAGATGAGAGCGTTCTTTAGAATGGTGAAAGCATGCAAACACTCATCATCGAACTCAAAGGGCACATCCTTGGCTAAAAGGCTAGTGAGGGGCCTGGCTATCTGAGAAAAATCTCTGATAAAGCGCCGGTAAAACCCCGCATGACCTAAGAAGCTGCGGATCCCTTTGACATTGGTGGGAGGTGGAAGCTTTTCAATGACCTCGATTTTTGCTCTATCCACCTCTATTCCTCTTTCGGACACCAAGTGTCCTAGCACTATACCCTCTCGGACCATGAAATGGCACTTTTCCCAATTTAGCACCAGGTCCTTGTCTCGGCATCTTTGTAGCACCCTATCTAGGTTCTGCAGACAATGGTCGAAAGTCTTTCCATAGACTGAAAAATCGTCCATGAAAACTTCCATAATCTCTTCTATCATGTCTGAGAAGATAGACATCATGCACCTTTGGAACGATGCTGGTGCATTGCACAACCCGAACGACATTCTGCGGTATGCATACGTTCCATAGGGGCAGGTGAAGGTGGTCTTTTCTTGATCATCGGGGTGGATGGGAATCTGATGGTAGCCGGAATACCCATCAAGGAAACAGAAAAAAGAGTGGTTCGCAAGTCTCTCTAACATCTCATCGATGAAAGGGAGCGGAAAGTGATCCTTCTTTGTTGCCTTGTTGAGTCGGCGATAATCAATGCACATCCGCCACCCAGTAACGGTACGCTGAGGAATCAGCTCGTTTTTCTCGTTACTCACGACGGTCATACCTCCCTTCTTGGGCACTACTTGGACAGGGCTGACCCATTCACTATGAGGGACGGGATAGATAATCCCAGCGTGCAGAAGTTTTAAAACTTCCTTCTTCACGACTTCCCTCATCGCATTATTTAGCCTACGCTGAGGCTCCCTAGAAGGTGTAGAGATTGGATCTATGGGAATGCGATGGGTACAGAGAGCAGGGCTTACTCCCTTCAAATCCTTGAGGGAGTACCCGAACGCCGAGCGGTGTTTCTCGAGCACCTTTACGAGTCTATCACTCTCGCCCTGCGATAGCTTGTCACTAATGATGACAGGGGTGTCCCTGTCTTCATTTAGAAAGACATAGCGAAGGCCAGCGGACAAGGGTTTTAGCTCTACGTGTGTCTTAGGTGGCTCCTCAGTTTCAAGCGGCTAAGAAGCGTCATCCTCTTCTTCTATAAAGTCGTGAACATGTTCTTCGAGGAATGACTCAAAAGGGTCGCTAAGTTGTAGGGATTTCACTTCCTCAGCTGGGTTAGGTCCTACCAAAGGTTCAACTATGGAATTCTTGACCCTGGCTAAAGGTATGGTGAGAAGATTTCTTCCTATTTTGGCTAGGAGGTTTCCTTCCGAGGTTACATCTTGAAAGAGGCCCTCGATAGGGTGTCCTACCAGGAGGTCAAAATCTAATGTCTCAAAGACGTAAAAGTCTAGAGCCATCTCAATCCCATGGTGAACGAGGAGAAAGTCTCGTACTATGCCGAGACTCTCGAGAATTTGACCTGAGGGTGTTCTAAGAAGTTTTGACGTTGGGGCCATCTTTTTACGACGTCCAAGGACGTAGGCGAAAGAACTGGACATGATGTTTGCCCCAACAGTCGGGTTGTACAGAATGTCTATGGCCACCTTGCTTACGAAACCGCGAATAGTTTGCGAAGGTGACTTAATCCGAATGACTTCGAAAGAAGACTCAGATTCGTTTGACCATTCCGTGTTCAGGATGGGAATAAGCTCCCTCACGGTCTCGTCTAGGAATTCTGTCTCTATATAAATGGAGGGGGTCTTTACCGTAAGCTTTTTCTGTGTTGTGTAGTTCGAGGTATTCCCGAAGTCTTCAAAAAGATCTTCCTCGAACTCGAATGGCAATCCGAGGGGTTGAATTTCCTCTTCCTCAACGGATGGGGTCTCAGGAGCTGGACTGGGCAAGTCTATAGGTTCTACCTGGGAGTCTTCTTGCTCAGTTTCGGTCGCGTCGGCAGGGGAGTTTTCCCGGATGGCTGCTAGGACTTCTTTTGCTCTGGCCGGAGTTATGTGTAGGAATGAGCCTCCGGCTGCAGTGTCTATGTACTGGGCGGCTTCATTATTTAACCCAGACCGAAAATGCTGCATGAGCATATAGTCTGGGATGCCTAGATCTGTTCCGGTTAGACAAGAGTCCTGGAACCGGTCCCATGCTTTGGCGATCGTTTCCTTCTCTTGTTGCTGGAAGTTAATAATCTCCTTCCGTAGTGCACAGATCCGGTGAACAGGGAAGTATTCAAGGCAAAATTTGTCTCGTAACTTCTCCCATTCACCGTTCGTTAGCCCAACGGTATGGTCATACCACTTCCTTGCTCTCTCTTTGAGAGATAACGGGAAGAGCTTCCATTTAATCGTTGCCTGCGTCATACCTGGTATGACCAGACACGAGCAGAGCAACTCGAACTCGTGTAAATGCCGGTATGGGTTTTCACCATCACTTCCAGAGAAGGATATGTCCTGGACCATAGCTATGAAAGCAGGGCGAAGCTCATAGCTATCGGTTAAAATAGGATTTGACGAGGGGTGCGGCTCCAATAATTCGCCCTTTGGAGCAGAGAACTCATGAATTTGGGTGGAATTCATGGTTGATAAAAGGAAATAAAAAAATATAAAATAAAAGATATACGGGCAACCTTAGATCTTAAATAACTGCTACCGTTCCCCGGCAACGGCGCCAGAAAGCTTGTTGACACCAGCGGTGGCAAACAGAAAGTCCGCAAGCGCACGGCTGTCGAAGTAGCTTTCACCCGTGAGTAAACCAGGTATCGAATCCACGGGGAACGTAGACGAGTATCTAATCACTAAAGCTGAGCCGGATCGATCGAGTGTATATATAGGCTGGGTAGAGAGGATAACTTAGTATTAAGGGTCTGATATAGTTAAGAGAATTCTCCTATGCTTGCTTTAGGCACCGGGGTATCCTAGGCCTCTAGAAATTGCCGGCCAACAGTTCTACGCCGTACCCGTACGTGGAGCATTACAAAGGACGGACAGGGCTGTCACCACCTGCCGCCTACCTCTACTAATCCGTAGGGCTACGAGGCAAACGAGGGCAGATATACACCTAAGCACCACGCCTAAGATAATATCAGCTATCCTAACCTTGATCAGAGATTAGAATACTTTATAAATAAAGCAACGAATCCACAAGCACAATAGAGAAATTAACTTATCTATAACTCAGTCTTAACTACTAGTTGAATCCCGGATACTTACTAAGAAGCTTGCATCCGTCGAGGTACAGGTGGAGGGTCGCCGACACGCCGGGACTCCTCCAGACTCTCCCTCACTCTCTCCCTATTTCTACTCTGGATATGAGAAAGGCTTCGCCTTGGATCTTCACTTCAGCTCGATGATGATTAGCCCTGCCCCGAGTCCATGTATTTATAGCTTGGAGAGGCGGTTGTGAGTCGGTACGAGGAGGTTGAGACGGTTTGGAGGTGGGCCCAGGTCGGCCGACTAGAGGGGATCGGCCGACCCTCCATTCCACCGACGTCGCTGATGCACGGTGTAGATCAACTCCTGGAGGCGGTTTACAGTTGGTCCAGAAGGCGGTGGCAGTTTGGGCGCGCGGCCAGGTCGGCCGACCTGGCTAGGTCGGCCGACCCAGGGCTGTGGCCCCTCGGCCCCACTCTATCAGGGTCACCTCCCAGTGGGTCCTTTGGCCGGTTTTCGGTGGGTAATGGTGAAGATGTGTCAGTTTAGTTGGGGATGTGGGCCCATGAATCCATGTGATTGCCATGTGGACCAATCCCATCTCTTCATTCCCACCGTCATGATCTCAACGTTCCTGATCAGTTCTAAGTGTGCTTTTGCAGTTGGGCTCAGGTTGGACCTCATTGGGCTTGAACCCAGATCGGCCGACCAGGGTAGGTCGGGCGACCTGGCTCTGGGCCCACTTTAGCCTTCCTTTCTCCACTTTACTCATGTGAGCACATAAGCACCAAAACTCGTGGAATTCATTAGTAAATCACCCTAAGTCTATTTGTTTTAGCACTTTTTATATCTTTGTTGGCAATAATAATCTGTCATTAAGAGCTGCCAACAATAGCCGAGCTGTCCCATCAACTCGGCAACGCCACTCTGTTGGCAGAAGAAGCCCCCAAGGCGGCAACCGGTGAGCCTGTCCTCCCGGAGCAGAAGCAGCAGCCCACGGCGCTGGCACCTGCAGATGCCCCCAAAGCTATAAGCTTGGGACTTGACGACCCCTCCAAGACGGCCCTCATAGGGCCAGGGCTCACCACCAAATAGGAAGACGCGCTCACCTCCTTCCTCCGGGACAAATGGGACATCTTCGCATGGAAGCCATCAGACATGCCGGGTGTTCTGAGGGAGAAGGCTGAGCACTCCTTGGACTTGAGCAAGACCGCGAAGCCTGCTAAACAGAAGCTGCGCCGATTCGCCCAAGAGCGCAAGGAGGCCATTAGGGTAGAACTGAATAAGCTCCTAGCTGCCGGTTTCATTAGAGAATGCAAACACCCTGAGTGGCTTGCAAATCCTGTACTTGTAAAGAAGCAATCCGGTGAATGGAGAATGTGCATTGATTACACGGATCTCAACCGCTACTGCCCTAAGGACCCCTTCCCTCTTCCGCGAATTGACCAAGTTGTCGACTCTACGTCCGGCTGCGTACTCCTCTGTTTTCTTGACTGCTACTCGGGTTATCACCAGATAGCCTTGAAGACATCCGACCAAGACAAGACAGCGTTCATCACCCCGCACGGCATCTATTGTTACAAGACGATGACGTTCGGGTTGAAGAACGCCGGCGCCACGTATCAGAAGGCCATCCAAGGTTGCCTGCAGGGCCAAATCGGCCGCAACATGGAGGCTTACGTGGATGACGTCGTCGTCAAGACGTATAACGCCGACTCCCTCATCGCCGACTTGCAGGAAACTTTCAACAACTTACGCCGATTCAGATGGAAGCTCAACCCCACGAAGTGCGTGTTCGGGGTGCCGTCAGGAAAGCTCCTAGGCTTCCTGCTCAGTCAGCGCGGCATCGAGGCAAACCCAGTCAAGCTGGACGCTATACGCAACCTCAAGGAGCCAAAGTGCAAGAAAGATATCATGAAGCTCACTGGAATGATGGCGGCCCTGAGCCGGTTCATCAGCAAGCTCGGCGAGAAGGGGCTTCCGTTCTTCAAGATACTCAAGAAGGCGGACAAGTTCGAGTGGACCCCTGTGGCAAGCAAGGCCCTAGCCGACCTCAAGGAATTTCTAGTCATACCCCCGGTTCTCACGGGTCCGACCCCCGGGGAAGAGCTCTTGCTGTATATTTCGGCTACCACTCATGTGGTCAGCACGGCCCTGGTCGCTGAGCGACCAGAAGAAGGCCACCCTTACAAGGTCCAGCGCCCTGTATATTTCGTCAGCGAGGTGCTCAGCGAGTCCAAGGTCCGGTACCCCCATCCTCAGAAGCTGCTCTACGCACTCCTGATAACCGCCAGGAAGCTACGGCACTATTTCTAGGCACACGTGATTCGAGTCATCTCGAATTTTCCCCTCGGAGCCATACTCCACAACAGGGATGCTAGCGGCCGCATCGTCAAGTGGTCCGTAGAACTCGGCAAGCACACTATCAACTTCGAGCCACGAGAGGCCATCAAATCTCAGATACTGGCCTACTTCGTGGCCGAGTGGATGGAGATCCAGACGCCAACCCCTGCGGAACGGCCAGAGCACTGGAAGATGTACTTTGACGGAGCCCTCAACCTCAAGGGAGCCGGCGCAGGAGTGTTGTTCATCTCCCCGGAGGGGCAGCACCTCAAATATGTCCTCCAGATACACTACCAGGCTACCAACAATGGGGCCGAGTACGAAGCCCTCATCCACGGTCTCCGGATCGCGGTGTCACTTGGCATCAAGCGACTCATGTGCTATGGCGACTCCAAGCTAGTCGTCGAGCAGGTGAACAAGAACTGGGACACGACCAAGGAAACCATGAGTGCATACTGCGCAGAGGTGCGCAAACTTGAGGCCCACTTCTATGGCCTCGAGCTCCACCACGTCCTCCGGGAAGACAACGTCGCCGCTGAACGTCCTCTCCAAGTTAGGGTCCACCAGAGCCCAAGTACCAGTCGGCGTCTTCGTCCAAGACCTGCGTACCCCGTCCATCAAGATGCTTGAGGACGGCAGCCCCGTACCTGAGCCGGAGCCACTCCCGGGTGGCCCGCCGACCAGCGAAGTTCTCGTGGTGGAAGCAGACTGGCGCGCCCCCTTCATAGCTTTCCTCACAGAGAACTGGTCGCCGGATACGAGGGAAGAAATCGAGAAGTTGACTCGGCGTGCAACAAACTACGTCGTCATCGGCGACGATCTGTACAGAAAGGCAGCCTCCACAGGCATACTCATGAAGTGCGTCCTTCGAGATGAAGGTATCACCTTGTTACATGATATCCACTCGGGTACTTGTAGCAACCACGCGGCGGCCGGCACACTAGTCGGCAAGGCCTACAGGGCAGGGTTCTACTGGCCAACAGCCCTGACTGACGCCAAGGAGTTGGTATGCAGCTGCACCGGCTGCCAGTTCTTCCAGAAGCAAAAGCACCTGCCGGCTCAGGCGCTACGGACCATCCCCTCGTCTTGGCCATTCGCCATATGGGGACTCGACAACGTCGGACCCTTCAAAACCGCCCCGGGCGGGTTCAAGCACATCTTGGTGGCGGTCGACAAGTTCACCAAGTGGATTGAGTACAAGGTCGTGACCGACACCAAGTCGGCCACGGCTGCAAAGTTCATCCAAGAGCTCACCCATCGGTTTGGCGTCCCAAACCGCATCGTGACTGACCTTGGATCCGAGTTCACAGGGCATGAGTTCTGGGATTTCTGCCAGGACAGCTGCATCGACGTCTACTACTCCTCCACGGCGCACCCCAGGTGCAACGGCCAGGTCGAGCGGGCCAACGGCATGGTCCAAGACTCGCTCAAGAAGGCCATGTATGACGAACTCAACAAGCACCCCGGCCGGTGGGCCAAGGAAGTACCTCATGTCATATGGGGCCTGCGAACGCAGAAGAGCAGAGCAACGGTATATACTCCTTTCTTTCTGGTGTACGGCTCCAAAGCCGTCCTCCCAGCCGACGTCACCCATGGTGCTCCGCGCATCCAGCACTACGAAGAAGGAGAAGCAGAAATCGGCCGCCAGGTCGACATCGACTGCCTAGAAGAGCACCGACTCGCCGCCCTAATTGGACATGCCAGACATGAGCAGCAGGTATGGCGCTACCACGACAAGAACGTCCGGAAACGTTCCCTCAATGTCGGCGACTTGGCCCTGCGCCGAGTCATGTCCACCAAGGACAAGCACAAGTTATCCGCCCCTGGGAGGGCCCCTTCATCGTCAAAGAAGTTGTTTCGCAAGGAACATACAGCCTTCAGTGGGCTAACGGTGACCCAGTCCCAAACGTGTGGAACATCGAGCACCTCGTCAAGTTCTACCCGTAGAAATTAAACAAAAGCTATGTATTCCCTGTCTCGTATTAATAAAATTACTTTTGCCTCATGGCTTGCTGTTGTCTTTTTACCCGACATCCATGCTGATGCTCGGGGACTGGGCCCGACCCAGGTTGCGTCTTCTTCATCACGATATTTGGGGGGTACCTGCTTACTCCGACTTTCGAGTCCTTGCCCAACCCTATGTTCCCCTCGGCGACTACTAAGCTAACTCGGCTGGTCCGAGTCCCCAACTGTGAAACCCTGAGCTCCGCGCTCAACCCGCGCGCCCCCTACCTAAGCCTCCCCGCTGAGCAGTGTAGCTGGGTAAGCCGTCCTCTCCGTGAGCAGTGGTCAGCGGGTCAAAAAGGGTGCTTAAACAGCACAGGGCAGTGGCTAGTCGGGCGACGCAGAGTCCTAGTCGGCAGGGAAAAGGGTCCAGTAAAGCACCAATGCACATTCATACTTCAAATAAAACCGGAATTTTATTTACAGATTCTACAGAGTTTACATCTACAGTTATTTTTACAGGCCCAGTTCCGCTGCTACAGCTTCAGCCAGAGGGGTACACTCCTCGACTAACTCGTCGAACTCCTCGTCGGCAAGTTCTTCAGGAATGCCATCGGCGATGGGAGCCAGCCCCTGCGTCGGGAAATGTATCCTGAACAGTGCCAGTATCCGACTCCCGAAGCCGATCGCAGTCTGCTGCATCAACTGGGCTGCCCGAGTCGGACCGGCCCTGAGCCGCTCTGCCAACGTCGCCGCCGCCGGGCCGGACTCGGCAGGCACCAAGGAATTGGCGTTGAACTCGGCCGCCTGCTTCAGCTCCATCAGCTCCGTCTGAAGCCCTGCAGATGAACATGCATAAGCACAACCGACTTCTTCACAGCCCCAGACGATTCGGCAAAAGACACTTACCATGCATGGCCTGGTCGTGCGCATCCTTCAGGACCTGATTGGCTTCCTTCAGGTGCTCGGATTCGGCGGTGAGGCGAAGATTGGCTGCTTTAAGCCCACGCACCTCTTCCTCGAGCTCATGCTTGGCCCCGGCCAGCTCGTCTTCAAGCTTCTTTTTGGCCCCGGCCAGCTCGTTGATCCTCCCCTGAAGGGCGTCCTCCCTCTGCCTCTACTCTGCAAAGAAACCCCCTTGAGCACAATTGTTCGGCGAGATACACCAGCAAGCAATGCACAAAAAACCCACCTTCAATGAGAACGCTCATGTCATTCATGAGATCCTCATTGGTCTTCTGCAGGTCAGCGAGCTCCCGCTCCCTCTGCCTCTGGAACTCCTTGGCAGCCTCCGCCTCACGGATTCTATCCGTGTGGACCCGCGCCAAGGCCCGGCGGTCTTCAAGGGCCTGCCGCCTGAAGTCGAGGTCTCTCGTGGCCCGTTCCGAGAAACCCTGTCACATAACACATTGGCCTCAGGGTCATTGTGAGCGTTATACCGACAACATGGCGCCAAGAAGACATACCTGTACAACACGGGTCAAGACGCCGGCCACGTTTTGCAGCTTCTGGAGCTCGCTCGCTTGGTCGGCGGCGTCAAGCTCCATCCGCTGCTCCAGAGTCAACTCTGGAGCCTGCGGTCCGCCCCCGAGCTCGGCCGCGATTGCTTCCCCTTGGGGAGGCACGTGGACGCCTGGATCGGCATCCAGGTCCTCCCCAAGGAGCCGGTTGTCGTCATCCTCAAGTGGTGGAGGACTCCTCGGCAGTTCCTCCATCTCCGTGCGACCCTCCGGGGCCTCCTCCTCGAGGGCAACCTAGGACGCGTCGGCCTGCAGATCCCTCGCTGGGTCGCCCGTCCCTGTCATGCGCGGCGGACTCGGCGGGTCTGGCGGCCCCGACATGCCGACTGGCACCTGCTCCGGCACAATCAGGGCCATGCTCGACCCTGAACCCGCCTCTGCGGCGGCAGACCGACTCGGTGGCGCCTTGTCACCGGTCCCCGGGCGGGGTAGGGTACCGACGCCCGCTTGGCTCCCGAGCCTGCATTCAACACATCAACAGATCAAGAATTGCTCATCCAGCAATCAGAAAATCAAGGCGACTTACCCGCCCTTGCGCGGACGCTTGAATTGCACGCCCCGCAGCACCTGCGGAGGCGTCTGGCCCGGCAACAGGGTCGAGTCCGGCCGCAGCCCTGGCTGGGCGAAGATGCTCCCCTGAGCCCCTGAAGATTGCTGCGCGGGCTGATCCGACTCAAGCCCGGGAGACGAGCCGTCAGGGCCATCCCCCGCAGCCTTCCTCTTCCTCCGCACCTCGGCCTCGGCCCGCGCGGCTTGCCCCAGCATCGGTGCTGGTTTGGGGGACCCCTCTCGAGCCGACCTCTGGGCTGGGGTCAGCTTGCGCACAACTTGGCGCGTTGGCCGCCCCATGCTGATACCCAGTATCCGCGTCACCGGGTTATCCTCCGCTCCTTCCTGAGGAGCCGGGATGGTGCCGACCTCATCCCAGTCAGCTTGCTCCTCTTCCACGACTTGAGGCACCCGGGATGCCTCCTCTGCCGTCATCAGCTTCTCCACCCGGACGACACCCTCAGGCAGCGGCGCGTGGCTGAGGTACCTCGTCGCTCGCTCCTGCAAGGCAAACATACAGCAACAAGCACAGTTCATCAGTCATTCAGCAGTTCAGCAGTCAGATACACAACATGCAAGAAGATAAGAAACTAACCGGTGGAGGAGGATTCCGCAGAGAAAATGGGACAGGAGTTCCCTCATTGAAGATCTGGCCCCGCATGAACCCCGAGATCCTCTCGCAGGCCTCGGGAATGGAAACTGTCCGGACCTGCTCCCGAGTAGGATCCCTGCCACCCGAGAACTCAAACCCGGGATGCACCCGGTCCTTGATCGGCTGAGTCAACCGCTGAACAAAGGAGATCATGATAGCAACAGCAGACAGCCTTTGCTTCTTCACCTCAGCAATCAACCCCAGCAGCTCCTCAGCTTGTTGAAGCTCCTGGCCCTCCGGCTGCGACTCCCAGTAGTCCTTCTTCACCGGCCGGTGGCCAGTTCAAAGAGGTAGAGCAGGGGGGTGGTTCGCGACATAGAACCACTCCTGTCGCCAGTTCTTGTTGGAGTCGTTCATGTCCAGGGTGAAATACCTCCTGGCCATGCCGACCCTCAACGAGAACCCAGCTCCTCCGGTGATCCTAGCAGGACCCTTCCCAGAATTCTCCCCGATAATCTTCATCCGATACAATCGCCGCCACAACCCGAAATGTGGCGGGATCCCAAGGAACGCTTCGCACAGATGAATGAAAACAGAGATGGAAAGAATCGAGGTGGGGTTCAAGTGACTCATCTCCACCCCGTAGAAGTGCAGTAGACGCCGGAAGAAGTCTCCCGTGGGCAATCCGAACCCACGCTCGAAGAACGGCGCGAAGACGGCCATCTCGGTCTCCGAGCGCTCCCATGGCCGGGCGTCATCGCCGGCGGGCCGCCATTGCAGGATCTCCCGCGACCCGAGCACTCCACGGCGCACCATGTCCTCCAGCCTCTCCTCGGTGATGGAGGATTGGCCCCAGGCCGGCTCTTGGGGCGGCACTCCTCCAGGCACGGAGGTGAGTTCCGGGACCTCGCCAGACGAGGCCACGGTCCTTCGGTGTCCGCCCCGGTGGCGGTCGCCGGCGTATCAGCATTACCGCCCTCGAGGGCGGCGGCGCCCCCCGCGGCCCCAGACTGACCCGCGGAGGGCGTCATCTCCTTCCTCGCGTCGGCGTCGCCACCCACCGTGGAAATGGGGGTGCTCACCACCCTCGTCGCCGGCGGCACCTCCTCGCCCGCTGCGGGTGTCATCGCTGTCTCCCTGGTGTCCGCCATCTCCGTCAGAGGGCACAGGCACGATGGAGGCACTCAACGACGGCGGCGGCGTGTGAACTCCGGTGGCGGCGAATGGGCGGTGGGTGAATCGCTCTCACGACGGTCCTAAGCGGCGGCGGAGGCGCGGGATGAATCTCGATTTGGAAATGACTGTGGTAAAAGCCGCCGGTGAACAGTTCCGATTTATTCCCCCCCGGTCGATCCAAATTACCCTAACGGCGCCGTAACTAACGGACGGAATCCGCGGGACTCCCGTTAATTGCGGGCCAACGGCTCTCAGCGCGCCAACGGCTCTTTACTGCAGTACTCGGCCAGCCCCGACCCTCGGGGACTCGGCGCTCTTGACTCCGGTCAACGGGTCTCCGGACTCGGCCAGCCCCGACCCTCGGGGACTCGGCGCTCTTGACTCCGGTCAACGGGTCTCCGGACTCGGCCAGCCCCGACCCTCGGGGACTCGGCCCTCTTGACTCCGGTCAACGGGTCTCCGGACTCGGCCAGCCCCGACCCTCGGGGACTCGGCGCTCTTGACTCCGGTCAACGGGTCTCCAGACTCGGCCAGCCCCGACCCTCGGGGACTCGGCGCTCTTGACTCCGGTCAACGGGTCTCCGGACTCGGCCAGCCCCGACCCTCGGGGACTCGGCGCTCTTGACTCCGGTCAACGGGTCTCCGGACTCGGCCAGCCCCGACCCTCGGGGACTCGGCGCTCTTGACTCCGGTCAACGGGTCTCCAGACTCGGCCAGCCCCGACCCTCGGGGACTCGGCGCTCTTGTCTCCGGTCAACGGGTCTCCGGACTCGGCCAGCCCCGACCCTCGGGGACTCGGCGCTCTTGACTCCGGTCAACGAGTCTCCGGACTCGACAGCCCCGACCCTCGGGGACTCGGCGCTCTTGACTCCGGTCAATGGGTCTCCGGACTCGACTAGCCTCGACCCTCGGGGACTCGGTGCTCTTGACTCCGGTCAACGGGTCTCCGGACTCGGCCCGCCCTGGTTCTCAGGGACTCGGTGCCTTTGCCTCTTGTCAACGGGTCTTAGGGCTCGGTGCCTCAGCACGTCGACCAACAAGACTCCGTAACTTGTTACTATTGTGCGAACCTACGACACCTCTCTTGACCCCCGGGTCCAGGGACACAGATATTGCGTTTATAAGGAATGAAAAGGAGAAAAGATTCAATACAAGGATTACAAATCACAAAGAGAGCCGGTCATAAGCCGGTTACAGGAATCAAACACATCAACCGTCAAGATGACGGCCTGGGGCACTCGTCCCTGCGCCTAGTGCTGCATCCGAAGCAAGGTTGGCCCACATGAGATCCTCGCAAGCTCTCTTGTAGCATCACTGCAGCCGTCGACGGGACAGCACCAACAGAGGGTTGTTAGCGAGTGCCCCCGGGTATCCCTTGCTCTACAAAGCATTTCACCCCACATGGCCCTTGTCACATGGAAATGTAGGGGTGAATGGGACAGCACTCAGACGCTGATCAACACCTCAGGATCTTCGCAAGCACTCTTCTAGCACCAAGCTATCAAGTCCCCATGATTCTTCCCCGGAGGATGAACCCAGCACATAGTCCCCAACATGTTCAAGTAAAGTGGTTGCTAGGCCTACCTTCTGATAAAAACAAGGCCCTGGGCCTCGGTGTCTATTTATAGCCCCGTGCTATACAATTGCATGTGACTCCGGTCGCATTGTTCAGCGCGTGAGCCCTGTGCCACGCAGCAGCTCCTCTCTTCGAGGCGCTCAGTCCGCCCTTATCACCTTCAGCTTCATCCGACCACGGGATCGCCCTGTGCATCCACGTGAATACTGTTTTTGTCGCTATTCGGCAAGCTTATCCTTTGGGCGGCCTGACTGCCCCAACGCTTGGAGATCATTCTCTTTTGACCATTAGCCCGACTTTTCTAGTCGGCCCAATGCTCGGGGACTACTCCATATGGAGGGCTCCTTGCGTCGCCCTCCATATGCCCCATCAGGATGTGTCACTTTTCCCAAGTGGTGCAGCTCCTCGGTGCCCGGCTCGGCTACGACTCGGCGCTACATCACTCGAGGCTTCGCCCCGGGTCTGCCCAGGGTCATTCCCGGATGACCTGCGGTTTTCTTTTTTGAGCACCGCCCACCCTTGTGTTGGCCTGCCGACCAAGGCGCTTCAGTCGACCTTGATGGCTTCGCTTCTTCATCAACAGTCCGACACGCGCCTGCACGTTGCTCGGGGACTTGTGGGATATGGGTACCCCTGGGCCCACTACCGACCGGATAGCCAGTCGGCCTGGTCCCACGTCTGACAAGGATGTGGGCCGACCCCAGGCCGGCCCACGAGGATCCTCGACTTGATGGACAAGATTGTAGAAGACTTAGCCCACAAGGTATTCGGCGATATCCTCAGATCCTACCCGGAGATCATGGAGAATATACGGCGGCCAATACAGATTAGTTTCCCAATTTGAGCCGGATACAATTAGAGATAACCGACTTGTAAACCCTAGGCCGTCAGCCTATATAAGGCGGCCTAGGCTGACCCCTTTAGACATCTGATTCCCACGCCATTCATCCATTGTAACCGAGAGCTCGCCGTCGTTTCCCAGAACCACACCGAGCAAATCAATACAAGACCCCCGAGCACAGGACGTAGGGTATTATACCTTCGGGTAGCCCGAACCTGTATAATCCCTGTGTCCCTGTGTTACCTCGAGCTCCCTAGTCTCGCGATTGCCCTTTGCCTACAAATCAACCATCTGGGTACCCCCGGGTGGACTGCCGGACATTAGATCCGATAGTAGGGGTACCCATATATAGGGTTACATGGTTGTCCCCTAGTTGGCTATGTGCATTAATCCTAGTTAGTTGAATCGATTACAGCAATGTATAAGGAGAATCCTAGTAGGATTATCTTCCTTGAGGATACCCTAGGATCATATATCCCCCATTGTGGCACAATGGTGCTAGCAAAGATGACAAAAAGAACATCACACTATAGCAAGAATGAAACATGAGCCAAAAGAATGAAAGGGTGGTGTTGGATTCATGACTGGAGAACTCGATAAGATCACGGATGAGCAATAGTGGTTACAATTGGGGCACTAGAAGCAAGCAAATAAATGATGACTCATTTAAATTTATGGTTTTATGGTGATATTAGATGATGTGGAGTTTAGTTAAGACATGTTACATTTATAAGTAAGTGATTTCTACACTTTATGGTAGTATTAGATTATTGGTAAAGGTTTTACATATAACATGTAACAATCAACTAGAACTCCATTGATAAATTATGGCTATGTAAGAAAACTCCAAAGAATACAATAAAAACCAAAGTGCTTCTCAAAAACAAGTATGCTCATCTTTGCAGGTTGTATTATTGTTGGGGAATAGAGTAATCTTGGGTGCTAAGGTGAATGCATATGGCTCTTACATGTGTAATAGTCAAGAAATGTACCTTATTACTACTCTACTTGGCATGGTTGCCGATGTATAATAGAGTGTGTAGGAAAAAAAAATTGTATGCTTGGCACAATGACATAGATCCTCATGTATATAATATAGGGGTATAAGAAAAATTACCACACTTCTCTCATTATATAAGTAGTCCATATGGGCAAATGAAGCTACCTTCCATTCATTTGCAATATCCACAATTCCACATATCCTCTTTCTCTCTCTCTCTCTCTCTCTCTCCCCCTCCCTCCCAAGCTTGTCTCTTCCGTATTTCTCAAACATATTTAAAATACATTGTGTTTTTATTATTAAAGCTTACAAGATTGTTAGTTTGTGCAACTAAAGTTGAATATGGCAATCAATTTTTAATAACCCACCTTGTGATTAGCCAAGAAAAGAAAATGGCATCATACTTGTCCAACAAAATCTTTCCACAATTTCTTATAACACTTTTTGGTAAACTTAAAAAAGATTGACATACTCTAACTATAGATTGGTATAATCTAAAAGTGTACAAAATGTAGAGATGTTTAACATCCAACAAGTGGACATGTGTGTTGATTTTTTTTGAAGATGTGCATTTATATTTAGTATACTTAGTGTTTGGACTTTAGGGCTTACTTCAAAAATTCAAATTGGGCGCTAGCTTTTCTATGGGAATTGTAGCTATTTGAGTCGGGCATTAGTGGATTAATTTATATTTCACTATCTAAGAAAATCACCAGTTCTAGGCCATAAGAAAAACTATACATATATTAGTATGTTTTCCATTAAAAATATATGTTGGTGAAAACATTTGACGATGAATATATGACGCCAAATCTTGTCATTAGATCTGCACTATGTGTTGCTCAAGCCCATCCAAGTGTTTAACACTCAAAGTAACCCCAATGCATGTAGTGTAATGGTGTTAATGGAGATGATAGGAGAACAACATGCATGGAAAGGAGGAAACATGAATAATCACATGAGGAGTTGGTGTAGGCAATGGGGGAGAGGGGGGGAGGAAGAAGGTGGATGACAGAAAATACTGTTATGATTGTGGCACTGGCAGCTAGCAAGCTAAATCAATGCTGAGTCTTGTGAATTGCATTGGTGTAGCTAAAAGAGGCATAGAATGAAAAGCCAGACCCATCATTGAACCAGTAGAGCTACTGGTTTAGTGGTCTGACCAGTGGGTCAACCGATTTGACCTTGGTTCAAAAAAGATTATATTTTGTGTACACTTCTCTAGACCACATGTGAACATAACTAAGATGGTCAGCATAGGTTAGTCTTAGTTCATGAGTTGGAGGTCAAATCTCCATCCCACCATTTTACCATTTTTTCTCTTTTTTTTGCTGTATTTAATATATGGCCTTTGGTTGGGCTGGTTGCAATCCGTTTAAGGTGAATACAGTCCAATTGCACATGATATTCTAATAAGATCCCATTTTTTATTCAAACCGATGTTTAGGTGAATCAAGCCAGTAAGACCGCTGGTTCACAGTTTTTCCGGTCGAAAATTTTTTGAACTATGACAATAGTCTTTTTGGTGAACCGAGCCAGTAAGACCACTGGTTCACATCTTTTCCGGTTGAAGATCTTTTGTACTATGACAAGAGGTGACAACTGAGCCAAACTTGGAAATGAGGTCGATGGTGAGGAATCGGCCCGTTAGCAGGACCAATCGCAATGAATTTGCTAATTTTTGTGTTATGGCTGTGAGAGGTGGAAATTGAGGCAAACTTAGATGGAAGGTTGATGGTGATGAATTGATGACATGATTTTAGCACCGATGGAAGGATCAGCCGGTGGTTAGCTAGCTCAATTGATCTAGAGCTGTGAGAGGTGATGATTGAGGCAAACTGGGAAGACCCACTAGTGGTGTGGAGTGGTGGAAGTAGTGAAAGTAGACACCAGCCTACTCAAGTGGGATGAGAGAGAAGAAAACGTGCAAGTAGGATGACGATTAAATAGAATCGCATAGCGGACCGAAGTAATGGTAGAAAGACTGTCATAGTTAATAATTTTAGTAACCTCTAATCACTACATGATATCTAAGATTTTCCGGATGTTCTTTTTAAATAGCCGAGGGTTATTTTGTAACACAATTTATCAAGTAGCCAGTTTTCTAGTCTAAAAGTGGACATTTTCCGAGAGAGAAAACAAAATAGCAACTAAGAATCATAGCCCAAGATTTTCTTTAAAAAACCATCGTCAGCCACTTGCTAAATAACCCTTTGCGAGTTATTTATAAAAAAAATCATGGCTATTTGAGAAAATGATAAAAGAGATCAATAACCATCGGTCATTTGTAAAACGGTACTCATAGAATCAAGTAAATTTTGTAGTAGCTCCTCATTTATTCTATTTTATTCTTTTTCTTTATATTTCTAATGATGGACTTTTCTAAACCTGGAGAATTAATCATCACTAATTTAATTTGATCAATTTAAAAAGACAAAAGGGAGGTATTGCAAACCAAATTAATACCCACGTCTTCACGAGTTTGTGTTCCTACTTCCTATAGCTTTACCCCATCTATCCCCGGCTTATTAGAAATAATAAATACCTCAGCACCCCCTATCTTTTAAGCGGCAGAAACCAGGAGCAAATTTGGCACTTGCCTACGAAATCTGGCAGAAACCAGGACCAAAAAAAAAATGGCACTTAGGAGTACCTACGAAAAGACACAGACAACGTGACAGCATGTCAGCATTTCAAAACAACGTGACAGCATGACAACCTGAACTCTCAAAATTCGGGGTTACTAATCATATATATATGTGCCAACTTCTAAGAGCTGGGACTAATCCCTGAACTCTCAAAGTTCAGGGTACCAATCATGTGCCATACTTCTAAGAGCTGGGACTGATCCGTGAATTATTTGGTCTCTTTCTAGTTGCAAAATAAAATTTCTTCATTGATAAAATGAACCGGTTGTTTTCTTTTCTCGTGAGCACTTGTCTCCAAGCTTGGATGGTGGTTCGTCCCTCGGCCAGATGGGGCTACGCGCTTGTGGTGGTTAGTTCTCCACTTTGTCATAGACTTGTAGTTTCTTGTGTTGTGTGGCAGGTCTAGTTCTCGTGCTTTGTGATGTAATGTTGTGTGTTGTGTGCAGTTGTGTGTGATGGCTTTGGTTACCTGTTCTGTTCTGTTGTGTTGTTCAAGCGCGTTCTCGGAAAAAAATTGAACTTGTCGTCGATTCTAGAACCTTGCAATGTCGTTGGCAGCAGGCCATCCGAAGTCATCTTTGAGGTTCGAAGGATACAGGGGTAGATGGACAAACAGGCAGGTAGATGGTCGTCGTCTTCTACACACCCGCACGGGGTGTGTTACGTGTGCCACTACCGAAAACTCCTAGTTTACCATGTGTCCGATATTTTATCATGTGTAATTTATCGGGCACACGGCAAACAGGCTCTTTGCCGTGCGTTACAAAGGAAAAACACGACAAAGTACTAGCACCCGTCTTTGTACATTTTTTTGTCCACTCAGCCTAGCCCAACATTACAGTTTTCAGGCCTGATGCCCTATCAGACAAAGTGTTTTACATTGGTGAGGTTTTTTACTTGATGTCTTTTTATTTTCTAAGTAAAAGTCGGATGCACATTTGGCACTCCAAGCCCGCGCACACACCACAAGGGTGTGTGTCCTAGCACACATATCTAAACGAGATAAAGTTGCTCAAGCAGCGTGGGCGCACATTTTTGACCAATAAAGGCATCCACATGTACACCTTTCTTCCTTAAGATTTACTATAATACAAGGAAAAATATAAACATCCATGTGTTGAGCTTGAAACTCAAACTCGGTATATAGGTTCCGTCACAAGAATACACACATATACATCGTGACCAATGAAAGCATCCATATACATATGTGTATAGGTTCCATCCCAAGAACCCCTAAACAAAGGACAATTAGTTCACAATCTCGACTTTTAGACAGAGGCACTTACCTGATTAGGAAATGCTAAAGCACACAAAGTGTGTCCATTATGGTGATGGAGAATTTAGATGGTGTGATTTTCTTTTTCTTTTTTTTTTGTAAAGTGGTACTCTTTTTTTTTTGAGTAATGTAAAGTGGTCCTCAGTGATCACTCAGTCATACTAATTCATCCGCTTTCCTAGGTGACTTCTTGTTTCAACAACATAGTGCATATAATTCGTACTACATGACACCCACTATCGCTATTTCTAAATGGTTACATCCATTTTGAACTCTGTCAAGTTGATATGGTCTTCTTCGACTCTCGTACCTCAATCATTGTGGTTGGTTTTTTCTATAATTATAAATTTGTAATAGAGCAAAAGTGATTTTAGTTTTACGTGACAAATATTAAATATGTATAGTTGTATCTAATATAGTCAGGAGTTTTAAAGCTTGACTGCATATATAGTATCTAGGAAGAAATTAACATATGTGAGTATGTGACTTGATGCAATTTCATTTCATCAGTCCCGTTTCAGTATGCAACAAAAACCAGTGTGCATGCATGTAATACAACAAAAAACATTTTTTTCTCTTTCAGACTTTTTTGAGCTACTTTCAGATTGAGTTATATGTACGAACAAAAGTAATTTCCACCAGGTACCAAAACACAATATTTTCAATTGAATATCTCTGGTAGATATTTTAAACAAGCTTGAGCACAAGGATATTTTACAACTAATTATTTTTCAGTCGTAGACTCATAGTGATGTAAATGTTAACTTAAGACACATGCAGTGGCTTCGTCAATTTTAAGATATATCTGCTCAGTCTCTTATAAGAGGCTGGCAGCTGGCTGGTGTGCACGTGCGTTCATACACAAGAGGCACAAAAGGAAGCATAAAGCCATGGATGCATATATAGTTTTTGCTGTTGGTAAACCTTTTCCTTTCTTAAAATGCTGCATGAGTTCTGCCTTTTATTAGTAGAAGGGAGCAAGAGCTTCACAACCTGTGGTACAAACGACGCTAGATGCCATATCCGGATTCATATGCATTTCAAATAGGCAATGTATCAGGTGCAAACCAACCTCCCCGTGCAAACTATGCAAACCTCAATCTGGACCACATGATCTTGATCCAAGGGGGCGCGTAGAGAGAGGTGGGAGGGGGATTTGCAAAAGTGATCTTGCTGTGATTAAGGGTGGGCGGTGATTTTGCAAATCCCCCCTCCCACCTCTCTCTACGCGCCCCCTTGGATCAAGATCATGTGGTCCAGATTGAGGTTTGCATAGTTTGCACGGGGAGGTTGGTTTGCACCTGATACGTTGCCCTTTCAAATATCAACAAAAAAAAGTAAAAACACACAAAAGCTCGAAAACAACACAAGATAAGTTTTGCATGCTCGGGTACAAAAAATAACTAGCGGTAAGAAGGGTGACAGATGCAGCGACGAGCAGGTAGCAGCTCGTGTTTCATGAGGCCGGAGGGCTCGTCCCATGGCCACCGCTGGGGCTATGGCCTGGACTTGTGCTCGAATAATCGGTCTCTTTATCGGCCGAAGGCACCTGTAGAACACTCCTCCCAGTGCATGGATAATGGTGCGAGCTGATGGTGATGGGCTCCCTAGCTTCCAGCTTCCTTGCGTGAGGGAGCTGCACGAACCAGGTGGTGCAGAGCAGCAACATGAATACAGCAGCAGCGGTTTTCGACGAAATGGCCATGGAGCTTTCACAAGCTACAGGACGTTGATCCCAGTGGTAGCCGGTTTGGAATGGGAAGAGGAGGATGAGAGATCGGGCTCAGGAGCCAGCTGACCCCGGTTCCTTCTTTATATAGGCAGATTGTACCAGTGTGACGTACTCCCTCTATCCTAGAATGCAAGGCATTTGAGAGTTCAAAATTTGTACTTAAATACATGGCATCATAGAAATTTTAGGTAAATATTAAAGAAAACCATTTATTTTTCCTTACCTTTTCAAGGCATACTTATCTTTTTTATTCCTCCACTGCTTAATCATAGGAAAACGAGAAGAACTCGGAGGGTACTTGTGTCTTTTGCTCTCTTATTAATCTATACTAGAATTGCTAGAATGTCTTGTATTACTAGACGGAGGGAGTAGTTCAAACGATGAGCTTTTTTTATGGGAGTTGGTTAGTGAGGGATGCGTTACCACCTGAGGCGCGTCAGGAATTTAGGATTAGGATGCGTCTCGTAATACTGAACATTTTTTTACAAATCCTATGGCAAAAGAAACCCATTCCGCTAATCCTGGTTTTGATCTAGGAAATATCTAAGCTTCACCTGACTGCAGTTTTGATTGCAGGGGCCGTGAGATCTATACATTGCAAAACCGTGACAACATTTCTTATTTCTAGGAGAGGCTCCTTCCCTCCATGTACTCCTACAGAAACAGACCATGGGGGGCTAGCTGGAGCAACACACTAAACCAATTCTAATCTCTTTTACAGTGAAAAAGCACGTCCGTTCAGCATGCATATAAGTTGATCCGTTTGTACTGAAACCAGCTTTAATACTTACCAAGTTACCAAGGACAGAATATCTCATGGAAGCATCGTTGGGCATTTAATGCAATTTGCAGATTGAACTATACATAGGTGCAATAGTTTTATACATGTTGACCCACTTGTAACGAAATGGGCATATATCCACATTTTGGCAGCACGAAGTTACCAATTGGCAGCAACGATAACCTATCAGGAACATTCGGTGGAGGAAGCAACACTCAAGTTGGAGGTTCTACTTTTGTTGCTCCTTGCTGCATAGAGAAAATGGAGCCTAAAGCTGATAACGTGCAGAGCGGAAAGGATATATATTGTTTCAAAGAATCGTGCCACCAAATTTTGCTCCTCCTCTGTGGGATCTCATTCTTCTGCAGTTCCTAGTACTTGTATTTAAATTTAGAAAAGGGGCTTTGAATGCATCTTCATTTGTTTGGAGTCTTGCTTCCAGTTGGATGGCTGGAACTCCTCCAATGTTCCAGGCCGAGGTTCCATCGTCTTTCAGGCACAATGCAACTGATCTAGATTTATTATATTCTTGTCCTTTTAAATTGATCACTAAAGGAAAAGGTAATGAACTGGACAAGTGGTTGTAAAGCACAAAAGCTTCATATTCCTTTTTTTTTTGAAGCTAAAAGTTCCATATTCTTACTACAGCAGTATTGTTTTGTAATCTTTTTTCTTTAGCAAGGGAAATACCAGTTTTAACAAGATGAAACCCCACTCTTCCATCCTATTACAGGCACCCACATTCAATTAAAAGCTCATAAATGTATTGGATGTTTAAATGCATGTTTGTATTTAAAGAATTTCCCTTTTTCAACCGGAAAAAGATTTACAAGTAAACATTCAAATACAACCATACATCCAACCCATCAGATACATTTATGAGCATCCCACATAATCCTTTGGTAGCATCAGAGCTCAATATGCTCTGCGTCGTCTCCAAGAGTTGAGAGCTTGGAGTGCAACCCATCTGAAGATTTGAAACCAAACTGTAAATTGAATTAGCAGCATGATAGAGTACGAAGGATATCATAATCATATCAGTGTCGAGTGTCGACCATCATGCCGAGATCACACATTTCCAAAATTATCAGCCTTGGTCTGGTACATAAGAATAGAAGGGAACCAGGAACCATGGCTTTTGTATAATCTCAGGGTACAATAGCCCTTCCATGGGTACAATAGCCTCAAAACAGAATGTGTCAAAAATGCACTATTGAAATATGAAAAGAGAGTCCAGAAAATATTTCACATGTTTGGCACTAAAAAACATTGAGGATTCTTTATTCAAGTGTGACATACTTCTCTCGCAAAATGCTTCAGTAGTCAGTCGGGCCAGGTGCAAAGAAACAAGAGCACCAATCCATGTTAGCAGGGGGGAATGTTGTACGGAAAATTTCAAGCTGTAGTATCAGGTTGATTTCGCAGCAGTTGCAAGTGATTTAAGAAGAGTTGGTGACGGCCTTCTTAGAGTATGATGAGAAGAATCATCAATGACAATAGAGTTAATGCTCCAGCTTGGTGCGCTGAGCCCAATGACGTAGGAACATACATCAAGAGCGTAGATATGCCCAACGTAACCTGAAAAAGTATATGTAATAACATTGTTAGCTATTGTACACTTGTATAGGTCAAAGCCATCCATTAAATAGTTCATTAGGTGTTAATTAAACTCTTTCATGTGCCTAAATAAATGTACTCTTTTGTGTGATGCAATAATTTCATCTGGCATACAGATTGGATTATGCACGGTCGATAGTTACATCGTTATGTGCAGAAAGCCAGAAACTACCAAAATATCATCATCACA
>CM014275.1:9817131-9831572 GCA_004135705.1 Alloteropsis semialata
CCGCCGTGCTTCGCCGCTGAACCCGCAGGCCTCCGCCCCGCTAGGCCCGCTCTGGTCCGCCGCGCCGTGCGAGCCGACCGACCCCTCCTACTCTGCTCGTGCGGCGTGCAGGGGCATTTTTGTCTTTTCATCTACAAGATCCCTCCGTTAGAGCCGAATGTGCACGGTAATGGTAGGAAAGGAACGAAAGATAAAATTGATGGCACATAAGGAACTTTAAGTTTTTCGATGGCAGATAAGGAAGCGGAACTTTTTTCGATGGCAAATAAGGAATTTGCTCATTAACTTAGGGGGTGTTTAGTTCCCCTCCATTTTGCAAAATGGAGGCATTTTGCAAAATGAGTACGCATCGGACCACGTGCACAGAGAGAAAAAAGTGCATTGAAAAACGTGTATTTTGCAAAATGAGGCATTTTGCAAAATGAATAGAAACTAAACACCCCTTAAGATCCTATGGTTCCCCACGGAAAATGAAGCCTAAACCACCTCGTGGTGCGTGCGAGCGACGGAGCGAGCGAACGTCGCCGCTGAGCGTCCTCGCGCCGTCGCCGCCCGTCGGTGTGGCGTGTGCACTGGTTGGGCCGAGCCCAAAGCCTGGGGGCCAATGTTTGGCCCACACCGTGGAAAGCTCAAAGGCTCTCTCTCATTTTTCAACAGGGACGGCCAGAAATTTTTATTTTGGTCAACGTGTTACCGAATAGGGCTTGTTTAGTTGTCACAAATTTGATCGAATTGACTGTAACAAAATATATTAAGAAACGTAAAAACAGAGAAGAGGAATATGTTTTTTAAAAAGATATTTTTGATCGAATTCGATGCAGCTAAACAGGGCCTGGGAGTATTTATTTCAAGACTTTCTGCTCCCCCAACGGCGAGAACTGTAACGGTCTTCTCTCATCCCCAGCCCGCTCCCAATCCGAATCTCGTAGATCCCGGCCGACCAGCGCCATGGAGCACGGTGAGCCCGTTGCAGAAAGCGCGCAGCAGCAAGTGGCGCACGAAGCTCGCCGCGCGGGAAATCGCCGCGGGGAAACGCGCTGCGTCCCCTGAATCCGAGGTCGACGAGTGCCCTGTTGCGCGGAGCAACCGCCTCCGTCTCGCGGCGCAGGAGCTCGTCGCCGGCGCGGCGGGGGCGGCCGACCCGGTCGCAGTCTCCAGGGGGCTGTTGCTACTCTGGGCGGAGGCAGCTGCTTCTGCTCCCCCTCGCGTAGTTGGGCCGGCGCTGACAGATCCGCGTCATGCGGCCGCCGCTGAAGCATATCTAGCCCGCAGGTTATTCTCGCTAAACCATCTTAGTAATCTTTTTTTTTGTGTTAATCATGTACTAGTTTGTCTCGGGTTTGTAGTGTTTTGTAGTCTCTTAGACATTTAGACATGATGCGTGTACCGGTACATGAGAATACTGCGTTCCCCACTGTAACGGTCTTCTCTCATCCCCAGCCCGCTCCCAATCCGAATCTCAGACAGTGGGGAACGCAGTATTCTCATGTACCGGTACACGCATCATGTCTAAATGTCTAAGAGACTCTTTATTTTTTACTTTCTATTTGGCTATTTATTTGTTTCTCCATAATGATTTCACTCTATATTGGGTATCTCACTCGTCTTTGTTTCTCACTCTCTAACTCTTTCTCTCTGCACTGACGTGTGGGTCTCACGTGTCATCCCACACTTGGCAAGCCAGCTGGCTAGCCAAATTTGCCTAGTGAGGGAGCTAATTTAGAGAGCCGGATGGCTTGATGAGTTGATGGCTTGGCGAGTTGGATAGCTATTTTGGTGTTGAGTAGCTAAAATTTGGTTTGGTAAACTATTTAGCTAGTCTTTTGGAGATGCTCTAACAGGGTTTAATCCACCTTGGTTGTAATCTTTTTTATCCATTTGTAGACTTTGCTTTATTTAGGGCCTGTTTAGTTGGGAAAGTTTGAGAAAGTTTGAAAAAAAAAGTTATCATTGGGAAGCGTGTTCTGTGAGAGGAGGACACGATTGTCAGTGTGAAGAAAGTTATCACTTTTTGGTAACTTTCACCGAACTAAACAGGGCCTTAGTTAGATTCCAAAGATCCAGAGGTCAATAAGCTGATGGGTTGTGGATCTAAAGAAAACCCATTTAAACTCAGGACTGAGTACACTAAAAAGCACATGAGAGTCCACAAGAAGTAAATTCAACTGTGGATACAATATGCCAGCTTGATGTATTTAAATCCCCAGTATGTCAACATCTAAAGACAGACGTAGAGAAAAGAAGACACAGGTCGACTAGCATTTCAGCGAGACGAGAGCAACAAATCAAAAAACCCAGTGCAGTGCTTATTATATTTACATGCTATTTGCATTAAAAAGGACCAAATTCAGAATGTCTTTTGTTCTGCTGGAAAACATATAACAATCATGGTAAATTTTCTTGCATTTGCCTACTTTGGGATGGGACTACCATTTTTAGTTAAATCTGAAAGACGTAGATTTTGGAAGTATGTTTCATCGGCACAGATGAGCGATTAATTATTTAAAAGTGTAATGGTCTGCTCATATGGACAAAGAATATTTCCAGAGTAATACTATATGGTGACCTAGCTAATATTCTTTAGCTTCGTTGAACCTAATATCGAGACTAGGTCTTAAATCATAGCTAAATCTGAATAATGGTATTCATCATCGTAAGCTTTATTTTGGTGGATACTAGTGTTACTAACGATATAACTCTGGATATGCAAAACTTATGTTTCATGCAGATTGAGGGTATAATCCAAGGGCTGAGAAACGCTGGAAATAATGCTAGCGCTGATGTTGCTGGGCACCTCCTGCAACATGCTGAACTCTGAGTATCATGATCTCGCAACTCTTTGGTCACCCGCTCGCCAATCCTGAGGTATAAGTCAAATTCAATTTATTGCTTGCACTTGTAAGTATTTTGCTGCAAGATGTTGAATTTTTACTATGGGGGCTGCCTGTACAAAATTTTTTCTTTTGTGATGGTGTGAAGCTTTAGCTGCCTTATGCGCTGGTTGGGGTCTAATTCACCTACCCCTTGAGTGAACTCATGTCATGTAGGTGTACTAAAAATATTTGGTGTACACCCGTATAAGGTACACATCAAAGAATTTTGAAAATAAGGTTTGTAGCTGATACAACAGGTCACAGGGTGCTAAAATGCTGCATTATCCTGCAGCATAGGGTAGGATAGATAGTGAAAATTGCAAATGTTCCAGAAAGCTGATGGTTGTAGTTTTTAAAAATCAAATATAAAACACATAGCTCCAGTAATACAGCCATTGAATATATGTTGTGCACATATGGGCAGCTTTTCCCCTTATGCTGCATATCCTCCACATTCGGTGTCAATCAGGTTTTCACACCAACTCGACATTGTTGAATGTATTACAGAGTACATGCTGAGGGATGTTATCCAAATTTTTTTGGACATGAGTTTGTGTACGCAAAATTACTCATCTGTAAACTGCTCATATATTACAGGTTGAGGAAGACATCGCTGCAGTAGAGGTGCCGACAGATAACATATCGTTCGGCGTACCCCCAGTCTCCTTCATCTAGGCGTTCGGGGGTCCTTCGCAAATCATATGGTAAGGGTAGCTCTAATTTTTAATTTAAGCAAAAATCCAGTTGGAACTTATTAAAAAATTAAATCAATACATTTTTTCTTAGTTTAGTGAATTGTGTTTATTACTTATCTTAGCAGTTGAAATTGCATTTCCTTGCTCATGTTTTTATCTATGCACAATTTTTTTACATAACAGCTTTATCTTTCTAAAATCTTATACCTTTTTTGAGTTTTTTCGTACACGACTTTGGCAGTTCTAACCTCTAAAGTTCTCCCAACAGAACATGGGCCTGGTTGGAGCAGTTATATTGCTGCAAGGTGAAACCGGTGTCAATGTCATTGGCGTCCACTATGCACGGGATCGTTTCCAGTTCTGCCATGGCTAGGATTCTGTTTGGAAAATCAATATAAATCTTCAATGAGCTCATCACCACACATAAATAATTGGGGGCCATCCTTTGATATCCATAAACGTCTTCTTTTCTTTTATTCCTGCATATACCTTATTACAAGCATCAAATCCTTAATGATAATTGCCACTATCACCAAAACACATTGGAGGCCTAGATGCACTTTCAATCTCTCCCTTTTTGGTGATTGATGATAACACAATTTGGGTTCACAAGATAGGAATAAAATCATGTTTTGTACCCAACAATATTTAGAAGAGCTCCCCCTAAATATGTGCATATCCAACTAAAATAACCTCAAATGCCATTGCACATATTTATGAAAGAACTCCCCAATATTTTTGCATACAAAGGTACAAATGTGCAAAAGTGTCAAATATAACCGTGATGCATATGACAAGATATATCACACAATAAAAGTGGAGAATAACATTACACCATCCATACACCATTCATCATAAATAAATAAGTTTCAATATCACACTAGCATCAAGTAGCACAAATAAGTCTTACAAATAAAAGTCTCGCTTAGCACACCACACATAACACAATCACATAATTCTTACATGTCCAAAGATTAAAAACATGAATGAAAAGATAGATATGAGGGGTCTCCAACCACCAAGGCCATCAAATTCACTCCCTTTTTGGCAACAAGCACCAAAAAGAGAGCTACTCATCGCCATCGCCTTCTTCATCATCCTCTTCTTCTTCATCGTCATCACCATTTCCTTCATCATCATCGCGTTGGCTCTCATAAGAGCCCTCGGCCTCCTCATCATCTCCACCCTCCTCACCACCACCAAGATCCTCTTTTTCAATTTCAACACCAAAGACAAAAGAGGATGGACCACCTTGAGCATGAGAGGATGAGCCACCTTCCTCCCATGGATTGTAGAAAGGAGGTGGAGGAGGATAGTCCCTAGGAGCACGAACTGGAGAATGAGGTATCTCATATTTATCAAGGAGAACCTTTTGCCTCTTCTCAAACTTGAGGAATTCCTTATCAAAGTGCTTAGTGCGCTCATGAATTTGATCCGCATTGTAGCGGCACACATTGAAGCAAGCAAAAAGTCCTTGTGCAATTAAATCAAGTTTGCCTCTCTTTTTAGGAGCACCACGTGTAGGAGCATGAGAAGGACCATGAGAAGTTGAAGGAGCACTAGTCGGTGGAGGAGCATGAGAAGAAGAAGCACCTTGAGCATGAGAAGCTGAACCCGTTGAAGGATAGATTCCCGGAAAAGGTCCCTTGGGAGGATATGGAGTCCTTCCGGAGGAGTCAATCATAAGAAGTTGCATTATCTTGCTCTTGGATGACTTGTAAGGAAGATGTTGCTTGTCTGGCAAAATGTTGAGCCCGGTGACTTGCTTGATCATGTAAATATATATAAGAAGCATAATGACAAGCACTAGAAGCATCATGAGAGCAAATCACAATCTCATTCTAAATAAAATCAATCACTTCAAATTTAGCTGTCAGGTGCAATTTGAGCTAAGAGATTCTTTGTCTTAGATATGTTGCTTGCATCTCCACCACGAGGATAAAGAGTGAACTTGGACAATTGATTGAGCATCTTATAATAAGGAGTGAGCCCCTTGGTCTTCCCAAAAACACATTGCCCATGTTCACCCTAAGCACGATCATACATGAAATGCATCTTGGTAACCTCAAGATCGGTCTTATCATAGAGATTGTCCTTGTATATATCACGGTTAACACCAGTCCTTGGGTCACCTCTATAGAATCCAAAGAGGCTAGCAAACTCAATCTCTATGGCTCCTTATCCTTATCCTCTCATACCCCTTCACCACAGACATATTCTTTCACCTCCTGAACGACTCCTCCACCGATCTCTTTCCCTCCTATGGCGATTTGAGGATTCAACCAAGGGAAGGCTCGGTTCTTTGAAGGTTTGGGGTGCCCTTGGCCGGTTTAACCGAGGGCTAAGCTGTTTGGAGGAGTCAATCTCGGTTTTCCTCTTCAAAGGTATTCAAATTTTGTTTTTCATCGATCTACTTGGTTAGCCCATAGATTTGAATTTTCTTTGGTCAAACATCTTGGAATAGTCTATAGAAGCATATCCTAGGAGCTGAATCAACTTTGTTGGGCGTATTGCTTGGATTCATGATTTAGGGTTTGACTGGGCAGGGCGGTTAAACCGGCCCTACCAGCCAAAGCTAAAAATCATGGTTATGTGCAATGCATTCAATCTCTGTCTCTCTAGGTTGATATCTTGTACACCTGCTTTATCTAGGCTCTGTCAAATGCATCTAAAACCTATTTTTATCTTTGATAAAATCTCTATCAGGTATCTAGTTTCTAGGCTTAGTCATCATGTCTCTAGAACAGGAATACAATTCTATACCTCATATCTAGAGTTATCAGCATCTTTATCTGGCATTTTTGAGTTTTTGGGCTCAGCTCTGTCAGGACCGGTCTAACCGGGTCCAAGGACCGGTTTAACCGCCCTGCACAGAGCTGCTCCAAATTCTCAAAATTATGCTGCATCTTCTTTACTTTTCGATCCTATCAGTTCCTGAGATCTTATATCATTTCTTCCAATCTTTTGTGACTCGGGACAGCAGCAGCATGTCTTCTTATGACAGAAGAAAGAAAAAGAAACTTGATCATGATTCTCATGAAGGTTCGAGCTTAGGTGCTGCAGTGGGCAGGACATTGAGACCAAGACCACCAAAGAGGGCAGCAGAGCAGCCAGTTGATGAGATACTTGAGGAAGATCCAGCTGAAACTAGCAGCGATGATAGTGTTGAGGATAAAGATTTTAGATTCGAGCGTCGACATGGCAAGGGACCAGTTAATGAAGGGAGTGATGATGATGATGATGCAGCTCAAGAAGGAAGTGGTGGCAGCAATGAGAGCTCAGAGGCTAGACAGAGGGCTGCTAGAGATGAAGTTTTAGTGTTTACACCTAGGAGACCTACTTATCAGGTAGAATAAAGCCAGTTGATTATTCAGGTACTGGGATGACTGAGGTGGCAAGAAAGAAAAGAAAAGATAATCCATATGATATAGAGAAGACCACGGCTACTGATTATAGATTCTGGACCATCTTTCAGCAAGACTTCTACACCACCATATTTGACAAAAGGCCCAAAATCACATTGGAGGCAAAATATATAGATTGGGAGCATATGAGAAAAGCCAACAATGTGGTATTTAATCAAGTCATTGAAGCTTGTAGGAGACAAGGGATGAAGCGTTTAATGGGTCAAGCGCCATTGGAACAGAGAACTCATTGCTCAATTCTATGCCACAGTTCACTTCTGATATAGAGAGAATGAAAGATCTATGACTTGGATGACTGAAGGGACTGTGTACAATATCACTCTCTAATTTTTGTGCTCGTCTTGGCCTGAAGAATAATGAAGATTTTGCTGTCATTCATAACAACCCTAAGCCTATGGAAGATAAAGAACTGGGTTTCATGTATCCATCAAGGACCAATCCCTCTGAGTTTGGCAATGTGAGTCAGCTCTACACATATTACCGAGTGCTTAACCGGCTGTTTAAAGTGACCATTTCTTCTCGTGGTGGAAACACATCGGATATATCACGTCACATGAGGGATTTGCTTTGGTACATGCATGAGGATGCCCCTAGATTCAATGTTGCTGATTATATTTGGGAAGAAATCAAGTATATTTCTGAACATCCCTTGAGTGGCTGTGGATATGCACCTTACATTATGTATCTCATTGAAAAGGGCACATATGTTGGCAAAATTGAAACAGATGTGAAACATGAATCTCTCAGGCCACACAAGCCCAGGAACCTCAGGTTACCATCCTCTAGAGCAGCACCAGCACCAGCAGCAGCAGAAGGACATGGACAGCCAGAAATTGAAGAAGAAGAGCAGCAGCGTGAGCATCAGACCCAGAGCGGTTTAACCGGGTCCCCAGGCCGGTTAAACCGGTCCTCCCCTGGACAGCAAGGAGCATCTTCTTCTAAGCTCAAGAAATCCTCATTTGGTTTCAAAAAGGTTTTCAATCTTCTTGCTGGTATTTGTAAGAACCAGAGAGACATAATAGTTACTGATAGGGACAGAAGAATCAAAGAAAAGAAGGCAAGAGATACTCTCAAGAGGCTATATGAAGCTCAAAACCTTCAACCCGCTTGGTCACCTATCTCACCTACTATTCCAGAGCCTAATATTCCTTCTCCAAACACTATGATTCGGCATTTTAAGAGACAAATATGTTTGGAATCTTTTATCCTGACGAGGGTGGCTCTTTTTCAACTCAGGCAACTTCTACTCAAGAAGATAGTGCAGGACCAACAGCAGCTATGGCAGCAGCAGCAAGAGCAACAGCAGCAGCTCCTCCATTTGTGGCACCTTCACATGCACCTCCTTCTTATGCAGCTACTGATTATGGAGGTTTCTCATCCACATTTGCTCCCATGTCTATGCCTAGTGGTATGATGTCTCAGCCTCACTCTCAGTCAGCATATGCCTCCGGCCTTGGATATAGTTGCTACATGGGAGCTTCTTCGACGAGCTTTGGTCTTGGTGACCCTGGAGCTTCTTCTTCAGCAGCAGCATATCCTCCTAGACCTTCTAGTGCTACTGACGGATTGGCTCAAAATTTGTCTACTTCCATCTTCAGTCCCAATACTTCAGGCGTGTTTTGTAACACTGGCTCTCCTTCGATGAGTTCGATGGGCGGCAACGGGCAAGACTCTTAGGGACAGTGATCAGCTCTACTATGCTCCTCTTCAGGTCTTCATTAATGATAGATGACAAAGGGGGAGAAGAGCGAGGATTAAAGCTTCAATCGCAGCATTTTGTGTATCTGTTCTGGACAGGGCGGTCTAACCGGCCTTAGGGGCGGTTAGGCCAGTTTCTTGTTGTGTTAGAGACTTGGATCTGTAATAAATTTGAACTTTTATCTATTTATGGGCTTGAGAACTTGGAATATGTGCTAATATGTGTTTTGAACTTATTTATGCTGTTAAGCGACTTTGTGATAGTGTGATGCATGGTTGATTGGTGATTTTTGTTCAGTTTGGTTTTCTGCCAGACAGGACCGGTTTAACCTCCCCAGGGAAAGGTTAAACCGGTATGGTCCTGACAGAAAACCAAATATCTTCTTTTTATTGCTTGAAGTGCCTTTGTCATATGCATCACATGTTTTGATTATTTATGTCACACACTTGTTGCACCCCATGGATTCTGAGATATAGGAGGAGCTCTCATGTTGTTCATGTTATATGTGCAATTGGCATGAGAGGCCAAATTTTTGAAATTCCACTCAATGCACATATTAAGGGGGAGCTCCCATTTGTGTGGTGAGCGGCTGCACAAGTATTGCTCGTCTCACTCTTGTTCTTCTAGCACCAAATAAGCTTTGGGCACTGCCAATTGCACATATAACATGAACAATATGAAAACTCCTCCTATATCTCAGAATCCGTGGGGTGCAACAAGTGTGTGACATAAATAATCAAAACATGTGATGCAAATGACAAAGGCACTTCAAACAATAAAAAGAAGATGTTTGGTTTTCTGTCAGGACCATACCGGTTTAACCTTTCCCTGGAGAGGTTAAACCGGTCCTGTCTGGCAGAAAACCAAACTGAACAAAAATCACCAATCAACCATGCCTCACACTATCACAAAGTCATTTAACAGCATAAATAAGTTTAAAACACATATTAGCACACATTACAAGTTCTCAAGCCTATAAATAGATAAAGTTTCGAATTTATTACAGATCCAAGTCTCTAACACAACAAGAGACCGGTCTAACCGCCCCTGAGGCTGGTTAGACCGCTCTGCCCAGAACAGGTACACAAAACGCTGAGATTGAAGCTTTAATCCTCGCTCTTCTCCCCCTTTGTCATCTATCATCAATGAAGACCTGAAGAGGAGCATAGTAGAGCTGATCACTGTCCCTCAGAGTCTTGGCCGTTGCCGCCCATCGAACTCATCGAAGGAGAGTCAGTGTTCTAAAACACGCCTGAACTATTGGGACTGAAAATGGAAGTAGACAAATTTTGAGCCAATTCGTCAGTAGCACTGGAAGGTCTAGGAGGATATGCTGTTGCTGAAGAAGAAGCTCCAGGGTCACCAAGACCAAAGCTCGTCGAAAAAGCTCCCATGTAGCAGCTGTATCCAAGGCCTCCGGCCTATGCTGACTGAGAGTGAGGCTGAGACATCATACCACTAGGCATAGACATGGGAGCAAATGTGGATGAGAAACCTCCATAATCAGTAGCTCCATAAGAAGGAGGTGCATGTGAAGGTGTCACAAATGGAGGGGCTGCTATTGTTGCTCTTGCTGCTGCTGTTGCTCCTGCAATATCTTCTTGAGTAGTAGTTGCCTGAGTTGAAGAAGAGCCACCCTCGTCAGGATAAAAGATTTCAAATATATTTGTCTCTTGAAAACGCCGAATCATAGTGTTTGGAGAAGGAATATCAGGCTCTGGAATAGTAGGTGAGATAGGTGACCGAGCGGGATGAAGGTTTTGAACTTCATATAGCCTCTTGAGAGTATCTGTTGCCTTCTTTTTTTTTTATTCTTCTGTCCTAATCAGCAACCATTATGTCTCTCTGGTTCTTACAAATGGCAACATATCAGGTGCAAACCAACCTCTTCGTGCAAACCGTGCAAACTCTAATCTGAGCCACATGATGTTGATCCAAGAGGCGCTTTTGCAAATCACCCCTCCCACCTCCTCTGCGCCCACCCTTGGATCAACATCGTGTGGTCCAGATTAAAAGTTTGCACGGTTTGCACGAAGAGGTTGGTTTGCACCTGATACGTTGCCCTTACAAATACCAGCAAGAAGATTGAAAACCTTTTTGAAACCAGATGAGGATTTCTTGAGCCTAGAAGAAGATGCTCCTTGCTGTCCAGGGGAGGACCGGTTTAACTGGCCTGGGGACCCAGTTAAACCGCCCTGGGTCTGATGCTCACGCTGCTGCTCTTCTTCTTCAATTTCTGGCTGTCCATGTCCTTCTGCTGCTGGTGGTGCTGGTGCTGCTCAAGGGGATGGCAACCTGAGGTTCCTGGGCTTGTGTGGCCTGAGAGATTCATGTTTCACATCTTTTTCAATTTTGCCAACATCTGTGCCCTTCTCAATGAGATACATGATGTAAGGTGCATATCCACAGCCACTCAAGGGATGTTCAGAAATATACTTGATTTCTTCCCAAATATAATCAGCAACATTGAATCTAGGGGCATCCTCACGCATGTACCAAAGCAAATCCCTCATGTGACGTGATATATCCGATGTGTTTCCACCACGAGGAGAAATGGTCACTCTAAACAGCCGGTTAAGCACTCTGTAATATGTGTGGCGCTGACTCACATTGCCAAACTCAGAGAGATTGGTCCTTGATGGATACATGAAACCCAGTTCCTTGTCTTCCATAGGCTTAGGGTTGTTATGAATGACATCAAAATCTTCATTATTCTCCAGGCCAAGACGAGCACAAAAATTGGAGAAAGTGATATAGTACACAGTCCCTTCAGTCATTCAAGTCATAGATCTTTCATTCTCTCTATATCCGAAGTGAACTGTGGCATAGAATTGAGCAATGAGCTCTCTGTTCCAATGGCGCTTGGCCCCCATTAAACGTTTCATCCCTTGTCTCCTGCAAGCTTCAATGACTTGATTAAATACCACATTGTTGGCTTTTCTCATATGCTCCCAATCTATATATTTTGCCTCCAATGTGATTTCGGGCCTTTTGTCAAACATGGTGGTGTAGAACTCTTGTTGAAAGATGGTCCAGAATCTATAATCTGTAGCAATGGTATTCTCTATATCATATGGATTATTTTTTCTTTTTTTTCTTGCCACCTCAGTCATCCCAGTACCTGAATAATCAACTGGCTTCATTCTACCTGGATAAGTAGGTCTTCTAGGTGTAAGCACTAGAGCTTCATCTCTAGCAGCCCTCTGTCTAGCCTCTGAGCTCTCATTGCTGCCACCACTTCCTTCTTGAGCTGCAGCATTATCATCATCACTCCCTTCATCAGCTGGTCCCTTGCTATGTCGACGCTCAAATCTAAAATCTTGATCCTCAACACTATCATCGCTGCTAGTTTCAGCTGGATCTTCCTCAAGTATCTCATCAACTGGCTGCTCTGCTGCCCTCTTTGGTGGTCTTGGCCTCAATGTCCTGCCCACTGCAGCACCTAAGCTCGAACCTTCATGAGAAGCATGATCAAGCTTCTTTTTCTTCTCTCATAAGAAGACATGCTACTGCTGTCCCGAGTCACAAAAGATTGGAAGAAATGATATAAAATCTCAGAAACTGATAGGATCGAAAAGTAAAGAAGATGCAGCATAATTTTGAGAATTTGGAGCAGCTCTGTGCAGGGCGGTTAAACTGGTCCTTGGACCCGGTTAGACCGGTCCTGACAGAGCTGAGCCCAAAAACTCAAAAATGCCAGATAAAGATGCTGATGACTTTAGATATGAGATATAGAATTGTATTCCTGTTCTAGAGACATGATGACAAAGCCTAGAAACTAGATACCTGATAGAGATTTTATCAAAGATAAAAACAGGTTCTAGATGCATTTGACAGAGCCTAGTTAACGCAAGTGTACAAGATATCAACTTAGAGAGACAGAGATTGAATGCATTGCACATAACCATGATTTTTAGCTTTGGCTGATAGGGCCGGTTTAACCGCCCTCGGTTTAACCGCCCTCCGCCCCTGAGGCCGGTTAAACCGCCCTGCCCAGTCAAACTCTAAATCATGAATCCGAGCAATGCACCCAACAAAGTTGATTCAGCTCCTAGGATATGCTTCTATAGACTATTCCCAGATGTTTGACCAAAGAAAATTCAAATCTATGGGCTGATCAAGTAGATCGATGAAGAACAAGATTTGAATACATTTGGAGAGGGAAACCGAGATTGACTCCTCCAAACAGCTTAGCCCTCGGTTAAACCGGCCAAGGGCACCCCAAACCTTCAAAGAACCGAGCCTTCCCTTGGTTGAATCCTCAAATCGCCATGGGAGGGAGAGAGCTCGGTGGAGGAGTCGTTCAGGAGGTGAAAGAAGGTGTCGGTGGTGAAGGGGTATGAGAGGATAAGGATAAGGAGCTGTAGATTCACGGGAGGGTAAAAAGGTAACTATCCAGGCCAATACCGGTTAAACCGCCCACAGATAGCGGTTAGACCGGTCTTGGTCAGAGCACAGGAAAAAGCTGATATTGATATATTTTGAGCTCCAAACAATCCTCACTTGATAGATATGAGATTATATTTATGGTAAATCTAATAGTGCTCATTAATCTCAGAATAAAGAGTTTTTCAAATATTTCATATTTTCTTGCCTCTTTCAAGAAATATGGATGGGTAGATATGGATCTTTATGGACTTGAGAAAAATCTCACTACTAGTGACCAGCCAGCAAGCAATCATGATGAACAATGGTCACCAGTAGATCAATTAGGTCAAAAAGACCAAAAACCAAATATTTTCAAAAAGCACACTTCCTATCATGCTAGTTGATATTTTCATAAACCTATCCTATGACATTGCAGGTATGTGCTTGTCCAAGATAAAGACCTCATCGGCTTATTTAGTACATATCTTACACAAGAGCGCAAGTCAACATAGGAAGACATCAATCATAAAGAGAGAGAGCATTAATTTGCACAAGCACTAGTTTCACTTTTAGTGACCTTTTGATTTGGAAGGCATATGAGTCACTAAAGATGAAATCTCATAATATAGACTAAATTCCCTTTCTTAGTGCACATGTGAATATATGTGGAAGATTTGGCTCACATGCACTGATTTGATCAAGAGAGACCACACAAAGAAATTTAAGCTATATTATGGTGAGTAGCCATACAAGAGTTAGCAACATAATCCAAAAATGAAATTTCACACTTTACCACTTTGGATCACTATATGATGGCATACTCCAATGAGAGATACACTCTCATGAATGAGACTACAAGTGCACTAGAAGAAGTGTTAGTCCCATAGAGACACAAGTTTTAGAATGAGCTCCCCCTCAATTAGTGCACAAGAGATTTGAATTTCTTATTGATGCACTTTCAATCCAATTACGAACATAGAGGAGCTTACTGTAATACTTGGTCATGACACATAAATATTTTGCAATATTAAACTTGTGTCAATGGTACTCACTGTTATATATGCAAGAAAACATGTTCCGAACAATTTCTGGTCGGATGATATAGTTTCCCGGAACTTCTGGTCTGGAAGATCCGACAGCCTCTGGATGAGATCGGAAGATCCGAAGATAGTGCCGGAAGATCTGGCTGTTTTTTGAACCACCCAGGTAATACCGGTTAAACCGGTCATGGAACCCGGTTAAACCGGTCCTCCCAGACAGATCCCAGTTTGTTGTCTTCTTGTGCAGGTTTCCCTCACATGTTACTTGATTCAATCAATATGTGTTCTCTGAAACTTTTTAACAGAATGGTGCTCTACCAGAAGCCATTAAAAGCAACATG
>CM014275.1:9832216-9851714 GCA_004135705.1 Alloteropsis semialata
GCCGGCGCGTTCGTGAGCGCGCGCGCGTTGGTGAAGCAGGAGCAGTGCGGGCGTGACCGGAGGGGAGTACGGCGGCGTGGCGGCGTGATGCTGGTGGAGGAGTGGTGGGGCGGCTCGTCGGGCAGTGGAGGAGGAGGCGGCGCGGGCGTCGGGTTGGAGCAGAGGAGAGGAGGGAGGAAGAAGGAAGAAGGAGGGAAAAAAGAAAAAGAAAATAGAGAAAAGGAAAAAGCGAAAAAGAAAGGAAGGAAGAGAAGAGAAAGGGAAAAAGAAAAAGAAAAGAAATTTGGAAAAAGGATTAAGCAAGAGAGAGTGAGGGCGCGGGATTCGCGGCGACCGGTCGGAGCACGTGCGTGAGCAGAACGCGACGCGCGGATCGAGGAAACAGAACGAACGGTCAGAAGGAGTTTTCGGGAGATTGGAAATTTAGAATCGATGGAAAGGATTCGGATAGATTTGAAACTCGGAAACTCATCGATAAAGATTTTTGAAAACTCGATAAACATGTTTTAGAATTCTTGATTTTTCCGGGACGTTACACATTTAGATTCAACAATGAAAACCAATTCTTAATATGTAATATCTCCACTTTACTTTGACCGTTCACTTCCTTCAAAGTCATCAAATCTTGTATGCAACCCATTCTTCAAATATAGACCAATATATCATATATGTTAACATGTCTCTTTCTTTGTTTCACCATGGCTTGCCATTCATCTCATTCATGCATAATGAGACCACACACTTGTTTATATGTGTCACTATGAGCCATACACTTGCATTCAACCCATGAATAATAGTGTATCATAAAATATACATTTTAATCCCTGCTCATAATATGTAACAAACACGTTAGTCCTGTAATCTTTTTGTCATTCAATTCATCAAAACCCACCTACGGGTCTAGATGCACTTTCACTTTCACACGCAAAGAAGACCGGAAATAAGCACTTTATTTCACAGGAATTCACCCGCAAGTTTTTACAGTGGGTTGAGCTCCCTAGTTTGGAAGCTGGCAAAAAGCTGCAAAAACTATAGTCATGTTTTTCAATTTTCGCGTTTCCAACAACAAAAATAATAGCTATATGTCTGCCTTCATTTGTTCGAATCATATAGATGAAATAACCGAGTCTTAGAAAAATTGAGCAGCCCGACAGCATATCATTTTTAATTCCATCATATGTGCTACAGAATCAAAATGATAAAGCTAGCGTCTGCCTCTTTTGGTGTGGGGTTTCCAGCATGTCAAGATCACAGAAATGTGCTATTAAGTGCTATAGCAACTACTATACAAACTGATGAGGAATAATTATAATGTATCTGTTTATTGCTATAGAGCATTGAGTGTCGTATATTTCATAAGAAATTTAGACTCATAAAGGTCCCCGCTGTACATGGGTCTTCATAAGCACAGGGTACATCGGAAAGTGGTTCGGATGATTGATCCGCACCAAGTACATCTGCTGCAGGATCTCTGGGGTGGGAACAACACCAGGCCCAACGATGAAATCCATTCCAACATACGGATCATGAGCTGGACAAATACATAAATAATTGCATTCAGTGAATTAGTGTTGGGTGACAAACTAATGTCATATTCATTACCTACTCATATTAGCAGGATTTTGAACTAGTAGAAAACAGTTGTAGAGTATACAACTGTCAGTAGAGCACAATCCCAAAAACATACCTCTGAATTTGGAACTACATTATAGCCTAATGGGCTCCCAAAACAAGCTAACCATGAGAATTAATAAAATTCAGAGCAGTGCATGTCCTACTGTCTATAATATAAGCACGACAAGTTTCAAACTATGTGGCAGAAGTTAAATTAAATGATCAACCGAATAATCTAAATGAAAGTAGTAAAAGACTAGCATTCACTTAGGGTCATAACAAATGAATTTGGACCATCCATAACAAATAGTCTCGCATCTCCAAACACAATCCGTTCCGCGGCAACAAACTCATCCTAGCCATAGCGGAACTGGTGACACCGGTTTCACCTTGCAGCAATATTACTGCTCCAACCAGGCCCATGTTCTGTTGGGAGAACTTTAGAGGGCAGAACTGCCAAAGTCGTGTACGAAAAAACTCAAAAAAGGTATAAGATTTTAGAGAGATAAAGCTGTTATGTAAAAAAAAATTGTGCATAGATGAAAACATGAGCAAGGAAATGCAATTCAACTGCTAAGATAAGTAATAAGCACAATTCACTAAACTAAGAAAAATGTATTGATTTAATTTTTAATAAGTTCCAACTGGATTTCTGCTTAAATTAAAAATTAGAGCGACCCTTACCATATGATTTGCGAAGAACCCCCGAATGCCTTGATGAAGGAGACTGGTGGTACGCCGAACGATATGTTATTTGTCGGCACCTCTACTGCAGCGATGTCTTCCTCAGCCTGTAATATATGAGCAGTAAGTTACAAATGAGTAATTTTGCGTACACAAACTCCGGTCAAAAAAATTGGATAACATCGCTCAGTATGTACTGTGTAATACATTCAACAATGTCGAGTTGGTGTGAAAACCTGATTGACACCGAATGTGGGCGACAGCTGCAGTTCCTCCACTGCAAGGCATGGCAATCGACAAGCTTTAAAGTTTGCTGCTTGGCTTGGCAGATGGATGGATGGATGCTGGGCCTGTTTTTGTTATTGGCCGCCTCAAAATTTGTTGCTGCCTGCTTGCTTGGATTTCTCTCATTCCTAGCAGTTGCATTTGGTGCGCATGCTATTCTTCCACGTCAGTTTGGGAGGTTTGGTTTTGTATTCTGATCAGCTGCACGGCGGCTAGGGTTGGTCAGATTAACTGGACTGATAATTGGATGGATTAGGGCACTGATTGGTTGTCCAATGATAATCCCTATTACTCACTCTAAAGTACTCTATACTGCTTATAATACTTTTTACCTTTATAGTTTGGGCGTTGGGGTTATGATTGCACAATGAAGGAGATGATCAACTGATCTACATGTCCGTATCGACCTCTTCTTACTATTATACTTCTCTCTTTCGTCTGTTGCTTGATTTTGGCTGTCAGTTGCTATGTTAAACAAGAGCAAGTATCTTCAAAAACGAAATTTAAGTTTGATAAGTTACAAGAAGAGAAACAACTGGAAAATACTTGTGATTCCATTGTCTATCTTGCGAGTATGATGATGCTATGCAGTGTTGGCAGTGAGTTGGGCACCGTCAGGTTCCAGTGAAGTTGACTGAATGACTGATGAAGAGCTGGGCCTGGAGCGTTGCAAAAGTTGAAGCAGAGAGGTCAAGAAGGAAGAGGAAAAGAGGCTGCAGAAACTCGAGGCTCCTTTAATTTGTTCCTGAAAGACTGCTGAATGATTAACAATGCCTGGTTTATTCTCTGCTCATTAAATTTCCCCTTATGAATTTGTCCCGAGACCATGAGCAACCACCCCAATTATTCCCCCACTGGGAGTGTTCGCATTGCCATTGGCTCCAGCCCCATAAGAACCTAGGGCAGGTTTCTAGCTTCCATTGATTCTTTGCTATTTTCTTCCCCTCCACATGAACACCACATGCACTTGTTCCCCATGTCAAGTATTTTAATCCTATACTTTTCTACTCTTTTGACATGTATGTGGACATGTGGTCTAATGGATCAGGGGCAAAATCTGCCTCCGATTTTAAAAATAAGGAGTAAAAATCACAAAGTTGAAAATAAGGGCAAATTCACCATTAGCCTCCAAATTAAGGGCACGAACACAAATGCCCCAGTAATTATATTGTCTGTAACTGTGATAGGTTGGACTCAAACTCATTTAACATATAACTGATGATCATTATTCAAGCAGACTAATAATAATTTCGCGTTTTATCTCTTTCTTATTTATGCCATTCTGCCATATCTAATAATCTTATTAAAATAGTATTCCCTTGTCTGTGACACAAACTGCGTGCCCACATCAGGATGAATTTGTGAAAACGGAGGAGCTCAAGTCCCAGGGAAAAAAAGGATAAATTGCCAGGAAGAGGAACAAACTAAATCCCTGGCTTGATGGGAACTGAACATGAAATTGCTGTTGTGAAACAGCCATTTACTGGGGCAGCAGTGCTAAAAAGGTAACAGTAATTTTCCTTGCATCAGTAACTAAAATCAAGGCTAAAGAACTCTGTCAGTTGTTACGTACTAATCTTGTCTAGGCCAGAAATATGTATGAAGCTGAACACATATGGTCCACCAACTTTGTCACTTGCACTGGATGGCACAGTTAGAGCAGTTTCTGTGTCTGAACTCTTGTCTTCAGCATTTGTGAAACTGAACTCTAGTAAGTTAAAGATCGGAGGCAGCTTCAATTGACATGTTTAACTTCTTGTTTTAGGAAAACTTTGTCATTGGTGTGCTGACAAAATAGCCTTCCTTAAACGGGTGATGAACTGTGCTCTTCTTCGTACTGAGCGCATAGGCAACATCCTAGATGGCCATGCGCTCTCTCAAAGGCATGCTTTGATGACTTCCATGTCTATTCCTATTCATTTGTGACCACATTACTCCTTTTTTTTTCGACCTTCTACCCACCATAATCCTATCCGTCTTGCCACACACTCTGCACAACTGTGAGAGGCACACAAAATTTCTATGCAACCTGCTTAGATACTCCAGTTTCAGCACAGGTAGATTTGTCTTTGCCAACAACTCCAGATGATTGGTGATCTTTAACTTATCTGAATAGAACCTCCTCCTCCTTTCGTTTGAACCTGCATAAGACAAGTCGAAAGGCTTCAATGCACTAGTAAAAGAACAACTATTTACTGTAGCACATACGACAACATCTGAAAGTTTAGCCATCAAATAACTTTCTGAACTTACTGAATTTTTAGGAATCAAGTTACTTTCTGAATTTTTAGGCACCAAGTACTGACTTCTGAATTCTCAGATCAATTATTGACTCTTCTGCATGTTTTAGCAGAGTCATGATGCAAGACTTGTAGAAGGTTACAACTTCTGAAATTCTTGAGCTGCCTGCAGTTGAAAGTTGTGCTACAACTTCTGAAACTGAACGTATCGCGGAACATGCAAAAGACTGAAGTTGAAACTATCCTTAAAACTGAGCCTATCGCTGAACTGGATTTGAAAAATCAGATACCACTTACAAAAACTGGAAAATGAGCTAATCAAGCACTGAATACTGGGCCCATCAATTGACTAGTCCGAAAAGGCGAAAACCGACATCAGCAAAACATCCTGCACAATATTAAGAGCAGGATATTCGATCTCGATCATCTGCAACATCTAAGGCCAAGCCCAACGCTTTGACGTGGCTGGTGGCTTCAACCTTACCCACCTGACACACATGTCCACCTTGGCATGTATGGATGCTTGCTTGTTAGTGTGACTTGCAGAAGACACACTAGCCCCGGTTAAAAAGCAAGTGGTCCTAGTCTTTAGGAGAGAGGAAAAGCACCTGCTAAAGCAACTTGGGAGGAGAGAGAAGACAAATAGTACAGCTATAGGGTGGTGGTCTCCATTGGGTGGGTAGTGGTCTCAAGATTTTAATGCCAACATGGATAGCAACTTTTTGATGAGGCTACTGCAACTGGGTGCTTGGGTGGGCTTGCCCTAAAAGGAACAAAGAGACATTGATCTGAAATTACAGTACCAAAACCGACAAAAAAAAAAGGTTACTTACCTTGAGCTGCAACATCATTGCCTCCTACTCCATGCCCCGAGGTGCAACCAAAATCTTGCACATTTGCATCATCCAGAAAACAAATAGAGGTGCTCAAGCAATTCTCTCTGAAAACAAAGAGAAGTGCAGGCAGCACAAGAAACTCACTTTCCCTGCTCGCCGGCAGCATTCTCGTCTCCTAATTCTTCTGCAGGTAGGACAGCAAAATTTAAAGCAATTCAGAGCAGGGAGCAATCATAATTCATAAGTAGGCACCGGCGTCTAGTCCATACAATTGATCATTACCTCCATCGATCCATTTCCCCACACCATATCGATCGAGCTCTAGTTCATGCGACAGGATCATCCCAATCGGCAATGCCATTCCAATCTATAGGGCCGTTTAAGCCCAAATGGGGAGGCTCGCTCAAGGTTTAGGTCAAAGGCATGTGGCGCCATTTCCGTTCTACTCCTGCTACAACATAGATCAGGTAGAGACGTAGAGTCTAGAGAGGCATGATCGGTTAAGCTCTTAGCATTTCCTTTCTTGTCTAATGGCGATTTTTTTTAGATCTTCCAATGGCGCGATATTTATAGGCAGCGATGTTTGTCAGTTTTCAAATTTGGTCCATGGGCCATGGCCCAGAGCAAGCGGCGTGCGCGATCTGCGTAGCCCATCTAATCTAATACATGTATGAACATGTTCCATTGGCACGACTGACTGGACGGGACTGTTCATAGACGCGGCATGCAGCCCCAACGCGTTCTAATCTAATCTAATCTAATCTAAGACGAAATGCGGGTCATTTCGCGGGCGCCCGATAAGGCCACGTGGCCCGTTATCTTGGTAATCGTTTGATCGCAAGCTCGCATTACCAGCCGTTTGATTGGGACGATGCGGGTATCTCGCCCGCGAACGCGGGCGCTCCGGAGGATTCGCGAACCCACTTGGCTGGGTACTCATCCCCTCCGCGGGCCACGGCTTTGGCTTCCGCGCCTCCCACCGCTTGCAGCGCCGACCACTGGCCTCCGCCTGCCCCGCTACCCGCCGCCAGAGCTCTTCCCTGCTCGCCCCGCCGCCCGCGGGGCGCCTACCTTTGCCACCAACCTTATCGGGCTCAAGCAACGGCGCATCTGGACGTCCGCTTAGAGCCGCGCACGCCTACCTCCTTGTCGCAGGTGCGGCCGTCTTCCTCCTCACAGTCACCGCATCGAGCGCGGGCCGCAATGACGACTGCCTACGCCCGCTGCAGAGCCGGCCTTGGCCACGCAGTAAAAGTGAGGTGGAAGTGGAAGGGCCTGGGGCGTTCAAGCTCGTCTCGCTCGCGGCCACGTTTTTGCGCGAGGGGGCCGTAATCCAGCCAGGTGACAGATACGATGAGTGTTGTGAAGGGCCCACGAATCTTCATGCCCTCTGTGTTTGGGCATTCAGACATTAATTCTTTGTTGTGCTCATACTATCTCATAGTTGCTGCCTTGCTGGTGATCGAGGGGGTGGATGGAACTTTTGCTGCCAACACGCACACAAGGCGTTTGACTATATGCCTCAGCAGCTGAATTACAAAACTTCAGTTTGTTTCCTTGATAATCCATGCCACAGCTGCATGTATTTCATCCACATAACCTTTTTAGTTGTCATCCTTGCGTCTACAGAGCAACAAGAGGTGCATCGTCACCTCCCTGATCCTTCCAGCACCAGTCTTCGCCTCCTCCCAGCACCAGCCTTCGCCTGCTTTGGTCGGCAGCCGCCGTGGCTCAGCGAGACACCACTCCTTCCTCACCTTCTGCACGTTCTGCCCTTAGCGCCGGCACTGCAGCTCTCATGAGGATATGTCTTGTAACTAATTCTCACAAGCCATCAGGCTCCATTATAAACTCAAGGTATGTTAAAATTAGTTCAGAAAGCATTACCCAAACATAATCCCTGTAAGCTTCTACCTTCCTGTACATGTTGATCTTTCGACTGCTTTGCTCTAATTTATGACAATTTGTGTAATGCAGATGATTGTGGATGATGATAGGAGTTGCCCTAGAGGCTGATCCATACAGCATGAAAGGTCCACATCTGTAAGGCTGGTTTCACATATAAATTTCAGGGTTTGCTCTGCAATCAGTTCATATGCTAGATTTCATCACATTGCCTTAATCCGGTGTCTTAAGAGGTTTTTCAGTTAGGTGTGGTTACCTTGGGGTATCAAAATTTCCTTGGAGGCATTGATCCATTGTACGATGCTGCCAATATTAAGTTAATTCATGTCATTACATGCCACTGAATGAAAAAATGGATCTAGAAGAAAACTTAACTTATCTAAGCACTCTTTAAAATAATATTAAGAACTGGAGTATGATTTATGCCAGATTAGAAACTGGGGTGTCATGGTTTATGCCAGATTATATAAAAAACAACATCATCCTTATATTACTCTAATGTACGAGAGATCTTTTTATTGACAAGTGATTCTGAAAAATCCGTTACTAAGTCCAAGTGAAGTTAAACACACGTTGATTAATTCTTTTGACTATTTTTATATATCAATTCTTATCACTTTCAGATTTCATTGCCGCAGAAAAAAGTTGTCCTACTTCAGCACCATTCCCACTGAGAAGTGGCACAAGGCTTTCCTATCAATTAAATATTGAGGAACCCTAAATCATATTAGATGTTGCATTGGGGTGGGTTATCACAAGAGTTCAGAAATTTTCAACCAAACTTGATTGCTGATGACTGGTTGCTTGCAGGAGTACAACCATTAACTGTACTCCAACTCAGTTTTCAGCAAAAGAAGGGCTGTTGTAGCCTCCCATCTCACATCCCTCAAAGTTCAACAGGTAACACCTATTTCTATTTAGTATTTGCAGCTACCCAGCAGTCTGTTTTCAGTCACTCCTTTTTTTTTTAATTTCTCAGAAATGAACCACCCAACTGCAGTAAGGGACATTCTTATGGTAAAACCAGTGCCAGTTTTCTGAGCCTTCAAACTACAGTTGTTATTTCAAAGAACCTAACGTACTTTCATTTTGCTGAACCAGCCACTTCAGTTTGGTTCCACAAGCATTGCAAAGAATAAATGATTCAAATAGTAATCTTCAAAATTTACCTCTATCATCTTACCGGAAGAAAAGGCAATATAAAAGCTATGCAATAAAACTTTGCTCCTAAGATTGATAGACATGTTATTGCTCTAGCTGGGATGCGACCTTGTTTCGGTCATTTTCACTGAAATAATTTACTACAGTAATGATGCATAAAACTCTTTATGCTCACAAATTTAAATCTGTGTCACAATTTGACTGAGTACCTAAATCTATCGGATAACTTATTTGTGAGGTTGATGCCAAACTCTAAATCTAGCTGAAGATGTAATTTGTAGGCCTCTGTTTTGTAATTATACAAGATACTCAGCCCATAGTCCTTTCTCCCTTTTTTTCTCTACATATGGTCTCCTTATAGTTTATACTAAATATGAACAGACCAATAGTGGTAAAATGCGCACCTTCTCTGTATAATGCAATACATTAATTTCTCAGATACAGTCTTCTTGACTTTGTTTTTGCCATAGCACATTGTACCTTTTCATTCAGATTACAGAGAAGCAGTCTGAGCCTAAGTGGATCAGAGAGCAGCCTGATATAATACAGGTAAGCTTTCACCCTCATTATCTCACAACACTGCTTCCCTCATCATGGTTGCTTTGCTCTAATTTATAATTGTTTTTGTAACAACATAAGCTTACAGGAGCAATACTAACACCGTTACAAAAAAGGTCAATTCTCAACATTTTCAAACCTCATCATCTATTGCCTATGAACTAATGCTAGCAGGATTTCACCCTTTTTCCTGGCAACTGATGACAATGGACACCATTCGATTCACATTATGTTGGGCTAACCTAATAAACTATGATGTATAATTTCTCATTCACTATTCATGTATCTTCTTGAGTTGTGCAATCGCGTGAGGCACGACAACATAAAAATTTGATAACAGTTTTATATGCGGGGCTAAATTTCACAATGAGTGCTCTAACCATATTAATTCATATTACACTTGTCCTGAGTGCTTGCTGAATATATCCAATTGCTGCTGAAACAACAGGACGGTACAGCTTGGAGCTCTATTTGGATTGCAATCTGAAGGAGAGAAAGAAGTATAATAGGGTGTTTGAATATGTTTGAGAAAACTATCCATTCCTAAACCTGTGAACTATTATGCTTCTTCAATTCGTCATACGACATTTCTGTGTGCAACTTATTTGTATGAAATAGCCATGATAATGATATTTATCTTTGAATCAATTGTGATCTCATATATGCTTTATTGGCATGTTTATTAATGAAATTGACTCTGCATCATAAGCATATTTTTCCTTTGTCGTTTTATTCAATTGATGCATAATCAAATTCAACACAAGGGCCAAGTGGTTCAGTGATTAATTCGCTTTATTGGCATGTTTTGTTCTATTTGGATAACTCGCTGATTTCTTTATCTTTGTATAAAATATTGATTCAGTGATTAATTCTTCCATAATCAGTTTCAATGACTCAAGACAACAGGACCCAATTATCTGTACCTGTACTTCAATACAGAATGCGCACGTGTACTACAGAAACCTTAAAAGAGCAACATAAAGACTAGTTGTCTCTAAACAACAAACTCAGGGTAATAGAGAAACATCAAGAAGCAATATCTAGCGGGCGCGCGGCAAAGCCGCGCCTGGTTTTCTAGTCTGAACAGATTTACGGGCCTAAAAATCAGCAGCAGCCCTACAACTTGGGAAAGATGTTGGTGCATGCATAGAAAGATCATTTGCGGCAGCCAAAAAATCAGGAGCAGCACAATCACAGCCCGAATTTTCATCTCCGATGCTTTTTTATCATCCCATTTCCAAAAATAATTTTTTTATAGGACCTGTTTAAATTCGGTGAAGAACTTTGTGAAATTTACTGTAGCAATTTTAAACCGAAGATTAGGAGAACTAAACATGATCTAAATATAAAACTAATTACACGGGTGGATAGGAAATCGCGAGACGAATCTATTAAAACTAATTAATCCGTCATTAGAGATTATTTATTGTAGCATGACATTGTCTAATCATGACCTAATTAGGCTTAATAGATTCGTCTCACAATTTCACCTGGGGTTATGAAATGGGTTTTGTCAGTTATCCACATTTAATACTCTTAATTAGTATCAAACATTTAAATTTACTGTAGCGATAAAAAAGTTAGCGAATTTAAACAGGTCCACAGTCTTATTTGAGTTATAGCATTAGATTTGTCATAAATGACCTTTTCGGTCTCAGTGCAGAGTAACTTCTCTGGAAAATGACTGGTGCATGCATATGAAAATATTAATACCGAGAAGTTTTTGCGGAAAAACAAGGAGTGTTTAATGACATAATTAATTAAATGATAAAAGAATGGAGGGAGACTATATAACAACCCGATTCATATCGAGATCGATCCAACCCTATCCCACACGCCGCCGATGCCGGACGTCAAGCCTCCCCAGACTATATAACAACCCGATTCATATCGAGATCGATCCAACCCTATCCCACACGCCGCCGATGCCGGACGTCAAGCCTCCCCACTTCGCGGCGGCGGCGGCGGCGCCGCCCGTTGTCGTGTACCAAGACGACGACCCGTTGCAGCCTCGGGCCGCCGCCGGCGGTGCGCAGGCCGCCCCGGCAGCCAACGGCGGCCTGGTCCTCAAGGCGCAGTGCGAGTTCCCGGCGCTCGGGAGGGGCGCGTCGTGGGACAAGTTCGCGGTGGTCGTGGACGCCAAGGCTCCCGCCGACGTGGCCCGCGCGCCGCTGGACCTCGTCACCGTGCTCGACGTCAGCAGCAGCATGATGGGCCAGAAGCTGGAGCTGGTCAAGCGCGCCGTGTGCTTCGTCGTCGACCAGCTCGGCCCCGCCGACCGCCTCTCCGTGGTCACCTTCTCCACCGCCGCGCGGCGCATCACCCACCTCGCGCGCATGTCGGCCGCCGGGAAGGCCGCGGCGAAGCAGGACGTGCAGCGCATCAACGCCATGGGGGGCACCAACATCGGCGAGGGCCTCCGCGTGGGCGCCCAGGTGCTCCTCGACCGCCGCTACCGGAACGCCGTCGCCAGCCCACCGCCGCTACCGGAACGCCGTCGCCAGCATGATCCTCCTCTCCGACGGGCGTGATTCGTACCTCTCGCCGGCGATTGCCGAGCTGAACGGTGTCCTCGCCAGGAACTACATGAGCCTCTTGCCGCCTGCGTTCCAGCCGAACGGTGGCGCCCCTAGGAACTACACGAGCCTCCTGCCGCCTTCGTTCCAGCCGAACGGTGGCGCCCCTAGGAACTACACGAGCCTCGTGCCGCCTCCGTTCGCGAACGCCGGCTCCCGGCCCGGGCCGATCCACACGTTCGGCTTCGGCGCCCACCACGACGCCGCCGTGATGCACACCATCGCGGAGGCCACCGGCGGCACCTTCTCTTTCGTCCACGACCAGGCGGCGATCCAGGACTCGTTCGCGCGGTGCGTCGGCGGGCTCCTCTCCGTCGCCGTGCAGGAGGCGCGCGTCGCCGTCACGTGCCTCCACCGAGGCGTGCGGATCCAGGAGGTCAAGTCCGGATCCTACGGCAGCAACGTCGCCGCCGACGGCCGCGCCGCCACCATCGACGCCGGCGAGCTCTACGACGACGAGCGGAGGCGCTTCCTGGTGCTCGTGTACGTGCCGAGGGCCCGCGCGACGGAGGAGATCACCCGCCTCGTCAAGGTGAGCTGCACCTACCGCGACGCCGCGACGGGGCAGACCCACCACGCCGCCGCGCCCGCCGCGGTGATCCAGAGGCCGCTGGAGCTGGCGCACATGCCGCCGCCGTCCATCGAGGTCGAGCGGGAGCGCGTCCGGCTCTCGGCGGCCGAGGGCATCGCGGCGGCGCGGGCGGCCGCCGACGGCGGCCAGCACGCCGGCGCCGCGCGGATCCTTGATGCCCGGCTGAAGGAGGTGGAGCGATCGGCGGCGGGGGCGGCCGGCGACGACCCGACGTGCGAGGCGCTCAAGGAGGAGCTGCGCGACCTGAGCGCCCGCGTCGGCGACCGGCGGGAGTACCAGCAGACGGGGCGCGCGTGCCTGCTCGCCGGCATGAGCTCGCACGCGCAGCAGCGGGCGTCGGGGGTGGAGCTGCAGGGGTCGGCGGGGAAGGCTGCTGGTGCTGCTACTGCTAGGGCGTACCTGACTCCCAAGATGGAGGAGATGGTGGAGCTGTCGCGTGAGAGCAGCAGGAAGCGTGGCAGCAGCCAGCGCCCAGGCGGCATGTCCTTGCAGGTGATCAAACAGGTCAAGCAAGATCTCAGCGACAACTTCTGATGAGCCAGAGATTCTATCTGTGGCTACAATGCGTTATGCTTTTTCATCTATACTATGAGAGACTACAATACCCAGGTTGATTGGCCCTAGTTAATTTGTCATTCCAGAACATGAGCATGAGTAGTATAATGATTTTTAAAGGAATTACTATGATATATTTGGTTGGATGCTTAATTGAGCAGCGATTTGTTACAGATGGAGTCGCATCCATGATATCTTATTCATGTACCTCATTAGTGAGTTGTTTTGGTTGACTATTCTTGATACAATTGACAGAATGATGAACACTAACATACTGAATGCAATACAAATGCTTGATTACCCAAGTCTTGTGAAACTTTGGGGTTTTTTTTCCCTAGTTAGGTTTTTTATATCAAGAATACGCATCAGTCCCTTCTTTACGCCGTACCAACATTTTTCTTTAACATTTCTTTTGAATTCATAGTGCCAGTACCTGCAATACAATGAATACGCACGAGTACCTGCAATTTTTCCAAGTACATAGTGCCAGTACTCTTGCTGCCATTTTTTCTTTAACTTTCTTACATGTACCAACATTTTTCTTTAACATTTCTTTGGAATTCATCAACATTTCATGGCACTCCTCAACATTTTCTTTAAAGCCCAGCTTATTTGTTAACTTCATTTCTTAATTTTGATCATCATTAATTTTTCTTCAATTCTTTTACATTCACCAACATTATGGCTTAACATTTTTTAAAATGTTGAAACATCATAAGTGTTGAAACACGTTTAAACCTTGAGACAGCATAAAAGTATTGAAACACTTTAGTCAAAAATGTTGAAGCAGCTCCTTTCCAAAAAAAAAAACACTTAGACTGGCCCCAGATGAACATCCCGCCGACCCAATTGCTTACTCTCTGCCTGAATGGAAAAAAGAAGAAGAAAAAGCCCAAAATAGGCCAGACCAAACAGCCCACGAATTATTAGTCTGCGGAGTGGCGTTGGCGAGGCAGTTGATTTGCTTGCTGCCGGCGGCCCCTCGTCGCCCCCAATTCCCCAAAACTAGAACATAAGGCGCGCTTTTGCGCGCCCTATCATGACTTATCAATATCGATGACAGTTGAATAGTAGCCACCTTAAATTTTGTTTAAAAAAATGTGTGCACAAAACTATATACCTGGAATCCCTAATTTAGTATGGCTCTGCTAGGTTTGGGTGATCTTTTTTTTCGTGAAGAGTCAATTCATTAAAAATATTTTGAAGAGCATCCTGTGAAAGCTTTAAAGGAGTCGTGATGATGAACAGAAAATCAGGTCTGCTATTGATTCTGCGAAATGGAGTTGCCACGATTCCTATACACTACAGTATTAAATAAATTGGCATTATCTATTAGGACATTACACTATATACAAGAGGGAGTAGAGCAGGACACAAATAGGCAGCTGTAATAGGATCAGTAAGAACTTGCAGTACATATCAGAGGCATAGAGGCATAGAGCAGGGCACAAATGCATAGGCAACTGATCTTTCATCCCATTCGTCAAGGTATTCAACACTACAATCCGATACCTATTCCCATTGTTACATACATACACAATTTGAAAGTTCACATTTTGAATTTGAAATTGCTCAGCTAATTGTGCAGAACAATCAGGATGTTGGCACTAACACCAGTTCTGTTCTCAAGCCGCTGGAACCACGGTGTGCCATTGTGTCAAGCATGTCAACAACATCATTGACCTAGGAAAAATAGGAGCAAAATCTTAGACAGCATTAGTGAGCAGAAATGACATCTGCCTAGAGATACCAAGAGTACTATCATGTTCCTTTATATTGAAAGGACCCAAATCGATAAACATGTTTCTCCTTAGCAGATAAACATCAAAGATTAGCATTGGGAATTCTCAAATATAGATTGTATCTTTGTGTATGTAAGTATCACCCTGTGGCATAGGAATTACATGTAAAACTGCAACTGTCATACTATACTTGCATGAATCTGTACATATAACTACCACTAATTGTGCACTTCTAATATTCTGTACATACCAAGATCATCGGAAGCTTAAATCGATAAATGGAATTATATCAATGCTAACTCCTAAGCATTTATATCAAATCAGATTCTAGAATCAGATACATTAGATTTTCATGTACACACTCTCAGTTTCATGTGCCCTCTAGGCATGGCCAAGTAAAGAAAAAACAGACCAGTCTTTGTTAAATTCAGCTTCGTTAGAGAAGTGATTTTTCTGAAGACATGTCATGCCTACAGACCAGTCTTTACAAAACATGTTCTCGTCTCTAATTTAGACATCCAGAAGAGAGCTTGTTTTTCTGTATGATTTTAGAATAGAGAGAATGGTACTTGGAGGGACTGCCTCCTTTTTTTCATCTCTGTAACAAAAAATTATAAACAATTAAGTCTGTATAAAACATTAGGGTATCATGAGTAAAAAATCAAACAATTCCACAAACCACAGGCTTCTACTTTTACCTCCCAAGTCAAATGCTCCATCAGTGCCAATAAGTTTGTTCAAGGCAGCGCTCTTCCCATTGTGAATAATGCAACATTGGAATGGAACTTATGTGAATAATGCACTAAGGTCCCAGCTGTATCAGCTAGAAACTGTGACACATACTCTAAATAGACATTGAAACAAAGCACACATATGTAAAAAAAATGCAGAGGTCCCAGATGTATGAGCTAGAACTGACACGGTTCTGTTTCTTATCGTGTTCTAGATCAACACACATGCTGTAGACAATGTTTAAAATCTTCTAAATACAGAACAATAAAGTATAAATTTCTGGAACCCAATTGAGCTCTATTTTAGGTAATGTAAACCGAAGACATCTAACATAACATTTCAATCAACAGGTTGCATTTTCTTTGGATTGCAAATAAATTGTCAAACCAAACCATATATACTATTCCATTTGGCAGGAAAAGTTTTTTAGTCTATTTCTACTCTAGGAAATACAACTCACATAAAAAGATTTTATTCTACTACTTATCTGAATCGGAACCTTCAAACTGCAAACACAGGGGAAAAAAATGAACTTGAATCAGTGAAGATCTGCATCTTGGGAACAAACGGAAGCAGGCCTCATGTATGTAAAGCAAATACATGAATGAGATAACAACGTTCTTATCAAGTACACATGTTTTAGGCAACATTTAAGATCATCCAAATACAGTTCAATCTCAAAGTATGCGTGTCTGTGTCTGAAACGGTGAACCCAATTTGAGTTGTGGCATGGAAACTGAAGACATTAAAGATAATATGCATTAACAGGTTGCATTTGTTTGGACTGGAAATAAATTGTGAAACCTCATCTATATTATTTCGTTTAGTAAGAGAAGTACCACTGATTCACTGTTAGTCTATTGGTACTCTCAGAAATACAACTCTGCACTTTGTAGTTTGTTTGCATGTGCACAAGTACAGATATCGAAACACAGTTGCTCATAAATATGGGCATAATTCATTTGATTCAGAAAATTGAATAATGGTAGAACACATCGAACAACAGTCAATGGCAATGGCATTGCTGCAGAGACATGAGTATTAGGAAAAAGCAAAGTTTTAATATTGGGGTACAGATATAAGTGCAGGTTGATACTAATACTTGCAGCACCGTGAAGCAAAGTAGCAAACCCATCTCAACTGAAACCTTCCACCATGAGTGTAGAAGCAGCTAGGGCATACAGGAGAAATAAAAGTACGATGGACATAACCACCAATGGATCTCATGAGATTATGTTGAAAAATAATGGAGAGAGAAAGAGAGAGGGAATCCTACTATGAACACTACGGGATTCGATACCTTTGCCGTGTGCCAGAAGCACACGGCAAAAGCTGAGATGCACACGGCAAACTATTTGTCGTGTGTAGCACACGGCATACAGCACACGGCAAACAAGAGCCGGCAAACAGGAGTTTGCCGTGTGCCTTTTCGCGGGCACACGGCAAAGAGTTCGCCGTGTGTTGAATTTGGTACACGGCAAATTTTTTTTTACGTAACGGCCAGATCACGGTGACGGAGCTATTTGCTGTGTGCCCTGACGGCGTGGCACACGGCAAATACGGCCAGATTTGCCGTGTGCCAAGGCCGTGGCACACGGCAAACAAAGCCATATTTGCCGTGTGCCACGGTAAAAGCACACGGCAAACATGTATACAGGGCAGCAGGAATTGCAGCTTTGCCGTGTGCTATGGTAAATGCACACGGCAAAGTGGTCAATTTTCAAAATTTTTTTTTGGTTTCTGCTCGTATATGGTACCCCAAAACATCACAAGCAGTTCATAATAAATATCACACGCATTTCATATATCACAATAGCAATGTCACAATAACCATAAGCCACAGAAGTCCACACAAGTCATACAAGTCCATACAAAGTCCATATGAATCCATACGAGTCCATACAAAGCCATACGAGTCAAAACAAATCAAGTCACTCCTGCGGCGGCGGCGGCGGTGGCGGCGGCGGCGGCTGATGCGGCGGCCACGTGAAGTGAGACGGCCACTGAGCCTGAGGCGGCGGCCAGTGAGGCGGCTGAGGCTGACTCCACTGAGGCTGAGGCGGCCACTGAGGCGACATGTCTGGATTGACTGGCCCATCATTGGATGCCGCCGATTGATTCTGCAAATAGGTGAAAAGATTACATTTTAACTTCATCCTAAGTTCTTAGTCATTGTAGTTGTCCTAAGGCATTAGTTCGAATTAAGTTTAGATTTATCCATCATTCAAAGTTCTAAGTTAGGAGCATTCCAACTAAGTCATTGTATCTTTATCCTAAGTTCTTAGTCATTGTAGTTGTATCCTAAGTCATTGTAGCTTTATCCATCATTCAAAGTACTAAGTCGCTACGGGATAATTGATACAACAAGATTGTCAAGTCACTCACAGGAGTAGGAGTAGCTGCCCGAAGTGGAGGTGGCAGTGAACTGAATTGTGGCGGCGAATGACCTATCGCCGCCCCCAAACTTTGCATATACTGAAGCGCCTGCTCCAGTCTCAGGCGATCAGCCTCCTGCCTCCGCTGATACTCTTGCTCCATCCTCTCTCGCTCGGCCTGCCACCTCGCCTCCATCTCCTGCTCCCGTGCTTTAAACTCTGCGTCCATCCGGGCCTACAATATTTGATCCAAGGGTTAGAATACAAAGCAAGCATATGTAAAAATCAATGAACGTTGCGTAAAACATAAATAACCTGGAGTGCTTCCAACTGGGCCTGTGTAGAGGTTGGCCGTGGGCGTATGGCCGGGCTTGAGTCGGTGCTCCTACCTCGAATTTGCGGAAGTGTGGGAATACTGGCCGCGTCGAGTGAGCTGTCGGCAAGATAGTAGCGGCCATGCTTCTTGCCTCCTCCCACCCTCATGACGATTTCTCCATCAATGGGCTCCGTGCTCGGATCGAACTCGGGCCCATGGACCTCCCGTGCCATCTCGGTGTAATCAGTCAGGCGGCTGTGGATGGACGGATTGCTATACGCCTCTGGCGGGTCGTCCGGGTTGTAGGTGACATCGGACTTCGCCTTCCCCTTGTGGGCCAAAGCATATCCCTGGAGCTGGCTGCAAGGCAAGCCACCATGTGCCGCCGACTGCGAAAAAAAGCAAGATGATTAGTAATTATACAGAATTAAGCATTCGAATAAATAAATAAATTCACGTACCCAGGCAGCCCTGTACTGGGTGAGGTGACGGTTGCCTTGATGGTGTGGTGCACCTGGCACGCCGCTCCCGGCAAGCATTGTGCATCTCCACCCAACCCTCCGTGCACCACTTGTCCACCATCATTTCCCAGCATACGACATTTGTGGCTAACCACCACGGAGACACCTGCACGCGCGTCATCAAGTACATGGCATATAAGAAAATCAAATGGAGCGTACTGCATCTCAGAAATGTTGTATATTTACCGAAATGAATTCTTCCCGGGTCAGCCTCATGTTTCTTGCAACCTCTTTCTTGACCCGCTCTCCGTGTAATCCGCTGTATGTTATGATGGCCTGGATGCGCGCCTCATAATGCATATCCGCCACCAGCTTGTAACAGGCCGTGTTAGCCACCGCGACCGCCCTTGCAAGCGGTACTCCCTCCTCCAATCTGTAAAAATCCTGCACATATACGTGATGTCATTATTTCAATAAATGTCCGATGAATGTGATGTATTGAGGAATGTAGTGTGAGGAGGACTTACCCACAGTTCGTTCAACACCCGCTGCGCCTTGTTCAAAAATATCCGGCCTTCCCGATCGACTTCATCGTCAGCGGCGATGTAGTGCTCCCACGACGACGCCGGCTGATCTTCGCCGGCAATCTGCATCACGCCAGGGAAGTGTAGCTTGCAGAGCAGCCCCAGAATGCCATTGGGAATGCGGTTGTGACCACGTGGACCGATACCTGGAGCGACGGTCATAAAGTTCCTGCACAAGTGATTAAGATAAATGATTAGTTCCAATTGTGATTTTTAACATATCAAAAGAAAAAAGTTAATAACATATAAAGTTAATTACCTTTTCCCGTCGGGTCGAATAAT
>CM014275.1:9852714-9882669 GCA_004135705.1 Alloteropsis semialata
TTGCCCTTGGGTAGCAGCCCAGGCTCCCCGACGGGTATTTATAGCCCCTAGTCGCCAGAGGACGGAAGATTTTCTCCACTATCACGAGCGCGAGCTCCACGCCACGCGTCCTTTCCTCCAGCTTGAAGTGCACAGGTCGCCCTTATCTCCTTTGGCTTCACTCGACCACGGGAGCACCCTGTGCAATCACGGGAACTCTATTCCTGACGCCGCATCACAGAAGCGACGCCACCTTGCCTGCCTCTCCTTGGCATACTCGACAGAGGAGGAATCCTCCGGGACATGAACCTTTCGCCAAAGATAAGTTTCGATTGATTAACTTCATTAATTCCGCGAGCTTTAAAACAAGTTGCTAAAGTACTCGGGGAGCATACGCCTTAATCCGTGAAACCTCGGCTCTTCCGTACGCCTACCCTCCTACGCGTGCACGCGGCCCAGCTCCCTGCGCTATGGACTACGGCTATCGGGGACCAGGTGCATAAACGTAACAGGCTAACTGCCCGAGGAAATTAAGAGACTTGAAAGCAGGAAGCGGAGTTCATTAGTATTTGTATCGCCGAACACTTTCTCCTCGAATTTTTACTTTGTTGCAGGGTACAGACGATCACTCGGCGTGCTCAGCCCTCACGCTCGGGGGCTGGCGCCGGGACGACCACTCGGCGTGCTCAGCCCTCACGCTCGGAGGGCTGGCGCCGGGACGACCACTCGGCGTGCTCAGCCCTCACGCTCGGGGGCTGGCGCCGGGACGACCACTCGGCGTGCTCAGCCCTCACGCTCGGGGGCTGGCGCCGGGACGACCACTCGGCGTGCTCAGCCCTCACGCTCGGGGGCTGGCGCCGGGACGACCATTCGGCATGCTCGGCCCTCACGCTTGGGGGCTGGACGCCGAAATTAACGTCGGATGGTTTAGCCAGCAGCTCCTTGATTAACCCTTGGACCGATTCCTACGGAATCGCTTCAAGGCTCGGGGGCTACGGCCAACGGACGCACCTCGCGGCGCATCCGTTGATTGTCTGACGACCTCAGAAGAAGGCTACTAACCCTTGGACCGATTCCTTCGGAATCGCTTCAAGGCTCGGGGGCTACGGCCAACGGACGCACCTCGCGGCGCATCCGTTGGTAGACAGCTCTTTTCTCTCCAGTATCACGCGTTTTCGTTTCCAACTGCAGCAGGCTCGACGCTCATCGGACAGCACGACCTCGCCGACTTGTCCCTCAACCACGTACTACTCGGGGGCTTGTCGGGGGTAGACCCCCAGGGGTACCCAGAAGGCGGATTGGCCCAACCAGCAAGGGGCGGCCCAATCCGAGTGCAACTGGATCGGTTTGTCGGACTGGCTGGCCCACCAGTCGGAAGGCCCACCAGTCGGGCGAACCGGATGGGCGTGATGGCGCGCGCGGAAGAAGACGGCGTATCCCGCAAGAAGCTCGGAGATCAAGATAAACTAGCCGGAATTATAGGGAAAGATATCTGTAATCGTTATAGGATCGCATCCTTGTATTTTGGGTAGGTTACGATCTCTAGCCGACTTGTAACTCAAGGCAGCCGGACTATATAAGGCGCCTTGGGACCCCCCTCCAAAGCACGAACATCTACGCTACAACCCACGATCATACAACCCTAGGACAGAACCCAACTACGGAGATCCTTCCAGGAACTTCATACACAGCAATACAATCGCCGCCAACACAGGACGTAGGGTATTACGTCATCTCGACGGCCCGAACCTGTTCAATCCTTGCGTCTTGTGTTACCATCGACTTCTGGTCCTCGATCTGTCCCTCAACAAATCAACCACGTAGGCTACCCTGTGTGGACTGCCGGGTCCAAACATCCGACAGGGAACGGAGCCTGCCCTTGTACCGACTGCTCAAAAAGTCGGACCACTTCATCTGGAACGACGAGGCGCAGCAGGCCCTCGATTCGCTTAAGCAATCGCTCAAGAACCCACCGATCCTGACCGCTCCGGCGGAAGGAGAGCCCATGCTGCTCTACATCGCGGCAACCACCCATGTGGTAAGCACCGCCCTCGTCGTCGAGCGAAACGAGCCCGAGAAGATCCAAAAGGTGCAACGCCCCGTCTACTTCATCAGCGAGGTCCTGTCCGACACAAAGGTACGATACCCCCAGATCCAAAAACTCGCCTACGCCGTCCTCATTACTAGGCGAAAGCTCCGGCACTACTTCGACGCCCACCCCATCACGGTGGTGTCGAGGTATCCACTCGGCGAAGTGATCCAGAACCCCGAAGCCGACGGGAGGATAGCCAAGTGGGCGCTCGAGTTGATGGGGAAGAACATCACCTACGCACCTCGGGACGCCATCAAGTCACAAGCGTTGGTCGACTTCATCGCCGAGTGGACTGAGGCCCAGACTCCCCCGACCTCCGTCGAGCACAAGACTTGGGTCATGTACTTCGACGGATCGCTAATGAAGGAAGGGGCAGGTGTCGGCCTGGTCTTTGTCTCGCCTCTGGGCGTGCGCATGGAATACATGGTTCGGCTGCACTTCTCGGCCTCCAACAACGCCGCCGAGTACGAGGCTCTCATCAACGGACTCCGAATCGCCCTCGAGCTAGGCATACGGCGCCTCGAGATCCGAGGAGACTCGGAGTTGGTCGTCGATCAAGTGATGAAGGAGTCGAGCTGCGTCAGCCCCAAGATGGCCGCCTACTGCCGGGCGGTCCGCGAGCTGGAAGACAAGTTCCTCGGCCTCGAGCTCAAGCACGTCCAACGGCGATACAACGAGGCGGCCGACACCCTCGCCAAGGCGGCCTCCAACGGGAAGCCCGTCCCCCATGGAGTGTTCGCCAAGGACCAGCACGCCCCCTCCATCCGACTCGACGACGAGCCGCCCGAGCCTCCCGTACAGGAGGAGGCGGAAGTGATGGAGATAGACGCAGCACCCGAGCCCAACCTCGAGGATCCCGACTGGAGAATCCCGCTACTCGAGTGGATCGTGCAGGGCAAGCTCCCACCCGACCCGACCGAGGCTCGGCGGATCGCGCGCTGGGCTAAAACTTTTACGCTCATTGAAGGAGAGCTTTACCGGCGAGGCACCTTTGGCATCCTAATGCGCTGCATTCCGATCGACCAAGGCAAGGAATTGCTGAGGGACATCCATGCAGGAGCATGTGGACACCATGCCGCGCCAAAGACACTTGTCGGGAAAGCTTTCCGTCAAGGGTTCTACTGGCCAACCGCGCTGGCCAATGCCAAGGACATCGTGCGTAGATGCGAAGGCTGTCAGTTCTATGCAAGGCAAACTCACCTCCCGGCGCAAGCCCTGCAGACCATCCCCATCACTTGGCCCTTTGCCGTATGGGGTTTGGATTTAGTCGGGCCACTGAAGAAAGCACCCGGGGGCTTCACACATCTCCTCGTCGCCGTCGACAAGTTCTCCAAATGGATCGAGGCAAGGCCCATCAGTCGGGTTTGCTCGCAAGAAGCTGTCCAGTTCTTCACCGACATCATCGACCGCTTTGGGGTCCCGAACGTAATCATCACCGACAATGGCACTCAGTTCACGGGCAAAAAGTTTCTCAACTTTTGCGACAACAACAACATTCGAGTGGACTGGGCCGCCGTCAGCCACCCCAAAACCAACGGACAGGTGGAGAGAGCCAATGGCATGATCTTGCAAGGACTGAAGCCACGAATCTTCAAACGCCTCGAGAAGTTCAAGGCAAGGTGGGTTGCAGAGCTCCCGTCGGTCCTCTGGAGCCTGCGAACCACTCCGAGTCGAGCCACGGGCTGCACGCCCTTCTTCATGGTGCACGGATCCGAGGCGGTCCTCCCAACTGACCTCGACTACGGCAGCCCAAGGGTCCGCGCCTACGACGAAGAAGGAAACCAAGCCTCCTTGGAAGACGCCATCGACCAGCTGGATGAAGCGCGCAGCGTCGCACTACTCCACTCGGCCAAGTACCAGCAGGCCCTACGACGATACCATGACCGCAACATCCGAAGCCGGGCCTTTCAAGTCGGCGACCTCGTCCTCCGACGAGTTCAGGACAACCGCGGCCGTCACAAGCTGTCGCCGCCATGGGAAGGCCCCTACATCGTCGACCAAGTCCTCCGCCCGGGGACTTTCAAGCTCAAGGACGCGGACGGCCAAGTCCTGACGAACGCTTGGAACATAGAACAGCTACGCCGCTTTTACCCTTAAAAAGTATATGTACTTTGTCTTTCGCTTGCGGTAATAAAAATGCTCTTCCGTTCCGAGTACTTTACGAACCTGCTGTCGTTTCCCGAGACGCCCTCCGAGCCCTCGGAGACAAGAGGCGAGTGGCCCTTTCCCCGCGTAGGGTCGAATGCTCTCGACAACCGACACGGTAAGTACCCACTACGGCCTGTCGACCGCCAGGGGTTCGAAGGCTGGCCCGTCGAAGGGTTCGACAGCCGCCCCCGGGCACCCCGAGCGAGGGGCAGCAAGGGATGGGTCCCAGCGGCCAGTACCCGGGCGCACGAGCGTCATGGGCATCCCGAACTGCATTCGAGTCTTGATGGAAAGTAAGATCATGGTTTTTCCTCCGAACGGAAAGGCAAAGAGCCGCCAGGTCCGGTCGAACGGACCCGGTAACTAGATGATCTCGCCACCAAGAATTTGAAGCTGGTCACCAGCTGATCCGATCGGAACCCGTCGAGCGGGATGCCGTGGCTTCACTCGAATTGACCCGTTATCAGCTCACACGGACACCGCATTTTCGGCCAACGAGGCAAAAATGCGGCACGGTCCGACCCCTCCACCTCTTGCGAAAAAGGTGCATGAGGGGTAACGATGTAAGGAGAAACAGGCCTCTCCACCAGCACCCTACATCGCGTGGGGTCTCAGGTCACGAAACAAGGCCTGTAAGAAGCCGCGCCGCGACAAAACAAGGCCGAGGATGAGCCCGAGAAGTCTCCACCCCGCCCGACGAGTTCCCGCCTCTCCCGAAGAACCTCGCACTCCCCTGCGGGCTCGCACAGCTACGTCGCTCTACCCTTAAAAGTACCTGTACTTTTCAATTCGCGAAGAATAATCAAAGAACTGCGCTGTCCCGAGTACTTCGTTCGCGCACGGTCGTTTTCCAAAATGTACCTTGCGAGTTCCCAAAGCTAAGCGGCGGGCAACCCCTTCCCTGTGCAGGATCGCCCACCGCTCGGGGGCTCCACCCGGGGCCCGGTGCCCCTCCTTTTTTCGCAAAACTGACAATTGATCGCTCTCGCGCGCGATCAAGCGGTATACTTTTACGTTTGCGAGAAAAGAACGTCAACTCGAGGAGCTTCGTGACCACGCTTGTCCAAGTTTCCGAGTGCTCACGCCCCTGCGGCTACGGCGCTAACTTACGGGCAAAGTCCAAGCCCTCGGACCGACGTCTTTTTCCCGAGAAGCAAAAAAGGAACCGCCTCGACTAGTTGTTGCTTTCAGCACTTTGATCTGTTGCTTGTCATTTTTTGAATCTTCCGAAACTACTCGGGGGCTGCGAGTCCGAGTGCCCAATTTCCCGAGTTCCTACGCCCCGGCGGCTACGGAACAGAGTCCGACGGGCAGGACCCCGCGTCTTTTCATCTCGACCCCCGACCCCCAAAAGCATTCGGAAGAAAATGAAAATGGCAAACAATAGATAAAACACGAGCTTTCTGAGTAACAACGATTACCCTTTAAAAGGGAGCTTTGTTCATTGCACAACAAAATGACTAACTCCTCTATATCTATCCTACTCCCGACCAAGATCCTTCAGGGCGGCGGTCAGCACCTTGTCGGCAAACGAGGAAGATTCGGCTTCAATTTCATCATACTCAGCATCCTCGTAGCCGGGGGCCCACCCGCCTTGCAGAGCCTCCCGATCCATGGTCGGGTAGTGCGACAAGAACATGGCAACGATCCTTCGCGCCACGTTGCGAGCAAGATCTGCGGCCTGCGCCCGAGTCCTCCCCGCGACAAGGGCGAGGCGATCCACCAAAGAAGGGCCGCCGCTGACGTCGAGCTCCTCGAACAGGTGCTCGACCGCCTGGATCAAAGCCTGATGAACCTCGGACTTCTTCTCGAGGGCCCTCTGGCTCTGCTCGCCCGCCTCCCTGGACCTCCGAAGGTCCTCGACAACCCCTGCAGGCAACTCTTCGTCAGCATCATTCGGCAGGGAGGAAAACAAGAAGAAGGACGAGCGGAAACACGACACTTACTGGTCATCTCCGCCTTCAGCTCGTGACCAAGCTGCACCAACTCCTGATTGGCAGCAAAGGCCTTAGCCACCTCGCGCTGCTCGGCCTCGAGCTTGGCCTCCAGGTCAGCCTTCCCCTTTCGCAGGGCTGCATTGGCAGGCAAACATAAGCAAACACACCGCCACGCGAGGAGACCGGAAAGAAACCGCCCGACAAGAAATAGGGAGGGATAACTTACCAAGGATCTCCTCCTCACGCTTCCGGGCGATCTCCTCGAGGCGGGCCCCCTCTTCCTCGGCGGCCGTCAGCTTCCCGGCCAGCTCGACCAACTGGTTGTTGGCCGTATTGAGGTCGAGGTCGCGGTGCTGGACGTCTATCTGAAGGTCCACCACCTTCGCCTTCAGCCCCTCGACCTCCCGCACGGCGGTAGCCTTTTCCCGATTGGAGGCGTCGGCGGCCGTCAGCGCCTCCATCACGGTCCTCTCGGCCTCATCCACCTTTGCCTCGAGGGCGGCCCTTTCCTCTGCGGCGTCCTCGATCGCCTCCTCCCTGGCCTCCCGGGCCTCGGCCAGCTGGGCCTCGAGCTGCTCCTTCTCGGCCTTCAGCTGCTGCACGGCGTGCCAAAGCCCGGACTCCCGGCGAAGGAACGCCGACTTCTCGGCACTGCGCTCCATGATTTTCTGAATGAAAACAAAAACAAGAGCGGTAAGACATACCCCAAAACGGCGCCAACACTAGAAGAACGAAGCCCAGGAACTTACCCGGGAAGGCCCGATAATCATCTTATTGAAGACCTCCTTCATACTATTGAGGCCCTCGGCGAGAAGTTGGCGCTGCTCCCTCTCCGCTGTGTCGTCCAGCTCGAAGATGGGATCCGCCGGGTTCTGACGGTCGTACCACAGCAACCGACCCTCACACGGAAGGTTCGGGTTGTTTTCAATTGGTACGATGGCGTCGAAACGACGATCCATCGTCATCATCCCCGGCGTCTCCCGGAGGAAGCCCAGGCCCTCGCTCGAAGGGCTCGAAGGTCTCGGGGACTCCACGACCGGCCCCCTGCTGCACTCGCCGACGACCCTCCGCGAGCTACCCTCCGGCAAGTCCTCGAGCATGACGACCTCCGGGGGAAGCGACCCGGAGGGCTCGGGGGCTGCAGCGGCTGCCGGGATGGCAGTGTCTTGAGGGGCGCCGGATGTCCCCGCCTCTGCCTCCTGGGGGCCAGCCGTAGCCCCCGGGGAGGCAGCAATCCCGCGGCCATCTTCCCCGGCCGCGTCGCCGGACGTGGCGACCTCCCCCGCACCAGGGTGGGCCACCTCCTCCCGAGGAGAAGGCAGAGCCGCCTCCTCCAGCTCCTCGGCCAGCTCGGCTTGAAGCGCCGCCACGGCCGCCTCCGTGGGGACGGTCTGTGCAAAGGCTAGGCCCGTCGGGAGTGCGTCTCCCGGGCTGTCGCCGTCCCCTTCTGGCACCTTCTCCTCCACAGAGGGCGCCACCCTCCGCGTCTCTACCTCGGCCCGCTCCACCACGGGCTCCAACGTCGTCTCCTCGGTCTGCTCCACCGAGGGCACCGGCGTCACCACCTCGGCCCGCTCCGCTGCAGGCTCCAACGTCGCCTTCTTGGCCGGCTCCGCCGCCGGCTCCGGCGTCACCTTTTCGGCCTGCTCCGTCGCGGGCCTCGGCGTCTGCGCCACCAAGCGTAGCGTCTTCTTCGGCGCCACCTTGAGCGGAGTGTCGGCCCGACTGGTTCATCACAAGTCAGGGAATCCGGCTGAGAAAAATGGTAACTACAAGAAAAAACCGAAACCACTCGAGAAACACAGATCATCACTCACCTCGACGAGATGGTCCGTGTCCGCTTGAATCCCGTCGGCACCGGGGCCTTCGGGGATGCGGGCCTCTTGGATCCCGCGTGCGTCGTCGGGGCGGGGGCCACGGGCGCGGTTGCGGCGTCCCTGCCCGAGTGGGACACCGCCCGACCAGACGAGCCTCCTCCCTCGACCGGTGACGGGTCCGGCCGCCTCGTCGTGACCCTCACCGGGGCGGGAGGGGCCTGCGCATCCACCGCGGGCGTCCGGGGCGCAACCCGCACTTCGCTTTGCACCCGCGCCGTTTGGGGGGCCGACGGCGGCCGCCTATCGTCCCGCGGCGCGGGCCTGTTGGGGGAGCGCGGCGCCCCCGAGGATGAGCCCCCCTTATGGGCGCGCTCCGACAGGTCCCGGCTCCGGCTCCTCTCCCGACGAGGGACCGGCTCCCATCGGGAACTCCTCCCCTCCTCGGGCACGCGACGGGAGGACGGAGGCGTCCGGCTGCGCCTCTCGCGCCGGCTTTCCTCGGAAGACCGCCGATGACGGTCCGACCGGGAGCTTTCGCTCCTCCCTGCGTCCGGCGGCGGCCCTCCTCTCCCGCTCGACCCCGGACGCTGCGCCGAGGACGAGGCGGTCATCACTGCGACCCCCTTGAGCTTCCTAGGAGGCGCGTCGCCATCGCTCTCCTCATCACTACCACTCCCCGAGTCGTCCTCCGCGGGCTCTGACTCGGGGTCCTCGTCCTCGGAGACCTCCTCTTCTCCCCTCCTCCTCCTCCTCGACCGCTCAGCGTTTCTCTCACGCTTAGCGATCTCTTTCTTCTTCCACGCCTCCCGGCGGTCTTTCCTCGCCTTGGCCCGTTCGGCCTCGGCCCGGTTCTTCGCTTTGTCCTCGGGAAGTGGCGGCCGGGAGTAGGAGCAGTTAAGGCCCTTCATCTAAAAGAACTCTGGATCAGCCAACAAAAAACCACTCGGGGATTCAAGGTGGATGAAGGAAACCTTACCAGAGCCCGGGTGCGGGTGTTCGGGAGCATGGGGAGAAGCCCCGGGGGAGGATACGCGTCGTGGCCCTTCCCCATCGCAGCCGTGACCCGGCGCTCCACCTCAGCCTCCGAAGGCAAGGGGATCATTGTCATGGTCCCCACGAAGGGGGCCCTCTCCGGAGTCATCTGCCAAATGGGGAGGGCGCGCCGCCTCAGCGGCACGATACCTCTCGAGAGGTACCCCCCGAGGACTTCCGCCGTAGACACCCTCGCGTCGCGCAGTCGCGCGAGGGCCTCCCAGATGTTCCCGAGGAGCTTCTCCTGCCTATTCTTCTCGGGCCCGTACGCCCACTCGTCGGGCGCCTTCTCGAAGGTCTTTCCGGTGTATTCCGAAAGGGGGTTCGTGCTGCCGTTCTTCAGGTAGAACCACATCGGGTGCCAGCCCTTGTTCGAGCTGATCAGGGTCCCCGAGATGTAGCCCTTCGACCGCCCCTGCTTCGCCTTCAGTACGGCGCAACCGATCGTCGCGGGGGCTCCGCCCTCTGCGGAGTGCAGCGAGAACTTGAAAAAATACCTGAAGAGGTCCCAGTGGGCCTCCATCTCCAAGTACCCCTCGCAGAGGGCCACGAACAACGCCATCTGTTGAACCCCGTTGGGGTTGAGGTGGTGAAGCTCCAGCCCGTACTCGTTGAGCACGGCGCGGATGAACCTTCCGGCGGGGACGGAGAACCCGCGCTCGTGGAAGGCAACGAACGAGACGACGTATCCCTGCGGCGGTCGGGGATAGTCTTCCACGCCCGGAACCTTCCACTCCTCGGCCTCCGTCAATGGCGGAAGCAGCCCTTCCGCCACGAGGCCCTCCAGCTGCCGGAGCGAGACGCGCGAGCGCTCCCAGGTCGACATCGTGAAGCTACGAAGAGGAGGAAGCGCTGCCGGGATGGAGGGCTCGGTTGCTCGCTCTCTGGAACGGCGAAGCGACGGCGGCGGAGGGCGCAAGGGAACAAGTGAGGCAGCGACAGAGAAGATGAAACGCGCGATGAAAGCTGGAAGGCTCGGGCTAGGGTAAAACCCTAGGCCGCTGCAGCGCACGGCTATAAATAGGGGTGGGACGGAACGGCCGCGACATTAATTGCGCGGGCCCACCACCGGCGCAGCGGCGACGTGCGCACGTCGCTTCACCTGACCTCCTCAAAAGGCGTGCCCACCTCCCACGCGGCGGGGGAACAGGCCGACGCTTCCACGCCCGGCCCGACAACGGTTGGACTCCTGCCCGGCCCACCAAAGAAGCGTCCCCGACAAGCTTCCCGTCCCCGACAAGTTTTTCGATCCCGACAACATCCAAGGCAAACCACCCGGGCACAAAACCTTAACAAGAGCACCAGCTCTTCTCAAGGCTCGGGGGCTACACCCGGCGGGTGCGCTCGCGCGCCCCCACCGGAAGAATTGTGACTTACCATATCTACGTTGCCACTCAGCCTGGGCGCGAGCCTCCATCTCCCCCCCAGGCTCGGGGGCTACTGACGAGGGTCTGAATTAGGGGTACCCAAATCAAGTCCTTAATCCGGGTCCTCACAATAATCCACCCCTCAAAAGCAAAAGCCGAAAATTCGATGCAAAGCGAACACCCCACACCCCGACAACTCGGAGGCCATCCGACGAGTCTCCGATTCGCCCGAGGAGTTCTCCGCCTCCGAGTGGCTTCGCGAACGCCCGAGGAGTTCTCCGCCTCCGAGGAGTTCTCCAATTCGCCTGGGGAGTTCTCCGCCTCCGAGGAGTTCTCCAGTTCGCCCGGGGAGTTCTCCGCCTCCGAGGAGTTCTCCGATTCGCTCGGGGAGTTCTCCGCCTCCGAGGAGTTCTCCGATTCGCCCGGGGAGTTCTCCGCCGCCGAGGAGTCTCCAGCTCTCCGGGTAAAACTACCCGGCCTCGTCCCAGCCCATCCAGCGCCGTACCCGCTTGGTACCCGCCGCGTCAGAGCATGATGGGCGTCCGTCCTTCGCCACGGCAGCCACAGTGGCACCCGTCTCATCCAAACAGGAACGCTACAGTCCTGAGAGGAATGCATGCGCTACACCAGGCGCCCAAGGACGATCCCAGGCGTCCATGGGCGACACCTGGAACCCGAAGAGGACACCTGGAGTACCCAAAGGCCTCGAGCGAGTCAACCACGACCCGAGAACTACCCAGGAGCTTACCCGAGAAGACATCTACACCAACCACCCGGGATGTACGATCCCGGGTCCGGCGGGACGCCCACTCCGTCAACACCTGCTCCCTGTACGGCTCGGCGCGCGACACGAGCTAAAGGCCTCGGGGGCAGTAACTCCCCTTGTAATTTTCTTTCTTTCTTACCCCCCGCTCCCTTCTCTCCTTGAGACTATAAAAGGGGACAAGGGGACATCAGTGGGGGGACAGGCCGACATCAGTCGAACATTCGGACACAGCACGAACAGCACACTCGCTCGCACAGCACCGGGACCTGGGACCCTCTCCCTCTCCCGACCAGTTTGTACCCCCTACTACAGACTTTGGACTTGAGAACATCGGCACACACTGGACGTAAGGTATTACTCTCCGGAGGCCCGAACCGGTCTAAAAACCCCCTGTCTCTTGAGTCACCATCCGGGCCCCGACGCGCGATCGTAGAAATTTACTTGCCGGCGGTAGAGAACCCCGACAGGTACCATTAGTGGTAGTCTGTTACTCTATTGTTGAATTGTCTCTTTGACCTCGTTGGAATTTGCATTTTGCAGCGTCTTGTGCTTTAATCAGTTTGGTAGAACTAGTTGGTCTTAGAATCTAGCTTTCTGCATTAGACAGTCAATAACAAGGTGAACTGATTGACTCACGGGCTCCACATAATTTCTTTTTTTTTCCATTTCCAAAACCTTTGAAAACGGAACGACGGAGGCACGGAGCGATCTCATGTCCTCCTGAAGAGCGCGCTGCCGTGCCTGCTTCCAGGCAGCTCCCGCGCGACGCAGCCGACGCACTCCCTTTCCCGCCAATCTCCCAGCCATCTCCCGCGCGGCGCTCCCTTCCCCTCCAGGCTCCAGCCGTCGTGTCAGTCACGCATGGCATTTCGTGAGAAGACGTGGGCGACCGGCAGAAGGCGTATAGGGACTTGGGCGCCATCGACGTCAGCAGGAAACGTTCAAGCCGTTGTGTGTGGCCCACTGAGCAGAGAGGCATGGCGTCAAGAGGTCCAGGGCGCCGGCGCCAGGGCCTGATTGGTTGGCTACCAAAAGTTGCCAAGCCAATATACAGGCAATGCCATAAACTTTGGCATTCATTTGGTTGAAAGCCAATTTTCTTTTTGCCAAAGTTCTTAACAAAATGACAATATTAATTTTATTCATATTTTGACATCCAATCAATTTTTCACATGTGTGTTAGTATAAATCATAGACATTAGTTGATGAGGGGCCTGATCGGTCACACCCGACGGGTGTAGCGCAAAGGTACCCCGCTTGATCACGCGCGGGAGTGATCGTTTGCCAGAATTTTTGCGAAAAAAGGAGGGGCACCGGGCCCCGGGTGGAGCCCCCGAGCGGTGGGCGACCCTGCACAGGGAAGGGGTCGCCCGCTGCTTAGTTTGAAGAGCTCAAAGGGTGCGTTTCGGAAAACGACTATACGTAATAAAGTACTCGGGACGGAGCAACACTTTATTCATTATCGTAAGCGAAAAGTACATGTACTTTTAAGGGTAAAAGCGACGTAGCTGCTCTATGTTCCAAGCGTTTGTGAGGACTCGGCCATCGGCGTCCTTGAGCTTGAAAGTCCCCGGGTGGAGGACTTGGTCGACGATGTAAGGGCCTTCCCATGGCGGTGACAGCTTGTGGCGGCCGCGGTTACTCTGGACTCGTCGGAGGACGAGGTCGCCGACTTGAAACGCCCGGCTTCTGATGTTGCGATCGTGGTACCGCCGCAGAGCTTGTTGGTACTTGGCCGAGTGGAGCAGGGCGATGCTGCGTGCTTCATCCAGCTGGTCGATGGCGTCTTCCAGGGAGGCCTGGTTCCCTTCGTCGTCGTAGGCTCGAACTCTCGGGCTACCGTAGTCGAGGTCGGTTGGGAGGACCGCCTCGGACCCGTGGACCATGAAGAAAGGCGTGCAGCCGGTAGCCCGACTTGGGGTGGTCCGCAAGCTCCAAAGGACGGATGGGAGCTCTGCGACCCACCTTGCTCGAAACTTCTCGAGTCGCTTGAAGATTCATGGCTTCAGCCCCTGCAGGATCATGCCGTTCGCTCTTTCCACTTGCCCATTGGTTTTGGGATGGCTGACGGTGGCCCAATCCACTCGGATATTGTTGGCGTCGCAGAAGTTGAGGAACTTCTTGCCCGTGAACTAGGTGCCGTTGTCGGTGATGATCGCATTTGGGACTCTGAAGCGGTAGATGATGTCAGTGAAGAACTGGACAGCTTCCTCCGAGCGGACCCTTCTGATTGGTCTTGCCTCAATCCATTTGGAGAACTTGTCAACGGCGACGAGGAGATGCGTGAAGCCCCCGGGCGCCTTCTTCAGTGGCCCGACTAGATCCAATCCCCACACGGCAAAGGGCCAGGTGATGGGGATGGTCTGTAGTGCTTGCACCGGGAGGTGGGTTTGTCGTGCATAAAATTGACATCCCTCGCAACTGCGCACGATGTCCTTGGCGTTGGCGACCGCGGTCGGCCAGTAGAATCCTTGTCGGAAAGCTTTCCCGACAAGAGTTTTTGGTGCGGCGTGGTGCCCACATGCACCTGCGTGTATGTCCCTCAGTAATTCTTTCCCCTGGTCAACCAGGATGCACCGCATTAGGACGCCAAAAGTGGCTCGCCTGTAGAGCTCCCCCTCGATGAGTGTGAACGTCTTGGCCCAGCGAGCGATCTGCCGAGCCTCAGTCTTGTCGGGAGGGAGCTTGCCTTACACTATCCACTCGAGAAGTGGGAACCTCCAATCCGAATCTTCAAGGTTCGTCTCTGGTACCTCGTCGACTTCCATCACCTCTATTGGTTCTTGCTCAGGGGGTTCTGGCGGCTCATCGTCTAGTCGGACGGACGGGGCGTATTGGTCCTTGGCAAATACACCATGGGGTACTGGCCTTCGGTTGGAGGCCGCCTTTGCGAGGGTGTCGGCCGCCTCGTTGTATCGCTGCTGGATGTGCTTGAGTTCGAGGCCAAGGAACTTGTCTTCCAGTTCTCGGACCGCCTGGCAGTAGGCTGCCATCTTGGGGCTGACGCAGCTTGACTCTTTCATCACCTGGTCGACGACCAACTCCGAATCACCCCGGATCTCAAGCCGCCGAATTCCTAGCTCGAGGGCGATACGGAGTCCGTTGATAAGAGCCTCATACTCTGCGGTGTTGTTAGAGGCCGGGAAGTGTAGTCGGACCATGTACTTCATACGCACGCCCAAGGGCGAGACGAAGACAAGGCCGACACCGGCTCCCTCTTTCATGAAGCGACCCGTCGAAGTACATGACCCATATTTCGTGCTCAACAGAGGTCGGGGGAGTTTGGGCCTCAGTCCACTCGGCGACAAAGTCGACCAACGCCTGCGACTTGATGGCGTCCCGAGGGGCGTAGGTAATGTTCTTCCCCATCAGCTCGAGCGCCCACTTGGCTATCCTCCCCTCGGCCTCAGGGCTTTGGATCACCTCGCCGAGTAGATACTTCGACACCACCGTGATTGGGTGGGCGTCAAAGTAATGTCGGAGTTTTCGCTTGGTGATGAGGACCGCGTAGACCAGCTTCTGGATCTGGGGGTACCGTACCTTGGTGTCGGACAGGACTTCACTGATGAAGTAGACTAGGCGTTGTATCTTCTGGATCTTCCCGGGCTCGTTGCGCTCGACGACAAGGGCGGTGCTTACCACGTGGGTGGTTGCCGAGATGTAGAGCAGCATGGGCTCTCCTTCTGCCGGGGCGGTCAAGATCGGTGGACTTTTTAGCGACGCCTTGAGCGAGTCGAGGGCTTCCTGAGCCTCGGCGTTCCAGGTGAAGTGGTCCGACTTCTTCAGCAGGCGGTACAAGGGCAAGCTCCGTTCCCCGAGTCGGGCGATGAAACGGCTGAGCGCGGCCAAACATCCTGTAACGCGCTGGACCCCCTTCACATTCTGGATAGGTCCCATGTCGGTGATGGCGGAGATCTTCTCGGAGTTGGCCTCGATGCCTCGTTCTGATACGACAAAGCCGAGGAGCATGCCTCTCGAAACCCCGAAAACGCACTTCTCGGGGTTGAGCTTTACCTTGTTTAGCCGGAGCTTTTCAAAGACTGCTGCGAGGTCTGGGACCAAGTCGCCGATGCGCTTGGATTTCACCACAATGTCGTCTACGTACGCCTCGACCAGTCGGCCGATGAGGTCGCCAAAGACGCGACGCATGCATCTTTGGAACGTGGCGCCCGCGTTTTTCAGCCTGAACGGCGTAGACGAATAGCAGAAGATGCCGAAAGGTGTGATAAAAGACGTAGCGAGCTGGTCGACCAAGCTCATTGCGATCTAATGGTAACTGGAGTACGCATCGAGAAAGCACAGGGTTTCGCACCCAGCGGTGGAGTCGACCACCTGATCTATGCGAGGAAGAGGGAAGGAGTCTTTTGGACATGCCTTATTAAGGCCGGTATAGTCAACGCACATCCTCCATTTTCCATTCTTCTTTTTTACAAGGACAGGGTTCGCTAACCACTCGGGGTGGTACACTTCCCTAATGAAGCCTGCGCTAAGGAGCTTTTTGAGCTCTTCGCCGATGGCTCTGCATTTGTCCTTGTCATATCGTCGAAGCCTCTGTTTGACCGGTCATGAGCCAGGCTTGATGTCTAGTTTGTGCTCGGCGACCTCCCTTGGAATCCCCGGCATGTCCGAGGGCTTCCATGCAAACACATCGAGGTTTGCTCGGAGGAAGTCGACGAGTGCGCTTTCCTATTTAGGATCGAGCGCCGTCCCGACACGGAGGGTGCGACCATCGTTGGCCACGGCAACCTCCTTGACGTCCTTGGCCGGCTCAAAGGAGCACGCGGCACGCTTGGACGACTCGGGGATATCCAGGTCCCTGGGGGAAGGCTCAGCGGCGAGCTTCTCAGACCGGATGAGTGCCTCCGCGAACTGGAAGCACTCGGTATCGCATGCGTACGCGTGTTCAAATGAAGTCCCCACCGTGATGACGCCCTGGGGCCCGGGGATCTTCAACTTGAGATACGTGTAGTTTGGGACGGCCATGAACTTGGCGTACGCCGGCCTCCCGAGGATGGCGTGGTACGTCCCGGGAAATCCCACCACTTCGAAAGTGAGGGTCTCCCTCCGGAAGTTGCGCGGAGTCCCGAAAGTGACGGGGAGGTCGATCTGCCCGAGGGGCATTGCGTCCGCGCCTGGGACGACTCCGTGGAAGGGCGCCGTGGACGGGCACAGCCGGGATCGTGGGATCCCCATCTCGTCCAACGTCTCGGCGTAGAGGATGTTGAGGCCGCTCCCTCCGTCCATCAGCACCTTGTGGACGCGCTTTGTTCCGAATAGAGGGGCGACAACGAGCGGGTACCTTCCCGGTTGCGGGACATGGTCGGGGTGATCGGAGCGATCAAAAGTGATCGGGGCCTCCGACCACCTGAGGTAGGAGGGCACCACGGGCTCTACCTTGCAGACCTCTCTTCTGATCAGCTTCTCGTCGCGCCTTGAAGGGTAGGCCGCCGACCCCCCCAACGATCATTAGGAGATGGCGCCGTCCTCCTTGGGGTATCCGTCGTCGTCGTTCAAGCCTCCGGCCCCGTCCTTGGCCATCTCGTGGGGTCTCTTCTTTAGGGTTCCAGCGAGGAAACTCTTCATGAGTTTGCAATCCTTCAAAGCGTGCTTGATGGGGCCCTCGTGGTTGGTGCATGGTGCCTGGAGGAGCTTCTCGAAGTGATCCCTTGGCACGTTCCCTTTGGGCTTGGTAGGCTTTCGCTCAGCTGCCGCCACCACGTTGGCATCACGCTGCCGCTTGTCCTTCTTGTCTGGCTGAGCGGAGGCGCCTTCGCCGGCATCCCGACTGCTTGCCCTTGCCTTGAGACCGATCGAGGGTTGCGGCGACAGCGTCTTCCCCATCGGCGTAGTCGGTGGCGATGTCGAGGAGCTCCCGAATGGTTCGCGGCTTCTTGTGCCCTAGTTCGTGAATAAGGGTCGCGCAGGTGGTTCCAAACCGGAACGCCGAGACGACGTCGGTGTCGGCGGTGTTTGGCAGCTCGGTGCAGCGCTTGGAGAAGCGCTTGATGTAGTCGCGCAGGCTTTCGTCCCTCCTTTGGAGGCAGTTGCGCAGATCCCAGGGGTTCCCAGGACGGGTGTAGGTCCCCTGGAAGTTGCCGATGAACGCATCGCGCAGCTGCGCCCAGCTGTCGATCCTGCCATCGGGGAGGTGCTCCAACCATGTTCGCGCAGAGTTGGCAAGGTAGAGGGGGAGGCTCTTGATGATGAAGTAGTCGTCCTGTGCTCCGCCCGCATGGCACGCTAGCCGGTAGTCCTCCAGCCAGACGCTGGGGTTGGTATCCCCATCGTACTTGGGCACCGTCGTAGGTGCTCGGAAGCGCGGAGGGACGCGGGCGCCGAGGACACGAGGTCCAAAGGCACGCGCCTCCCTGGGATCAGGAGATGCACTCCTGCTCCGGTCTTCGCCGCTGTCGTAGCGGCCTCCGCGCCGCCTACTGTAGGCTCGACACGGGCGATGCTCTTGGTGCTCGTCTCGCCGCCGAGCGTCTCTGTCTGCCGAGACCCCGTGATGATGTACCGACTGCTCATGGACAGGCTCCCTGGGAACCCGTTGGCGTGACGCGGAGCTCTCCGCTTGCTGAACTGCTGCGGTCTCCAGGAGCGCGCGGAGCTGTTGATGGAACCTCCGGTCTTCAAGGGTCGACGGCTCGGGATGCTCGCGGAGTAGGACGGCGGCTGCCGCAAGGTTCTGGGATGCCCGTTTGAAAATCGGCGCATCGTTGGCGTTGTTGCCGTCGTTGACGATGTGCTGTTGCACATCTCGCGGGCGTGCACAAGCGGCCCCTCCGTCCGCATTCCTCCCGAGCTCGTGGTGGAGTTGCCGACGCTCGGCCTCGAGCTGACGCCGCGCCTCATCGAGCTCCTGCAGCCTGACCCGCCGGGCATCGCCCACGGGGCCGTTCCGGGGCGGTGTTCGGCGAGGGTCGTCCTTGGTCGAGCTGCTAGCTGTTTGCACATCCCCATCGGGGGTGTGGCACATGAAGCATTCCCGGGAGGGGTCGTAGGTCATCGATGGAGTCTGCCTCGCTTGTGGGTCCAGGTTCTGCTTGTCCGTCGCGCCCTTGCCGGTAGGCGCGGTGCAGGGGTTGGACTCCGTCGGTGTGAGGGCGATCACCGGATCGCGTGGCAGGCCCGGCTGCCCTTCTGGGTACATGGTGTTGTAGCAGTCGATGAACTCGTCCCAGGGGAGCTGCTCCTCTCCTCCAGCTTGGAGGGCGAGGTTGGTGATCATGTAGGAGATGTTGCGGAAACGCTCCTGGGTCGGGCTCCGTCCCAGAGCGACCACCAAATCCTCACCAAGCAGGTCGAAGACGTAGGCGGTGGCACCTGCGGTGGTACGGAGAGGTTCGGACCCCTTGTCGTGGATCGCGTCGCGGCCGTCATCGTGGGCAGGCTCGGGGCGTACGAAGGTGGCCTCGATGAGGGGCCCCTCCGACTTGCTGAAGACGAAGTCGAGGGAGCCGAGACGCAGGTGAGCGCCTGGCGCCAGCGGGGCGCCGCCGTGGGCCATCCGGACCCTGGTGAAGTGATGCGACATGCGAAATGCCCCTACCTGGCGCGCTAACTGTCGGGGTTCTCTACCGCCGGCAAGTAATATTTCTACGATCGCGTGTCAGGGCACCGGATGGTGGCTGGAGAGACACAGGAGATTATACTGGTTTGGGCCTCCGGAGAGTAACACCCTACGTCCAGTGAGAGCCGGTGTTCTCGAGTCCAAGTCTGTAGTAGGGGATACAAACTAGTCGGGAGAGGGAAACGACCCCAGGTCCCTGTGCGATGGAGTGGGTGTGCTGTTGATCGGTTGATCGTCCGTGTGTTCGTCCCTCCTCCCCCCCCAATCGTTCACCCTTTGTCCCCTTTTATAGTCTCAAGGGGAAAAGGAAATGGGGAGGTAAAAAGAAAGAATTACAACAGGAATTACAACGCCGAGGTCTTCAATTCCGTCTCGCGCCCTAAGCCGTACGTGGAGTAGGTGTTGACGGGGTGGGCGCTCCGTTTGACCCGGGATCGTACATACCCGGGTGGTTTGGATATGAGGCTTCTCGGGTACGCCTCCGAGTAGCTTTTGGGTCGCGGTTGACCTGTACTGTGCCTCCTTGGACTCCAGGTGTCCTCCTCGGGCTCCAGGTGTCCTCCCCTGGGCGTGCATGTGTCCTGCTCCCGGACTGTAGTGTTCTTGTGCAGATGAGACGGGTGCTCCTGTGGCCGCCGTGGCGAAGGACGACGCCCATCCCATTCTGACATAGCCGGTACCAAGTGGGTACGGCCAGGGATGGGCAAAAGCGGGATGGAGCCGAGCGGTTCAGTCGAGTCGGAGACTCCTCGGATACGGAAGATCTGCTTGACCTAGGTCTTCAGCTTTTGTTTTTGATGGGTGGATTGGTGTCGTGTCGTAGATTAGGGGCCTGATCGGTCACCCCTAATCTAGCCCCTCGTCAGTAGCCCCCGAGGCTGGGGGGGGAGTTTGAGACTCGGGGGCTGCAGCAGTCGCCGCCGGTACGATGGCGGCACTCGGAAGGGCCCCGGACGTCCCCGCCTCCGCCTCCTCGGGATCGGTCGTTATCTCCGAGGCGGAAGCGGCCACCCGACCGTGCGATGCGGCGACAATCTCCTCGGCGTCGGCTGGAACCGCGTCGCCAGACAGGGCAACCTCCCCTGCCCCGGGGTGTCTCGCCACCTCCTGAGGGGCTGGAGGGACCGGCCCCGCCAGCTGCTGCTTCAGCTCGGTCTGGTACACCGCGACGTCCGCCTCTGAGGGGACAGCTTGCGAGACGACCAGGCCCACAGGGAGCGCACCTCCCGGGCTGCCACCACTTCCTTGAGGCACCTCCTCTTCAAGGGAGGGCGTCTCCCTCCGAGTCGCCTCCTCGGCCTGTTCAACCGCCGGCCTCGGCGTCTGCGTCGCTGGGCGCAGCTTCTTCTGCGGCGCCGCCTCGAGTGGCTTGTTAGCCCGGCTGGTGCATCAAAGGCCGAGGAGCCCGGCTAAGGAAAAAAGCAACCACAAAAATAAAAACCACTCAAAAAGGGTAGAGCATTACTCACCTCGACGAGACGATCCGAGTCCGCTTGGCGCTAGTCGGCATGGGGTCCCGCGGGGACGAGGGCCTCTTGGACCCCGCGAGCGCCGCCGGGGCGGGGACCGCCTGCGCAACTTCGGCACCCCTGCTCGAGTGGGGCGCCGCCTGGCCAGTCGGGCTTCCTCCCTCGACCTGCGAGGAATCTGGCTACCCCGCCATGGCCCTCGCCGGGGCAGAAGGAACCTGTGCCTCCACCGCGGGAGGCACGGGCGAGACGCCGCTCCCGGCAGGATTTGCCTCAGCGGGAGATGCGGGCACGTCCCGCCCTCCACTCTGCGTCCTCGCCGCCTGAAGGGCTGGCGGCGGCCGCCTGTCGTCCCGCGGCAGGGACCTCCTGGGGAAACGTGACGCCCCCGACGACGAACCCCCGCGTGGGCGCGTTCAGACGGGTCGCGACTCCTATCCCGACGGGAGGAGGCCGCGTCCCAGCGGGGATCCACCCGCTCCTCAGACGCGTGACGGGTGGCCGGAGGCGTGCGATCGCGCCGCCCGTGCTGGCTGTCCCTGGCGGGCCGGTGAGGCTGGCCCGACCGGGAACCTCCACTCTTCCCCGCGTCCGGCTGCGGCGACCTCCCTCTCCCGCTGGACCTCGGCTTCTGTGCCGAGGACGAGGCGGTCACCACAGCGATGGCTCTGGACTTCGCCGGAGGCGCGCCCCCGACTTCTTCTTCCTCGTCATCCTCCTCGGACGAGTCCTCTTCGGCGGGCTCCGACTCGGGGTCCTCATCCTCGGAGACCCTGTAGCCCTTCCCCCTCCTCTTGGCCCGGTCGGCGTTCCTTTCTCTCTTGGCCAACTCGCGCTTCTTCCACTTCTCCCGGCGCTCCTTCCACTTCTTGGCCATCTCGGCGGTGGCTCGGTTCACTGCCCTGTCCTCGAGAAGTGGCGCCGGGGAGTAGGTGAGGTCCTCGCCCTTCACCTAAAAGAGCTTGGGGTTAGAGGACAAAAAAGAACTCGGGAGCAAACTTGAGACAGACGAAAGGATCCTTACGATGGCCTTGGTGTCGGCGTTTGGGAGCTGTCGGATCTAATGTCCGGCAGTCCACCCGGGGGTACCCAGATGGTTGATTTGTAGGCAAAGGGCGATCGCGAGACTAGGGAACTCGAGGTAACACAGGGACACAGGGATTATACAGGTTCGGGCTACCCGGAGGTATAATACCCTACGTCCTGTGCTCGGGGGTTTTGTATTGCTTTGCTCGGCGAAGTTCCGGGGAACAACAGCGAGCTCTTGGTTACAATGGATGAATGGCGTGGGAATCAGATGTCTAAGGGGGTCGACCTAGGCCACCTTATATAGGCTGACGGCCTAGGGTTTACAAGTCGGTTATTTCTAAATACTGTCCGGCTCAAATCAGGAAACTAATCCAAGTCGGTTACAACATAATTGCCGTGATCTCCGGGCGAGATCTGAGGATATCGCCGAATACCTTGCAGGCTAAGTCTTCTCCAATCTTGTCCATCAAGTCAGGGATCCTCGTGGGCCGGCCTGGGGTCGGCCCACATCCTTGTCAGACGTGGGACCAGGCCGACTGGCTATCCGGTCGGTAGTGGGCCTAGGGGTACCCATATCCCACAAGTCCCCGAGCAACGTGCAGGCGCGTGTTGGACTGTTGATGAAGAAGCGAAGCCATCAAGGTCGGCTGAAGCGTCTTGGTCGGCAGTCCGACACAAGGGTGGACGGTGCTCAAAAAAGAAAACCGCAGGTCATCCGGGAATGACCCTGGGCAGGCCCGGGGGCGAAGCCTCGAGTGATGTAGCGCTGAGTCGTGGCCGAGCCGGGCGCCGAGGAGCTGCACCACTTGGGGAAAGTGACACATCCTGATGGGGCATACGGAGGGCGACGCAAGGAGCCCTCCATATGGAGTAGTCCCCGAGCATTGGGCCGACTAGAAAAGTCGGGCTAATGGTCAAAAGAGAATGATCTCCAAGCATCGGGGCAGTCAGGCCGCCCAAAGGATAAGCTCGCCAAATAGCGACGAAAATAGTATTCACGTGGATGCACAGGGCAATCCCGTGGTCGGATGAAGCTGAAGGTGGTAAGGGCGGACTGAGCGCCTAGAAGAAAGGAGCTGCTGCGTGGCACAGGGCTCACGAGGAGCTGCTGCGTGGCATAGGGCTCACGAGGAGCTGCTGCGTGGCACAAGGCTCACGCGCTGAACAGTGCGACCGGAGTCACATGCGGTTGTATAGCACGGGGCTATAAATAGACGCCGAGGCCCGGGGCCTTGTTATTATCCGAAAGTAGGTATAGCAACCACCTCACTTGAACATGTTGGGGACTATGTGCTGGGTTCATCCTCCGGGGAAGAACCATGGGGACTTGATAGTTTGGTGCTAGAAGAGTGCTTGCGAAGATACTGAGGTGTTGATCAGCGTCTGAATGCTGTCCCATTCACCCCTGCATTCCCATGTGACGAGGGCCATGTGGGGTGAAATGCTTTGTAGAGCAAGGGATACCCGGAGGCATTCGCTATCAACCCTCTGTTGGTGCTGTCCCGTCGACGGCTGCAGTGGTGCTACAAGAGAGCTTGCGACGAGCTCATGTGGGCCAAGCTTGCTTCGGATGCAGCACTAGGCGCAGGGACGAGTGCCCCAGGCCGTCATCTTGATGGTTGATGTGTTTGATTCCTGTAACCGGCATATGACCGGCTCTCTTTGTAATTTGTAATCCTTGTATTGAACCTTTTCTCCTTTTCATTGCTTAGAAACGCAATATCTGCGTCCCTGGACCCGGGGGTCATGAGAGGCGTCGTAGGTTCGCACCGTAGTAACAAATTACAGAATCCTCTTGGCAACGTGCCAAGGCACCGAGTCCGGAGACCCATTGACCAGAGTCAAGAGCGCCGAGTCCCCGAGGGTCGGGGCTAGCCGAGTCTGGAAACCCGTTGACCGGAGTCAAGAGCGCCGAGTCCCCGAGGGTCGGGGCTGGCCGAGTCCGGAAACCCGTTGACCGGAGTCAAAAGCGCCGAGTCCCCGAGGGTCGGGGCTGGCCGAGTCCGGAGACCCATTGACCGGAGTCAAAAGCGCCGAGTCCCCGAGGGTCGGGGCTGGCCGAGTCCGGACACCCCTTGACCGGAGTCAAGAGCGCCGAGTCCACGAGGGTCGGTGCTGGCCGAGTCCGGAAACCCGTTGACCGGAGTCAAAAGCGCCGAGTCCCCGAGGGTCGAGCTGGCCGAGTCCGGAGACCCATTGACCGGAGTCAACAGCCGGACTCGAGCCTGTTACCGAGCCAGACGCCTCCACAGGTGCTGCGGGGCGTGCAATTCAAGCGTCCTCGCAAGGGCGGGTAAGTCACCTTGAGTTTCTGATTGTTGGCTGAACAATTCTTGATCTGTTGACGTGTTGAATGCAGGCTCGGGGGCCAAGCGGGTGTAGGCACTCTACTCCGCCCGGGGGCCGGTGACAAGGCGCCGCCGAGTCGGTCTTCCGCCGGAGAGGCGGGTTCAGGGTCAAGCATGGCCCTGATCGTGCCGGAGCAGGTACCAATCGGCATGTCGGGGCCGCCAGACCCGCCGAGTCCACCTCGCATCGCAGGGACGGGTGACCCGGCGAGGGATCTGCAGGCGGACACGTCTGAGGTCGCCCTCGAAGAGGAGGTCCCGGAGGGTCGTGCAGAGATGGAGGAGCTGCCGTGGAGTCCTCCACCACTTGAGGATGACAACAACCGGCTCCTTGGGGAGGATCTGGATGCCGATCCAGGCGTCCACGTGCCTCCCCAGGGGGAAGCAGTCGCGGGCGAGCTCGGGGACGGACCGCAGGCCCCAGTTGAACATGGAGCGGCGGATGGAGCTTGACGCCGCCGACCAAGCGAGCGAGCTCCGGAAGTTGCAAAACGTGGCCGGCGTCTTGACCCGTGTCGTACAGGTATGTCTTCTTGGCGTCGTGTTGTCAGTATAGCACGCGCGATGACCCTGAGGCCAATGTGTTATGTCACAGGGTTTCTCGGAACGGCCACGAGGGACCTTGACTTCAGGCGGCAGGCCCTTGAAGACCGCCGGGCCTTGGCACGAATCCGCGCGGATAGAATCCGTGAGGCAGAGGCTGCCAAGGAGTTCCAGAGGCAGAGGGAGCGGGAGCTCGCCGACCTGCAGAAGACCAACGAGGACCTCATGAATGACATGAGCGTTCTCACCGAAGGTGAGTTCTTCGTGCATTGCTTGCTGGTGTATCTCGCCGAACAATTGTGCTCATGAGGGTTCGTTTGCAGAGTCGAGGAAGAGGGAGGAAGCCCTTCAGGGGAGGGTCAACGAGCTGGCCGGGGCCAAAAAGAAGCTTGAAGATGAGCTGGCCGGGGCCAAGCATGGGCTCGAGGAAGAGGTGCGTGGGCTTAAAGCAGCCAATCTTCGCCTCGCAACCGAATCGGAGCACCTGAAGGAAGCCAATCAGGTCCTGAAGGATACGCACGACCAGGTCATGCATGGTAAGTGTCTTTTGCCGAATCATCTAGGGCTGTGGAGAAGTCGGTTGTGCTTATGCATGTTCATCTACAGGGCTTCGGGCGGAGCTGATGGAGCTAAAGCAGGCGGCCGAGTTCAACGCCAATTCCTTGGTGCCTGCCGAGTCCGGCCCGGCGGCGGTGACGTTGGCAGAGCGGCTCAGGGCCGGTCCGACTCGGGCAGCCCAGTTGATGCAGCAGACTGCGATCGGCTTTGGGAGTCGGGTCCTGGCACTGTTCAGGATACATTTCCCTACGCAAGAGCTGGCTCCCATCACCGACGGCATCCCTGAAGAACTCGTCGACGAAGAGTTCGACGAGTTAGTCGAGGAGTGTACCCCTCTGGCTGAAGCTGTAGCAGCTGAACTGGGCCTATAAAAGCAACTATAGATGTAAACTCTGTAGAATCTGTAAACAAAATACCGGTTTTATTTGAAGTATGAGTGTGCATTGGTGCTTTACTGGACCCTTTTCCCTGCCGACTAGGACTTTGCGTTGCCCGGCTAGCCACTGCCCTGTGCTGTTTAAGCACCCTTTTTGACCCGCTGACCACTGCTCACAGAGAGGACGGCTTACCCAGCTACACTACTCAGCGGGGAGGCTTAGGTGTAGGGGGCGCGCGGGTTGAGCGCGGAGCTCAGGGTTTCACAGTTTGGGACTCGGACCAGCCGAGTTAGCTTAGTAGTCGCCGGGGGGAATATAGGGTTGGGCAAGGACTCGGAAGTCGGAGTAAGCAGGTACCCCCCCTAAATATCGTGATGAAGAAGACGCAACCTGGGTCGGACCCAGTCCCCGAGCATCAGCATGGATGTCGGGTAAAAAGACAACAGCAAGCCATGAGGCAAAAGTAATTTTATTAATACTAGACAAGGAATACATAGCTTTTGTTTAATTTCTACGGGTAGAACTTGACGAGGTGCTCGATGTTCCACATGTTTGGGACTGGGTCACCATTAGCCCACTGAAGGCTGTATGTTCCTTGCAAAACAACTTCTTTGACGATGAAGGGGCCCTCCCAGGGGGTGGATAACTTGTGCTTGTCCTTGGTGGACATGACTCGGCGCAGGGCCAAGTCGCCGACGTTGAGTGAACGTTCCCGAACGTTCTTGTCGTGGTAGCGCCGCACCTGCTGCTCATGTCTGGCATGTCTGATCAAGGCGGCGAGTCGGTGTTCTTCGAGGCAGTCGACATCGACCTGGCGGCCGATTTCTGCTTCATCTTCTTCATAGTGCTAGATGCGCGGAGCACCGTGGGTGACGTCGGCTGGGAGAACGGCTTCGGAGCCGTATACCAGAAAGAAGGGAGTATATCCCGTTGCTCTGCTTTTCTACGTTCGTAGGCCCCATATGACATGGGGTACTTCCTTAGCCCACCGACCGGGGTGCTTGTTGAGTTCGTCGTTGTTGACGCGGAAAATCGGCAGACGTATCTCCCGCGTGCAGCACACGATGACCGGGGAGAGTCTGCTTCGCTCCAGTGCCAGTCTACACTCCAGTTCAGGTTCGCGGCGTGCCAGTCAATTTGACCTGAAATTGACAAGGGAAATAAACAGTTAAATTGCTCTATGATTGTGCCGGCTCTATTTCAGACGATGGAGTAGCGTCGAATTTTAGCCAAGACCCAATCAGACACGCATCGGCCGATACCGATCGGACCTCAGAATCGGACCTCAATGATGACGTCAATCGGACCAAGTAATCGGACCTCAATCAGACACCAAATCGGACTTCAGAATCGGACCAATCAGGATCGGACCTTGATTGATATAACAGACCAGCCTTTGAATAATGAAATAAAGCATAAAACAAGGCCAATATGTAAATAATGGATCAGCTATGTCTTGAAACAAGATATTAAATAATCACAGTGTAAGCCGATACATTGTCCACCTTGTCTAGTTGCCAGTTTGACTCATCTTATCGGACCATCTAACCAACCGATCGGACTATAGCCTTTTCAGAGAAATCTAGCTCCGACGTAGGGAATCTAGATTTCTCCAACTATGATCAGATCAGATAGCTAGATAACCAGACTCGACTCATCAACCTGTCAATTAGACAAGATGCTCGCACAGGTGTTGATCAGATTAAGCAAAATAAGCAGGAAAAACATTAACAGATACGTTCTGATTCTAAGATATGCTACTGAATAATTAAGCAAGATCCAGCTCCGACGTAGGGAATCTACACCACACTTAACATTCAAATAGCAATAAGGCATAACCAAAGCTTCCTTTAACTAATCAAGATGAACCTAGCTCCGACGTAGGGAATCTAGACCAAGCATGACAGTCAAAGATTAATCTAAGCGTATTACAAAGATCCAGCTCCGACGTAGGGAATCTACACCAATGCAATACTCAAAGAACAACCAGATTAAACCACAAGGCAGGATCGGACATAGAACGATGTTGTAAGATAAATAATGCTTAAATCGGACCAAGACCTGTGCTCAAAGCCGTTGAAGAAGTAGAATTGATTCACATGGCGTAGATCTAAACCAATCTAGCAACTCCAACAAACCGCAAAGACTATCTTTAGTAACCAAGATTATTCTAGCTCCGACGTAGGGAATCTAGACTAATCTTGATACCTAGCTCCGACGTAGGGAATCTAGGCTTAAAGTATAGTCCGATAACGATAATCTGTTGAATAATCAATATTGATCTAGCTCCGACGTAGGGAATCTATATCAATCTTGATTATCCAGAGATAAATCGGTTGAACAGTATAAACGAGAAAGGGCGATGCGCCTCAATTCAAAGCCTATACTAGTTCGATAAATTGACTAACTTACTGGTAAGCCGGAGATCAGAACTGATGCAGCCCGTCCACCAATGAGCTTCGTCGGTAACTACTACTAGGGTTTTGGCGTGAAGCCGGGTTGTATTGAATTGTGAGAATTGTTCTTTACAATGGACGAGGGTTCATATTTATACCCTGGTCATGGAGAGTCCTGATCGGACCAGACTAACTAAATAAGGTAAACTAAGCTTAAGATACAACGGGACTTCTCAAACACCTTCTGAAAAGGAAATAGTCCCCGAATCTGATACGCCTCTTCCTTAGCCGACGTGTCTTCCCTTTCGAGCTCGTCATTGGATCGGATTCTTGCTCCATCGAACTCCTTTTCACCATCAGCTTCCTTCTCTGTCTCCTTTGGCATTGACCAGTCAACGGGTCCACTTCGCAGTCTCAACTTCATCATGTCATCATCCGACCCAGTATGTCAGGTGCGAAAATCCGGTGTCAACAGTCGTACATGGCCTTCTTGAGCGAGTCTTGGACCATACCGTTAGCCCGTTCGACCTGGCCGTTGCACCTGGGGTGCGCCGTGGAGGAGTAGTAGACGTCGATACAGCTGTCTTGGCAGAAGTCCCAGAACTCGTGCCCTGTGAACTCGGATCCGAGGTCAGTTACGATGCGGTTTGGGACGCCAAACCGATGGGTGAGCTCTTGGATGAACTTTGCAGCCGTCGCCGATTTGGTGTCGGTCACGACCTTGTACTCAATCCACTTGGTGAATTTGTCGACCGCCACCAAGATGTGCTTGAACCCGCCCGGGGCGGTTTTGAAGGGTCCAACGTTGTCGAGTCCCCATATGGCGAATGGCCAAGATGGAGGGATGGTCCGTAGCGCCTGAGCCGGCAGGTGCTTTTGCTTCTGGAAGAACTGGCAGCCGGTGCAGCTGCGTACCAATTCCTTGGCGTCGGACAGGGCTGTCGGCCAGTAGAACCCTGCCCTGTAGGCCTTGCCGACTAATGTGCCGGCCGCCACGTGGTTGCTACAAGTACCCGAGTGGATATCATGTAACAGGGTGATACCTTCATCTTGAAGGACGCACTTCATGAGAATGCCTGTGGAGGCTGCCTTTCTGTACAGATCGTTGCCGATGACGACATAATTTGTTGCACGCCGAGTCAACTTCTCGATTTCTTCCCTCGTATCCGGCGACCAGTTCTCTGTGAGGAAAGCGATGAAGGGGGCGCGCCAGTCTGCTTCCACCACGAGAACTTCGCTGGTCGGCGGGCCACCCGGGAGTGACTCCGGCTCGGGTACGGGGCTGCCGTCCTCAAGCATCTTGATGGACGGGGTACGCAGGTCTTGGACGAAGACGCCGACTGGTACTTGGGCTCTGGTGGACCCTAGCTTGGAGAGGACATCAGCGGCGACATTGTCTTCCCGGAGGACGTGGTGGAGCTCGAGGCCGTAGAAGTGGGCCTCAAGTTTGCGCACTTCTGCGCAGTATGCGCTCATGGTTTCCTTGGTCGTGTCCCAGTTTTTGTTCACCTGTTCGACGACTAGCTTGGAATCGCCATAGCACATGAGTCGCTTAATGCCGAGTGATACCGTGATCCGGAGACCGTGGATAAGGGCTTCGTACTCGGCCCCATTGTTGGTAGCCTGGTAGTGTATCTGGAGAACATACTTGAGGTGCTGCCCCTCCGGAGAGATGAACAACACTCCTGCGCCGGCTCCTTCGAGGTTGAGGGCTCCGTCAAAGTACATCTTCCAGTGCTCTGGCTGTTCCGCCGGGGTTGACGTTTGGATCTCTGTCCACTCGGCCACGAAGTCGGCCAGTATCTGAGATTTGATGGCCTCTCGTGGCTCGAAGTTGATAGTATGCTCGCCGAGTTCTACGGACCACTTGACGATGCGGTCGTTGGCATCCCTGTTGTGGAGTATGGCTCCAAGGGGGAAATTCGAGATGACTGGAATCACGTGGGCCTGGAAATAGTGAAGTAGCTTCCTGGCTGTTATCAGGAGTGCGTAGAGCAGCTTTTGGGGGTGGGGGTACCGGACCTTGGACTTGCCGAGTACCTCGCTGACGAAATATACAGGGCGCTGGACCTTGTATGGGTGGCCTTCTTCTGGTCGCTCGACGACCAGGGCCGTGCTGACCACATGAGTGGTAGCCGAGATGTACAGCAGGAGCTCTTCCCCGGGGGACGGGCCCGTGAGAACCGGGGGTGTGACTAGGAATTCCTTGAGGTCGGCCAGGGCCTTGCTTGCCTCAGGGGTCCACTCGAACTTGTCTGCCTTCTTGAGTATCTTGAAGAACGGAAGTCCCTTCTCGCCGAGCTTGCTGATGAACCGGCTCAGGGCCGCCATCATTCCAGTGAGCTTCATGATATCTTTCTTACACTTTGGCTCCTTGAGGTTGCGTATGGCATCCAGCTTGACTGGGTTTGCCTCGATGCCGCGCTGGCTGACCAGGAAGCCCAGGAGCTTTCCTGACGGCACCCCGAACACGCACTTCGTGGGGTTGAGCTTCCATCTGAACCGGCGTAAGTTGTTGAAAGTT